>JAREIK010003190.1:1970685-3170685 GCA_029783825.1 Sapria himalayana | reverse complement strand
CAACACTCAATATGAAAATCATATAGACAATTTCTTTATATAACAAATAAATTTTATTTGGACAATTCACCAATTAGATGATCTCATCAACATAATATAAAAAAATAAAAAATATAATAAACTAAAAAAAATTACAACAATAATAATTTTATAATTTATTGAGAACATTCCATATATAGTATCTAAATCATCCAATAGAACAATTGTTACATCACAACCAAGATATTCCAAACCCAAAACTAAACTATAATTACATCTACACATTATAATTATATGACTACACATTACTTATAAAAAATAAACTAGTCATTCATCAATCAATTATTTATTTTATCTATATATAACAATAAGCAAGAAATCTTAACTAGCCCAATATAGGAAGTCATGAAAAATGAAAAATAATCTCCTTACAAAAAAAATAACACTAAGGATCTTGTTTACCATCCTACAAGAAAATAATTGATCATATATCAATAGAACTTCAGTAAAATACAAAGGTAATAGTGCATTCAAATGGTAGAAGGTAATATTATCATAAAAAAATACACACAAACTTATTAGAAAGATTATACAAAAACATATGTATGCAGCCAAAATCCAATACAATCTAATTCTTGTTATACTTAAATTATTCATTATAACAATTCAAAACAAAGCATAGAGAACTATCTGAAAAGTTTACATGGAACTCACATCAAGGTACATAATAACAAATAAACAAAGTCAAAAAATATAGAGAATAAAATAATATATTATATAGAATGAAACAATTTCTTAAACTTTAATTTAGATAATTCACCAAATCCATAATATATTTTGGATACAAGCAAAGTAATTCAGACCACAATTTTTAAAGAATCAACATAGGAAAACCATTGTGCCCATCATATATGTGGATGATATGATCATGCCATTGATCCAAAAAAATAAAGGTCTAACAGGAACACTTATCCAGAAAATTCAAAATAAAAGTCATATATGTGGATATAATGATTGTGTCATTGATCAGAGAATTTTCCTAAACTCTAATAAAATACATCTAACACCTATTACATGAAATTGAAATGTTAACACGCCAACCAACTGAGGCAAATTATATAGTGAGACAAATTAGGAATCAATCTATATGAGGAGATATCAAAAACTTATGGGAAAATTGATATACTCAACTCACATGTGAATAGATATTACCTACACCTTAAATGTAGTTAGTTAATTCAGGCATTATACTGGTGAGACATATGAATGTTATTATATAAATTTTATAATATGTGAAATCTGGACCAGGAAAAAAAATCATATTCCCTAAAAACAAAAAATAAAATAAAATTCATAAACTCATGTTAATTGGGGTAGAGCCATTGATAATTTAACAGTAAACTTTAGGATAAGTTACTTATGTGAGAGGGAAATGAGTACATGGAAGAGAACAGAAAAATATTATTGAACTATCAAGTGCAAAAGCTTAGTAATGAAATGTAGCAGAGAAAATTCATATGTTGCTCACTGGGATTACGTGATATGATACAGCCCATAATTTAGCTTAACATGACTATGCAGAACATGTCGAGATAATAAAGTTCTTTATTAAAGAGTGTTCAATTAAATGAGATAGAACTATCAAAGATTCAGTTAGAAGATTAATTAGTTGATACCTTATCAGAGAAATGTCCAATTAAATGCTTAGAGAAGCTGGACGTGTGTAATATTTATGGATCAATTTAAAGGGGCGTTTTGAGAATATAAACAATTTTGAAAAATGAGCACCCATTTATTTTTTTTACAAGATTCTACAAATGTATACAGATTATAGAAATTACCTATAAAAACCTTGTATGCGATCAGACAATAGATAATAACAGAATTCAGTTTTCCCTTATTCTAATTGACACTTATAACACCTAATTAGAAAATAATTCTGAAAAAAAAAAGAACCACGTATCTAAGCATATAATATTTCGAAACGAGATTTAATAGAAAACTAATTATCTAGGATTATCTGATAGCCATTACACCACAGAAAACAACCAAGTTTCTATCAAACATTTTTTGTTAGAAGAAGTGCATTAAATTTCACTGGCATCAAACAGCATACATTTTTGGCGTTCACCTGCAAAAAAAACCAGGATTTGATACAATTCTAGTTGCAGAATCTTGCGCAGCAGCTGCGTTGTTTTGAATCAAACAATTTTGCCCTTTATGAATAAAAAAGGGAACTCAGGGCTAGTAGCAAAGTGATGACAGTGACAAAATAAATTATCGTGTTGAAGAGACACACGTGGATAAAGAATATCCAACGAGTAGAGAAGCCGCTTTCAACACTAAACTCACAACCGCACCACTCAATGTCCAGAGATGAGAGGCTGATTCCAAGCAAAGGTCAACAATAACCCAGGCCAGGCGGGGCCAACCCAAATTTAATTGACATTTGTTGCACTCAAATTTAGTAATACAAAAATACCTTTAGGACATCAAATATCAATTAGTTAAAAGTTTGAGCATTTTTTTAATTATTAAATATTTAATTCAGTTTTTTAATTATTAAATATTTAATTCATTTTTTTCAATTATTTTCTTGGGAGTGTACTAAAACATAATTCTCTCTTTTAAAATTATACCTTTCTACTTCCCAACATGGCAAGTTCAATATACCACTACAATTTATAGAAATTGAGTAGTTAACTCACAAAATTAGTTTATCATTATGACATTCAAGTATTTCATTAATATAAATAATAACATGAATTTTCAAAATAATGACTTATTTGATACAAAACTAAAATATATAAGTAGTTTGAGTCACAATCATAATCAATTCTAGCACTACAATTATGAATTAAGAGCTTTATAGAAAAGTTATTTGTGGCATGATATTTATTATTTTAATGATATTAGTACTTCGGAAAAATTTGAAGAGTTAATAAAGTTGTAACCTTTGAAGTATACAAACTATACTTAGAAAAAAAAAAGGAGAAGAATGGAGAGATTATAAATCATGCATGCCAAGAACTCTTAGGCAGCATAATTATGACTCTCATTTAGGAAAAATCCAAGGATAATACAAGCAATTCTTATCATGATTATATATTTATATTTTTACTTAGTATTCATTTAGAACCCTTCAATCTATGAGATATCTATCAATACGTCTAGTATGATTTTCTCCTTAATATCTTGCTAAATTGATATCTAAGATTAATGAATATACTTGAATTGTAATAAATTAATAATTATATAATTTTATGTTTGTATTTATATTATTGTTTGGATTTGATAGATATAGATATAAATTAGAACCAAAACTTAGAATTTTCATGAATGCATTAGTTTATTTGTGTCATTAAAGATAGTTAATAACATGTAAGTCAGGTGATATGCTCACATGATATGATAAAAAAGAAGTGATATTCATTCTAATCTTAATGTATAAAATAAAATAATATGTGAAGACCCAGAGTTGAGACAAGTTTAATTATTATGAATATGTCACTTACAAAGTAGAAAGCACAAACGTATTTAAGGCTAATACAATATGTATTATTTAGAAGATGAAGAACTAACTTTCAGGTAATGTGTGGATTTTGTAGAATATATAACCTAAAAATTTTACCATAATATGAGAATCAAGTATTGGTTGTGGTAGATAGTGATAGGTATGTTAAGGGACACATGCAAGTGGGAGGGATTAGCATGGTGGTGACAATCCTGTCGATCATTAACTCTTGTATGATTTCTATATGAAAGATTTATGAGAAAATATATATTAATTATCATAAGTATGATACTTAAGAAACTAAAAATATAAATCATTTAGTACCATATTTTCTCATATCTTTAAGATAGTTAGAGATTGGAGAATATAAGTGCAATTTTAAAGCAATCATCAAGAATAATTAATTTATTACCTAAAAAGAGTAGATTTGTAAATGACTCTTGCATGGAATGACATATAGCTTTGGTATTGAAATACTGAGGAGACAATTATGAGGGGGCCATCATGGGTAGTGATAGTCCAAGGATGATAGTCATCTTGTATACCAAGAAGATAAATATATATTCTCATACAAATTTATCATTCATTCAATAATCAAACATGATATTTTCTAGACACATGAGAAACAACTTCATGCACAAGGATATGAGTCAACCCTAGAGTTTCAGTATCTTTTTGGAGACCAAATACATCTATTTAACTCAAGTAGCTATTAATTTTTTGTTGGTTGATCAAACTACCTACATAATCTATGTGGAATTGATATATAGACTTTTATCGACTTTATTACTTATATGACTCATATACTTGCAGAGTTATATTGGATGAGAAATCCTTGCCCAACAAGATTTTGAAATCATGTCAATTAAAAATAGTTTTAGCAACCTCACAAAATCACAACAACTTTCACATGTGAAATTATTAGAATAATAAATATTAATTGGTGTTAGTATAATACTTATAAAGACATACGTTCAATATAATTAATACAATATTATTTCGCATCTTTTATGGTAATTGATGTCGAAAAATAGTAATGTATAATAAAAGAAATCAAGTAAAGTTGAAATATTATCTAAAAGAAGTAGAAGTGTGGAAGACTCGTGAACAGAGTAAGTGTGGTTTTAGTGATAAAATAACAAATATATAACTACAAGGGGATCATCCTTGGTAGTGGTAGTCTCTAAAGTTGAAAATCTCCTTGTATGCAAAGGGGTCAAATAAAAAAACTCACATCATCTAACCCTTCATGTAATAATCAAGTATAATATCACCTCAAAAATTAAAAAAAAAATTATCATACACAAGAGAGTAAACTAATCCTAGAGTATGAGTATCAATCCAAGACACAAGTATATCCTTTCAACTCTAGTAGTTGTTAATTTATTTTTAGTTAGTCAAACTACTCATATAATTCATGTGAGATCGATATCTAGATTTATTTATACTTTACTACTTGTATGACAAATATACTTATGTATCTACATTGGACGAAATCAATCACCTAATGAGCTTTTAATGTCATGACACAAATAATAAGTTTTAATATTATAACAAAGTCACAATATATTTTTGGTGTTATTAATGGGAATTATTTTAGTTGATTAGTTAACTTGAGTTAACATAAATATCTTTGAAAAGGAATGCTTCTATTTCTAAGTTGCTTGGATAACTATTTTTGCTTTGTGTTTATTTTTGTGGTTTATGTTTTGTTTTTTTTTCTTTTTGTTGCGACCATATTTTATGAACCAAAGATCTGAGACTAAGCAAACACCCCTAGACCTAGAAATTGAAAGAATGAGAAAAATATATTGCGACAAATAGATGAGAGAAAAAGCATAGTGGATAATAGTAGTAATAGAAATAATTATGGGAATGCATAACAAGCTATCCAATAGCTCATTCTTCATCAGACCTTAGAAGACTACTGGATGCCAACATTGATGGATATAGCTATCTTGGGATCCGAATGCAACCTAACCAAGACAATTGAATGAAACAAGCTGATTTTTTTGTAGTTAATAGATTGTCATTGATGATAGTTAAGATAGATGCCTTTGTCGACTAATTTGCAAACTTACAATAGCAAGGGTTGACCAATTTCAATCTAATCTGTCAAATGAAAGAAGCAAATATACTATAGTGCAGTAAATGTGTTTTTAGACCTAATGGAAATAATTCTTCATACTATTATCTGAACATGAGAAATCATAAAAATCTATTAAATGGGAGCCAAAAGATTATGTCATGGAATGATTGTCCATATCCGACAGACAAGCTATCATGTAAAGATAATATTCTTCGATTACTAATAGATATAAAGAGGAGCAATGATGTAGAAAAAAAAGATTGAATACGGCATATGAAAATAAGGCTAGCTCACAAGACATGATGATGAAAACTATTAAGAATCAAATTGGGTAGCTATCACTAATGATAAAGAATAAGAACATCAATGAATTACTATGTGATACCAAAGTGAAAACAAAGGAATACATGTCCATAGTAAGAACAAGAGATACAAAATAAGGACAAAAAACAAAAAAAATCCAAAGGAGATGTTATAAAGAAGGAAATAATGACTATATAAGTGGGATCAATGAAGAAAGAAATTGTGACAAAAAAAAAGTTATGCTTTTGATGAAACAAAAGCTATAAGAAGAGGATATGAATTATTACATAATTGTGACACAACTATTTTAGAGGGCGAAAGACAAGGTCATGTGGTTATCTGAAGTCGTGATGCTAGATGAAAAAGTCATGATTAATCTCAAGGTCATGTCAATTGTAAAAGAAAATATATGCGGAGATGTCATAACTTTTGTTAAAGTCGTGAACATCGAAAAAAACCTCCTAAAATATGGATGACTAAAGGTGAATTAATTTTGAAGATAATACCAAGCCACATTCATTATGCATTCTTGAGAGAAAAAGAAGACAAAATCTATCATCATTTACCAAAAGAGATTAAAATAATATTCCAACACTATAGCATGGTCACTCAAAGATATAAAAGGAATCAATCACTCAACATTCATACATAATGAGGATTTATGGTGATAAAAACTTTGAATGAAGAAAACATCTCTATACATGTAACCATTAGATGGCATATATGTATAGGTTATTGAAAATTGACCAAAGAAATGATAAAGAATTGCTACATGCTTTCTTTCATTGACCAAATTCTAGATATAATCTCAAAATAATACTTTTATTGTTTTCTAGATGGATATTTAGAATGCAATTAAAATTTGATTGATTCAGTAGATCAAGAAAAGACTGTGTTCACTTGCTCATATGGAACTTTTTCATTTTAGAGAATATTATTTGGTCTTTGTAATGCTCTAGTTACTTTCTAGAGATGTATGAATGATATCTTTGTTAATCTCAATGATAACATAATGAAGGTAATCATGGATAAATTTTCTATTTATTGAGATTCTTTTGAAGAATATTTGCAAAACTTGGAAGTGGTATTGAAACAATGAAAATAGAATAATTATAATCTAAATTGAGAAAATTATCATTTCATGGTAAAAAAGAAAATTGTACCAAGACATTTAGTCTTTACTCAAGGACTAGAGATGGACAACTATAGATATGTTATTATGGTGTCAAAACTTATAGTTTGTGATATTATCTCATAAGCTCATTGGGTGATTGCTACATGTCCAATGGAGTTCCACAAATATATGAGTCCTAAAAATAATAAAGTAATTATAAGTCTAGATATTGATCACATAGGAATTGGGTAGCTAGCTAACCAATAAATAGTACACAAATTACTACTTGAATTGATCAGATAGCAAGAGTTTTTGGAAAGATACTTAGACTTTATGGTCGACTCAATTCCTTGTCTATGATGATATTTTTTTAGTATGTAAGCAATGTTGTTTCCGTCTATCGAATGAAAGATATATGAGTGTTTAGATACTTTTTTGTCTTCTTGGCATATAAGGTGACTATCATCATTGGACTATCATACAAATGATGATCCTCTATTAAAACCACACAATATTCTATTCATGGGTCATTTGCATGTTCACTTCTTTTAGACAATACGCCAACTAGCCCTGATGACTACTACAAGTGTACATTTTTATTGTTTGACCTTAAATAACATGAAGATAGAAAATGATATGGTACTAATTGCATCTATACTTTCAGCTTCATAAGTATTGTACTCATGATAATTAACATATATCTTAGGTTTTTACACATTGGTTTATTTCATATATTAAGATTAGAAATGATTCACTTCCTTCTTGTTATATCGCTGAGTATGTCTTACATATCAATCACCATTTTCATAACTAATATGCATAAACTTATGATATTATGAAACCCTTAAATTTAAAATCTAAATATCATTCATATCTATCAACATCCAAATCATAATATTACCTCATATATAAACATTATAATACCATATCATTAAAACTTGAGTATATAAAAACTAACCATATTTCCCAATTTAGCATGATGTTGAGAAAGAATTTGCATGAGAAAATTTGAGTAGCATCTCTTAGAAATGAGGGCTCCCAATGATAGGGGATAGCCCTAGTAAGGATATAAATTTCAAAACCAAATCACAAATTATTATTGCTCATGTTCACATTAGATTTTCCCCTAATTGGGGATTGGAAGTCATATCGACTAGATTTTGTTGCTATTGGCTTGAAAGCCAATTTTTTATTCTCCTCACTTTTTTTGAGATTTAAGTGTAACTTTTATAATTCAAAAATCCATGTGAGTCTCTAATCTAGAAGTTATGGCATTAGCTTTATGTCCTAGGTCGTGATTTTATTATCTCATTAGGTTTTTAATAAAGTATAATAGCCATAGCAGTAATGATTATTGTAACTCAAGTACTCCCCTTTGAAGCATGATGTCGCGACATTTGGAATGTTGTGACTAAGAAAATTTCTCTCTGGAACATAAAGTCATAGTGCTAGGAATGCCATAACTTTTGTATTTTCTCACTAGAGTACAAAGACATGGTGCTGGAAATGTCATTCTTAGAGTAAATACTTTCTTAAATAAAAAGTCATGAAAACTAGAAATGTCATGAGTTGAGTTATGCTCTCTAAAGCACAAAGTCATGGTGAAAAATATAGTCATGATGAATTTTACTTAGTGTTTTGCCTATGTATCGATTAAGTCACGATACTAAAAACTATTACGACTTAATGTATCTATGGGATTATAAACTGTTATGACATGAAAATAGTTACAACCAATAAATAATATCATAACTATTCAATAGGATCATGAAACCAAGTTGTGACATGAAAATATCACGACTCTCCAAATATGTGTTAACTAGGGAAGGTGACCCGAGCACGACACGATTCAGTCATGCCCATAATGGTACAACATAGTTCAGATCCATTTCTAGACATGCTATGAGATGGCTCATGACATGGCATGACACATCCCAATACAATGGCCAAAGTGGCTGGTTTTGGCCCAACATGCCAAACAAGCTAGCTTGGTTTTGACCTAGACTAGCATGTATTGAACTTGCCTAGCCTAAAATGAACTAAAGGTTGAAAGTGGGTTGGGCAACCTAGGCACTGTATGATGTAACCATGCCTAGCTCATCATGGCATGGTACAGAATCATTCCTAGACCCAGGTCATGTCGGGCCGAGGCATAGCTCATGCCATGTTGGGCTAGGGGGTTTCATGTCTTGTGCTAAGCTAGACGTGACCCAGATGCTTGGCCAATTGGTAGAGTACACTAGCATGGGTACTGGGGCCCATGACCCCAGACTAAGAAGTGGGCAAGGTCCAATTGGCGCATGCTTGCCTTGTCCAGTCAATTTAAAAAAAATATTAAAAATTTTTAAAACCCCACCCAGCATGGTACACTTTGGCTTTTGGCTTCCTAATAGCTAACCAATGGAAAAAAAATTAAAATTAAAATGTAACAATATCTAGGCCATTGGATTATTTTCTAATAGCTAGGGTAGAAAATCCGATGGTTGTCAGGTTTCTGCTATTTTTATTTTTTGTAAGTAAAAAAAATTTTAAAAATATTTTTTTAATTGAAAAAAAAATCTATATAAATTATTTTAGAGATTTTAGTTTTTTATTCTTCAAACTCAAATCTCTTTTCTCTCTCTCTCTCTCTCTCTCTCTCTCTCACCTCTTAGTCTCGATTTTCACTCTCTCTAAAGCTAACATTTTTAATTTTATATTTAGATTTTTTTTTAAAGTTTAAAGAAAGTGAAGCAGAGATTTAGTATTGTAGTTTGTGTTTCATTTTCATTACCTAACATATTGGATGTGGGTCGTTGCTTTCTCTCTCTTTCTCTCCTCTCCATAAATTAGGTATTCTTTTTTATTAAGTTTTTTTAATATAATTTAATTGTTATTGTTAACTTAGAACATAAAATAACAAAAATAAAAATGGCTAATAGTGAAATAAATGATAATAAAATTAATATTGACGTATACATTGATAATAATAATAATAATCATATATAAAGGTCCGAGGAAGAAACCATATTTTTTCTCATGGCCTCGATACAAATGCAAATGTCTAAAAAACATAAAATTTAAAGGACATCTATAGTTTAGACTCACTTTAACATAATATAAAATAAAAATACTAGGGGTATTGATAAAGAAGTATAATATAAGTATTATAAAAAATATATATACATATAAAAGTATGTGTGGGACTGAGCACTTAAAAAGATATGCTGATTAGTGCACCAAAAAACATGGTGCATTACATCATAGGCAAACCCAACTAAGTGGTTAGGTCTTTGAGGTTGGATCTAATACAGTTTCTTTGTTGACCTCCTTCATATACCACAATGAGTTGGGGAGGGAATATATGACCAAACTAATTACCATGATGAGTTTTCCAAATATATTTTTGGAAGATCTAAGGATATTCAATATCATGCATGCAAATTTTTAGTCTACATATCATATAATTCTCAGGTTCACATGTAGGAATGATATACTAAAATATTTTACGTTAGAAAAATAAATTATAACTAATGAATTTAGGCAATATAGTGGCATATTGTTCGTGAAGTCCGATATCTTGACTAGTTATGATGTTGCATCTTTTGCATGCCTCACTACTCACTATATAAATTCTAAATGGACAATTAATTAAAATATGCTAGAATTTTTAGAGATTCTCTAACCCCATGATGACTCTTTTATATATGAGTGCATGACTAGAAACTTTAGAAATTATCATATTCAAAATAAAATATTAGTATCATATTTGATAACAAATCTAATAATGGAATATTCATTAATATTTGTTAGGACTATTATAGATGGGCCATTAGAAGAGATTTTTTATGTTAGATACATGTGTCACATTATTAACCTAATAGTACAAATATGGATAAAAGTTTTTCCCTCGCATTAGAAAAAAAAACAAAATTTACTAAAATATCTTTGGCACCTAATAGATAATAAAAGTTTGGTAATCTCGATTTTGTCTGAGAGTCTAAAGAAGAAGAAATTCCAAATAGATGTGAAATACTATTAAAATTATACTTACCTGATGTATATCTGGCTATGTCAATAATAAGAGTGGTTGAACTTATTATTAATGACAATGACTCCGATACAAGAATTTCATTTATGAAAATTTTGAAGATTTTTAATGACATGACAAATATGTATTTTTCTATTTACACTTCCATCACTTGCATTGCATTCATGTGCATATGCAACATTAGTAGCATATTTAGTAAATTTAGAGATTATTCAAAATTTCGTGACATGGCTGTTGAGGTGGAACCAAGTACTTAAAGTACTAGTCTACTATTACATCTCTTTATTGTCTAGTTACCTACATGGATCATAAGATTAAGGTGGAGGGGGTGAAGAATATGTTGACATACATATCCATATGCATGAATCAGGAACACCAACCTGAAGAGTTTATTCACAAAAATTTGATTGAGTTATTTATATACTATGATATTAGGTATGATAGTAGTTGTAGCTAGGCTCCAAGTATGAACATAGACACTATATTCAGAGATGATTACTTTTCCATTTAATTATTGAGGGTGAAATGATGGATAGACTATCAAATTAGAGCAAGCTATCTCAATACTTAGATATTAATTACTACTCAATCATATCACAAAATAATAACAAGAACCTTGATATTTTACAATGGTGGAAATCATATGAGACCACCTATCCCATGCTGTCTAAGATTATACGTGATCTACTGACTCCTCTGGTATTGAGCATAGCATTGAAGTCTATTTTTTCTATTGTATTCAATATTATTTTGGATAGGAGATCGAGACTATGGCTAGATATCTTTAAGGCACTAGTATGTATGAATGATTGGGCTGGGACAAGAACATAGTAGTTACTGATAGATGATGACTCATTGGACTGGGACTTGAGGATTTAGAGTTCACTATTAGGGATACCATCAGATGGTTACATGATGATGATCATTTGCATACTGATACCAATTGGCATTGAGATTGAGCTTGATTGATAATTATTATGTTGTGTTATTTTATTTTTGGTTGGATTTGATGATAAATTTTTTTTTTGTTATTTTTCATTAATGAAAAATTTTTATTAATAATTTTATTTTATTGTGATGAATATGAAATTATGTCATAAGTCATAATGAATAACTTAAAATTTTAAATTTGTAAAATTAATATTTATAATCATAAATTGGTGACCTCAACCAGGCTAGTAGCCTTCAGGCATGACTGGCACAACCTGGCATGGCCCGGCATGACCTGGGTTGATTTTGCCCAGACTCGAGCTAGCCAAGCCATGTCGGGTCTGCATTAATCATGTTGTGTCAGCCTGGTATGGCATGGTGACCCAATTGGGTCACAAAAAAAGGGGTCATGTTTGGCACTACATGGCCCATTTGACACCTCTAAATTGAACCCAAACTAACCTAGAAGGAACTTGATTAGCTTGACTAGGCCTGACCCAACTTGACATGGCCCACCAAAAAGTTATGCCAATGAGTCATGCTGGGTTGCCCCTTTTTAGAACCATGCTGGCATGAAGCATGGATGACCCATGATAAATACCATTTCATGCTAGACATGACATGGTGGCCCAAACAAGCCTAAAAAATGGGTTGTGCCAACATAGCATAGCCCATTTGATACCTCTAACTCTCCATTACTTTTTTCTTCTTTATGTCATTACTCCACCAAGTGCACCAATTTTATCTAAAATATTTATAATCTTATTAATAGTCATCAAATTCCTCCAAAATAGGCATTTAGTGAAATTTCTCTAATTAAAAGTCAAATACATATAAACAATTTAATAAATACATGTTAAATAACCCAAAAAAATGATACCTAAAGTGTCAAAAGAACTCATATAATAAAATTATTACTCATTCTCGAGTAATTAATTTCTATCTTTAAAAATCATCATCAACATTCACAAAATATGAAAAAAATATAATCCACATCAAAGGATTACCACAATTGAGTTTGAGTGTTAAGGTGAAATATTTTATTTTGGCAATGAAATTTTAAATATGAGATTTTGTTGTTTTGTGTATGAATCAGTGGGTACAATGGATTTATTTATCAAACTAAAACCACTTATTTGGCTTACCTCTCATTGGATCCCCTTGGCTAGACCATCATTGGATCTCTACTTTGGTTATTAATTTCAATATTCTAGGCAAGCTTCTTTGTATAGTCTTTCTCTTCTACTTATCTTCTCAAAATTTACTTCAATATTTAGTTATCTTTTAGAGTATCTTCTTTGGGGTATTCTTCCATGGATATTGTGACTTTGTGCAAAGTCAAGGCATCATTACCTATGATCATCATTAACAAGGATGAAACTTGTTGTGGAGTTGTAGCTTTACTTGGTAAAGTAATGAAGAAAGTCATGGCAAGAGATAAAGTTGTGACAATGAAGAAACAAAAGCTTAAAGAAGAAGTCATGCCTTTTTCCAAAACATCTTTAGAAGTCATGCCTTTCTTTGTTACAGTTACTAACTTTTCATCTTTTTTTAGATATTCAATAATTATTATCTCTACCTCATATTTCTTTTTCAACAAATCAATCATTAGTTGTGGACTTTCCTCTACTTGTACCTCTTCTACAATCTCCAAAATTCCCTCGATCATTTATCCATGTATTTGAATAGATAATTCTATCAATTTAGCCTCTTATTTTACATCTTCATAGTAGTTTGGCTTTGTTCCTTTAAACATTATAACTTTGAAAAATATTGCAACTTCATATTAATCCTTTTCTTCATGGTCACTTGTAATGTTTTTCTTCACTCCAATGTGCTTCTAGTTCATCACCTTCTCCATCTTCTTCGAGCCAATAATTTCATGAACTCCTATGTGTAGTATATATTTTGTCTCATGGAATGGCATAAAAGATTCTTTAGGAATCTTCCTCAACATAGTCTAGAATTTGTAGACTTTTCTAAAGGCTAAATGTCACATGCTCTTTGCCTACATGAAGGGAGAATTCACCCTTCTTGATATCTATTAATGATTATCTAGTGACTAAAAATAGTTATCCTATGATTAATAGAGCATATTGATCTTCCTCCATATCAAGCATAATAAAATCCATAATAAAAATAAATTTGATAACTTTTACTAACATATCTTCAACATTACATCTTGGAAATTTGATCGAATAGTCATCCATTTGATGCGACTGAGATATTAGAGTAATTTTATCAAGGTTCAACCTCCATAATATGGATCATGACATCAATTTTATACTTGACCCTAAATCACATAATACCTTCTAGAAAGTATGCTCCCCAAATATGATCATGTTCAATGATCATATTTGGGCATCTCAAATAAAGCTTCAACAAATATGATATTGACTTTCTGCTTCTAAAAGATTAAGAAACCTTTCAAATTATTCATCTAGCTTTTCCTTTCTAAAGTGATGCAAAAAAGAAATGTTAGGTGAGATATTTATTTTAGCATTTGTATAATCATTCTCTAGCATATCCGTTTGTTCACTACTTTTGGATGTGAAAGAAAGTAATAGCTAGTCGAATCCTACTGTCCAAACTCTCTTTACTTTATATTGATACCCTCATTTATTGAACCCATCCTATCTTTAAAGCATGTAATGGTCTACCACTGCATAGCTTATTTAGGGGAGCTCATTTGTTATTTTTTGTTCTACCATTAAGAGAAGGATCACAAACTCTAGTCCCAAGCTAAACAACTATCCATTTGAAAAGAAATAATAGCTTATTTAGGGGAGCTCATTTGTTATTTTTTTCTACCATTAAGAGAAGGATCACAAACTCTAGTCCCAAGCTAAACAACTATCCATCTGAAAAGAAACAATAGCTTCTTCAACAAAAGAATTTTCTATACTATGAATCTTCTTCCAACAGAATCAATGCGCATCACTTATTACTCGAGTCATGCTAGTATTCCTTGCAATCATAGAATCTAGCCTCACTGCAACCTTAGACCTTAACGCAATCTTACCTTGGCATTCACTAGAATAGAATACTTGCACTAGAAGAACTGGACAAAAAGGTATTAGTCTAGTAAATGACTCGAGGTCATTGAAATTTAGCTAAGTTCCATTCTAAATTTACCCCTAGACTTGAAATTATTTTAATTATAATGTGGTCATAAAACTTTAACTATCATCCCAATCAAGGTCAAACTAGAAAGAATATTTTCTCTCCTTGAGTTTCATAAGCTTGTCTTTCTAAGCTTTTAAACCACAATATTAGTAGTCCTTTCCTAAGCCATCGTAGACATTGTTTGTGGATAAAATTATTTAGACACAAGCCAAAATAAAGTAATATCATTTTTAGGATAAGTAATTAGGAAAGGCTAATAAAATTGCATACTAAGTACTTGTCTTATTAAGTCCTAGGAAACCATACTTTCCATCTAATTTGATTTTTAGCAGTAAGCATAGCTTGATAGCAGAGAGCTATCCAAGCAAGTAACTATAAATAGTGTAGTGAGAATAGTAAAGGATGTTGGGTAGTTCAATAAGAGTAGTAAGATCTAGAATCTCAATCTTTGAATTGATCAACTAGCAATAGTTGAAGTACTATAGAAATCTAAGAAAACTCAAAAAGTCAAAGTAAACTCCCCTCTTTCCTCCTTATGCTATTCACGTTATCATAATTTTCATACAATATAATGATAACTTTTCTCTACTAAACTGCTCATTTCACATATATCTTATATACAAAGCAATGGAATCTATATTCGCTATCTAAAGTGAATGGATGCCTAATGAAAGGCTGATTCTTGTTAAATATAATAAACTAACCTAAAGCCCCCATATGTCCAAGTAGACTATAATTAATGATTTTAACCTAATTCTGGACATTATCTTCTTTAAAAACAAAATGAATGTATAGTGATTAGATTAGAAGAATCTTTCTTATAGCAAGAAATGGTTATGAACTGCCATGGTCAATCACCTCCTTTCCTGGCTCAAAAACTATTCAGGAAATGAATGAAATAGAAATAAACACATTTGTCTTGGAGTCAGCCTAACAGGGTTTTATGTCACGGACTTAGTCTTTTTGCTAAGTTCCCGTGCGGTACTTAGACAACTTAACCCTTATAAGTTGTTAAGGTAGTCTTACTTTCACCTTGCTTGTTATGCTTGGAGTTTACCCACAACTTGGAAACAAAGAAAATTTGAGAGAACAATTGAAAATAAAGAAATACTTTATTGAATAATGAAATCTTACAAAAAACTCTTAACTTGGTGGTTTAAAAATGAAGTCACCTTCTCCTTAAATACATGCATAGGGAAGGGTCTAGAACCATTGAAGGTTTCCTATAAGTCTAGAGAATTCTATTACATATATCCAAGAAAATTCTAGAATAATCTAGGATAATCTCTTTCCTTCCATATAAGTGTGGACTTCTTCGAAATATTCTAGAACATTCCACATTATTTGAGTGAGGGTGTGACATTCTCCCCTACCAATGTTGTAGGTGTCCTCGTCAATTTTTTTGCCTGGAACTACTCGATCTATTTTTGAAACTACCATAAATTATTAGCTGGCTCCCAACTAGCTTCACTTTCTAGTAGTCCCCTCCATTTTACTAGGTATTCCTTGTTGGGCCAAAAGTTGATCTTCCTTAGGTCCCGATCATCCATGATGTAGTCCACCTCCTTATCATAAGAGGTCACTACTATTATGGGTGCCCTCATAGAGACTCCTAGGCCTAGATCTTCTTTATCTTCATGATAAGGCTTTAGATTGCTAACATGGAAGACATGATGAATCTTCAACCTTGGTGGTAACTCAACTTTGTAAGATATCTTACCAACTCGTCCAAGTATAGGAAAGGGGTCTTCATACTTCCTCACAATTCCATTGTGCACCTTTTGAATGGACTTGAATTGTTGTGGTAGAAGCTTGACAAACACTAATTCTCCTACTTGAAATTCTACATGTCTTCTTTTCTTGTCAGCAAATATTTTCATCTTCTTAGCATTATTCCTTAAGAATGTGCATGCTATATCAGCTTGCTCGTGCCATCCTTTAGCAAATATGTAGGCTGCTAGACTCCTCCTCGTGTATCCTCTGGCTAGGGTGTGAGGAGTCATTGGTTATTGCCCCATGACTATTTCGAATGGACTCCTCCCAGTTGTCTCACTTCTCTGTAGATTATAGGAGAACTGAGTCACATCTAGCAATTTGGCCCAATTAGTCTGATTGGCACTCACAAAGTGCCTCAAGTATAGTTCTAGTAATGTATTCATGCGGGTGAGTCTACCCATTAGTCTAATGATGAAAGCTAGTAGAGAAGTGAAGTTCCATACCCATGAGTTTGAAGAGTTCCGTCCAAAACTTCCAGTAAAGCATGGGTCCCGATCACTAATGATAACATTCGGTAGCCCCCAATACTTTACCACATTCTTGAGGAATAGCTTGGCCATCTCTTTTGCTGTGCAATCTTTAGGGACTGCTATGAATGTAGCATACTTTGAAAATTCGATCCACTACTACTATGATAGATCCATTTTCCTCGGACTTGGATAAGCTGATAATGAAGTCTATAGTGATACTTTCTCAATGTTAATCTACTATAGGTAGTGGCTCTAGTAGTCCATTGGGCAAATATTGCTCCACTTTATCTTGTTGACACATAAGACAAGTCTTCACATAAGCCTTCACATCATTCCTTATCTGTGACTAGTAGTAGACAGACTCTAGTAGTACTCTTATGTGTCATTGCTTTGGGTGTCTAGCCCAATTGGAGTTATGATACTAATTGATAATATTCTTTCTAATACTTTCCCGCTTTGGCACATAGAGTCGCTTTCCTTTTGTGTAATGCAAATCATTCTCTACCCAAAACCACTTAGTCTTTCCCCCGTGAGCCAATGTGATGATACTCTTGGCCATTGCATCATGTTACAACCCCTCCTTTATGAGATCCAACCTCTTTCCCTGAGGCTGGCTAGTTATTGATGCTAGCTCCACTTTGTGGCTCAAGGCATCAGCTACGTGATTGGCTATGCCTAGTTTATACTCCAACATGTAGTCAAACTCCACCATGAAGTCTTACCACCTTACTTACTTGGGACGTAGATTCTTCTAGGTCTGAAAATTGCTAGTAGCAACATTATCTATCTTCACTATGAAGTATGATCCTAACATATAGTATCTCCACGTCCGCAAGAAATGGATGATTTCCATCTTCTTTTGGACCATGTACCGCATTTCTATGTCATTAAGCTTGTGGCTTTCAAAAGCTATAGGGCATTTCTCCTGCATAAGAACCTCTCCAAAGCCAAAGTCAAAAGCATTAGTGTGTACCTCGAACACCTTGGTGTGGTCAGGTAGTGCCAATACCGGCTCCTTCATTATAGTCTTCTTCAAGTCTTCAAAGTATTGCTAGTATTTTTTATCCCATGTCCATGCTTTACCCTTCTTGAGAAGATCTGTTAATAGAGCTGCTTTTGATGAGTATCCATTGATGAACCACCAATAGTAGTTAATAAGCCCAAGACAGACCTTAGTTGTGGCACCTTAATAGGTTGATCCATTCCTGAATGACTTTGATCTTAATCTCATCCAGCATGAGCTTGCCACCCTTGATGTAGTGTCCCAAGGAGCCCACCTCCTCAAGGAAAAAGAAACATTTCTCCTTCATGTATAACTTGTTTTGCCATAGTAGCTGGAACACCTTCCTTAGATGATTAACATACTCTTCCAATGTGATGCTATATATAATAAAATCATCTAGATACACCACCACAAATTTATGCAAAAAAGGATAGAATATCTTGTTCATCAAAGTGTAAAATGTAGCAGGTGCATTAGTAAGACCAAAGGGCATCACTAGGAACTCATAAGAGCCATACTTTATTACACACATGATCTTTGCATCATCTCTTTCAGCCATCCTTACTTGCTAGTACTCTAATTGAAGGTCTAACTTCTTGAAGTACCGTGCTTGACCAAGTTGGTCAAATAAATAAGCAATAAGAGGAATGAGATATTTGTTCTTGACCATTACTTTATTGAGTGCCCTATAATCGATGCACATCTGTAGTGACCCATCATGCTTCTTTTGCAATAAGAGCGGCACACCATACAGAGCCTTAGATGGTTGGATGAATCCGACATCCAATAATTCCTTCAGTTGTATTCTTAATTCCTCCAACTCTAGGAGGTGCCATTTTGTAGAGCCCCATGGCATGAGGTTTTGCTTTTGGCTCCAACTCGATCCTGTGATCTTCAACCCTCCTCCTGGGTATGAGCCTTTTGGGTAGCTCTAGTGGCATTATATCTTTGAATTTGTCTAACACATTCATAACTTCCATGGGCATAGAATTTCCCATAGGGTCACTAGGAAAAGGTATATGCATTATATCTTCATAACTTCATAATTCATCTAACACCTTCTAATACCTTCATAACAACTTAATGATCACCGAGTAGGTCACCTCATTTTTTTCCAACCCCTTCTCTAATTGCATAGCCGACAGCATAAGCATTTTATATTTACATTCGATGATTATGGGAACCATGCATGGAGCCCTCTCTTCTAAGATAATCATCTAATGTAGAAAAGGTATAGACACAGCTTTTACTTGGTGAAGGAAATCTATCCCGATCACTATCTGGAAATCATCCATGGGTGTCACCGTGAAGTTGACCTTGCCTTCCCAAGGCTCAATTCTCATGGTCACCCCGCGAGCTATTCCATGTGATGGCTTGTTAGTGGAGTTTACTACATTAAACCATCCTACTTCATTGGATGTTGTGAGCTTGAGTCTCTTGGCCTCCTCCTTTGAGACAAAGTTATGCGTGACACTGGTATCTATCATGGCTTTAGTAGACATCTCATTCACATTGGCCTCCATGTATATGAGTCCCCTACTTTGAGACTTCTCCTTAGCTTGCTTGAATTTGAGGACATTCAATAGCTGCATTGACCACATGTGAGAGGCATCATCTTCTTGTTTAATCACCCTCTCGATCATGGCATTTAGGGCCTTTCTTTTAGGACATTCACGTGCCCAGTGTGGTCCATAGCACAGGAAGTAATTGGTTTTTGGCTTGAAATCCTTGTGCTTATCCCCACCGTTGCCTTCTTTGTTGGTAGAAGTCGCTCTTGATACTTCATTAGCATTATATCTTTTGCATCCCCTATCTCTCCCATCTTTGGCATGACTACCCTTGAAGGATGGCTTGGTTTGAGAAGTGGCTCCCATTCAAAAATCCATGAGTGACTCTACTACTATCATGGCCATGGCTAAGTCTTGGACACTATGTCTCCTTAATTCTTGCTCTGCCCAGCCTTGCAAGTTCTCTATAAAATTGAAGAGTTCTTTCTCATTTAAATCAAGAGCCTCAAGCATTAAGGAAGAGAACTCCTTGACATAGTCTTAAATAAATCACGTGTATTTGAGATGCCTAATTTTTCTTCGAGCTATATAACTTACATCTTTTGGATAAAACTACTTTTTTATCTCTCTTGAAATTGACCCATGTGTCTATGGTGCACATTCATCTTTCTATCTCCATAAATTTTCTATGCCACCATAGAGTTGTATTATCAGTGAGATAGAGAGTAGCAGTGCGTACCTTTGTTGCCTCATCAATTAGTGATATTACCTCAAAATATCTCTCCATGTGTCACAAATAGTTTTCTAACTCTTTAGCATCCCGTTTTTTCATGAAAGCATGAGGCTTAGGCACATCCACCCTTTGGGCCTCATGAGTGGACATAATATGAGCTGATAATGCCATCTTGTAGATTGCCACTTCTTGTTTCAATTCCTCCTCATGCTTGGTTAAGACCTCCACTATTGATTCCAAGCTAGTGAGCATGCCCATAACCTTTATAAACTTTTCATGCAATACCAATAGGATTGGCGAGCTTTGCATCCCCTCTTGAAGGTCTAGGATCTACATCTTGAAATTCTCTATGACCTTCTCCATGCTTTGCTCAATGAGATTGAACCCCTCCTTGGTGTCTACCATTGCGACCTCTAACCGGGTCACTCAACTATCCAAGCTTGTGAGAGGATCATGAGACTTGTCCTTCTTTCCCCTTCCCTTAGCGGGAGGGTCAAGGTCCCTTCCCCGAACTTGCTTGGCAATTTCCTCCAAATGAGAGCTCGATATCATATACACCAAGTTACTCTCACACGTTGCAACCTTTCATCTAATACCAACTGTCACGAACTTAGTCTTTTTGCTAAGTTCCCATGCGGCACTTAGATAACTTAACCCTTAGATGTTGTTGAGTCGGCCTCACTTTCGCTTTGCTTGTTATGCTTGGCATCTACTCACAACTTAGAAGCAAAGAAAATTTGAGAGAATACTTGAAAATAAAGAAACTACTTTATTAAATAATGAAATCTTACAAGAAACTCTCAAACTAATGGTTTACAAATGAGGCCACCTCCTCCTTAAATACATGCATAGGGAAGGGTCTAGAACCTTTGAAGGTTCCCTATAAATCTAGAAAATTTCATTACACTTATCCAAAAGAATTCTAAAATAATCTATGATAATCTCCTCCCTTCCATACAAGTGTGGACTTCTTCGGAATCTTCTAGAATATTCCATATTCTTTGAGTGAGGGTGTGATATTTAGCCTTTTTGTTAACTAGACATAAAGGATCTATCAACCACCTCATTTGCAAGGTAATGATTTTTAAGGCATTGCTTGGACTAGCGAAATGACATGTCTGATTATGACATCTTAGAGAAGCTTTGTTGGTTCTTACATTTGAAAACTGGTCAATACATTCCAAAAGCACATTGATATCTTCTTTGTTGATATTTTATCATAAGCTCTAAAGAAAAGGATATGACAAATTACTACTTAAAAATGTAGTGCAACATGAAGCCTCTTAAGGTGCTTAAGGGTATAAGATGGAATCTTTGTCCTCTAAGGACCATAGAGACATGCAGGTAGAACCAGTATTGAAACCATTTACATATCATTGATGTAAAATAAGGACCCAAAGACCTTCCAATCCTTCAATGGTTCATTCAAGAAAATAGAGGGAGAATCAAAGAATTCTATTATTAGGTTACTTTTCATGGATATGAATGGGTACAAGTGAACTTCACACTTTTTTCATTTCATGTCAACGTGCCTCGCTATTCACAGTCCCAGTATGGCATGAAACACACAGGAAAATTTGTGTGTGCCTAGTATAAGGTAACCTTAATTTTAAATAGTCCTACTTGAACACTAGCATGCATTCTCTTACTTGCACTGGTACTGGGATGGAATCTTCTTATGAATCTATTTGCGCATCTAAATCTTCATGTGTAATATAGTGAGTGGGAAAGAAATCACTTGAGGTAAAATGAAAGAATAAATTATAAAAGCAATTTAACTGCATAAAATGAAAGTAGATCCTAGTAAACTTATACTTCCTTTAGTTAGATGGGAAAAGGCATGAAAAATTATTTTTTCCATTTTCTTATGTGGATAATATAGTATTGTATGGAACTTCTTTTAAAGTGTTCCATATGTTGGTCCCTCCATATTTTGTCACTTTCCCAAATATTATTGCTTCTCTTAGAATTTATTTTACCTTTTGGTTTGCCATAACTTCTTTGTGTAGTGCCATGTAAAAAAGTTAAAGACTAATCCAATCATGTTTTTAAGCCTCAACTAGAAGAAAGAACTTATTTGAGCTTTCTTTCATCTTCCTATCTCATTAATGTTTCATAGAGAGTCAAGTAAAGGTGATCCAAAGAGTCTTGGAAGTCTTCAACATTTCTAGTATTCTGGGCACAACTTATATTCAATGCTAGTAGTGTGAGAAGTTTGGTCCCTCTATTTGCACCTTTCATACTCATCATTCTTTACTTACCACTCGTTCCAACTACTTTTATTTCAAGCCACATCTACCATGGCAAACTAGTTCCTATCCTCGATAAATAGGACTAAAACTAGTTCTACATGTCCTCTCTAGTAAAAATTCAATTGGGTGAAAGTTTGACATTCAAAGTTTAATCTCCAGAAAACTTCATTTTAAGTAGTAATCTTAAAAAAAGGAAAGATAGTTATTGTTGATTCCCTTATTGGATTGAGTTAAATAATTCTTTAATAAGTAGTATTGAAAAGGCCTCGGAGGAATAGGTGAACATGAATCTAACTATAGGATATATAGCTCACTGATCACAAAAATTAATCTCGTACGTGATCATAGGGTGAGGCTCACTAAATTGTCCTTCTAAGGAAAAGAAAATTGTGCTTTTTTCTTCTTTGGGTCAAGTTGTCTCTTTTAAGTTCCAAATGCTAAAGGTAGATAGCGTTTGTGAGTAATGTCTATTTGAGGTAGTTAATTTCATTATCTTTCCTATGTTATCTTTGTCAAGAATAATGGTCATGTAAGACAAATATCCCTAAGGATGACCTTGCCTAGTCTATTTTCTTTGTTAACAAAATTATACCTTATCAATTGATCTTAATGTAGCCCTAACAAAAAGATTAAGCAAATTTCTTTCTTGATTTTTAAATCATTTAGATACAAAACCAAACCTATATAGTTTCTTACTTGTTATGAACTAGCCAATTTTGGTGTTAGGTAGATCTGCACAAAATGGATTGAGTCATATTGAAGTTGCACTTTCTGAATATGCATCAAATTCTTTCTTTTGGACTTCATATCAAGTTGAACTCTTACATTGATTCTTTTTAAGCCTGAAATTTATCAACTATAGTTATTCTATTAAATTAGTTGAACACTAGGATGTGAAGCTATTCACCATGTTTTCCCTATTCTGGTTTACCTATCGAAGATGGATGGATTGATTAAAAATTAGTATTGCCCATAAACTCAAATTAATAACCCACATGTGTGGGTGAGGCAGGTCTTATAACAAATGAGGCAATAGCCATAAGAAAAGAATCATTGAGTCCAATAAAGATAAATGGATTTGGAATTGGTACCAAAACTATAAGATAACTAAAAGAAGATTGAAAGTGTATCTACCAAACTGAATCAATCAATTATAGGTCCAAAAGTTGGGACAATGTAATAGAATCACCATGGAGACTTGGGGCGTCCTAATTAGTACAATCTTTGGCCCTTGCATACAATGTGAAAGTCAAATTCTTTGCATTTACCCTAAGTGGGAATGAAGAAAGCCCACTTGTGCTATTGAAATAATCAGTATCATACAACTGAGTTAATTAGCATGGAGGTTAGTTCAGGAACCCCCTAAAGTGGAGCTACATTAGAGTCATGCATGATTCATATCCAATTAGAACACAATACCTTTAGAGAAAGGTAAGGATATGAAAGTATTTTTCTAGAATAATTGTAATGGTGAGAGCTTTGTAATCAGAGAAAGGAGACCAAGTAAGGAAAAAAAATTGAGTATTCCAATCATTCTAAATGCTAATAACAAAGAAAGGTGGGTACCTAAAGAAGCACAAAGAAGAAAGGATTCCCACACAAGTCTATTCTATTAGGGCTAATTGATGGCGATGTAAACGAATATCCAACCAGCTCAACACTGTAAATGACCATATTTTCTATTGGATAAAGGCAATTTTCTATTATACTTTATATCCTTGCTTTCAAGCAACCTCTTATCATATCTTTATTGGATGTACTTATTATAAACACTATTCTTTGAATTAAAATATAAAGGTGTGAGTGAGACTAAGATTGGATGGGCAAACAAAGAGGAAGATGGTGGAAATAATTGAATAATACTCATATTCACATACTCCACCTAAAGAATAAATGGAATGAAAACTTGATATTTTATCATAATAGAAGTAAAGAAGCCATGTTTACACCATCTCCAAGAGCAAAAGAGAGGGTGGATGTTGCAGGAGTGAATCGCTAAACATACCCAATTAATGAATAAAGCACAATGTTTTTCCTTTCCAGATGGACTTCACTATAGGATAAACAAAGATTTATGTTGAAGGTAAAAAAGCAATGAAGAAAGGATAAGTTATTTTTCATTCAAACTTTGGATGCTCGGGCTAACAGTTATGAATGAAATTGACAATGAAAGAGGTCCAATATTGCACTAATGGCATAATGTATGGTAGCTAGGGCTATGGCTGGATGTATGTTTTTCAAAGCCCTATATATAGCACTAGCAAACAAATTGGAGGCAGACTCCAAAAGAGCTTCCAATCATATATGCATCACATAAAAAAAAGATATAGGGATTAGGATTAGCTAGCCATCCTTCGATGGTACTGTATTCTAGACTTGAGCAAGAAGGTATTCCTGACAGAATTCTTCAACTCCCTTGTTAACACATCCTAGGTCCTCAAAGGTCATTGAGAAATATATCAATCTTGTTCGTTTTGGTCTCCTTTGGAGGTCTTATGATTTGGTCGAGGGTATATATTTTAAAGTGGTAATCCCTAGTGGATTTCTTTTTTTGGGTGGTGATTCTAGTGAATATTATTTTATGCCTTGTTTGTGCTCTAGCTTCAGATTTACCTAGGTGAGAAACTATGTCTTATGACTAACTTGAGCTTGGCTTTTGCTTTCTGGCTCTAGAAACTTGATTGAATTAGTTGATGCATGAATATCATAGCATACATGCTAGAGAATCTTGAAAAGGATATGTTACTAACTAGCTTTATGGCTGTCTATCCAGTATTGTTTTATTTTGTTCATCTTTATTCCAAAATTTTCTACCCTTTAGTGATAGATAATGAACACACAGCTACCTTGACCCACTAATCATCATATCATCTGGAACGGTAAGAGCTTGATTTTCTTGCTTCTCAGTGATATATGACCACCCTCACCTTCATCCCTTGCTTCTTTGAAAGTGATTTTTTTGGTGAAGGCAACATAAGTGCATTGGTGACATATGCTTGAAAGTAACCACTCATATTCATACATATGGAATCGAGGCAATTGCTCATTTTGTCTTAAATTTTTGTAAAGGTTATGTTGAGTGGCCTTGCTGTTGTGTAAATCCCATCGCCTCTTCTGTCCATTTCTAGAGAGTCTTATGTGGCTTGGCTTCTTTCATAAGTTAAATCTACCTTTCAGCCCTACCTGGTCTACTCTCACCATGGAATGAAAAAAATAATATTGAAAGCCACATAATAATTATGGTCTTCATAAGGAAAGTTCTTGAACAATTAGAAGTAGGGTGTAGAGGTGAAAGGTCGGTCAGCCTGTCACTCACAATTTGATGGAAAAAGATATGAGCTTGAGCACTTGAAGCATATATTTTATGTGCTATCTAGAATGGAAAAAAAATAAGTATAATAAATTGGGAAGCTTCTCCCAATCCCCTTGACTCAGAATGATGGGAAAGACTGATCATGGATAAGGAGTGAAGACAAACCACGAGCTATGAACAAAAGGAGAGAGATAGATAATTGTGGTGAATTTATTCTTAGAAGAGCTAGGACACAAAAATAGGCTATCAATGATATGTGAAAAGAGTGAGACCAAGCTGAGCCATTAATGAAGTGGCGAGGAGGCCTACTATATGTATACTAGATTAGTCACCAATAAAATACCAAAACAAAGTAAAAAACATAAATGTTAACTATTGAACAGTGAGTGATCAGACAAGTATAAAGGGCTTTTGGTAGACTTCTTTTATTTCCTAATTCTTTTGCGACAAGTCCTAGCATTAGTATGAATTCATTGACAAAGTAAGGGTGATCCATCTTGATGAAATCATTCAATTTATGCTCATTCTCCCCACTTCAATTCTCAATAAAAAAGACTCTCTTTGGTCAATTTGAACTCTTTTATCTTTATGTTCTCACTGATACCTAATCAAAAACGAAATTAATGGCTTTTCTAGGTCCAATTCCATCCATTGTTCAAGCAATTTTTACTTGTTTATCAGCAAATGATATAGCTCCTGTAATATATGATTTTTTTATCCTTCATTTTACTAGTCTTCTTGGTTGGAAACATAAATAAATTATCTTTTCTCTTATAATCTTTTCAATAGTTAGAACTACTATGAGTAGTCTAAACTTCGATATTTCTTTCTTCCAATTATATTATCGTAGACAAGCCCTGAAAAAATATCAAGAGTGGAGGATAATTTATTTAATACTTATCTAACATTTAAAGTGATAAAGTGTGGGTTGTAATTGAAAGTTTTAAATGATAAATAAAGGGTACTCACCAGTGCCATATTGGTTTAACAACATGTGACACTTTCTTCCAGCTGTCCACCTCTATTTTTTCCTGATCCTCTCATGCAATGGAATTGTTACATGTAACCACCAATTTTATTGTATCTTTTAATCCATCCAACATAACTTTATCACCTTTGTTTTCTTTCATGTATCTAGCTTGACCATTTTCTGGGTGGATTGCTTTTCATATCCCCCCTCTTTTTGACTAGAAGATTCTGAATGATAGGCTAAAGCATCTTAGTATACAACATCTCCAAGCTTTAGCATTTTATCTTGGCAATGGGGTTAGTCTTTTTTCTTCAATGGAGTATGAATTCAATGCCATAGGTGAAGAAGGGGGAGCAGTCTTAAAATCAAGAAGAAAAACATTCTCTTTTAAGGCCAATGCTAGGGGATAACTGAGGCAGGAATGAATCTATGTGGATTACTTGCTCGATAGGCTAATTTCATAGATTACCTTCTTACATTAAATTAGCACTAGGAATAGTCTAGAACACCTATGGGCCCAATAGAGTGATTTATTGCTATAACTCTTTTTTTATCATAGTCTTCAAGTTCTTAGTCATTATGGAGTCCCTCAATTTCTTTAGTCAGTTATGACTTTTGCAATCGCCCATTTTCTTTCTTCAATCTCACCCTTTTTTTATGCATGACTCATCTATCAAGATCAATTCATAATAGTAAGTGAATTGTAATACCTTAGAGCTGACTTGATTCCTAGACTTGAAAAGAAAGCAGACAAACCATATTAACTAGAAGAGTGACCTTTGCTTTAAAAAGGCCAGGCACAGGTTTCCAACCATTAAGGTTATTGGGACTGGTTAGCTTCAGTTAAGCTATTTCCTGACATATAAGAAAGCAACAAGTGAATAGATATGAGATAGGCTCATAGAGCAATCCTGGACATCAAAAAAAGCTTATGGGTGGGAGATCTTTTTCTTCTTGAAAAAGTATGTCCTGAGTTACTTGACTGGAAAAACTTTCGGCTTGAGTCACTTATGGTAAATACAACCATGCCCCAAAAGATATGGAGTTTCCCTTATAGCTATTTCATAAAAAATTACTGGAAGCTCTCTCATTAGAGAGAAGAGCGGAGTGAAGTTACAATGACTAAGAGAGGGGGGGGTGTCAAAATGTAGAGGCTTCTGAGTACTATAGTCAGCCTGCAACATATCATAAAATTTATCATGAATTATGAGAGAAAGTAGTAAGATTAATATTAGTTCCATACTAACTAATCCATCCATGGGACACAAACTCCCAATGAAGCATGGCTCATAACATGTTGAGCTATCTCTCATACAATCTCCCATTCACCTATGTGTTCATGACTAAATTGAGTATGTTCCTCTTGATAGTTGTTTCTCACTACCACTAGTCTCTCCTCTTGCCGCTCATCTACCTTCTTCTAATTAGTTTCCTATTGGAAGATTGAACTTTTTGTTTCCTAGCTATTGATCGAATATGCTTTCTCTCTCTATATATAATGTTATTTCAAGATGAATGAATGGTGTTTTATCTTGCTTCTTCACTCTATGCTCACTTTTCAAAAGGATACTATGCTTATAAATCTCTTTGGTAGTCGACATAGTCCCTAGCATTTTGTCTTTTGCTATTTGTGATTACTCCTCTTGCTTGTAAAGGCCTCTAAATGAATGAGGTATTCTTATCAGATGAAAGTTGTCTTGTTTGTGGATACTAATGTAGAAAAATGTCATTTTAACTTAGTATTCACCATTAACTATTAAGAAGACTTGGTGCTGGTAGCTAGCATGTAGGAAATGCTGGTGAGACTAGAGATATCAGGGATGTTAGTGCTCCAAGACTGATAAATAAAAATTCAACTGAAAGACTAAATATGCATCATTGCCTAACATATCATCGTTTCTAAATGATGGTCACCTCATTCACATCTATCAAGTTTCGAATGAGCATCAATTCGACATGAGAAAGAAAATGGAACAACTCTAGATTAAAAATTAATAATCTTACTAAAACAAGGAATTCTGAATCACTTAGAAAGCCCTAGCTCCCCTAGCTCCAAGGGGGCTAAGAAATTCACTTTGCTTGAAATTAGATTTTTTGAAACCATTTCGGGTGGACCCTAGCATGCTTTCACACTATGACTCATGTAAGGTTTCCTCTATGATGAAGTGACTCAAGACTAAACTAAGAAAAATCTATAATAAATGCAAGAAGAGTATTTCCCACCTAGTAAAAGAAAGTATCTCTACTTCACTATGTGAATCCAATCCAAGCTCTTGAGAAAAAGTTCAAATCTTTTATTGACAACTTATTCATATTCGTATTGTGAAGAAATGATTCCAACAATGATTGATGACAAAATGGTACGAACAAATTAAACTCATTGGATTTGATAGTTCCCCATTGACTATCCTTTTTGCTCCTTTGCATATGTTCCTAAATGGGCATGCACCTTCAGGTAGGGGTTGGCCTCCTCATTTCTTATGTAGCATTTATTAACTTAGCTGGGTCAGGTGGATCATGCAATAAGCCTTTCACCTTTCAAGATCTAGTTCATCATTAACTCAGTCAGATATTCTTGTTTGCCCAATTTTCTTAGGCTTCCTTTAATATATTTTATCGGTATTTTTTGCCTATAACCTTGCAGTATTCGACCTTTAATCTACTAGTTGTGGAGCATAGTTTAAAGGCACAACTAGAAGAGTTGGCACTATTTTTTATTTTTTTTCTTAATTCGATTGGAGTCTCCAAATCCTTCTTGATCGATAGTCCCCATTAGCATTAGTGCCAATTAGTAGCTACTTTTTTGGAATGTGAGGTACTCATTTTTGATTGTGGATTCTAGGGTAGCAGTAGTTCTAATTCTACATTAGAAGCATGAGGGCTCTATCGATCTAAAGGAGGTACATACCCCTCTCATAGTATGGTATGATGCAGCTGAGTAAAATCGGTTGGGCATTTTAGGCTTTCATTTTTTCTTTACTATACAAGGGCCCGTATAACTCATTGGAAATTAATCATACTATGATCATAAAATTCTATGCTGTAAATAGAACTATTGACCTAGAACCTCTAATCAATATGAGCTAATAAGACTCTTGGAGAATTTGACTAAGACTTACCTACTCTCCTGGCTAATATGGTTTTGATGGATAGGCATACATATAATATGGGGAATGTGCATACAATAAATAAGACCTAGGAATTAGACTAATCCTATACAAGTCTTGATACTACTACATCAGAGATTCCCACTAGGGCCAGGTCCTAGTAAAAGCATGGCTTCTTGCCTTGATTATATGGGGGTATAGGTCAGAACTAGCATTGAATAAGAATAAAAGGATCTTTCTCTTAGCAACTATGAACAAATACTTTCTCTTTGAAGAAAAAGAAGACTTTTTTCTCTTACAGAATAACTTTTGGCCTTTACCTTGGAAAATGAAAGATAAAAGAAAGATTGATGGGACAAGCCCTAGGCCAATTAACTAAGAAAGAAGACTGAACTTAAAGAACTAGTGAAAACAGCCTTGATCAAGGTGCATGTAGAAAAAATACTTGCTCTCAAAAAGACTTCAAAGGTATTGGACTTGGCTTGGATCATTAAGCCAAGAGAGAATCTATTAACACTAAGCCAAAAGGCTAGTTAACGAGACGAGGCTCCTCTTTCTTCTTACTATCCAAATAGAAAGAAAAAAATCTCATGTGCTAGACAAAAGGCTAATTAGGATGATTCTTTCACTCTGTTTTCTAAAAAAAAGGGGGATAAGGTGAGGCCTATTAAAAAAAAGACTACTTTAAGGGCATCTTTTAGGCATTTGATACACCAATTACCTCTACCTAGAAAGAGAGAATAAGAGAAGAGAGATCATAGCATAGAAAGATTATCTATTGAATGCTCCTAACCTATGGTAATTAAGGTTTGAATAAACTTTGATTCTACTTGCCCACTTCAGCTCTTAACAAGAATTTCCATAGTTGAATGTGGATAACTCAATTATTTACTAGTGGAACATAGTCTTCGGCAAGATCATCTTCGGTCACATTCTTAATGAAAAGCTAGTGCCCAATAATTTTACTTTAACCAACATAGATTCTAGGTGCCAAGAGGGAAAGACAATCACTCATCATTGTCAACATTCATCTACAATCCGAGATAGTGTTAGAAATAACATCTATTGAGTTAGCCCAACTAGACTCGAAACTTCACCCTAGTACTTGTTGTGCTCATCCCAATGAATCTATTTGATCCATTGCAAGTACTTATCTTTCCCAAGCTTAATCAATATTTACTTTTTGAGAGAAAGAATATACTTTCTGAGCTATATTACACTTTCTGACATGAGATAAGGGGTCTAATAGGTTAATCAAACAGATTTTAAGGCATTGTTTAGGGGGGAAGGGATAGCCTTTAAAAGAAAGGAATGAAGGAATGCTTAAGTCTTGAAACAAAGAATCAGTCTCTTCATTACATTCTTAAAAGTGAATAATCCTGACTTTATTAATAGCTTATTTAGTAAGGAATCCTATTCATTCTATTTCTATAACATGAGTTCATACCTAAAAAAACAAAGTCTAGTCTATGATGCTTGTGCCAATCACACTTAGGAGTCTTCTCAGCAACCATGGATAAAGATTTTTCTACAAGAACTAGACACTAGAAACTCATAAACAATGTATTGAGAATCAATCTAGAAGGTAAAAGATCTTTTTTTGATTAAAATGCTCATTAGTTAACTTACACTTTATATTCTTATAACTCTCTTTCCCTTGTGTCTAGCCAAGGCTAAAGTTATCATTTCTCTTCCTAGGAGTTTTAATTGAAGTAAAGAGAAATAAAGTCATAATAACCGATCAACTTACCCTAAATAATTTTTTTAGAGAAAATAATAGTCAATTGAATCCAATATTAATTACGTGAAAATAATAGCCAATTGAATCCAATATTAATTACGTGAAAATAATAGCCAATTGAATCAATAGTCCTGATATCTATTAATGGTATTGATGCTAAAGGCCGGATATCTAAAAAGAAAGAGTGTCTCACTTTACTTCATTACTGGGTGAAGAGAAATATTCTGAGAAATACTAAGATCAAGCCAGGCGCATGGCCTCCTCTTTTTCTTCTTATTTTCTTTATTGATATCAAACCAAAAAGGAATAAGTGGCGGGGTTGTGTTTTGGATTTTTGGACTGATTTCACTTCAGATATATGAGCTTAACACTAGCTACAACTTATAGTTCTACGATAGGTCAACCGAGACACTATACAAAAAAATGATCTTGTCGCCCTCCTTTCCACTTGGGCTTAGGTAAAGAAGTGACTAAGTAATGGAAAGCTTCCACTCTCAAGCCATACTACTCTAACTAGACCCAAAATATGCATTTTGGATGAACAATGCATGGAAGCTTTTATTTTGATCATGGATGACATTATTTTTTAAGTTTTACACTTTCTTTGTTATGAGGACCTGTAAAATCTTTTACATTACAGCTGACTTAATGCGAAAAAGATGAACTCTTTTCACCCTTAAAGAGAGTTAATACTATTGATCATTCATGCAATGAATAGTTAAAGCTCAAATTGAACCTATTTGTCTCATAACTTGAAGCATCTGAGCCAGCATGAGAAGCACAAGGAGGGGCTTACCTACTTGGGAAGTAAAAAGCAGCAAATATGATGGAGACAAGTGTTATGCTTTGATCAAGACCTCTTATGTTCGATTGTTTGTACCTAACCTTAACTTGATGCCTAGAATTTTTAAAAAAAGTTTTTTTTTCTTTATCGTAGGGATGTAGTTGGCTTTCTCACATAGCATAATGAGTTCTATTGGTAGAAAAATGAGGATCAAATAATCAAGATGGTTTAGGCTCCACATTGGTATCAAGTGCACTACCATTTTTGAGTTTGAATCACACATCCTCCAACCGGATAAAATTAAAGAATTATAATAAGGATCATATGGATATATAAACCCATAATAAAAGAAGAAATTCATTTAGAGGTCGCTTAGTATAGTAGCAAAATGAAAGAAGCATAAGAAGAAGAGGAGAAAATTAACGATTTACTAGGCTGTCAAAGCTCTCATTTATAATGTGTGTACCTATCTCCAACTCTGATAGAGCAAATAGATTAAGGATAGTTTGACATATAGAGGCACCCATTCCTTGGTCATGAGTGAGATGGAACTTGGTCAATGAACTCTATCTCTTCCCTTCACCTCTTTCATTTATGGTGGGATATACATGCTTCCCTAGCTTGAAAACCTATTCACCTACCTCTTGTGAAAAGATGGAAGAATATAATCAGCTATCGACATAACATCTTCTCCTATTTGATTTGATAAACTAGCCTTGGAACCACTGTCTAGCTTAGTGAGTCCTCATACTTGATGCTATGGAATTTAGAGCCAGTAAGATCTTCTACTATGTAATTAGCATGTCTTGGAAAGGCTTCCCCAATATCTTCCCTTTATGATGGAATGGATTCCACTTGCCACCATTATAGGAAAGATATCTATTACTTTTGGAAATACTTCGAGCAAGGACCATTTAAGCTATCTAATTTCTAAATGAATGCGATGGAATGGTTTTTACCCCAACTCATGTTATGAGATATTCTGCTAGTACTAATACTATAGTGGACCTAAGGTCTTGAATTTACTATTATTGTATGGGCTCAATGGCCTGTAGTTTCATCTAGGGACTTTTACTAGTGGCTTTGATACTAGAGAAACTAAAGAAAGATCGTATATTTTGACTTCTGTTTCATAGTCTTTTTCAAAAATAGCTAGTAAACCTTAGGATGGAAGACTTGAATGCGAAAGCCTTCGATGGAATACTTTATGTTGCTAGTTTCCTTTTCAACATTTGATCCTATTATTATAATGGACATTGATGAAACCTAGTAGTTTTAGATGGTATACTTGAACTTGAAAGTGCTTGGATACCCAAATGGTTAAAACCCTTATTCTTTTCATTTATTGACTTTATTGAGGAGAATAGTTTATTTTCTTTCATTGCTATCTTTCTCTTTGCCTGTAAATCTATTCCATAGATCTTGCTTCATATTCATCTTTTGGAGAAGAGAAAGCTAGCAACAACAATATTATTATATTTCACCTTGATTGTTCAGCTAGAGTGTGAAATCTTGTCCATTTCCCTATGGTAAAGGCATAATAACCTATTTTAGAACCTTCAGATCGCAACCTTGATAGCTCAACAAATACTATTTCATGTTTTCTTGATTTTTATACTTTTGATTTTACTTATTTTTTTTTCTATAGAAGATTCTAAGGTTTTCCTTTCTATTCTGGCTCGTAAACCAGGTGCTCCTACTCATTTGGCCGGTAGCTAATCAGGTTTTCAATCTTTCCCTCGGTAGTTTCAGTGTTATGCTGATCCGTTGAAACTACAATAAGAGTTGTTTAATTACCCTTTTTAGCCTACTTATAGAATCTTTTGTTAAAGATTTGAATCTTTCATTTACTTCCCCTCCAAATGACCATGTAGAACCTTCCATTTCATATACCTCTTCTTCACTTCAACCATAATAGGCATGACTTTCTTCACCTCAATGGGAATTTACTTCTCTATGTAGGTAGGCTATTTTATGCTACTCTAAAAGGAACTAATCCTAGAACTAGAACTTTAGTAGCCATAGGATTGTAAGTTGATAGTTGTTGAATTGACTTTTCTAGCTTCCAAAGCTAAAGAGGTGTGGTCTTGTCTTCCTAACTTGTAATATAATATACTACTACTCTTTCATTTTTCTGGAGATTATTGAGTCCACCTTTCCTACTCAATATAAATTTTAAAAGTTCTAATAATGAAATTTTTATTAAGATAGTAATATAAAGAATATTTACTGGTAAAAAATTATGATTCTAATCAGAGTCACATTCCTTCCTTTCCTACCAAAAAAAACTAAAGAAATTTGCTTTCTCAAACTGAAAGGAAAGACAAAGAGCTAGCTTCACCTCTTTCAAATTAACCTTCTTCCCTTCCTACTATAGGCCTAGGAGCATAGACTTCCTACCAGCTCTAGGCTTATTTTCATAGAATGCAATTCTATGAAAAAGGTGTTCCATCCTGAGATCCTAAAAGCACTGCTTCCATTAGCTTCCAAGAAATTTATGGAATCAAAGCTACCTTTTTAACCTTCTATTCCTGCCTATGGCTCATTCTAATGTTCCTTTGAATTCACTTTGGTAAGCTTTCTTATTCACTTTCTAGAAAACATATAGATACTTGACCATGCTTTGGATATATCTATTATTTATGACTTCTACTATTGCTATAGTGCATACTAAGGATATATCTTTCAATTAAGATACTAGACCATGCTTTGGATGGTTGTATGCTTGCTTACATCCTTAGTATGCTATCTATTAATATAAATATTAACTTTACTTTTAGTTATTATAATTTCAAGAGCTATTATAGCTACAAAAAATACTATAGCTAAGAAAAGAAAATTTATAGCAACTAATATTATTGAATAAACTCCAACTAGTAAAGAACAAAGAGCTACTAGAACAACTTAACACTTTTTTATTTTCACTATACCTCATATTCTTTATGGTAAGTCCCCTAATGCCCAACCTAGTAATCTAGTGAATGGGCAACCTATGAGGGTCCGATGGAATACTTTTATAAGAAGTAGTGTAACTTGTCACCTTCGGTACCTCAAGTACTTGAGAAAAGGAAAAGAAAGATAACAAATAAATTAAGGAAATCGACATGACTTTCATCCACACGAAAGGACCAAATTACTTACTTCTCATTATATAAACAAAAATGACAAGTCAATAGTTTGTTGCATACAATAATAAATAGAATGACATCATCCTCATCTATGGCAAGTTTCATCCATTGAAAAGATTGAAGTTTATCATAAATTTTTTTTTTTTTAAATACTTAAGTCTAGGAAGAAAATAGTTTTGTGACTTTTATGCTTAAGAGAGTTCGTGACCCTAGGTAGGAATCTTGTGAAATAGCTAAGCTTTTTGTAATAAAAATAGCAAGTAAAGTAAGAAAAAATTTGAAAGGAATAGGAAGAAATGATGCCATTGAAAGAAAAGAGTGAATTGAATTTATTATATCCAAGATTGAATAGAATCAACACCATTTAAATACATGTTGTTCAATGACCAAAAAATATCTTTCTTAAAATAGAAACAACATTCTAATGGTCATGACCTTAAAGAATCAATTCTTAGAGAATAAAAAGTGTAACCAGCAAGATCCTACTTTCAACCAAGTGAATAGTTGTTGAATTTAGATTAGTGATTAGTATTAGATCAAAAATGTATTTCTTTCTTTCTCATAGCTCATTCTTTAAAGTAAAAGTGAATGAATGAAACCATAGATAGGATTGGCCTTATTCAATCTTGTTTCATAGCTAGCCAAGAAGGAGCTTCTTCAAGTAGATAAGAGAGCGATGGACAAGGCGACAACATCAATTACTTGTGTAGCCCCTCCAAAATTAGCACCATTTTCTTCATCTCTAAGCTCACAGCAAATTAAATAAAGGCTTGAAATCTACTAACTCAACTCTCTTCTACTCTACTCAACCATATAGGGGTACAAAAGAAGGTCACTTCACTTTTGAATTGAAAAAGGTGGAGTGTTAAATCCATCCTCTTACTCTATGCAGTTTTTCAACTAACCACAAACAAAATGTTAAGGTGGCATTAGTGACTCCTTTTCAAATGTGTCCCACTTCTTAGCATACATAAACTGACATAGTTGATGCATGATTGATTTCTTTTATGGTTTTCCTTTAGGAAAAAAAGTTTGATGTTATTCATGTACTTGTTTCTATTGTAATATGTTCGAAATATATTATTTTGAATTGTCCTCTTATTCACATACCTCGAAGGAATTGGGCCATGAAGTGGTCAATTAAATTTTATTTTTTTCTTCTTTCATGCTAGACATGCAAGTCTGAATAAGAGGTGATTCTCTTTATGTCTTTTGACTTCTTATCTCAGAGTCGGACTTAGAGAATTTATCTAAGGATTTTCTTTTTAAGACTGATATATAGAATATGCACTAGCTTCTCGATTATGCCAACAATAGTCCATTCTTACGTAATCTAGCTATTATTTCTATGTATCGCATAAATCACTTATATGTGTCCAAGTCCACTTGTATGGTATAAATAGTGCATAGCTTTTAATGTGTTCATTCTTGAATTAAAGTTTAAAAAAATTGGAGTGATCTCTCGACATTTGCCTTTAGAGCCCTGGCACAATAAGTAATTTAGAATTCTTTGAGGTGGAGCACCATTAATCTAGTCTTTTACTATCCTCATTGGATTCTAATCATTTCCCTTGTTGAGAGAGGAGGGCATGACTTGAAAGGATCTTTATATGTTCCATCTAAGCTAGGGTAGAAGTTGTATCATCATCCCTTGCACCTCTTATTGTGCTAAGGGGTTTTTGATATGGTTAGCTATTCTCTATAGTGGTGATTTAACATTTAATACAACTAGTGGTCCTTTATTTGATCTTGACATGAAACCTAATGGCTAAGAAAATAAATGAAATGTTGAAAAATGAGATCTCATGCGATCTCTATTCACTATTTTTTGAGGAAAGAAATTCATGAAGAAGGCAATTTGAATATTCTCAACTCTACCTAAGCACTGGCCATAGTGTAGCCTTGTTCAAAGAATGATGTGAATAATGGGGAATGCATAAGAAATGAGAGCTCTATTCTTTTATGTAATGTACTAAATGATTATGTACTATACTTTTAGTCATTACAACTCGCTAGTAAACTTATAGTCATTAGTACTAGAAATTGTCACTAACAAGAAAAAAAAGTCAATGTCGAACAACCACCAAGATGGGTATAGAACCAAAAATTTATGATTGGAAGCACTACCCAATGAATAAATAACATGAATGAAGCATTTCAAGCATGGTGTTTGGTTAGACATATTGGTGCCTTACCATATCACATGAAAGGATTGAGATGCATGCTTATGATTATGATTCATGACATAAAGGATTAGGTTGGTAAGACATGATTCATTTATTGATTGAAATGATTTTTTCTAGGATTGATCTGGCTCTACTTGGGATTGTTCATTCTCACCTACCTATTCCTTTTGTCCACTTGCTATCATCTCTCAAAGTCATAATCTTTTTTAATATGTGGAAGCATATCCAATCTATTACATTATGTAGATGTGAGTAGTTTTCGAAGCCTAATTCATGGTGGCTAATTGGGCACTATAAGCTAAAGAAGCTCCAAAAAAAGTTTTTCATCAACACCAAAGAGAGTGGATGTCGATTCAAAAGTCAAGACATTGAATAAATCATTTTAATAGAAATAATTTCTAGTTTATTCTACCCTCATTTTAGTAGTTTTCCTATATTCATATGTAGAAGAGGTAGTTCACTCACTAAACCTAATTGATCTAATATTTCCTTGCCTAAAAGGCCATGTTCCAAGCTAATGTGACTCTAGAATCAATTTAATCTAAAAAAGAATGCCCTATCATGCTTTCACTTAGCAAGTTTGAAAGATCTGGCTTGAAAACAATATCTTTGACTCACCTTTTTTGAAGATGACTTCAAAAGCTCAAGTTTTACATTCTTCTATGATGGTGATGACATTCCAAACAATGATTATTTTGAGCTTTGAGAAAGTCTTAGTCATCATAGTGTGAGAAATGGAATGATTGGAGAGTGATAAGTTTGTAAATTTGAGTCTTTTTCTTAGATGTGTATATGTGAGTGGGGTGCCACCAAAGGAAGGTAACTCTGTCTCTAAATTTCCTCTTTCTGGTCCTGAAAAATCATTCCTTTCAATATGCTTGGATCACTTGGTGAATCTTGGAAGGATGACCAAGACTAAATAAATGATGTGTTATTAAATCATCTCTTTTTGGTTCAACTAAATATTTTTGGAAGGGAAAGCTGTAGAATAAATTATGATATAGATCCTCCCTAGCATTCTTCTTTCTACTTTTAATAGTGGTACATATGAACAATAAAATTGAGGATCCACTAGAGAATTGATTTAGCCATAAGCAGTGAGTCCCAATCCTAATGTTGATGATTGAAAATATGGGAAGGATGTCCTAATTAAGCCATTTGATAAAGATTTCTAGGTAAATCAAATAAAAACATGGGGAACATGTACTTTATCTATATCCTATTTTAAATAATAATTTACTAAATCTCTTCTACATTTGATCTTTCCTGACTAGCCTTAAGCAGGATTTGATATAAAATTACTAATTCATCATTGAACAATACCATTCCTTAAACTAGAGCTGAAATGGTCTACTATATAAAACTTACACATGTAGCCCAAACCTAGTCGAGAGATGATTGAGTAGAGCAATGTAACGTACATCTAGAAGAAATCAGCTTAAGATTGATACCATCCCTTCTCCTAGAGCTCATGAAGTTGTTCAAGATCCATAAGAACCTAGTTGTAAACTACACTTTGGGATTGCCTCCACTATTTTATTTTTTCTTCGATGCTGAGGGTGGAAGTTGACTAGCCCATGAGACGAAACAATCTTGGACTCTCTTGGTTGTGTTGTGCTTGGATGTACTAATATTCCACTTACCAGCTATGAGATTAAAACTACACTTATTTAGTGTTCTCGTGCTACCAGAATGATATGACATCGAAAGAGTTAGCGAAACTTATTTCTAAACTAGCTTGTAAGTAGATTCTTGCTTAACATTAGCACATTGTAGCATCAAAAGTAGTTTTGATTACCCTGCTAACCTGGTCTCCTTGCAAAATTAGATTATCGATATCGACTTAATTTGTACTAACTAACAATTTTTATGTTCGAATAGAGGATGGAGAGGACAACTATTGTACCTATGCCTGGAGCCTAATGTCCAATTTTCATCACTATTCTCAATGTATTGCGAAGCAACCTATTGGTATCTAGTTGAGTAGTTGAAAGTTGATTAAAGAATTGTATCATCATGTACTCCTGACCTAGGCTGGTTTATGAGTTAAGGTATTTTTCACTATCCACATAGCTTTACATCTCTTGAAATTGAATAAAGATCTCTATCAACTTAAGATCTTGGGTGTAACATAGAATAGGAGACCATAAGATCTTTATGGGATGAATACACAATAAGACTCTCCATTTAGGATTGAAAATATTAATTTAACTCTTTGCCCTTCCTTAGCCTATAGAGGTCTAGCATGCTAATTGATTCAAAATTCTTTTAATGAAAGCACATTAGTTTGAGCTGATAAGCACTAAAAAGCATTGCTTCAATTTGTTTGTTTAGATTGTACTATAGGTCGACAAACTTATGATTATAGATGCCTTTGCAAGCAAAAAATGTTCTCTTTGAAAACTCTTTGAGCACACTAATATTGTCACTATGGCTTAGAAGAATGAAAATATTTTTTTGGAGGAAAAAAACATAAACCATTAGGACCACCATCAAAGAAAGATAGAATGATAATCATTAGATAACAAAAAAGGAATAATAACAAGCATCATGTGGGCCGTACTAGGAATCTTAGTACCATTTCTCTTTGGCATGCTTTTGTTTCAATCATGAAACTTATTTTTAGTTGAATTCCAATGAAAAGTCTATGGATATGAGTCAAATTGTATTATGATCCATCCCTTGATGAACCTACTAATGAGAAGGGTGGAATCATGAGTTATAGAATCTCTATGGTATCCATTATTGGACTATAATATTTAATGAAGAAGAGATTCTCCTAGTGATTGATTGACCATGAGATGAAGCCAATGATTGAGTTATTCCCGCCCCAAACAAACCACCAGTAAGCCTTTGCTCCCCCTAATAGATTGAAATTTTAAAATTACAAAGTTGAGATGTCCTTGTCTATTAACATAAAGGTGTACTGCCATGACCTTATGATGCATGGCCTATCTTTTGATATAGAAACCCAAAACACGAACCTTTACTTTGATCATCCTCATTGCTCTTGGTCTCATTGGAGATGCTCCTTTATGTTTTCCCTTCTCTTTTGTTTTGGCATCCTCTTTTCATTCACTTGATGCCCATTATCAATGACTTATTAATTACCTCGTTATGGGGAGGGATATGATTAACTAGTAACTAGTCTCTAATGGAATTGCTAAGCTCAGCAAATGAACCTTCTCCTAACAAATTAAAACTAGTTTAACTTTCCTAACCCATTATTTTTTAGGTTAAGGCATGACTTATCTTTATCTTGTTCTAACTAAGGTTAAAGTCTTTCTAAGGTTTTATCTCATCCCTAAGATAGGCATGCATGGACCTAAAGTAAGCTCAAACTCAAATGTGCTTATCTATAGGCGAAAAACAAGCACTAAGAAAGCAAGTACTAGAGGCAATGTTTACTTGTAACCCCACTCTGCCTGGGAGGCTTTATGAATGACTTGTTCTCCAATTGTCACTGTAAGCAGGGAAGGCTAAAGCTCTCAATTCTGCTGCCTAATAAAGAGTAGCCAAGTCTGTACTTGTGAACCTTGGACGTATTGACCGAAGGATTTGGTAGTAGATTGGTCTTGATATTAGGTAGTGTGGGAGACAAGGTATGTTCTCTTTAATCAAACAATTAAAGTAATACAAGTTTAGCTTTCTAATCAAAACTACTATGGGAAATATTACAAAGCATTGAAATTATAATTAGAAACACCAACTTTAGTTGGATCATATCCTATTTATAGAGGCTTAGTAAGTAATCTAGTAAGAACATGTTTGATTTGCTTTGTTTTGGCAATATTGAATAAGATTCTATGTATCTAGACCTATTAGGTATAGCTAAGAAAGGATGATACCCTTGTTCAATCACAAGAGGTAGAAAATAAAGAGAAAGTTATAATTTTAAATCCATAAATAATTATCTATGCTCTTATATAAAGATGAAATCGAAAGATTTGTTAGGGATTTTTTTTACCTATATCTATACCTATGGAGCTTAAGAGTGCATAGTGGAATGTATTTATTTTACTAAGAATGTGGACAAAAGTAAACAAGCCAAACAAAGTGTTTTACTAGCTTCAGACTAGATGGAATTCAATCTAATATCCCACTTTCTTTTTTTATAAGGATTATGTGAGTAAAGAAAGTAAATAACTATTATACTCTTTTAAGGAAATCTTGGTGGGGATAAATTGGGAATGAAAGGCAAGTTAATTGGAAGAGTTAGGATCATATGTGCATATAAAAATGAGAAGGTTTAATAATATTGGTTTTTAAATATATCTTATTGAAATCTATCCTTGTTGGAAAAACAAGGGTGGAGACTGATATAGAATCCTAGCTCACTTGTTATCTTTAAAGCCTTTCTCTTTCAAAATATATATTTTTTAATGTTGGGGTATAATCATTCATACATATGGCAAAGAATATGGAAGCCCTAATTTTCATTATTTCAAGTGTCCAAAAGAGAGTAAGAAAAGCAACTCTTTTAATGTATGGAATAAGTTACCATTTTTCTTCTGAATATGTAGTCTTGTTAGGTGCAATTGGCCTAAACTCAAACAAAGGGTAGTGATATTCTTTATTTTGATAAAGATTACTTGAAAAAAGAATTCATTCATCGATATCCTTTTTTTACTTTCTTTAAAGTGGATATTAGAAGTGACATAAGTATTTTTTTTTCACAAAATGATAAGCGGATATTACAATAAAAAAAGGGAAAGCACAATCGCTTGACTTTCAAACCTTCCAATTAGAGTATCAAGGTAAGCAACACACCAAATTGTAGTTCTAAGATAATCTATTTTTAGGCATTCCTATCATCTTCAATGGGGTTTTTTGTGAGCATTCTAGTTCTAAGACTTTCCTAACTAATTCCTTATAAAGTGTCAAACGGGACATGCCGGGCCGGCCTGGCCGGCCGGCTTGTTTTTTGCTAGCCCGACCATGCTTTCGTGCCGGGTTAGGCAAGACACGATTCTATGGAGGTCAGCCCCGCACGAAATCGCCGAGTTCGGCCCAATCGGGCCGAACCCCTAATATATAAAAAAGTAGGGGTTCGATGGTGTGCCCTTGCGCCGCCACGTGCCGAACCCCTTCTTTAAAAAAATTAGGATTTCAACGCACCCGAAACCCTAATTTTTTTTAAAAAATTGATTTCTTAGCTAGTGCCAAGGTACCGTGTCGGGCTAGGAATGGTACGAGGCTCGGTTGGCCTCGGCACGGCACGACATGATTGGTGCCGTGGTTGGGCACGACACGAGCCCAGGCACGAAAAATTCCCATGTCGTGCCGGCTCAGGCATGCCTGAATCGTGCCGTGCCTCATGCCGGACCAGGCTGTTGACACCTCTAATTCCTTACATGTGGGAAGAGTTTGAAGTCCATTCTTTCTACAATATCATGAAATTTATATGGTCTTCACTTCTTGCTATTGAGAATTCTCTCTTTAGTTCCTTGCCAACTGTAATGCCTTCTCCTAAGTATTTTCCCTTCATGATGATCTATTTCATTCAAGGTAATAGGCAGCTTTCTAACTTAGTAATGATCCTTGGGTGGGATTACAAAGAAAGAGAACTCCCACTTGAAAGATATATATTCACATGTAAAGGAGAAAATAAATAAAAATGAGATGGAAATCTCTCTATGTTAGTTAGTCCTCCAACTATCCATTTATAGACCTACCAAAACTAGAGAACTCTATACTTTTCAGAGAAAAAAAAGAAATTGCTCTAGTGCATACCTTTACCCTAGCCTCGCTTTAACTAGCAGATGGAACTCCCAGCAACAGTAAACAATATTTGCATGGATCCTATTTTCTTAGTGCTCTAATATCAAAGGAAACTTGACCACTAGAAAGATTCTCTAGGCCGGCCACCATCAAAAAGAACCTATGTCAATGGAAATATTTTTATATACAAAATGGGAAGAAAAAAAGTCAATCATATCCTATACTAATCAAAAGAAATCCCTCCTCATATGTTTCCCAACTCAAGAAAGAAGAATAATAATTCTTAACTTCTTCCCTATCAAAAATAAAACTCACCTATCTTGGATGGATTAAAAGAACTGATCTGGAAATGTATATTTCTATTGATCTCACAGATCTCTCTGGTATAGCAGCTAAATTGACTTCTTACTTTAACTTAATGCGCCTATTTTATGTAACATAGAGAGGGCCTTATCTTTTCTTACTTTTTATTAAGTTGCTAGTTTTAAGTAAGGAATAGGAGCATCAATCTTCTCCTTCACTCGATTGATTGAATTATCCATCTCTACTAAAGTTATTGAAAAGTTTTTTTTGTCTATGTCTATCTAGTGAGGTAGAATTGGTCATCTACCACATCGAATTCTTCTAGGAGGAATAGTCCTAGTCTCTTTAAAGGTTTGCAAGAGCATCTTTAAGAGCATTATTAATTGTAGGTATCAATGCGAATTCTAAGGTTTTCCTCAATGTTGGCTCTTAGGATGATCCTCCTTAGTCTTTTGATGGTTGCGTCTAAGTTGAATGGAGGGCTCTTCATTGAAGTTCAAGTTCATATGTATAAGATGTGTTGTTCATTATGGGTTGTTGATGTAATTGTATGGATTTGCTTTCTGATGAGAATATTTTCTATATTTTTTTTTCTGATGACTACTTTGGCCTAAAGTTTGTTTGAGTTTATTGGTTTGGTTCTCTATTTGTGGTGTGAGAGTCTATTTGAACTAGTTATTGAATATTTTTTTTAGTTTGCTAATTTGAATCTCCTTTTCTGTCTTGCTTTCTCTCTCTTTGAGGTGGCACCCCACATTTTAGGGATGATATAGCCTTCAATAAGCACTATACTATAGGAGTTTTAGGATATAGGTCAAGTAGTAGCAATGTTCATGCCTACTGCCAATCAATCTATCAATCAATCTAGAAGAATCAAGGAAGACATGATCAAAGGCATTGCTTTGCTAAAACTTAGCCACCTCCAATTGAAGGAACTTCAGTAAGCATTCAACATGTGATAAGAAAAAGGATATGCCTATGAATTTATTTTACTAGTTGTGACTTTTGCTATTCTCTCTATTTTGAATGATGTATGAGATTCTTTTCCCACCATGCATGCATAATGCTCAATTTTTATTGTCTTATTAATGTGATGAAGTGTACCAAACTATAGAGAAGAAGGTGTACGGTAATTTGAAAAAATAGATGCATCAGTTTCATCATTACTCTTGGAACTCACATTACTACTAATAATGACGTATCTCATTTTTGGGCATGCACACAGAAAGTAAAGAAGAACGGCTTCAAGGTCTCCGGCAATGAGTTCAACTATTTACCTAGGTATAGATCAAAGAGCTACATCTCAATCTATGCAATTTTTTGATCTAAATGTGCTTGAAGTAAAATAATGAAGCCATATAGTGACTCATCGAATTTCCTATCATAGGTAGAAATCCAACGAACTAATGATGACTAGCCTATGAAGTTCGGGTCAAGGTAAGGAATGCAAGAATAAGGAAAGTCTCACTTTGGTTGTATTCAAAAAGAAAGTTAAGATTCATCAGTAACTAGCTATTAGAGTGAGAAAGACAATCAAAAATGTTATATGCTTAATACATGAGAGTCGAACCAAAATCACTAGGCATGAAGCTAGGCATCGATTTAAGTTTGAGATAGAGGCAAAGGTTTCCATAGAATGGAGAGACAATTCTATACCCATGGTAATCTAGTATTCTCACTCGTTGTCACTAAGTACCTAGCTTTCCTTCACTAATGTCTGAACCTATCTTGTTCCACCAGCAACAAAGATAGTTGGATAGGTGTCCCACATTGTTTTACCTAACTAATTGGAATAGGTACAACTAGTAAAGCTACAATAACTTCTGTTACTTAATCTACTTGAGCAACTTGAGCAAATACAAGCCCTCATCCCTTGATACAATAGTATAAAAATATGAACACATCCACAAGCTACTTAGTAGAGTAGCATTTCCTTTTGATATGGTTGGATTGGCTAGTCACTTGCACTAGTTTAAGGACTAATGTTAGTGATTCTGCTTCAATTTGATTGGAGGCAATCCTTGGGCTAGAATAGTTTTAGGCATAGTGTTGGTATTTTGGTCGGGTGAGTATCAAATCTTACTCTCACTGATGATGGTTGAGGAATTTTTTGCATGCAAATCTCTTCCTCTTGCCACTAAGTAAAAAGGTTTCTAATTATTTTTGAAATGAGAACTTTTTGCAAGAAAGGATCTTACTCTCCATGCCCAGAGCTAGCTAATATATATTTTCTTTCCATCAATTTTTGTCCTCCGTAAAAATGAAATGAGGTTCTATATCTATGAAATTGAATCTTTTGAGAATGAGGCATGCTACTACTTGATTGTAGGGAATCATTCATTTGGTGGAATTTTTCTTATTTAGCAGCTTGAATAATAGTTTACGCATGGTAGTCAATTGAGAGAAAATTCTCCATTATGTAGTTCATTCCTCCCTAAGAAGATTTTAATCTCCTTTTGTGTTTTTGGAGTTGGCATGTCAATGAGACTGAACATTCATGGTAAGGGAAAAATCTCTTTATTGGTCTCATTCACCTCTTGTACGAGATGTGATAGAACATTTTCTTTCATCTATAAATAAAATTGCAGGTTCAATCTTTTTTGAGTCACCATCAACTTGGAATATGCCCAAGGAGAATGGTCAAACTTGGTTGAATTAACCTCATAAATGAACATAAGCATAAAGTTAATGGAAGTAGAAGGAACTTACTATTGATATATGAAGCTTTTAGTCAATAAAAGATTGACTAAAAAGAAGCATTCAATAAAAATTAGGTGGTACATCTGAAAAAGGAGTTTAAGTGGGAGTTGACTTATGGATGGAATAAGAAGACAAGAAAGTGAGAAGTCCTTATATCGTGAACATGAAATGAGAGAGTAGTAGAGTGAAGACTTGGAGGCTTAGAGCTAGTAGATTACTCATAGACATATAAATTATTAAACCCACTGGACAAAGTAAGTTAGACTAATCTCTTATGAAGGAATAAGCTCATTCCTGGGTGTGGGGTATGAGTGGAAGCCTACTCAGGCTTACCTACATATTACTTCATTCCTGAGATTAAAGTTAACCCTCACGATATAGACTCAAGAAAGATTATTTCATATAAGTTTCTAGTAGAGGTTGGGAAAGTGCTACAACTTCGTGCAAACTATTTTTAGTCTACTTGAACTCCCACTTCTAAAAGAGCAAGAGTGGTATTGGGAATGAAAATATTGAATGTATCATAAAGTATTAGTTTATAGTTTGACTATCACTAAAGTATGATAAGTAAGTTGTTATCTTACCCCATGGATGATTTGCTAGAAGATTCAAAAGGAAAAAAATTGGTAGCCTAATTTTGAAATCAAGCTAGGAATTTACACTCTCAAAAAAAATGTGTAGGACATTCTATGGTCACAATATCATCATCCTCAATGACAGAGCATTAGTGTGGTATTAAAATAGTAAAGTAGTCAATAACTCACTTTGTTTACTTTCGAGCTGCCTTATCATACTTGTACGGATTAATCAGATCCACTAACCCATTGCTGGTGTCAATGGATATTGATCTATGATGCTCAAAACTAAAGTAAGGATCTCATGCTATCATTTAACAGCTACCTAATTAGTATACTCAGGTAAGCAATGTCCATTCCAAGTACATCAAGATTTCATAGCTACTTAAGGTCGCGATGCAATAATTTCGCTCTATCTGGGCAATGCAAGAAGGCAATTTTCACCATTATTTCTAAATGAGAAAGTTTTTTTAGTTTTATTCGGTATAACATCGATGAAAGGTGGCTCACTCTGAGTGTATGAGTTTCTATACTGGTCGACATAAAATTCTTATACAAAATGGTAATTTCATTGGTTTATGCTTTTTCTTTTAAGAAAATATGTTTCCCACCTTAGCTCTAATGTGCTAAATGATTTAGAATTCCTTACTCTAGTAAGTAAGTGATTATATTCCTAACTCTCACAAGTAACCAAATAAACTACCTATATTGCTTTTGGAACTAACCCTTTTGAAAACTATAAAAAATGACACTTGAGGAGTAGCAACTCCAAAATTTTAAAACCACAACAAGAATTATAAAAATACAAGTAAGATAGTATTAAAAAAAATCTAGAACATTATACCTATTTCATTAAGAAGTGTGGTCAATAGCTGGGAAAATCCTGATATTCATTTGAATTCTCACATTGCTGTTGTATTGAAGGATGTACCTAATCTAAATCAGATTTAGAAAATTAAGTATTTTGCCAAATTGGATCAAAGATTTTCACCACTCTTATAAAGGAAATCAAATGTGATAGAGTAGGGATGATAAGACCTTATCGAGTATATAAATATCAAGATGATTAGCCAGGTAGCGATGCTAGATCAGAGGAAGAATAGATCTTACCATTCATAAATCGCAAGAGATCATCCATTTGCATGAATAAATGAACTCTTTTGAAAGGTTTTATGTCTAGTACAAACTTTGTCAATTAGTATTGAGAAAAGATGGTATCCTCTTTTTGCTAAATCCCCCCACTACAAGATGAGAGCAATATGATTATTTAATCACATATAGAAGTGCAACCTTTTGGGAACCACATGTCGACAATTATATTTGAAAAGAGGATGCTTGTTTTGAATTTGAATATTGACCATTGGTTTTGTACAGAAGTGCTTTCCCAAACCATTTTAAAGATCATTTGCTTACTTTACTTACATACTCTTTGAATCTCTGACTAAGCATGTTTCTCAACATTTACTAACTACACAGCTAATGAAACTATGTTAACTGCTTCTCCTGCCTTTACATGTAATTATAAATCTCTTTCATTTTTTTCCTCTGGATGCATCCAACGGTCCTTTATTTCCAAGTATCTTTTATTTACTTATATGTGAAAATGAGGGTATACTTTATTCTTTGAAGAAGAGTATGCTCAAATGAAACAAGACAGTTTTAGCAAGATTATCTGAGAGTGTTTGATTAGCTTTACACATGTAATCACAATTGAAATTGTTGGTGAATCTTACATCATAATATAGCTTGTTTGTTAAATTACATGGGTCATGAATGAGAACTTAGTTTCCTTCGGGGGACCTTGGATCACTATTTCATATGATGCTCCTATTGTAGTTGCACATGCTTCCTTAGCCTGAAAGCTTGCTCGCCTACATCTCCCAAAAAGATGGAAGAATATAATCTCCCATTGACACCGCCTCTTCTCCTATTTGAGTTGATAAACCCGCATTGGAACTATTATCTATCTATGTGGGTTCCCATACTTGATGTTATAGAATTCAGAGCCTATAAACTTTTCTACTATGTAATTAGAATGTCTTGGAAAGACTTCCCTAATAACTATCTTTTATAATGGAATGAATTATGTATGCTGTTGACATGGGGAAAAGATCTCTTTCCTTTGGAAATGCTTCAAGCAATACCCATTTCAACTATCTAATTTCTAGAAGAATCCATTGGAATTGTTTCTGCTCCAACCCTTATTGTGGGATATTCCACTAGTATTGATACTATGGCTAACCTAAGGCAAGGTCTTGAATTTACTAATGTTGTATGAGCTGAATGATCTATAATTTCAATTGAAGACTTCTATGAGTGACCTTGATACTAGAGCAATTAAAGGAAGATCTTCCATATATGTATATATTTACATATATAAATATATTTATATAGAGATAAGGAGAGCGAGAGAAAGAAAGAGAGAGAGTGTGTGTGTGTATATATATATATAGATGTATATATAAATATATATGCATATTTAAATACACACACACACACACATATGTGTGTGTGTGTATTTACATATGTATACATGTTTCTAGATATACACTCACACACACACACACATATATATACATATATATGTGTATATTTGCACATATATACGTATATACATGAATATATATATATATATATGTATGTATGTATGTATGTATTTATACATATATACATATATACATGAATATATGTATATATATACATGAGTATATACACATATATACATGAATATATATATATATACATGAATATATGTATGTATGTATGAATACATATATATATATATATATGTATATATGTATACATATATACATATATACATGAATATATATATATACACATGTATTGATACATACACATATACATGAATATATATATGTGTGTGTGTGTGTATGTAATGATAAAAATTTCCGATATATCCACCGATATATCTCCGAAATATCCATAAATTTTAAGTATCGATATATCCGTCAAGACCGATATATTATCATTTATTGATACTCATATACAAAAACGTACCGATATATCTTCGATATATCCGATATATCTGTAAAATCCAAGTACCGATATATCCGTAGAAACAGATATTTTAATCCTTGATGTATATATGTATGTATGTATTTATTTATTTACACACACGCATATTAAATGCATACATATACAATTTTTACAAATAAAACTAAGTCATTATTTGGTCAATATAGAAAAAAATGAAAATAATCTAAAAAATGGACGACAAAACAATGACATGATGCCATTCATTGGTATTGAGCCGATGCGGCGGCTATCTTCCCCTGGTATCAGACAGTCAGCGACAATTACCTACCATTCCTCGGACAACACGCCTTATGACTTCGATAATGGGGAATCGCGATGCTCAAAAAAGAGGTTTACCTTCCATCCTCGCGGATGCTTGCAACACTGCTCATTCTCTCTTATTTAGATAGATCACACCAAATTAAATCTGTGAACCCTTGAAATTCAAATTCAATACTAGAACGATGGGTTATGATTCAATATTGTCGTCAGAAAAGTTATCAGTAATACTAAATCATAAAGAAACAAGTCCGGTTCAATCGACTGCTCTTCTATCACTACACACGGATTTATCTGCGCCTTCAATTCAACCCCAAAAACCAATCAATACCATCCTCTCCATCGCTCTTATTTTAGTTACTTGCATTGCTCTATCAGCAGCTTCTGCATTTGTGTTCATATCCTTTTCCTCTCCAAACACAACACAGCATTCTGCTCTCGGAACAACATGCAAGTCCTTGAAAAAACTGAAGAACCAAGTCGTTCTCTTGATTTCTTTTGATGGGTTTAGATTCGGGTACCAATTCAAGATTTCAACGCCGAACTTGAATCGTTTAATTTCAAATGGAACGGAAGCTGAAAGGGGGTTGATTCCCGTGTTTCCATCTCTTACTTTTCCTAATCATTATTCCATTGTTACTGGGCTTTATCCTGCTTTTCACGGAATTGTTGATAATCACTTTGTTGATCCGGATACGGGGGAAGTATTTGCAATGGGGAGTCATGATAATAAGTGGTGGTTGGCGGAGCCATTATGGGAAACGGTGTGGAATCATCGATTTAAGGCAGCTACCTGCTTTTGGCCAGGATCTGAGGTTCACAAGGGCTCATGGGATTGTCCTAAAAAGTTTTGCATGAAGTATAATAACTCTTTTGGCTTTGAGGAAAGAGTTGACAGAATTCTAAGATATTTTGATTTGCCTCTTGACGAAATTCCCGTGTTTATGACTCTGTACTTTGAGGATCCTGATCATCAAGGCCACATGGTTGGACCAGATGATCTATTAATAACCGAAGCTGTTAGTAGAATTGACATGATGATTGGGAGGTTGATAGATGGGCTGGAAAAGAGAGGTATGTTTGAAGATGTAAGTTTGATTTTGGTGGGTGATCATGGGATGGTTGGTACCTGTGACAAAAAACTGATTTTTCTTGATGATTTAGCTTCTTTTGTTAAAATTCCTCATGAATGGGTGCAATCATACAGCCCGTTACTCTCAATTCGCCCCTCACCACAATTTTCACCTTCTGATATTGTTGCGAAATTGAATGAAGGATTAAAGAAAGTTGAAAATGGAAATAAATTGAAGATCTATTTCAAGGAAGATCTTCCAGAGAGGCTAAAATATTCAAAGAGTGATAGAATTGCACCAATTATAGGATTGGTCGAGGAAGGGTATATGGTGGAACAAATGAGAAAGAAGAAGCAAGAATGCGGAGGATCACATGGATATGACAATGCATTTTTTTCAATGAGATCAATTTTCATTGGCCATGGTCCTTGCTTTGCCCATGGTAAGAAGGTGCCTTCTTTTGAAAATATTGAGATATATAACTTGGTCACTTCAATTCTTAATATTCAAGGAGCTCCAAACAATGGGTCAGCTTCATTTCCCTCATCTATCCTTCTACCAATTGCTAACAAGCATGCCTAGTTCTTCTCATATCCTCTTGGATCATGAGCTAACTTCTGTTGCATCATTATGTGGGAGCTGACATGATGTATGACTTTCACATGGTAAGTGTTATTTAAAATGTGTAGATCATTTCTTGAGCAATAATTGTTTTCTATTATCTACGTGGCTGTGCATTTTCTTATGCTTTTATATGTTGAAGTAGCTTGTGATGGACACCTTGTCCCTAACATGTCTTCCTTATCGACTACAAGATAGATGTCTTTTGAATTTGCATCCCTATTTATTTTTTTGATGAAAGCGTGGTCAGGCTCTTGGTTTAATTGGATTTGTCTATAAATCATTAGTCATCACTTACACAAGTATAGCACATTCATCATATATAGACAAAATTCAATTAAATTTTGGGCATGCAAAATACGTTGGAAATTTCTCATATAAAATATTCATTAGAAGATATGTAGATTTATCTAAAAATTATTGTGAAAATGGTCAACTAATATTTTGTGTGGTGGTTATTTCTTACATTGAGCATTAATGTGATAACTGATGATAAGTTAAAAGTTTTAGTGAACTTGGTGTCAATTAAGTGCAAGTTTATATCAATGTGTGTGACTTACAAATTGAATAAGTGTAAAAGGTATACTTACAACTTATATATGGGTGTCGAGGTCCTGGTCTTGGAGAAGGTAAGATTTTTGTCCCAACAAAATGATAGGTAATTTGACAAGGACTCTTGAGAATTTGAATATATCCTAGGGCATCAAACTCATATTTTCATGATTAGAGCATTTATTTTTTTTATCGATCATATTACCATGCTGTTGGATGGTACTCTTTAAGATTTATTGATCAAATGTTTATGTTTATTAACCTTGGACTTGTTGGCATAATTAATACACACTTTAGACTTCTTTTGAATTTATTTTCTAGCTTGACTTAAACTTATTTGTCATATGGAAAAGTCAATTTGTTTTGGACTCCTTGTCTTGACTTGTACTATTAGGTTAATAATAAAAAAATATAAATGATTATTTTTGGGGTAAGTCAATTTTAGTGAGTTATGTTTTTTTTAAAGTGTGAGAAATAATTTTTATCTCCGATTATACTATGAGGTTAATAATGTGATACATATATTTAACTTAAAAAAATTTATCATAATGGCTCATCTCTAATGGTCCTAACAAATATGGTAATGGATATTTTATTATTAGATGTGTTATTAAATGTAATACTATATAATTTATTTTAAATATTATATTCTCTAAAAATTTTTATTATATACTCACATATAGTTGGACTATCATTAAGGTGGAGAATCTCTTAAAATTTTAATATTTGTTTATTTAGTGTTTATTCGGAATATGGTAATGTTATTTTTAACTTATAGTATTTTAGTATGTTAGTTTTAGATATGGATTTAGGAATCCTATTATATGCAGGCTAAAAATAAGCCTGCATGATACTGACTATCCTTGGATTATCTAAAAATCTAATCAGAATACCAATTATGATGATAAGTTTGGTTACTTTTTTTCTCCCTAACTTTTTGTGATATATTAAGAGGCCAACATAGAAGTTGAACTAGATCCAATCTCAGAATCACATCACTCAGTTGGGTTTGCCTAAGTCTAATATACATGCACTATGTTTTTTGGTACATTATTCGGTATGCCTCTTAAGGTGTTTACTCTCACATGCACATGCACTCATATAAGTTAATATTTTGTTATAATATTTGTATAAGTCTAATTCTTTATTGACACCCTTAATATTTATATTTTGTATAATATTAAAGTGATTTAAACAATTGATTTTTTTTTTAATTTTTTATTTTTTAAATATTTGGGTTGAGACCATGAGAGAAAATAAGGCTTCAGTAGCCTTAAACTTTTTTGTAGGGTTATCCATATTATAATTATTTATATTTATGGTAATATTAATTTCGTTGTCATAATTAAAATTATTATTTATCTTTTTTAATTTTTATTAGTTTAATAATTATATTCTAAATTATATTTTTATATTAAATATTATTTTATATTAAATTATTAATAATTATAAAAATAAAAATAAAAAAATTAAATAAAATTTAAAAAATTATATCAATAATGCATAAATCCGTTTGCTTGTTCCCTAAGAAGTATGGACACGGACATAGACACGGGGATACGATACGACAGGATACGGAGACATGGTAAATTCTAAAAAAACTAGGATATGGATACGGCTAGGATACGGCATGATACAAAAAATAAAATTAAAAATAAAAATTATTTTTTTATAAATATTAGGTATTTTATAAAATAAAATAAAATAAATTAAATTAAAATATTTTAGTTTATAAAATAAATATATATCTTTATTTTATAAAATAAAAATATTTTATTTTATTTTATTTTATAAGATAATATTTATATTTATTTTATAAAATAATATTTTAAAATTATCTTATATTATATAAAAATATATTTTTTTATTTTATAAAATAAAAATATTTTATTTTATTTTAGCGTCTGCCTGCTTCCTCCCTTAATTCCTGCCTGCCCCTGTCTCCCCCCTCAATTTCTGCCCGCCCCCTGCCTCCCCCCCTCTCAATTCGTGCCCGCCCCTGCCTCGCCCCTCAAATCGTGCTCGTTGCCTGCGTCCAGTGGCCAACGTCGCCCATGCGGCGACGTTGGCCACTGGACATCCGATACGCCACCATCTGATACGCCACGTGGCGTATTGGACACGTATCCGTGCCGTGTCTATACCGTGTCCACATGTCTAGGTGTCGGACACGTGGACATGGCTGTAGGGAGCCGTGTCCATACTTCCTTGCTTGTTCTGACTGTTTATGGAATTCTGATGTTCGATGTCTGATATTCGATGTCCGATATTCGATGTCCGCATCACAGTTTGCACCTAAGTCCCGAGAGGATAAGATTGAGAGACGAGGCAAGAGAGAAAGAGAGGAGAATATGAATAAAAAATGTAGAATATGGATATATAGTATAAAGATTTGAAATGAGAGAGGAGGATATATATAAATAAAAAAAATTTTAAAAATCAATTTTTTTTAATAATTTTTAATTTTTTATTAAAAAAATTTGGCAAAAACTTGACACTTATCGAATTTTTGCCACCAGCCATTGGGAGCGCATTCAACAGTAGCCAGGCACGGGACCATTTAATTTAATTTATTTTTATTGTTGTCGATTGTTCTAAAAGGTTTGGCTAGAGGTGTCAAATGGGCCGTGCCGAGTCGGCCAGACTCGGTTTTTGTTGCCCCAATTGTGCTACCATGCCTTGCTTGGCCCACCACGATTTATTCAGGCAAGGCCCAACACGGCCCAGTTGGCACGATCAGTTTGTGGCCATGCTGGGTCAGGCTTGTACGGGCTAGAACATGCCTATATGGGCCGGTTTAAAAAATTAATTTTTTTTATTTTTTCTATTTTTGTTTATAATATTTATATAATTATAAAATATAAATTAAATAATATTTAAAAATATTTAAATTGTAAATTATAAATATTTGAATAGTTATAAAGTTTATTTTTTTTTGTCATTTGTTTTAATTATATATTAATTAGATTAGATTATTATTTATTAGAATTATATTTTAGAATTTTAATGAAATTATTAAATAAAAAAATAAAATAAACACAATTTATTTAATAAAAATAAAAAAGTCACACTCACAAAGCTAAGTGTCAAACGGCCTAACCAAATCAAATATAATATAAATAAAAATAAGCACAAAACATCGAAATCAAAAATTAGAATCAAACATAACTCATAAGCAAAAGGATAATAGTAACATAAGTGTCGCTGTTGGCGTGTCGTAATCCTATAATCGACAACTATCAAACATTAAGTGGCAACCTCATCAATCATCTATTGGCGTATTAATATCACTATCATATGGATTATCATCAGTAATCAACTCATCTGCTTTCGCTGCAGTCCCACTCCCAGTCCCAGCATGATCATTGATGCTAAACTTTGAATCCTCTCAATCCTTTATATATGCTAAAGTATCAATAATATCTGGACTTAATCTCGATCACCTATTCAAAATTATATTTACCGTAACAAAAAAAAATTGACTTTGATGCTATGTTTGATACCGAAGGAGTCAGTAGATCCCATGTCATCTCAGATAGCACGAGAAAGGTGTACTCATATGATTTCCACCAATGTAATATATCAATATTTTTAGTATGAGAATGTGATATGATTGAGTAGTAATCGATATCTAATATCGAGACAGCTCGTTCCTATTCAACGATTCATCTCGTCATTTTCCACTAGCTAACTGAATAAAAAAATTCTTATTTTCAAATATGGTATCAATATTCGTACTCACAGTATCACAACCACCACCACTATACCTAGTATCGTAGTATGTGAAAAGATTAGTCAACTTTTCGTGAATGAATCATTCAGGTGGGTCTTCCAGGTTCATGCACGAGGAAATATAAGTCAAGATGTTATCTATCTATTCCATCTTAACTCTAGGGTCCATGCATGCAGCAAGACAATAAAGAGATGAAATGATAGACCAGTACTTTAAGTACATGGTTTTCATCTCTATAATCATATGGCTAAGTGTTGGGTCAGCTCGATACTTCCTAAATATGCTAATAATATTGCATATGCAACTGAGTGTAATGTAAGTCGTGTGAGTATAAATCGATGAACACATGTTTGTCGTGTCATAAAAAATATTTAGGAATTTTATTTATGAAATTCCTAAAGTCTAGTCAGTGTCATCAATAAAAAGTTCGTTACTATTAATATTGACGTAGTCAGATATCACGTGTTCGTATTCAATACACGACTCCAATATCAAGTATATGTAATTTCAATGGTGTCTCACATTCGATTGAAATTTTTTCTTCTTAAGATTCACAAACAAACAAAGATTATAGAACTCTTGTTATCTGCGAGTGCGAATGTATTTTAGTAAGTTACATATGCTTTCTAAAGTGGGGGAATATATCTTTATCCCTGCTTGTACAATCAAGTTAATCACGTGACACTTGCATTTAATGTGGAAAATCTCTCCCAATGGTGCGTCTCTAATATTCCTAACAAACATGTTAATCGTTACTTTATTATTAGATGTGTTATCGAATGTGATACTAAAAATCTTATTTTAAATTTTATATTCTCTAAATAATTTCATCATACACTCAAAAATGACAGGACCATCATAATGATGGAGAATCTTAGTGAATTATAAAATTCTTTTATTCATAGTCAATTTAGAATCTACATAGTGGGCGATGAGATATGCATAAGATGCATCATCATGATTAGTTCAGATATCAGACGTCACGGACACCACTCTACTATATGTAATAAATTCATTAATTATTAATTATTTTTTTAACTTATAATATTTTAGTATGTCGTTCCTAAATGTGGACTTAGGAATCCTACGATAAGTAGGCTAAACATATGTCTGCATGATGCTTACAACCCTTGAATTTTCTAAAAATCTGATCGAAAGACCCATCTATGTGATAAGCTTGGCCATACATTCCCTACCCAACTCGTTGTGGTATATGAAGGGGGTAAATTTTGAGACTGAACTGAATCCAGTCTCAAAAAATGGAGTGTTAAGTTGAATTTGTCTAAGATCTAATGTATCATATTTTTTGGTGCATAATTCGGCATAGCTCTTAAGGTGCCCAGTTCCAAACATACTCTTACAAGTTAAAATTTGTTTACAATATTTGCACGGTGTCATTTTTTCTTTCTTACCCCAAATAATTTTTTTGATTTATTATATTAATTGAGTCCAAACTACATAAGTCATATTTTTTGATTTTTTAGATGCTTGGGTTGAGATGACTGGAGAAATCAAAGTTTCAGCAGTCTCGGACTTTTGTGCAAGATTTTTATTTTCTAAATTTAAATTAATTTTATTAGTATTTGTATTTGTCATTTTTTTTGGTTTTTTTAGATAAGAGGATAACTTAAATAGTAGAGTCTAGAGAGAGAAAAAAAATAAAAATTCGTAAAGTAGTGTAAAGGAAAAACACGTGCACCAAAAATCAAACTTCGAAAATCTAAGCCGAAATCCCGAGAGAGAAATTACATTAGAGAGATTTGAGAGTGTGAGAATGTGAGATTTTATGTTTTTAAAAAACATAAAAATTAGAGAGAGGAGTTTTTTATAGAAAAAAATTTTGAATTTTTAAAAAAAGTATTTATTTTATTATTTTGAATTTTTTAATAATTTTTTTGAGGCAGAATCATGTGGGCCGTCAGATTCTGCCCCATAGTCATTCGAGGTGAAATCTAATGGATACATTTCATATAATTTTTTTTTAAAAATTTGATTCGTTGGCCGTAACATGCCGTAGGGGTTGGCCTATTTGGGTTGGTTCGGATCCGGGCCCACCTAGTTTTCGGATTCGTCAGGCTGAGGCTTAGCTCGACTAGGTGGTACGGTAGAGGTACCTTGGTTCGTGCTGAGGTACTGGGCCAACCGGGCCATGGTACTATGCCGGGCCAGGCACGACACGAGGCTAGGTTGGCCTCGGCATGGCACGACACAACCGAATCGGGCCGTGCCTCGTGCTTGACCGGTCCAGCCTGACTCATTTTCACATCTAGTTTTGGCTTATGGATTTGGGCCTTGGGGTTGGGCCGTCGGGGTATCTGGCGGATGTCCAATGGGTGCCATCGGTCATGGTCTGACTTACGGGCATCGGACGCAGTCCAATCAGATTGCTACCGAATTCGGCTTAAGTTTTGGGGCATGGTTTGGGTTGTGCCAAAGACTCATGCCTTCGGGCAAGACAGTCGAGTCGTGCTTGGCCCGACATGAGGCCCGGGAGGCCTCGGCATGACACGACATGAATCATGCCTCGAGGCAGCCTAGCATGGGCCACAGTTCTAAACCGTGTCATGTCGGGCCAAGCACGGCTCAATCTGGTCGTGCCTCGTGTCGTGCCTAGCCTACTTTACCCACTTGACATCTCTAATAATGATTGATCACTTGAAAAATTTTTGTGTTGTGCATATATAATAGAGGTTTTGTCTTGTCGTGTTGCTAATTATCTTTGTTTAATGATAATCGGACTTGAGTTTTAGAGATTTATTAGCCATAACATCTTTAATATTTGAGGGTAAGACTATCAATATATTAATCTTTTGAGAATTTGTGCTAAAGTGAGAATATTGTACACTAGATATAATCTTTTTCTCCATGAATGAGAAGTAAAAATTAAATTAATTATATTATTAAGCAAAAATGTATGACTAAGTATAACAAGTAAAATGTTATTTTATAAAATATAGGATGATCCAATTTTAGTTGTAGTTATTGACTTTTGTTTTAGCAGTATGGATAAAATATTTCAAATATTTATACCAAGAATTAAGTTGCATAAAAGATGTATTCTAGAAATTTAGAAGTTGGGACTTTGATTGGTCTATTTTAAATAATTCGGCAATCTAGGATCAAGACATAAATAATTATGCTAAAATGTTATGTATTATGTAGTAACACAAAAAAAAAAAAAAGACTCAAATGAAGTTAAATAAAAATGTGGATATAATAAAGTGACATAATAGAATATTTTGTTATAATTTATAAATCATTAGAAAAAAAATATTGCTTTATGATCTGAGAAAAAAAATTAGATGATGTTAGGGTACTAAAAAAATTAATAACAAAGTAAATGAGATTGAAAAAAAAAATACATGATGATATCTACAATTGTCTAAGTTATAAAAAATACAAAAATAGTATTTATCTTCCAAAAGTGATAAAAAATTTAAGAATTTGAATCACATTAGGTATATAAGATATTATCATAAAGATATTTAATGCAATATAAGAATATTTTTAATAAGATAAATTTATTATAAAAATTACTTGGCAAAATTGCTATTAAAGAGTTTATAATTGTGAAATACGTGGTTTGGTGCGAAACCATCTTCTGACACCTCACTAGAAATGAGACTTTTCATCACCTTTTGGTAAGCATTGATATATATATTTTAATTTTCTTAATGATGATGTTTTACACTATCAAAAAGTAGTTATGCAGTGTGATATTGTCAAGATGTTGAGTACTAAAAATAAAATAAAAAATGTGTTCATAACAATGTGTTTTTGTCTTTGGGGTGACTTTATTCTTTTTTTTTCCTTTTATCCAAGTTTTTTAGTAATATTTTGGAATGATGTTTTAGATTGTGAAATAAAAACATATTTACACATTTAATTATATACAATTATATATTTTGTCTTGGAAGCTTTACAATTAGATATTTATTGACATTATAGGTGCATAGTTTTTTTTTTTGTTTGCTCCCAAAACCTTTCCCCCTCCTCATTCTCTCCCAAACTTAATTCATTTTATTTTTTAGCCCATATATTGGTCTCGAGGTTGGAGTAGGTAAGACATTCGTCTCAACAACTTGATAATCTCACTAACATACATCTTGTGGAATATATTTGACATATCTAGGAATCGAACTTGTGACCATGAGATAAGAGTAACTATTTTCTTTGTCAATCGTATTACCATCCTATAACATGTTAGTTTTCTAAGTGCTTAGTTTATTTTTTAAGTTCCTTTTTGTAATATATATGTTTAAGATTAATATAAACTTATTAAATTTTATTATATTATGTATAATTTATACATAAAAAGTGATGCATCTCACATCGTCACATCTAATGCATGATGTGTGTTTTGTGAATTTTATAATTACCCGGAAGTTTATACTTGGTATGGATGTGCATATTAGTGGAACATTAGTTGTTTTATTATATAAGTAGCTAACATAAGAAGTTTACAAAGAATAAAAATTAAAAAAAAAATAATTCGATTAGATGAGATAGTAATTGAGACATAAAAATAATAATAAAAAGTTGATATTTATGATATTCTACAAAGTAGAAAAATTATAGATTTTTAGATACTTAATTTTCTTGTAATGACTTATAATTGTAGATTTGGGAAGTTAAGGTTTGGTCGTTGGATGAGTAAGATAGAAGGGAGAAGAGAGGAGAAAAGGGCGAAGAGAGAAAATAGAAATGAAAACATAAAGAAAAAAATAAATTATTTTTTATTAACATCAAAATTTGAAAAAGAACTTATATATTCTATGGTTGTGGTAGCTTATAGGATGAGCACTTCATAGTTCATACTAAGCAAAACAAAAATTAAATAAAATAATTGAAAAAAATGACAATAAACCTCAACATTCTCTTGAAGTAGAGGTGTCCAACAGATCATGTCAGGTTGACACGACTTATTTTTTTTTTGGCTTAGTCAGATTGTGTCATATTTGAAATGATATGATTTTTAGTATGAGATATGTTGTGCATGTACAACTTAAAAAAAGAGCATCTTAGAATAGCTCAAGTTGTGTCATAGGTTGGCTTGTGCTTATTCTAGACATAGTTTTGGCCATGGTGACCTATGTTGCGGCCATGGTGACATATGTTGCGGCCATGGTGATCTATGTTGCGGCCATGGTGACCTATGTTGCGGCCATGCTGTCCTATGTTGCGGCCATGCTGACCTATGTTACGGCCATGCTGACCTATGTTGCGACCTTGTTGACCTAATTTATGTGAGAAGAGAGGTAAGACACTGTGGCTCTTTGAGTTATTTCATGAAAATGTCTACAATCTATTCATTGGTTTAAATATAATCAATAACTATTGAATAATTTTAAATATTCTTTTATTTTAAATAATATTATATTAATTAATATAAATATATTTTATCTACTCATGAAATGATTGATTGTCACAATACTCATCTTCAATCTTTGAACTGATAGACTTAATTTTTGCAAGAAATATTAAAATTTTAGTATTATAGTAATTGATCTATTGAAGCTCATAAATAATCAATATCATAGTATTGTACTTTGTTTTTTCATTAAATTTGAAAATAACATGTCACTTTCTTTTTTAGGAGAAAATTGTCTCAAAAAAAGTATACAACTCAATGTTTGATCTTCTTTTGTAATTGTTAGAATTCATCTAAAATTTTAGTATATCTCTACTCGACTATGCTCTTAATCTTTGAATAAAATTTTGTCTAATGGAGTCTTCATCATGCATGATGTATCTTGGGAATTGTGTCTATACAAGTTAGTTTGGAAGAATTTTTAAAATAAGTAACTATATTAATATATGTGATATTTGGTATGATAATTATTAGTTAGTTACAATTTTTAATGATTCTTTTATATTTGAAAAAAACAACTAGGATATTGATATCTATGGGCTAGTTTGCACTCATATAAAGTGGCGTGTTTACTAATATGCATTTTGTCATGCATAGTTCAAACAAAGTAATTAAAATATATATGATATCAAATCTAAGAAATAAAAATTGTACTTCATGAACATCCATCCTCAATGCTCATATAAATATATAAGTTTTAAAATTGTCATCTTAAATTTAGTTTATATAAATAGTTTCAACTGAGATATTTTAATTGATAATCTTTTATATTAAAATACTATAAACATATATTAATAATATTATATATTATTTCTTTGATTCATAATAGTAGAAATAAGAATAATTCGATATTTATCTTCTAAGATGAGCACCTAAGAAAATCTACTAAATCATATTTTGAGAGATTACTTTATGCTATAATTAGTTTTTCATAGTTTATTCACCAAGTTTGTGTTTCGTAGAATAGTAAACCTTGATGATTGGTGGATAAATGTCACTTCCTTGAGATTATTGTGAAAAATATATTTTTCATATCTAGCTAATATATAATTTATTTGTTAAAAACATTATAAAGAAACAACTTGGTAATGGTTATTTTGGCCTCGAAGATAAATGTATTCTGATCACAAAGAAAAATATATCATAATAATTCATATAATATATCTTGTTTTAACTTGATAAACATTTTCCTTGGGTTTAATCTTTATTATGTACATCTATTTACATCTTACTACAAGCTTGATTGAATTTTTCAAAGTAAATTTACATGCATGATTGATAGTGAGTGTATTTAGTCATCTAACATAGCATATAAACATCATGGATAACAAAGCATATCAACATCATGGATAACAAAGCATCCTATAGGGAATATCAAATTTCCTAGAAATATGAAAAGAGGATAGAAAATCAAAGTATGTCTTACTAAAGTTAATAAAAGTATTTGTGACAATCATTGTTTAGTAGAGCACGTCATTAATTTATTTCGTAGAGTAATCAGAAACTCTAACTCACTACTATGTGTTGGATTAGCTAACATGGTAGGAGACTTATCTGGGGAAAGTTGTTAACCTATTTAGCTAGTATATACTTTTAAATTGTGACATCATGTGCTGGTATTTGGTGTCAATAATGGTGGTGTTACCATATATTGGTGTGATGGTAGCCCTAATAGTAGTTGTGATGGTTTGTACAATGAAATTAGTATGTGCTATGTTGGTGCTTAAACTATTATTAAGTTGTCTTAGAATTTTGGTGTGAAGCCATAGTTTTTTGTTGTGGATTGATGATTTTCTTTTGGTGCTTGCTGATATTTTCTTATTTTCTTTATAGAAGAAAAAAGATAATTCTAACTAATTTGTGATTATTAGGGATATAATTCATTGAAAATTGATGACAAACATGTATTTACTAAGGACTAGAGGTGTCAATCGTGTCGGGCAGGCCTGACCCGGCACGAGGCACGGCACGGTTCGGCCGTGCCTGGGCCGGCCCGACACATTTTTAAACTGTGCCCGGGCCCGTGCCGTGCCTAGCCCGGCACGCCGGCACGGGTTCTTCCCGTGCCGGTTAGGTTTCACGCAGGCACGCATGGGCGTGACCCGGCCCCTCCCGAAAAAAAACCCGTGGGTCGGGTCTGATTGGACCCGACCCGCGGTCCCGACTCCCGACCCAATCCCAACGGGAAAAAAAAAAATTCAAATGTTATTGATTTTCAGCCGTTGGATTCGCCTCCAACGGCTAGGGGGCAGAATCCGACGGTCCTCGTGATTCTGCCCCCTAAATATATATTAAAAATTCAAAAAAATATAAAAAAATATCCTTTTTTATAAAAAATTAATATCTTTAATCTATAAATTCTACCCCCCTCTTTATAACATTTATGTTTTTCAAAAACATATCCTCTCAAAACTTTCTCTCTTTCTCATAAACCGTGCATCTCTCTCTCGGGCCTCGGGATTTTGCTTTCGGCTTGTATTTTCGTGAAATTCGACTTGAGTTTTAAACATCAGAGCTTGCTGCGGTGCACCTTGCACGTGACTGACCTCATTGCTTTTACCGGGTAATTTATTTTACGTTTTTTTTCACTTTCTCTCTCTAAAGTTTCTTTCTCTAGAAAAAATTAGGAAAAAATAAAAAACATTAAAAATGACAAATATACCTGACACGTATTTAAATTTGGAAAATGAAAATGTTAGTGTTACACAGAGATCTGAGGCTGCTGAAACTTTGGTTTCTCTAGTCGTCGCAACCCAAAGTTCTAAAAAACAAAAAACTAGGAGGACTTCTGTAGTTTGGACACATTTTAAAATTATATCACAAGTAAATGTTAGGGGTGAGGAACTTGAAATGACACAGTGCAAATATTGTATGAGACTTTTAACATACAAGAGTTCATTTGGGACTGGGCACCTTAAGAGGCATGCCGAATTTTGCACCAAAAAATATGGACCCTTAGATCCTAGGCAAACCCAATTTAACACTACATTTTTTGAGACTGGATCGAGTTCAGTCTCAAAGTTTACTCCCTTCATATACTCCAGCGAGTTGGGTAGCGACGGCATGGCCAGGCTCATCACATTGATGGGTCTTCCGATCAGATTTTCGAAAGATTCGAGGGTTGTGCGCATCATGCAAACTTATTTTCAGCCTTCCTATCGTAGGATTTCTAGGTCCACATCTAGGAATGACATACTAAAGATATATAAGCTAGAAAAACAAAAAATTATTAAGGAATTTATGACATATAGTGGAGTGGTGTCCGTGACGTCCGATATATGGACAAGTCATGATGATTCTTTTTATGCATGTCTCACGAGTCACTATGTAGATTCTAACTGGATAATCAATAAAAAAATTTTAGGATTCACTGAGATTCTTCATCTTCATGATGGTCTGGCTATTTTTGAGTGTATGATGAAAATCTTTAAGGAATATAAAATTCAAAATAAAATTTTTAGTGTCACATTCGATAACGCTTCTAATAATGGAGTAGCGATCAATATGTTTGTTAGGAATATTAGAGACGCACCATTAGGAGAGATCTTTCATGTCAGATGCATGTGTCACGTGATTAACCTGATTATTCAAGCGGGTATGAAAGTGTGTTCCCCCGCATTGGATAATATACGCAATGCACTAAAGTATATTCGCACTCATCGCAGATAACAAGAGTTTGGTATTCTCTGTTTGTCTGCGAATCTCAAGAAGAAGAAATTCCAATCGGATGTGAGACATCGTTGGAATTACACGTACATGATGTTGGAATCATGTGTTGGATACGAACACGTGATATTTAACTACGTCAATAGTAAGAATGACGAACTTATTATTGACGACACTGACTGGGCTTCAGGAATTTCATTTATGAAATTCCTGAAAATATTTTATGACACGATGAACATGTGTTCGTTGGTTTATATGCCCACTACTTGCATTGTACTACGGTGCATATGCAACATTAGTAGCATGTTTATGAAGTATCGAGCTGACCCGACGCTTAGCCATATGGTTGCAGAGATGGAGACCAAGTACTTGAAGTACTGGTCAACCGTTCCATCTCTTTATTGCCTCGCTGCATGCATGGACCCTAGGGCTAAGGTGGAAGGGGTAGAAAATACCCTGGCTTTCATTTCCTTGTGCATGAGCCTGGAAGAGTCACCTGAAGGGTTCATTCACGAGAAGTTGACTGACATATTCACATACTACGATATTAGGTATGGTGGTGGTGGTGGTGAGACTGTGATTACGAACATTGATACATTGTTCGGAGATGACGATTATTCCATTCAGCTAGGAGGAAACATAGGGGTGGACCATTACATAGGAGCGAGCTGTCTCGGTACTAAGATACCGATTACTGCTCAATCCTATCACATTCTGATACTAAGAATCTTGATTTATTATAGTGGTGGAAATCATATGAGTCCATCTATCCCGTGCTATCTAGGATGTCACGAGATCTACTGACTCTTCCGGTGTCGAGCGTAGCATCGGAGTCTACTTTTTCTGTTGTAGTGAACGTGATTTCAAATAGGAGATCAAGATTACGTCCAGATATGGTTGAGGCCTTGGCATGTTTGAAGGATTGGGAGGAATCGAGGTTTAGCATCCATGATCGTGCTGGAGCTGGGACTGGGACAGACACTGCAGTCGCATCCACATCCACTACGATGGCGGAGGAGTTGATTGCCGATGATGATGATCCATATGATACTGATCTTGATGTTGCAGCTGATAATTCTCATGATATGCCGATTGACGATTGATGATGATCTGCTGTTTTTTTTCGATATTTTTTTATTGATTGTATTTGTACGCTTTGTTTGTACGTTGTGTTGAAACTTATACTTGTTTTGTTCGGTTCGGATCATCGGTTTCAAATGGATGATTGGTAATTTTTCATTTGTGTTGTTTAATTTTTTTTTAATTTTTATTTTTACTAACATAATGTATTGATTTATTTTTTTTACTATTTAAATTTTATTTTAAAAATTAATAACTTAAATATATAATTAATAAATATAATAAAAGCTAAACTAATTTGAATTTGATAAAAAAAATAAATTTCTAAACTTTGTTTTTTTATTTATTTTTATTTTTAACATTTTTAAAAATATTTATATTTAATACTCTACACTTAAGAATATAATTTACAATATATAAATTTTTTTTTAAAAAAAAAATATTCTGCTTGGCCGTGCGGCCTGCCTCCCTCTCTCTCAGTCTCGGGCTCAGCCGCTCGGGTCTGCCTTTGCCCTGGCCTGTATGGCCAGGCCGGGCCCGTCTCTTTTTAAACCGTGCCGGGCCGGGCACGACACGGTAGCACGATCGTGCCTAGAGGTGTCAAACGGGCCGGCCCGGCACGGCCCATTTTTCACGAGCACGATCGTGCTACCGTGCCGTGCCCGGCACGGCGTGGTTTGTATATAGGCAGGCACGGCAAGGCCGTGCCGTGCCGGGCCGGGCCCGCTCGGGCACGCCTTGGCCTTACAGGCCAGGCGGACGGCCGGGCAGGCGAGAGTCGAGACGCGGGACTGGGTCACGGGGGTCCGGGAGGCCGCACGGGCTGACCACTGACGGACAGGCAGATGACAGATTAAATTTTTTTTATTGTAAATTTTTTGATTAAGTAACCGTATAGAGTATTAATTATTAAATATAATTTTTTGTAAAAATTATAAAAATTAAAATTAAATAAAACAAACAAATATTAGAAAAATTTTTTTATATCAAATTCAATTTAGTTTAGTTTTTTTTATATTTATAATTTATTAATTATATATTAAAATTTAAAGTTATTAATTTTTAAAATAAAATTTAAATCGTAAAAAAAAATAAATAAATACATTATGTTAGTAAAAATTAAAATTAAAAAAAAAATAAACTACACAAAAGAAAAATTATCAATCATGCTTTTGAAACCAATGGTCCGAACAAAACAAGTATAAGTTTCAACACAACATATGCTACAAAGTACAAACAAAGCGTATAAATAAAATAAATAAAAAAACATCGAAAAAAAAGAGCAGATGAGCATCAATCGTCAAGCGGCATATCATTAGAATCATCAGCCGCAACATCAAGATCAGTATTATATGAATCATCATCATCGGCAATCAGCTCCTCCGCCATCGTAGTGGATGTGGATGCGACTGCAGTGTCTGTCACAGTCCCAGCTTCAGCACGATCACGGATGCTAAATCTCGATTCCTCCCAATCCTTCAAACATGTCAAGGCCTCAACCATATCTGGACGTAATCTCGATCTCCTATCCGAAATCATGTTCACTGCAACAGAAAAAGCAGACTCCGATGTTACGCTCGACACCGGAGGAGTCAGTAGATCCCGTGCCATCCTAGATAGTACGGGATAGGTGGACTCATATGATTTCCATCACTGTAATAAATCAAGATTCTTATTATCAGAATGTGATAGGATTGAGCATTAATCGGTATCTAAGTACTGAGACAGCTCGCTCCTATGTGATGGTCCACCCCTACGTTTCCCCCTCGCTAGGTTAATGGAATAATCGTCATCTCCGAACAAGGTATCAATGTCCGTAATCACAGTCTCACCACCACCATACCTAGTATCGTAGTATGTGAACAGGTCTGTCAACTTCTCGTAAATAAACCATTTAGGTGGCTTTTTCAGGTTCATGCACAAGGAAATGAAAATCAGGGTGTTTTCAACCCCTTCCACCTTAGCCCTAGGGTCCATGAATGCTGCGAGGCAATAAAGAGATGGAATGGTGGACCAGTACTTCAGGTACTTGGTCTCCATCTCTGCAACCATATGGCTAAGCGTCGGGTTCGCTCGATATTTCCTAAACATGCTACTAATGTTGCATATGCACTGGAGTGCAATGCAAGTGGTGGGCGTATAAACCGACGAACACATGTTCGTCGTGTCATAAAATATATTCAGGAATTTCATAAATGAAATTCCTGAAGCCCAGTCAATCTCGTCAATAATAAGTTCGTCACTCTTACTATTGACGTAGTCGGATATCACGTGTTCGTATCCAACACATGATTCCAATATCAGGTACGTGTAATTCCAACGATGTCTCACATCCGATTGGAATTTCTTCTTCTTAAGATTCGCAGACAAACAGAGATTACCAAACTTTTGTAGTCTGCGAGGAGTGCGAATATACTTGAGTGCATTGCGTATATTTTCCAATGCGGGGGAACACACCTTCATACCCGCTTGAACTATCAGGTTAATCACATGACATATGCATCTGACATGAAAGATCTCTCCTAATGGTGCGTCTCTAATATTCCTAACAAACATATTGATCACTACTCCATTATTCGCAGCATTATCGAAAGTGACATTAAAAATTTTATTTTGAATTTTATATCCCCTAAATATTTTCATCATACACTCAAAAATGGCCGGGCCATCATGAGGATGAAGAATCTCAGTGAATCCTAATATTTTTTTATTGATTATCCACTTAGAATCTACATAGTGACTCGTGAGACATGCATAAGAAGAATCATCGTGACATGTCCATATATCGGATGTCACGGACACCACTCCACTATATGCCAAAAATTCCTTAATTATTTTTTGTTTTTCTAACTTATATATCTTTAGTATGTCACTCCTAGATGTGGACCTAGGAATCCTACGATGGGATGGCTGAAAATAAGTCTGCATGATGCGTACTACCCTCGGATCTTCCGAAAATCTGATCGGAAGACCCATCAATATGATGAGCCTGGCCATGCCGTCCCTACCCAATTCGCTGGAGTATACGAAGGGAGTAAACTTTGAGATTGAACTCGATCCAGTCTCAAAAAATGTAGTGCCAAGTTGGGTTTGCCTAGGATCTAAGGGTCCATGTTTTTTGCTGCATATTTCGGCATGCCTCTTAAGGTGCCCAGTCCCACATGTACTCTTGCATGTTAAAAGTCTCATACAATATTTGTACTGTGCCATTTCAAGTTCCTCACCCCTAACATTTACTTGTGTTATGATTTTAAAATGTGTCCAAACTACAGAAGTCCTCCTAGTTTTTTGTTTTTTAGAACTTTGGGTTGAGACGACAGGAGAAACCAAAGTTTCTACAGCCGCAGACGTTTGTGTAACACTAACATTTTTATTTTCCAAATTTAAATACATGTCAGGTGTATTTGTCATTTTTTATGTTTTCCTAAGTTTTTCTAGAGAGTGAAGCTTTAGAGAGAGAGTAAATAAAAACGTAAAATAAATTACCCGGTAAAAGCAATGAGGTCAGTCACGTGCAATGTGCACCGCATGAAGCTCTGATGTTCAAAACTCAAGTTGAGTTTCACGAAAATCCAAGCCGAAATCAAAATCACGAGGCCCGAGAGAGAGATCCACGGTTTATGTGTGAGAGAGAAAGTATTGTGAGGTTTTATGTTTTTGAAAAACATAAATGTTATAGGGAGGGGGGTAGATTTTATAGGCTAACGAAAGTTTTTTTTTATAAAAAAAGATATTTTTTATTATTTTTTTGATTTTTTTTAATATTTTTAAGGGGCAGAATCACGAGGACCGTTGGATTCTGCCTCCTAGCCGTTGGAGGCGAATCCAACGGCTGAAAATCTGTGATTTTTGAAATTTTTTTTTTTTGGCCGTTGGGATTGGTCGGATCTAAGGCCGTCGGGACCGCGGGTCGGGTCCAATCAGACCCGACCCGCGGTCTTTTTACCGGGGGGGCCGGGGGGGCCGGGGGGCCAGGGGACGGCCGGACGGGTCACGCCACGCCACACGTGACACGCCGCCAGCGCCACGCGTGCCTGCGTGAACTGGCACGGGACGGACCCGTGCCGGCGTGCCGTGCCAAGGCACGGCACGGCACAGGCTGTTCTTAACCCGGGCACGGTTTAAAAACGTGCCGGGCCGGCATGTTTGACACCTCTAATCGTGCCCTTATAAAACGGGCCGGGCCATGCCGGGCCGGCCCGTTTGACACCTCTACTAAGGACTACTTTATTATGTGTAAAAAACTAAGCTAAAAATCATAACTATCCAATAACGTCAACTAAATTTCATACAAGTGACGCTCTTATACAATAAGTCAATGAGTTGTAGTACCCTACATATTGAGTGTTTTGATCATTTAAAAAAAAAATAAAAAAAAAAAGAATTGCCATTAAATAGAAAACTTATAACTCCATCCCTTTGAAGTGAGTACATAAAAATCTAAAACACTAAGCGTGAGAGCAAAAAGAAGTAAGATGAGGCTTCTTCAAGGTTTTGAAGATATTCACTACCTGCCTAACTATTTGAATATAAATTCTAATAATGATTGTCTCATTAATCTTTCTCACATGAAAGGAATAATTTATCTATATATATTATTCATTTATGACATTTTAAATTAGATGTTATATGACTTATTGTCTAACTATCACGATGAACAATAGTAAAAGAAGAAAATATATACTTGATTTCTTTGATAAGATTTAAAGTATTTTGTTTTGTAACTTTAATTATCATCTTGTACTCTATTTATGTATTGGACATTAATATAATTATTTATCTCTTATTTTTTTTAGGACACAAGAATACTTCTCAGAAAAGTATAAAAAAAATTTGTAGTGGATCTTCATATTGTATAAGTGGATGTTTAATTTGAATTTGAATAGTTAGCTAGTTGTAAGTAGTCATGTTCATTGAAATTGATTTGAAGTCAAAGATTTCTTCATATATCTTATTACATGAAGAGTTACAAAGGATGCAACCAAACAAATCTATCATCAAGGTGAATCCAAAAAACAACTCACTATCCATATATTAACTGTTGAAACTATCTGACATATATTATAATATATTATTATTTTTAATATTTTTATTAATTTAAATTTTTATCAGTTTATCAAATTATCTAAAAAATAAAAATATATATTTTTTAAAATAAAAAAGAAATTTTTATGTAATTAATGAATAATTATCAATAAAAATAATAAAATATCTAAATCAATATTAGGTCTTATTTTTGCTAGGTTTTCATATCTGAATATATCAGATTGAGTAGTCTTTACTCATACTAGTTTGATGAGCATGATAAAAAGCATTGATAGGTTTTTTCTTAATTGACACGTATCATATTCTAAGATAGAAATATTTTTAAGACAATAAAATATTCTTAACTTGGGCAATAATGAGTGATGAAGTTAAGGATGTATAAGTAAATAATTGAACATACTTAAATAATTATCAAGAGATCCTTTCGTAGAAAAGAAAAAATAATAAACATTTCTCAATCTTTTAAGAAATTTTATTCAAAGTATTTTGATCATATAAATAAATATTAATAAAAAGAAAAATAAAATTTAAATTAAGTTATAAAAAGGCTATTAATGAAAATAAAACTAACATGATAATTATAAGTAAAACATATGATAGGAACATGAAATTAAGTTGAATAATATCATATTTAATAGTTATTAAAAGATTTTTATTTGCTATAACAATATTCATTGAACATAAAAAGTTGTAGGGGGCATGATTTTATATAATGTGAGTATTAGTTTATGAATCAATAATTCATTCATGAGAAGTGGATAATGAATTATAGGAGTTATAATATTGGAATATTGGGAAGACGAAGAGCTTGATGTTGCGTTATTTTGTAGAAATTTCACATATCTTTCTTCATCAAGGCTTAAAATGGGACTAGAGGTGGTAAATGAGTTGAGTATCCTAAACTCGATTAATGACACGACCTGCAAAAGATGTGCTAGACACGACATGACACGACCAATAATTCTTTTGTCAATGGGCATGAGTCAATTTGTGGCATTGGTATTGTTGTGTTGTGCTTGCCCATTTGACTTGTGTGGCAAAGCATGAGCATGACACACTTGAGCCTTTGACATGAGTGGCATGAACCAGGCATGATGCATGGACTTGATGTGCCAGTTCATCTTTTATTAAATAAATATAGGCGCATGAAGTCTAAATGCTTATATTTAAATATTTTTTAAGAATAATGCATTTAAAGTCTTTGTGCCTCATTTTTAAAAAGGCCACATCATCGTCATTTGTAAATGTTATTTAATATTAATTAAAAATATATATAAAATATATTAATCTTAACTATTGATTTTTTTTTCTAATGGTTTTTTACTGAAATCTAAAGGATATTAGGTTTCTACACACAAAAATATTAATATTTAATTTTTTAAAAAAAATTTATAAATAAGTAATTATTATTTATAATTTGTATATTTAAATTATAATTGTCTCTATAATTCTTTCAAAAATACAATACTATGTGTTTTTTTTTATTTTTAATATTATAAAATTGTGTAATTTGTTATTAACGACTGACGAGCCATGAGTCTTGTGGACATGATTAATTGAAAATAAGTTGTAATTGTGGACTTGTGATTGGTTGACTTCAGATTCGAATTTGAATATTTGTAAGATATATTATTTTTTTCATAATTATTTTTTTACTAGATAATTTTAGAAGTAAATAATGTGTTCTCATGCTTAACAAAATTTTAAAATAAAAAATAATGATTATTATGAAAATTAATTAAATATTGATTTAAATATTCATCACCCTATCAAAATATCAGAAATTGAGTTATCTCACTGTTACAGGTATAGGTGTCAAATGGGCTGGGCTGGTTCGGCCTTACTCGAAGCTCGACATAGTTCAGCCATGCCTGGCTTGGCACGATACTCTACAGTGTCGTGTCGTGCTGGGCCTGTGCCGGGCGCACCCTTGACACGAGTCATTTTGTGCCAGGCCAAAGTTTTTTGGCCCATGTGTCGTGCCAGACATGACACGGGTGCCTGGCATGTGGGCACGATATGCCATCCCACGCACCGTGTGATGTTTGACCGGGCGACGACGCGTTGACACCCGATGGGAGAGGCTCGGCACGTCTGATGGGCGACGTGGCATGACGGTATTTTGTCGAAATCCTAATTTTTTTAAAATTCAATTAATCTGACCAAAATTGGTCCATTTGAAAAATTAATCATAAGATTAATTGGTCTTATGATTTTGGGTTGCGGACTCGTGTCGAGCTAGCTCGGTTGGGCCTGAAAAAAATTGGTCTAGCCCGACCCATTTGACACATCTAGTTACTGGGTGACATTGACTTAAACACCTAAAAAACTTATGATTAATTAATGAACATCTTTAATATGAATCTATTTTAAGATTAAAATAATTTTTTTTGAGAAGTCAAAAATGATTTGACATAACATATATATTATAAAATATATATAATTATAATACTAGTAATAGAATTAATCATTATAGGAGACATGCCAAATAATATATAAAAAATATTATGTATTGAATCTTAAGTAACTCAATTAAGTGGTGGAATCATTGAATTTGTATCATTTTGAAGTTTAGTGACCTATTTTATTTATTTTTACGAGTTTGCAAGTCAAGACATTCTAGGTTTTTTGCTAGCATAAGTATTTTGCTTAAATTTATGGAATATTATATACTAGCTAAGTATAAGCAAAAATATTTTCAGCATGCATAACATAAGATTCTTAGGATGACATGTTGTAGGACAGATTATAAAAAAAATATGTAATTTAATGAACTTAAAAATAAAATATTATTCTCGTTAATATTTGATATTTGGATTAGTTAGGAAGACAATGGATTTAAATGGTTTACCATTCACTTTGTGAATTATAACTGAAAATTAAATATAAGAATATTAAAATTTTATAAGATCATTAATTTTTTTAATGACCCTATCATATATAAGTGTATATCATGAATTTTTAGGGATTACAAGATATAAAATAATATATATACCATAATATTTGATAGTTCTTCAAATAATAATATCATAATACATATCTTTGTAAGAAATTTAATAATACAAGTCGACTAAAATTATTTTTTTCATCATTAGAATAAATATAAAATGTATTAAAATATCATAGGACATCCAGTAAACTAAATGTTTTTTATAATATATATAAATTAGTAAGCCTAAAAAAAAAATTTCAATATATATCCAACACTAAGATTGGGCTATGTCCCAATTATATGTTTGCCTCGGCTTAGATACCTAAAAAAACTTAGGATTAATAAATAAATATTTTTAGTATTAATCCATTTTGAGAATATAAAAAATAAAAATTCTTTAGAAGATAATATATATTATTTTATTTAGAAGTCAAAAATGATTCCATATAATATATATTATAAAATAATATATTCTTGTAAAACTAGTATGATGTTACTTGACATAATAGAAGATACATTAAACAATATATAAAAAAAATAGTGTATTGAATTCCTAGTAAATTCAAAAGTGATGAAATTATTAAATTTAAATTAATTTCAGGTTTAGTGAATCACTTTATTTATTGTTAAGTTTGTAAGTGAAAACTAAAAGTGTTAAGTAGGTTGGGCGGCTCACGTCCGATATATCATGATCTAGAACTATTCTTGGATTGTGATAATGCCTGTTCGTGGCATGGCTCGCATATCTGCCATGCAAGACACAAAAAGGGCACATGCCACATTTAAAATTTGTTATCCCCCTACCTTTGTTGCTTATGGTCGAGAGGACACTGGCTTGTCATTATCTTGTTGGTTAGATCTAGAAAATTAAAAAAAAAATTATATATATAAATATATGGATTTGAGCCATTGGATGATATCCAATGGCTCATTGGGAGAAATCCAATGGCTCATTGGGAGAAATCCAATGGTTGTAGGATTTTTGTCCAAAAAAATAAAAAAAAGTTAATTTTTAAGTAAAAAATGTATGTAAATAGATATAAACATTTTTATTTTTTCATAGTTTATTATAACATCTCATCTTCCTCTTTTGATTTTTATTTTAATCTTTTGTTTGCTCTTAAATTATAACAATTAATTTATCATCTAGTTTTTTTAATACTTTTTTTTATTTGAATATATATTTGTAATATTATTATATTTTTGATTAGACAAATCAATTTTAGGTGGGAAGATGATAAAGTGATTGTGTTTGATGATTGTTGCCTACTGTACTGTGCACATAAAGTAATGGTACAATTTGTGTATAATATGCGTATTTATTTTTTGAAATTATTTTTTAATTATTTTTAAATTTTACTAAAATTAAATGACATCATAAAAAAATTTCTCTAGCTCAACAATATCAAAAGATTAAAATTAGATAAAAATAGAAAATATTGAATATTATGACAAAGAAATTGACTTAAATATAAATAACGTTGACTTCTTTGAAATGTTCGTTAAGTTCTCTCAATTGTGCATACTCCTAAAAAAATGAAGAATAAGTGAATATCAGTTGTATATATAATAGATGTATTTTAAGATAATTTAGAATAAAAATTAAGAGGTTTGAAGAAGATTCAATCTAATATATATATATATATATATATGGGTACTAGTAATATTGAATATCTTAGGTGACATGTTGAACAATGCATCAAAATATATGATGTATTAAATCTCAAATAAATTCTACTTAGTGACGAGATTTTTAAAGTTGGATCAATTTCAATTTGAATGATCAATTTCAACTTGAATGATCAATTTCATTTATCGTCGTGAGTATGCAATAAAATAAATGATGAAATTAATCGCTAACACGAGTCTTCTAATTAGTTTTTTGGAGGATTATAAGTTATTTTATCTTATGGATAAATACATTTAACATGCTTATTGTATGATTCCTAAGTTGAACAAGTTGAATGAAATAATAAAAAATTATAAAATAGAAAAATAATTTTTAATTAATTAACTTATGACAAAAGGATAAATAGTTTCCTTGATTTTTTTAATATTTAGATTAGTCATGATACTAATGCATTCGTATGCGTGATTTTCAATTTTATTAATTCTAAGTGAAAATTAAATAAAAAAAATATAAAGATTCTATGAAATTTTTTATCCTTAATGATCATCTCATTTATTTTGAGTGTCATAGTTTTTAGTATAATATTTGATGTTGTTTCAAATAATAATATAATATTAAATATGTTTATGAGAATTATTATAGATTGATCTTTGGGTGAGAAGTATCATGTTAAAATTAAAATACATTTAACTACCTCAATATACCTTATAGACTACAAGTGTTTGACACACTATTTAAGTCAGTAAGCCTAAAAAAATTTAAGTGAATATCAAATATTGTTTGAATTATATGTATCGATTATGAAATTTATGTGTTGGTTATTAATATGCGATATTCAACTATGTTAATAGTAAAATTAGAAAAATAATGATTGATCAATTGGACTACGAGATAAAATTTATTTATAAAAATTTTAAAAATTTTTATGATATAATGGACATATATTTCTTTATATATGCTCATACAATATGTATTTTATATAAGTACATATGCAATATTAATAGTATATTTAGTAAATAAAGAGAACTTACAAATATTAGTACCATGACTTTTGAATTGAAAATAAAATATTTAAAATATTAATTCTTTATTTTATCTATTTATTACTTAATTATCTATATGAACTATGTATTATCGAGTTAATGTGGAAAGGATAAAAAATATTATAAAATATATATTTACCTACATGAACTAACCATAAGAAGTAGAGGGTTGGATTTACTAATAATTAAATAATATATTTAAATATTATGATAATAAGTATGATTATTTTAATGAGCCATTGTGTATAGACTGCAACATCAATCATCATATTTAGAGATGGTGATTTTGTGATTTAGTTAGATAGAGGAAAATGATGATATTGTTTGTCAAATAAAAGTGAGTCATTGATATATTTAAATATTGATTATTGTTTTATCATGTATCATAATGAGATCAAGTATTTAGACTTGTTATGTTAGTATAAATTATATGAATTCATTTTTTTCATGCTATCTAAAATGATACATTATTTATTACTCTTTTAATATTTCATATAATATTTGTGTCTATTTTTTATGGATGTGAATGTGATTTCAAATGAAAAGATAATCTAAGAGAGTTGAATTTGAATGATTATGACACACAAAAATAAAGATGTTGAGATTATGAGTTTTAACAATTTGAATTATACAAATTGATTTTGTTATTCAAGATTTTATTTATATTTTGACATTTATGTATTGTAATATTTTTTTAATGTTAGTAGTTAGTGCATTTCATATTTAATTTTTATTTTTTATATTATATATCATTATTATAATATAATATTTAATAACTTATAAAATTAAAATTAAAAAAATAAAATCTAAAAATTGAGACATGGTAGTGGGTAGTGGCAGCTTTCACGTTGCCATGGCCATGGCCGATGCCGGCATGCCCAAGCCCAACAGTCTAGGGTAAGGCCCTTGACTTTTAACTCAAGATTCAAGAGAATGAGCACTAGAAGTCTAGAACAAGAGTGTTGAGTGCATGACCGCTGAACTAGACCAAGTTGCAAGAAGCAGCCAGCAGGGTAGGGGGCTTGATATGGTTGGTTATAATTGACATTAGCCTAACCCAACACACTCAATTATCCCAGCTCGGCCATCATGCCATGTTGAGCATGCCTCACTCTGTCTTGTCCAGACACTGTAGCATGGTTGGGCCACCCACATTTAGGCCGTACCAACTTGACATACCCCAATTTACACTTTTACTTAGTAGGTTTGATATTAGTTTGAGTTTTTTACTTAAATTTATGAAAGTTATAGACTAGTTATGTATATACAGAAATACTATCAACTTGCTTATTGTCAGATTCTTAAGATAATCTGTAGTATTGATGTAATAAAAAATTATAAAATAAAAAGTAATTAATAATTAATAAACTTAAAAAAAAAGTGGAATGATCTCGGTAATATATTATATTTAGACTTATCACGATGATAAAAAAATTCTCACATAATACCATCCACTCTGTGAATTTTAACTAAAAATTAAATAAAAAAATATTAATATTTTTTGAGATCCTAAATAATTATCATAGTAATTTTTTATATGAGTGTATATCAAAAATCTTTAGGGATTAAAGATATTAAATAAAATATATAATATAATGTTTGATATCCTTTAAATAATGATGTAATAAGTATTTTCGTGAAAATAATTAGATGTGGTTCCTCAATTGAATTTTTTTTTGTTAGATATATCTATCACATAAGTTTAATGGTGTAAGTTATTTAAAAAATAATTTCTTTCTCATTAGAATAAATATTAAATATATAAAAATATTTTAGGGTATTAGTAAATTATAAGAATTTTATAATTTATCTAAGTTAATAAGTCTAAATTTTTTTTTAATAGATCTCAAACATGTTAATATTTTATATTATTATATATCTTAATTTGATGTTAAATTCATGTATTGATTATTAATATGTGATATTTGATTATCTTAATAATAAAATTGATGAAATAATAATTAATGAATAAGACTATAATATACTTAAAAAAATTATAAAAATATTTTATGATATAACAAATATGTGTTTGTCTATATATATTCTCAAATTATATATTGTATTTAAGTGTATATGTAATTTGATTAATATCATTATTCAATATAGAGAATATTTTTTAGGAATGATTATTTAGATGGAAAGAAATATTTAAAATAATGATTATATATTTTATCTCTTTATTATTTTGTTGCTTGTATGAATTATATGGTTAAGATTGAAATGATATAAAATATAATTAAATTAGTATTCACTTGCATGAATTAATCACAAGAACTATAAGGTAGACTTTACTTATAAGTAAATATTTTATTTAAATAGAAAATAAATATGATAGTTTTGACTAGTCTTTGAGAGTTCGATATCAAACTTGAAGATTTTTTTTCATTTAGTTAAGGATATATGATCAGGCGATCCATTGAATATGAGTAAAATATTGAGATATTATACTTAGATATTGATTATTATTTTATTATATTATAACGTTATGAAAAATTAACTTATTGAAATTGATAGAAATTACATTAATTAATTTTTTCCGTTCAAAATTAAAGGATACATGTTCTATAGATATTTTTTTGGGTATAGTGTAATATCAATTTTTTTTTGTCGCTGTCAATGCGATTTCAGATATGGAAAACATACTATAATTATATATTTATGAAAATTTTGTCATACTTAAAAATTAGAAGAATGTATGAATAAGTTTTCAAAAAATATATACATAATATTTATAAATAAATGATGATATACACGATAATGATGAAATCAAAACTAGGAGATGTGATAAATTGAATCAAATAAAATGCCATTATGATACTGACACCGGCATTGCCACATATATTTTATTGTATTGTCTTTTTAATATATATTTCGTAAGTATTTATATTTATATTTTTAGATTTGTGTGTGTTTTTTAAAATATTTTTTACATTCTAGTAAATATTGTTAATTTTATTTTTATTTTCATACACACACACACACACGCACGCACACGTACACACACGCGCACACACACACACACACACACACACACACCTCATAGTTATGAAAGGCATGCCTAGGCTCAGACACAAGTGAAGTGCAAGCATGGTACCTCGCCTTGGCCAAGGCGAGGCTCATTCATGCAAGCACACAGTTATCAGAAAAGACATGCACCTTTCATGAGGTGCGAAGCTCTCCACAGGCACCATTTTGTGCAAGTTGCCATCAATTGAGCTCCAGAAGCTCGATGAGGAGATGCATGGAGCTTGTTTGGAGCTCCTGGTTGAGCTCCAGGAGCTCCTTGTTGAGCACATCAATGAACTACAACGAGAGAAGCGAAGGGTGAGGTGTAATAGGCGAGTGAAGAGGTTTAACAGCATTTTTGGATTAGTCTGATTTGCTAATTAGACAAGTTGTAAGAGTGTATACAAATGAATATAAATTTTTTATATCATAAAAGATTTTTAACAATTTAAGAAAGGAAAATTTATCATTTAAATTATATTTAGTTATTAAGACTTAATCAATTATACTATCGTTGCATGTTTTGTGTGTGTTTTTTTTATAGTAATCTCATTGCTTGAAAAAGTAAATCGTAGATGCTTATTTCGAGATTAAGTACAAAGATATAATATTAATTTATGATGTCGGTTATTTGTGAGCTCTAATAGATCAATTAAATTATGGAGCAATTTTATATATTAGTTCAGAAATTGTTGATATTTTATTGTGGTAGCCAGACAAACTGATACATTGTTGTCAATCTAATATTTCACCAGTAAATAAAATATATTGTAGTTGATTGTCACTTCATTATAAAAAAAATCTAGGATAATTTGATTATTATAATCTCCGTATCTACTAGTGATTAAATTGTAGACTTTTTTTTTTTTTGATGAATACTTGGAGGATAACAAATTTCATATATTTCTTTTAAACTTGGGATTTTTGATATGTACCTCCATCTTGAAGGGAGATATTAAATTTTTGTTTATTTATTTATTTTTTACTTGTTTTAAATTATTTGGGGGTACTTAACTTGTGAGATACTAAGCCATATATGTAAGACTATGTAGATTAAAAAAAGTGAACGAACTCCTCAGCAGGGCAATCCGGGTGGTGTGGAACCTTCATATTATTATTCATTGAGACTTGATCTTAGTTAAAGTGAGAGTTTGCATAGAAATAACTTTGTCAACCAACTTGTTGGGAAATTTTCTTTTGAAATTATTTGTAGGTTTCACATTTTCTCATTGATCTTGCTGGTGATGGTATGGATGCACAGTATACCATTGGTCTTTTAAAACTATGGGAGGCATTTAGATCAAACAATAAAGAAATAATAAAACTATGAGAGGCATTTGGAGCATGTCATTTCTCTTGTTGCATGAAATGAAACATTGATTAGAATGATCGTTTTTTTTTTTTGGTTGGCGATCTAATTTTTAGATACTTTTATTTTTGGAAACGAAAAATTAGAAAAAAAAACGAGAATTGTTTTTTGGTGGCATGTTAGAAAAATAATTATGTTCTAATACTCTATATTTGATAAGTTAAAAAAAATGTCATGAATCCAAACATAATTGCCCAAATGTGTCTTTCCTCAACATGTCACATCATCATGTCATGTTATCAATGTGCCACATCAACTTGTCATATATATGTATATACACATACACACGCACATATGTGAATATGCATGAATATTTGAAACAATAATAATTCTTTTGAAAGGAAATATTTCCAAAAAATCTTACATTGATATGTTTCATGATTTTGCATTAATATATATATATATATATATAAGACACTGTATATTTATGTGTTAAAATTTTCAATTTTCTACTTTTAAGTAATCAAATGTGGGCATAATAAAATTAAAGATTTATTTAATGAAAAATTTTAAAATGTAATCAAAAAGAATAATTTTAGTTAAAAATTAAAAATTTATCATAGTTTAAAAATTAAAAATTTATCATAGTTTAAAAATTTAAATTTAATTAAAACTAAATTTTAATTTTCAAAAGGAATAGAAAAACATATTTTGGGAAATACAAATATTGAGTGATTTTGCTGCATTAGGTAATTGTTTAAAAATGCTAAGTCAAAAAATTTAAAATGTGAAAAATAACTAAAATTATGGGTCTGAAAAAGTTCCAAGACTGTTTGATTTTCCAAAAATAATGATTAACCAAAAATAATTATCAAGTAGCTATTTTAATGGTTGCTTGAAGATTTCACCCATTTCAATTTTCAAACAATTAGCTGTCATTATAGAAAAACTCAGCCAATCATGCCTTGCCTAAAAAAATATGCTTATCCCAATCACATGAACACATACTTGCACATGCATAGGCACAAGCACACACGCGCGCGCGCGCTCACACATGCGCGCGCGCTCACAAGCACACCCACACGCGCGCTCACAAGCACAAGCACACCCACACGCACACACGCGCGCACACCCTCCCTCTCCCCACACATACTGGAGCAACTAGTTGCATGTCATCGGATTATGTTTATATCTAAAAATTGGGAGCAATGCACAAAACAACTTATATAAAGATTGATCAAAATATATGTATAATTAATAAAATAGAAAATTAAAAATTGATAATAAATTGAGAAAATTATGTTTGCTTGCCTAAATTTAAAAATATTTAATGTTTTGTGATCTAATATTTTTTTTTTCCAGATTAGAATACCAAACTGAAAAATATGTATGTTCAAGTACACTTAAAAAGATAGACTGGAAAATATTTCTCAGTATGCATAAATGGTTAATGCATAAATGTCATGCATAAATCAATATGATTAAATGAGTTTATGTACAACTCGGTATTGTTAAATAGAAGAATCAAAAATAAAAAAAATGGAATTATGATTTTGGTTACATTCTAGAGTATGTCTATTTATATAAATAGAACGAACTAATTTATCAAAAATAATAACTAAATTGTTAACTAATCACCATAATTTGAGTCAAAATTAAGTACGACTAAGAATTCTCTATACACACTAATCATATCAACTAATTATAACAAAAATTTTACTTGCACACACTCCCCCTCATGTTGGCACATAAATATCTATCATGCCCAACTTGCTAATTACACTATGAAATTACTTTCCTGATATTATCTTGGTGAGGCTATCAATATTTTGACTTGAAATTATGCTTCTCTTTGATAAAGTGATGATGCACTTCGACATACTTAGTTCGATCATACTGAATAATTTTATGTGCAATTTGAATTGATACATTGTTATCACAGTATAAGTTAATAGGATCAGTATATGTGACCCCTAAATCCTTCAAAATACTTCATCCATAATAACTCATATAGACCATGAGCCATGCCTTGAAACTCGACTTCTACAGTAGATCAAATTATGACTTTTTATTTCTTACTTTTCCAAGTTACCAAATTCAATTCCATGAACATTAGATAAACCAGACATAAACCTCTTTGTTGTTTGATTTCCTACCCCATCTGCAATAGTATAGCCTTTAATATTTGGCTTTGAGACATCATTCTTTGAGTATAATAAACCCTTGCCAGGTACACTTTTAAGATACCTCAAGATATTGTGGACTGCTTTCATTTGTTCCTCACTTGGTGTAGGCATGAATTGGTTGACAACACGTAACAATATATATTATACCTAGTTTAGAATGAGTTAGGAAATGTAACTTACCCACAAGTCTTTAATATTGACCCATATCTATAGAGACTTTGTCTACAACAATCCTAAATCGATCATTCATTTTTATTGGTGTCGCAATAGTTTTATAAGCCAATATCCCAGTCTCACTTATTAAATCTAGAATATATTTATATTGTAAAAGTAAAATTCCTTGATTAAATCTTCCTACTTCAATTCCAAGAAAGTACCTTGTTTCAAATCCTTCATTTTAAAATTTGCTGATGAGTATTCTTATGGCGTTCTCATTTCTTCAGGATTATTATCGGTTAAAATCATATCATTTACATTCACAATCAATATTGATACCTTTCCACCCTAATGTTTTATATATAAAGTATGATTTACATTACTTTGTTGGTATCCAATTGCTTTAATTGCTGAAATAAACCTCCCAAACCGAACATGAGAAGACTGCATCATACCATATAGATACTTCTTTAGTTTGCACACTTCACTTCATCTTCATGCTTAGGATCTCATTTTACTCTAGGTAAAAGTTCCATATATACATCTTCTTCTAGATTACCATATAAGAATGAATTATTTATGTCAAATTGTAGTAGGTGCCACCCTCAATTCGTAGCAATGGATATGAGAATATGGATAGTATTGAGCTTAGCTATTGGTGCAAAGGTCTAATAATACTTAATACCATATTTTTGGGTATATTCCTTGGCCACGAGTCTCCCCTTATATCTATCAATATTTCTTTTTGCTTTAAATTTAATAGTATACGCCCATCTACAATTAATTATCTTTTCCCCTTCTGGTAGTAAAATGATCTCTAAAGTAAAATTCTTCTGCAAGGATTTCATATTTTCATTCATAACCTTTTTTTACCTTAAATTTGATAAAACATCTTGCATGTTACTAGAAATAAATACTTTAGATTATTGATTAATGGTTAGTGCATAAGAGTCCAAAAGTCTATGACTCTGAGTAGATACAATTATTAATAGGATACTTTATACTAATTTCAAAATCATGCTCATATTATTTCCTTGGAACACCATTATTAAATTTTTAGGAATACCTGAGAGTAGCATGTGTGGGTACTTAGTGGTGGAATCATCCATAATATTTTGGAAGGAAATTTCTACAGTTGATGGTGTGGGCAATTCAATAATTTCAACTTCTTTTCCATTTCTATCGATGCCTACAACTTATGTGTCACAATAATAATTCTCATGAGTTTCCTTGTCCAAAGATAGGTTGCTACATTCATTTTGAACATTATTGAGTAGGAATCATTACTACTCATCCATTTCTCCAATGCTTCCAATTCCATAAACATACCATTACTTTCATATTCTTCATATATATTGTCCTCCTAAAGACAAGAGCTCAAGTTCCCGACTAAATAATAAGATTCAGTTTTATAAAATAAGACAAAGAGAAACATAGAGTTTGTGACTTTTAGGGTCATAGCACCTGTATCCTTTCTGAAAATTAAAATAACTAACAAATACACAACGTGTGGCACATGGATCGAGTATAAGATGCAAGACTTTGGGTATGTGGACATATACAGTACAACCAAAGGTTATTGGTTCCAAGTTTGGTTGATGGAGTATTTCAAAAAATGTTTTTAATTTTGAGTGTGAGGTTTAGAAAATAATAGCTTGGGAAGACACCCTATTAATAAGATAAATAATAACCTATACGAGAATCACTTTTCTTATGAAGCAAGGTTATCCAAGTTATATGAGTGCATTCATCAATAAAAGTGAAAAAATAATGAGCATTAGAGATAGATGGAAGAAAATCCCCAAATATCAGTGTGAATAATCATAAAGGGTGAAGAGTATTTCTTAGAGGTAGAGAAATAAGGTTTACTATGACTCTATGCCAATTCACAAATATCACACTATAAATCCAAAACATTCAATTTTATGTTAATTTTTTAAAATAACTAAGAAAGGTATTCTGGCCTCCTATGCCAAAGTCATACAACTGTCAATCTTTTATCACCCCTTGTCACCAAACAAATCTTAATGTATTTCCATTTGTCAATTTATGTCAATTCTTTGTACTAGAGTTTGCTCATTTTTTATTCCACCTCCAAGAGTCTTTTCTGTCATAATATCCTAATAAAACACAAAAAAGAGGGACAAAAACTAACAATACAATTTATTTTTGAGATAATTCAGCTTGCAAACAACAAATATATTGAAGCCTAGGAGCAACCAAAATTATATCAAAGGTCATGATATTATATGAGAAAGGGGATCCCTCTTCTAGAGAGATGTCAAACATGTAATGTTGGGCCAAAATAATCAAAATGGGTGCCTGGATCATGCATTTATGGCATGATTTGATAAGGGGTCAACCTAGCATGGTTAAATGGCCTGATTCTTCCAACATGGCATGTTAATAGTGTCGTGTTGGATCAAGTCGTGCTAGGCTGAGCTTGTAGTGGCACGACACTACCCAATTGGCCTATTGCCACTGCTAGTGGCCAATTGGCAAGTGGAAAACTAGTAGTGAGTTGTGGACACTAGCTAGTCTAGTCACCATTCACACACTCACTAGTGGCCATAGGCCACTGGCCAACTAGCAAGTGGCTCTGGCTGAGTGATAGTGCTAGTGTTGCTACAACATCATGTATTGAATTTTATTTTATTTTTTGTTTAAACTTTTAAGTTAAATTTTAATTTATACAAATTAATATATCAAAATTAAACTACAATGCATTAAAAATTATAATGGAAAATATATCAAAATTCAATAAAAAATATTTGTTGCTTTCAATTTTATGATATAATAAATAACAATAAATTGAAATTTTTTTTAAAGCACAACATCAATAATATACATACTAATTTTATGATATAGACATAGAAAAAATAAATTCTGATGCAATGCAAGATAATGAATGAGTTAGTAGATCTAGTAGAATTTTAGATAACATGAGATAAGTAGATTCGTATAATTTTCACAAACTCAATATATCTTAATTCTTATTATCATCATATAAAATGATAAAATAATAATCAATATCTAACTGGCGAGATATTTTGCTCATATTCGATGGACCACCTAGTCGTTTGCCCTTATCTAACTGAATGACAGTTTTTGTATTCAGATACAATATTTCACATGTATTTGGAATTATTCTTTTTAGGCCCTCTGATTATTATAAAGTCCAGAACTCTCTATTTGTCTGTTAGATATCCTAATATATTTTAGTAAATTTCTCATATTTTTAAATGTAAGAGAAATAACTTTAATTTTTGCTTGTACTAATAGATTAATTATACAACACATACACCTAATATAAAAATATCTGAAATTTCTTTAGGTTGCGCTGAAATTTTTGATAATGAATTTTATTACTCATCAAAAAAAAAAAGATGTTAATAAAGGACTTATCTCTAATAGTTTTAATAAATATATTAATGCTGATATCATTATTTAAAGCATTATCGAATATGATACTATACAATTTATTTTGGATATTATATTTCCTACAGATCCTCGTTAGACACATATATGGTAGTGTCATCATAAAAATGGAAAATCACTGAAAATCCAAAAATTTATCTATTAAGTTTCCACTTAGAATTATAATAGATGGTGAGATACGTGAATGAAATATCATCATGACTAGACCAGATATCGATGTGATGGATATCACTCCATTTTATTTTCTAAATTCATTAATTAGTAATTTTTTTTCTAATTTAAAATATTTTATTATATTATTCCAATTAATGAATCCGGGAATCATATGATAACCAAACTAAAAGTAGGTTTAATTATATTAATTATTCTAGAATTTTCTAAAAATCTAATCAGAAGACACATACTAGTAATTAATTTCAACATATCTTCCCTCACAAATCTATTGCTATAAATAAAGAGTATCATGAACTTGAAGTTTATTCAACTTCAAAGATATTACTACTAAGTTGAGTTTGCCTGAGATCTAATATATCGTATAATTAGTGTATTAATTGACATGTATCTTTAAGTGATCAGCAACACATATACTCCAACATACATATATAATTTTAATAATATATACAATATGCCAATTTTTTTAATACCTCTAATATTTTTATATTTAATTATATTAAAGTACATCTAGACTACTAAAGTTTATATATTTTTTAATTTTTTAGTTAAATAGGTAGAGATAAAGGTCATGAGACTGGGAGAGAACTTAGTTTCGACTTGAGACATTTCGACTGGATTATCATTATTATCTTTGTTTAGGTCTAATTCATTTTTAGTATATTTCATTATTTATCATTTTTTATTTATGAGACTCGAATAGAAATAGGAGAAATGTATTTTTTTTATTTACTTTTAAAGTTATTTGCTAATCTAAAATATATTAAATAAAATTAATTATTCAAACATAATCACAATGTATACCTTAATTTTATATACACAACAGATATTTTGGATATGTACCTCATGTTTCCATACATGAGAGTTAAAACTTCTCACAAAACTAACACTATCCCTCCGCCAAATAAAATTACAAATTATTTTAAAAAATAGCATAAATATGATGCAACTACAATATGAATTTAAGAGAAATGAGACAAAATAAAAAAAAAATGAGAAAAATTTACATACAATATATTAATTAGGTATTTATAATTATTTTATTTAATTTTTTAATTAATTTTTTAATTAATTTTTAGGGCTATAATCCAACAGCAATTGAATTTTTACAAATAAGCCATGGGATGCAATCCATCAAAATTTTATTATTAATTTTTTTTATTATTAAAGCAATCAACTAGACATTGACATACAAATGCTTGTTGGGTTGTCACTTTTAAACCTAGAATGAGCAGAAATATTTTAGTTGTAGCCATTAAAAATGACTTTAAAAAAAAATTCCATGCCAATGGGTCGTGCCACCATGTCAGGCAAGTTGGCCATGCTAAGCCCGACATGAAGAACAACCAGCCCCAACCTAGCATGACACGAGTCATGCCATGGGTCAACACAACTATGATACATGCATGATTTAGGACCATTCCATGCTAAGTCAAACATGGTTGAATCATAATTGAATCATGTCATGTCTCGTGTCATACTCGAGCTTCCCCTTCCCCTTTACACCTTTACTCCCATATATTAAGATAGGTAATATACCACCATTTATTTGTCGTAATTTACTAGAATCTATAATTATATGATTAGATGCGCTAGTATCAATAATTCAAGTATTATCCATAGTAAATACAGAGAGAATATTGTTTTACCTATACATGGTATGACTACTATTTTTCCTGAAATGTTATTCCTTGATTTTTTTTTGAAAAATCTTACCATTCAGGATATCTAATAATTTCAGAGCAACATTGCTTTGATTGACTAGATTCATCATAATGAGTACAAATAAGTTAGTTTGACTTTCCTTATCATTGATTAATTTTTCCTTATGCAGAATTTGATCTACTTCTTGCTGGCTCTAATTGGTTATCATGAGTGATTTGTAGAAAACAGACTAGATGTACCCATGACTTTGATACCTCCAGGTCCAGTCCAATAGGTCTTTTTGAAGAATTTCCTCACTAATTTGATAATATTCAAAATTAAGACTACTCAATGATATTAAGATTGCTCAAGGATATTAAGACTGCTCAAGGATATTAAGACTGCTCAAGGGGAAACGAGCTCACCTCATCATCATCTTTGGATAATTCATTCAAAAAATTTTCTTGGGAATAGCTCTTTCCTTATCTGTTTTGATGATCAATTTCTTGGAAAATTACAAGATCAATATATATATAATATGTAGATAAAGATTTACTGCTTTGAGTGGTTGAATATATATATATTTTTGATTCAGCTAGGATAATTATTTTCATTGAATCCATCATAGAAAGTCCTGGAAACTACCTCCTGCATTTCTTTTGTTGTATCAAGATGAATGAACATTTGCATCAAATGGAGGCTCATCAATTCTATGAGTCAGCTCTTTAGTTTAAGATTTTTAGTGATCCAAGTGTCATAGTTCAGATGGTTGATTCTAATTTTATTGCTACTCAATAAGATTCCTAATTTTATCATGGGCTCCAATATGCATCTCCATCAACCATGAACATAAAGTATAACCCATTTCATCTCGAATAACAATGAGAAACCAAAGTTTTCCTGCCAAATGGTAATTGAGTTGTTTTATGTGACTAAAATAATGTCATCATATATTTGTTTTGCCATTGTGATTTTGAAAAATTTAGGAAATACATAATTCAATTCAAGGTGTATTTTGAGATTTAGGGTAATGATAAATAAGAAGATACCATGTTACATAGAACCCAAAATGAGAAAAACAGAATCATGTGATTTTGATTACATCCTATAGAATGTGTATTTATTCAAATAAAATGAACTAATTTGTCAAAAATACATAACTCTTTACCTAGTCACTATAATTTAAGAGTCAAAATTGAGCATGACCAAAAAGTTAATATACACACAAATCATGGCAACTAATTATAACACAATTTTTATTTGCTTACAAGTATGCATAACTCATTTATGCATAAAGGGTTATGCATAACGAGTTATGCATGCATAAGGGGGTATGCATAATATGTACACACACACACATATTTATATATACATACTTATAATATGCATACCATTTATGAATATGTATACATAAATATGTATACATACCATAAATATGCCTACATGCCATAAATATGCATACCATATTTATGCCTACGTGCCATATGCATGCCATGCACACATAAATATGCCTACGTGCCATATGCATGCCATGCACACATAAATATGCCTACGTGCCATATGCATGCCATGCACACAATAATATGCCTACGTGCCATATGCATGCCATGCACACATAAATATGCCTACGTGCCATATGCATGCCATGCACACATAAATATGCCTACATGCCATATGCATACCATGGATACATAAATATGTATACATATTGTTGAATGTTATCAACAAATATTATTATCAACGAAAGACATTAAACAAATTCATTCATACATGTTTTGATAGTCTTTTTAAAATGTAGTAATGTACATTGCATGGAGGCAAAAGGCAAAGGCAAACGGCCAGACCAGTCTGGGGATCCCAAGTTGTAGCAGTGGGTCTATTTTTTAGAGCCATCACACTTAGTCACGCTGGCCTTTGAGTCACTAATTGCAAGGATTAACCAAATTAAACGACACCATTGCCAAATTACCAATTAACCAACATGACCAAACAACACCAATCACGAAAAGCCCATGCTGCAAGAGTTCCAAATCATTCACAGTGGCACAGGAGCACGTGAGAAACAAGCTATGCTGGCTACTCATCAGCAGACGAACCAAGCACTTACATAAAGATTCATAACTTTGGAACCAAGGACAAACAGATACAAATCATGTTTGAGTCATGAAATACTTAGGTGGAGGAAGAGCTGATGCTTCTGCTTGGCAGTGAGTGCATATCACCTGCTATGTGAAAATATACAACCATCTCCAAATTTGCAATGCCCACGAGCAAATTCACTGCAAGGTTTCTTGTGATAGGTAGCTTGTCCACGTGAGGGTAGCAGAGCTCTAAAAGTTTGGCACCTACCATTCACATTCTGTAATGGCTGTCTAATAGGCAACATTGGCATGTTGCAATGAGTCTGAATTGGATGGGACCAGTTGGTGAACTGATGGGAGACAGGTTGATAGATGAGTGGCTGGGGTGGGAGAGGCAAGAAAGAAGGTCTAATGGCTGTTGGTTTTGAGCATTGAGCCTGAGTTAGCATATATCCAGGATTGCATTTGGGCTTCTGAATTCGTTCTGTTACAGCATCAACAGTTGTATTCAATAATAATCTGAAAGATGATAGAAACATAAACCTTTTATAAGATGATCAATTCCTCATTAGTTCCAAACAAATGTGTAATTGAATATATACTTCTCTCTGTACTTTTGACGTCTTTCTTTCTCTTGAATTCTGGATTGTCTTTCAGAACGAGCAACACAGCCCCTGGAATGCTTTTCCTTTAAAGCCCTGCTCCTCTCTTCTTCATCCTTCCATCTCTGAACACACACACACACACACACACACAATGAGAGAGAGAGATAGAGAGGATACGTATAATACACTAAGGGGAGATATTTTGAAAGTGGAAAGCACTTTAAAAAGTGGATTATGTAATGCCTGATGCACAAACCTGCCTGGTAGTGTTCAATCTATAAAGATTGCGACCTTTGATTAAAAGAGGGTGAAGTGGTGGGAGAGGTTTCTCTCCTCGGCTCCAAAGTACTTCTATCTGATCAAATGAAGTGATAGAACAAGCATTTAATAATCACTAACAGTGTTATCTTACGTGGAGTTATTCAATCTTTTTTCGACCAAGTGTTGTGTTGATGCATTGGCTCACAGTAAATGTGTGTTGTTGTTTGGCTGCACCATAGCTTTCTTTCACAATCCTTCCAGCAACCAACCTCGTACCACAGGAAGTACCTTTTGCACTTCTGGATGCGAGGTCAAACCTAAGAAAAAAAAAATGGAAAAGGAATACACAATCAGTTTCAAAAATCATGGATGAAGTTGATCAATGTAAAAACGATGGACTAGCTCAAGCTCAACTAAACATCAACTTGTAAAGAATTGTTGGTTGAGCTAGATTTGCATGAACCCTAGGCAAAAACTCGAAGAGGGTTGATTGATCAATTTGAGTTACTACCCAAGTTGTTTGAGATAAACTCGTGCAGTAAATCAAGCTTGAGTATGCAAGATAATAAATCATACATTTCATAGACATTTTGAGTGAACATGACAATGTCACCAGTGCATGCATCTCCTGCATTAAATCCAACAAATCCTTCAAAGGAAGTTTATTATATGTTAAATTAGAAATAAGAAAATTCAATCTAATGTGCCTGCCTTTACAGTCCATGAGAAAACTTGATGCTGGGTATTTCTTCTCCCCTCCTCCATTCAATATTCTAAAGCATTAAATACATCATTTCATAATGAATCAATACAAATTCATAATAAGCAAGCATTGCTGCTGTAAGCCAAACAATGTACCAAAAAATTATTTACTCTTGGTGTTCCTTTATGCGTTGAATGAGCGTGTCCTTGTTTCCTGTTAATCTCAATCCATTCTTCCTCAGGTAAACCTTACACTGGTCTACTTTTAACTTGCCTATCCTCCCAGCTGTACCAAATTAGCAGAAGAAGATTTAAACAAGACTAAAAAAAGCATATTTCTTATCATGAACAATTCGACTTGGATTCCTTTCAAGCAATCTATGTTCTTAGCAACTTTCTAGTACGTATTAATCTATTACATCTCTACCCAAATCGAGCTGTATGTTGGATTTGCACGTTATTTCTTAACACGACTGCTCGCCATCATTTTGTGTCAGATCGAACAAAAGAGTGTTAGCACAATAAAATTTGAGTGCTCTATTACCGATCTCCAGCTTGATTAGAACAAGTTTGTTTTCTCAAGAATATTTAGCCCGATCACGTCTGTTGACACCAACATTCTGTGTATAGTCCGCTAGATATGTCTATACAGAAGAATAGAAATGAATGGAATTAGATAAGCTAACCATCTATGATCTTTTGAACATTCTCAAAACTTTTCTCATCAACACCACCACCCTTTTCTACCTCAATGTCGTCTGAATCATATTCACCTTCAACATCTAGCTCCTTACGAGTAGCACCAAGACTACAGAAAATTAAACAAAATGGGACAAAAAAAATTAATGGTGTACCTAACACAAAATCAGGAGATAAAAGTGACAGTACTCAAACCATGACTTCGACTTTTTCTGAATAGTGAGATCTGAGATGTCGTCTTGGATATCTTCAAGATCTTGGTCTGGATCGTAATCAGATTCTTCATCATCACTGTTTTCTTGCTCTTCATCTTGGGAGTCTCCGGCGGGTGTCGTCTTTTGTTCTAGCTCTGCCATGAATGGATCTTGGCTAACCGTAGAGTTTTTGGTATGACGGACGGATTGGGCAAACAAACGATCAATGGTACACTGCTAGCAGTGCATTTAAAAAGCGAAGGAAATTTTGAACCCTACGACTATACGATCGTTGGTGTTCCTTTTTTAAACGGTCGGAAATGGCAAAAAAGTGAAAAAAACTAAAAGAAAAAAGGGAAAAGATATGTTTATTTATTCAAATCAAAAAGTTTATGTTATCTAATTTTTTTAGTAAAATTATACATTAGTCTAAGTTTGAAAAAATTTAATAAAAAATCGCCTGATTTAAAAAAAAAAAAATTTAAGTCACAAAAATGAAAAATATTTATTTTTTTGTGATCTTAAATGGAAAATTCCAAAAACACTATTATATTACATATAACAAAAATAATGATTTCATTAATTACATTTTTATAAGTGTTTTCGTTATATTACATCAATGTTTTGTTTACAAAATTCATTTAAATATAAGTGTTTTCAGCAACACACACACACACACACACATGTATGTATGTGTGTGTGTGTTGTTGTATATGTGATTGTGAGTGTGTTTGTGTGTGTGTTTTCATTGTATAATGGAAGCACCCCAAGTGCAAGGACACATGCCCTGTTATGGGCTTGTGACTATAGCATGAGAAATGTTTTCAATAAAAGGGACATGCCCCTTCACAAATGGATTCAAGTCATTAGGTTGTGCTGCCAAATCAAGAGAATTATTATTTCTTATAAATTTTAGATGTTTAATAAATTAACTTTTTATTATTTTATGAAATATTAAAAAATAGATAAATCTTCAAAAGAGAAAAACTATGTATAACAAGTATAATCTCTCTTTGAAAAATATCACAAAACATCTAAAAATATATGTCAAGTCACAACTCTAATGAGTCGCAAATTTATGAATGAATCATAATAAATGAGTTCTTATTTTATTTTAGTAAGCACGATAAGAAGCTTTTGTGTGTTTATTTATATATAACAAGCCTGCAACCCAACAAAGTAAGCATGAATCCAAAATTATTAGTTTGGTCAGAAAAAGATAATTAAGTCAAGAATGAACAAGTGATCAATAACACCCAAGCACCTAGCATGTCTTATAATTATAAGGAAAAACACATAAATTGTTTAGTTCAGAACCAAAGAAAAACATCTTTAAAGACTTTTGATCTAACAAAATTATAGTAACAAAAAATAATATTAGTATCAAGTTGTTTAGCAAAAATCTCACACAAAGTTGACTATTCTAACACTTAAGTATAAATAATACTCAAAACAATAATAAAATTTCAATGTCAAGGTATTGATAACCAATGATTTTAGATATTTTATCATTATTTATTATAATTTTAAGGGACCAAGTAGAGACGTGTGGAAATGGTTGTAGTAGTTGAAGTGTGGGAAACACTTGTTGTACTATGAAGGAAATCTATGAGGACCCCCTACAAATGATCATTTATGCCACTAAATAATTTGTTGTATTCTTAGTTGTTTCTCTATAAAGAATTATCAACAACATTTTCTAGTATGACCACTCTTTCTATATCATGTGCACTATATTGAGGATCTTATATTTTTGTCTATAACTCGATAAACACCTCGTATGCATCCAATATAAATAATATTTCTCTATTATGTACTTGCTTGTGTCATGATCAAATGAAGCTTCTGATATGTGACAATTGCCTTATCTAAACAATATTGAATAATTTGAATAATTTTATGTTCCTTAATAAGTTAGATGTAGAAACAAGTGAAGCCCTTCACCAATACTACACAATTATTACATTGCACACATCCATTATACAATAGGCATTGCACATATCCATTATACAATAACCATTGGACACACATACATCACTTATTGCAAGTTATCAAACATTGCACACACACACACACACACACACACACACACACACACACACACACACACACACACACACACACTAAATCTGCACCATGATTGTGCTATGACTAGATAAAATTTAAAAAAAATATTAGAATAAGAGATGGTTCTATGTTAACTTTTAGAATAATCTAGATGTGTCTAAAATATTTCAGATAATTCTTGATGGTCTGAGAGATTTCCATTAGAATTTTCTTGAGATTTCTATTCTAATAAGATTGTGATATATGAAATAATTTGCCTTCGATGAATGGGAACTCTCACCAAATATAAGATCCCTCCCCATTGATGTTCTCCATTAAACTTTCAAGGTTTATTTATAATAAATTTTTTATATTTAAGTGTCTCTCTCTCATGTTAAGCCTGTGTGTGAGATCTTGTGGATGTAACCCTTTGGAGAGGCAAGAGAAGACTAACTTATTCATTTAGTAAAGATAATTTCCTAGCCTAATTAAGGTCACATGTATACAACTAAAGTTTGTAATCCATAATAAGTGATTTCAGAGGTAATTGACTTCCTTGCTATGATATCTATTTTCAAAATCAACAATATCATCGAGGAGATGACATTGATAAAAGATGAACTTCAGGAAGGGATGCAAAGTTCCCTCAAAATTGTCTTGGAGATGCTAAACTAAAATAATTTTATTTTGGAATCTATAGTGATTGATATGCAAGAGGACATATAGTAGCTGAAAATTTAGCTTTTAACTTACAATAGAATAATCAAAGATGTCATGTGTTATGACTTCGTTATAGTATTAAAATTCATTATTTGTGACATGGTTCCAAAAGCTTATTGGGCGATCAGTTTGTCTAATAGATTCTGTAAGTATGTGGGTCATACAAATAGTACAATTAAATGTATGTCTAGATTTTAATCCCATATAGCTTATATATGCAATTTGACCAACCAATAATGAACTAACTACTACTTGAATTGAGTAGATAGACTTGGGTTTCCAAAAGATACTTAGACTTTAAGGTTAGCTTACTTCCTTGTATATGATAAGCTTTCTATAGTATTAATATAATATTATGTTTGATTATTAGATAAAAGGTAGATTAGTATGAAAATTCAACAATACCCTCTTGACATACAAAATGGATCATTCTTATTCTATCACTAATACCAAGGATGATCTCCTTGTAGTTATTAGCTACCTTCAATGACTACTATGAGTATATATTTCTATATTCTAATCTCTAATATCATAAAGATGCAAAATGATATAGAAATAAATGTATTTATACTATTTTTTTTGTAAGCATTATACTTGTATCAATTAACATATGACTTCACACGAATCTCACCTATACGATCATATAAGAGCAAATGACTCATAGGGTTATCCCACCATATGAAATAGCTCCACTTGCATGTGTCCCATAACTTACCTATCACTATCCATTATAATTGATAGACAACTCACACACTATCATGAAATACCTAGGTTAGATGTTTTACATAACCTTCATATTATTTAAAGGTCAATTCTTCTTCTTCTTCTTCTTCTTCTTCTAGAAAATACATTATAGATTGGTCATAATTATATTTATTCTTTGTACTTCATAAATACCATACTCAAAATACTTAAAGTTGTTCTCAATCTTTAGTTTTTACATACATTTATTTCATGTATTAAGATTAAAATGACTCACTTCTTTCTTATTATAACTCATGAATGCCTTTCTTGACTTACTGTTGTGAGTTTATGAGAGTACCAACACTCATTTTTATTTGATATGATCATTAAACTTAGTTAAGCAAAGATTTGTCAACCATCATAGTTCTATAATTATATAGGTCATATAAGTAATAAAGTAAACTTAAGTCTATATATCAATCCTATAGGGATTATATGATAGTCTGACTGATAAACACTGAATATATGACTGTATGAGTTGAAAATATGTACTTGGTCTTGGAAAATATACCTAGACTTTATGGTTGACACATGAACTTGTTCATTATAATGGTTCCTAGTATTTAGTTCATATTATATTTGGTTATTGGATGAAAAATAAAATAGTGTGAAAATGACCATGTGCCCTCTTAGCATACATAGTAGCCATCTTTTACTGAACTATCACTATCAAGAATGATCATCTCATAGTTATATTTTTAGTGTTTCAATACTAAAGCAATACAAACAATTGTGTAAGGAATATTATCACATTTATTTTTTTAAGAAATACATTAACTGCACTTGATGATTACTTTGAGCTCGTAATTCTATTTTCCAATCTTTAATTTTCTTAAATACTTGAGATAATGTAATATTATATTTATTTTTACTTTCAGCTTCATGAGTTCCATACTTGTGATAATGAAACATACATCTTCTCGAGAATTTCACTCTTAGATATCATATAAGTAGGAATGATTCATAGATTTATCACAACCATATGAGTCTCTCCCACTTGTGTAATCCATGACATTTTTATCACTATTCATCAAGGTCGACACATGAGTCCTACACTATGATAAAACGCCTAGGTATGACATTATACATTACCCTCAAATTACTTCGGGGTAAGTTCATCTAAATAGTACATAATGGATTGGTCTTTAATATGTTCATATTTTTGGCTTCATGCATGTTATACTCATGATAATTAATATACCTCAACCCAAAACCCCACACGTTAGTTTATCTCATGCATTAAGATTAAAAGAGCAATCACTTCTTTATATTCACAACATGTGAGTGTGTCTCATGATATTCCTTGTACTATCCATCATGGATGACAAACATAAACCAATCTATTCGTGAAAAACATAATTGTTGGTTTTCAAGTACATTTAGATCCATCAATGTCCAAACACATTATAAACTAAATATAAATTCATTAATTTAACTATCCATCACAATATAAATTATATACTAATCCTACAATTCAATTTAGTTGGATATTGAGAATAAAATCTTACTAGACATGTGAAAAGTTATCTCATGAATTTTAGGATTTCTAATGAATTCCCAAATTAAATTCCAAGAAAATCTTAATTCCAATCAATTTTGCTTGTTGTTCACCCTGAATTTGCCTCCTAATTGAGGTTTAGGTCACGATGCCTAGGTTTGGAATATATTGTGATTTTCTTTTGCTCATCTCCTTTCTCTCATCCTTTTATTTCTTTCTCTCTAAATATAGATTTTATCCTTTGGAGATTCGTCAACATTTTAAGTTGAATCTCATGGCACAAAGTTGACATCATGACTCTATCATCTCTTTGGATCCTATCTAGAGTATAGTTGTTGTGACACTATGAATGACTAAGACTAATACTTAATATTATATAACACAAAATAATGACACTAGCAATTGGTTACTACTTTTGAATTGGGTATGTGAGCAAAATGTGGCAGCACTAGAATTATCATGATTGAGTAAATTCTCTTTATAACATAATATCATGGTGCCAAAAACTTGTCCTTGATTTTGGTGTTTCTTTTATGTGCGAAGTGGCATGACAATGTGAATGACCATGACTGACTCATCATTCTTTAGAACAAAAATTTTTGGTGGAATATGATGCCATGACCTACATTTGTTAATTTTTTTATTTTGTTTGAATAAGTCATAACTTTGGAATGTGCCATAACTACTTATACTAATGGGATACTTGGTTGTCTCAACATGAAAATAATACCATGTCTCTTAAGTAGTTTAGAGCTAGTGTGGTTATGACTCTAAGAAATAGTCATGTCTACAAGGATTATGTTACAAAATAAAATGATTGTGTCAACTCGAAAGTATAATTATGGTATACAAATAATGACACTTCTATTTTTGTTGAGTTATGACCAAGAAAGGACACTACTACTACTTAAGGCTATTATGAAAGGTGTATATAAGTCATGATAAGAGAATTATATGATTCTCCACCACTTCTCTCTCTTACAAGTATTTTTCCTTCGAGTCTACTAATTTCACCTAAATTCTCTTTGATTTCACTAGTATTTATTATTTCCTTTTCAAAATAAGATTTAAGTGAAATCTCATTAATAACCACTAGTATTTATACAAATATTCCAAATTCTACTCCTCAAATGATATAATTTATTCAATATTTTAAGTACTATATAAAATTTCACACTAAATGTATTACTCATCTCTGAGCAATAAATCTTTTTGCTTATCCTTGAGCAATAAATCTTTTTGCTCATCCCTGAACAATAAATATTTTTCTAAATATCCACACCAAGAGAAAATATATCTATGATAACAACAATTAGGTTTGAGTCTTGTGGTGAGCGTTTATTTTGACAATAGGATTTAGAGTTTTAAGATTTAGAGTCCCATGAAGTCATATCTTTAACGAAGGCCAAGATTTCATAATAGTCTCCAGCTTCATTTTTATTTTCATCTTTTCTTTTGCACCATGGTTTAGATTCTTTGTCATTTTCTCTATCTTATTTTGGCTAACACAGTTATTTTGCACCATGGTTCTACAAATTCTTTTCGTCTGAAATCTACTTTCTATCTCATTTTAGTGCATAAGATATTATATATTCTTTAATAATCTTTATTACTAAAATCTAAAATTTGCAACCCCTTGTAAAAGTTAAACTTCACTTATTTTTTGTCTATCCAAAGTATGAATTCTCTATTCTTGATATCAATCAATATCTATCTAGTAGCTCAAAATAGTGATTCCAAGATCAACCAAACATACTAATCTTTCTTCATATCAAGCCTAACGAATTTGTCGAAAAATAAATTGACCCACTTTTACAGAAATATCTTCAATTATTTGACTTGGAAATTTAATGGAATGATCTATCAATTATAGTGATAGTGATATTTGAGTTATCTCATTATGGTTTATTCTTTAAACTATGAATAGTAGCATTAAATTCACTCTTGATTCCAACTCACATAAAACCTTCTGAAGAACGTGCTCTCCAATTATGTATGTAATAGAAAAACTTCTTAGATTCTTTAACTTTCTTGGAAGTTTACATTGGATAATAATACTATACTTCTCATTCATATTCATCATTCAATAATTCTTCAACATCTATTTGCCACTTATTATGTCATTCAAGAACATAACATACTTTAGCATTTGGGCTAATACTTCAACAAATAGATTTCTTGGCCATCTTTTCTTTTCTAAATCATTATGGAAATGAGAGATTTGGAAGAAAATATTTACTTTGGCATGATGTATCTCCTCCTCCTTTACTTCATTTAATTCTAGTGGTGACAAACTTGGGTTCTAGGTTCCGGTGATGCTATGACTTTGGAAAATATTTTGGCATGTTGTGCCTTGACACTAAGAAATATCATGACTTTTCTACTTCATTTAAGAATGGTGTTGCAACTTGAGAGAAAATCACAACTTTTATCAATTATAATTTTCTTTTCTTCTTCTATTTTGGATTGTTACCCCTCAACTTTTTTGATGCTTTTCAGTATCAGAGACATGTATTTTCTTTGATTTGTCTTATATTCTCTAGTAATCCACTCTCATTCTTCTCTTTAATTAGGAGTGATAGTTATTCAAGTTAATTCTCATTGATTTTTATTACCACATTCATATATATATATATATATATATATATATATATATATATATATATATATATATATTGTCATTTCAATCCATTCCATATGAGAATCTTGAAGATCATTTTTTATCTTAATTTCATTAAATATTATCTTCAAATATCAGCTTCTATAATTCCTTCAGAAAAACATCGTTGGAGTTTGATACTCCTTCTATTTTGATAGTATGTTGTCTTATTCCCAAAATTATTTTGATATTGGCCCAAGTTTTACTGTACATTTATAGGGTTTTCATATGAAATATTTTTGAAGTTTAGCAAATCTAGATGGTAATGAGTTTGAGGATTTTGGTTGGGTTGGAAGATATATCCTTTAATTTTATTTAATATTAACTCTCTTCACTTGATATACCAAATTAAATTTAGTTTCTTCTTGTTGTTGCATATATAAAACTTCTTCCATACTATTTTTCTTGTCATTACGAGCTTTAAGTCATACTTGATATATAAAACTTCTTCCATACTAAATTTAGTTTACTTTCATCCAAAAGTATGATTTCTTGGAGTTTACTAGTTATATTTCGTTAGCTTTTCAAACAATAAATATTCTTTCTCAACCTACTTGTTCATGATGAAACCATCAAAGGCTACATTAAAGTGCATCTCATCATGTAATTTAGTTTGGTGTAAAACATTTGTGATTGGAACCACAACTCAAATCCATGTTATGGATACCTCCTCAAAAGTTCTTTAAAATGATCTCAATTATTCTACAAGTCTCTTACCCCTCTTGGTAGAATTGGATTAATTCTCCCATTAGTTGAAAGGTAATTTGAGATTAAAAAAACTTGGTAAGAAAGATTTGTACTAGTTCATACCAACTATCGATAAAACCTTGAGATAAATGTTGAAACCAACTCTAGGATTTATTATTCAAATAAAAAAACAAATCTTAATCTAATGGCATCTAAGTCAATCCCATGTATTTTCACCATATCACATAGTTCTAAAAAATTTATAATATGACTATTTGGATCATCCGACATCCTCTCACTATACTAATTTTTATGTATCATAATATCAAACTCAGCTTCAAATAAAAGTAATTAGCTTATACTAGTTGCATATGAATCCTTGAAAAACTATTCATCAAGGTAAGTCTCTAATAATCTCCCAAGGTATAAAGAGGATTGGACTATTAGATAGTTTGTCCTTCACTACCTTGGTTGTTTCTAATACTCTCATTCTCCTCAATCTATTTTCTCTTAATTATTTATCTCAAAAGTGTTCATGTTATCCTCTAAATTTCTAGGACAAAAGGATTTAACTTAGTCCTAGAAGCTTCACTCATTTAATTCTTTTGGTGAATATAAAATAACAAAAAAAGTACATTAATAATACCAATGCAATATAAATAATAAACAAAATTATATCAACACAACTTAAAATATAAATATTTTTTATCGAGAATAGTTATGTCAACTCAAGTTAATAGATATAACTATTGTAAGATAATCCTTGATAGATATGACAAAAACTTGTTAAGGGTGCCAAAACTTAGTTATTTGAGACAATCACAAAATCTAGTTGAGCAAGGGTTTCTCAGCAAATATAGCTCCATAAGTATATGTGTGATAAGTAATAAAGTAAATATAAGTTAAATAAATATACTTAGTCTTAGATTATTACTTAGCTCTAGGTTGATACATGTACTTATGTGTGAAGATGTTTCTTGTGTTTAGTTCTTATTATGTTTGGTTATTAGAAGATGATTCTTAGATTATTAAATTTGTATAAAATATCCATGTGTCCATTTGGCTTACAAGGTAACCATCATTTGTTGAACTATCAATATTAAAGATGATTTCCTCATACTTATCTCCCCAATATTTCAACACTAAAAATGTAGTTTTTTGAACTGGTCATTATCATGTCTGCTTCTTTAGGTAATATGTCAATTATCTTCGATGATTATTTTGTGTATTTACTTATTTTTTTCCAAATTATAATTATCTCAATGATTAGGGATAATCTAATACTAAATTTATTTGTTCTTTTAGCTTTGTGAGAGTCATACTTAATTTTAATTAAATATATATCTTCTCAAGATTTTCACCCATAAAAACCATATAAGAGAGAATAATTTTCATTGTTGTTATCACCATATGAGTCTCTCCTAATTGTATGTGCCCATGACATACTTGTCATAATCCACAATGACTGACATATGGCTTATATACTATGATGAAATTCTTAGGAAAGATATTCTTCTTATCTTTCATATTACATCATGGATAGTTCATCTAGATAGTATATACTATATTGGTCTTTAAAATATTCATAATTTTGGCTTTATTAGCATCCATCATACTCACAATGATTAATATCCTCAATTTAAGATTTTCTCAAGATGGTTTATTTCACATATTAAGATTAGAAGAGTTGTCATTTCCTTCTATTTGAACCATATGAGTGTCTCTCAAGACATATACATGTCACCGTATGTCATGAATGATATAAACAACTGTCATATTCATGAAAATCCTAATATATGGTTATCAAGGTCATCTATATCTTTCCATATCCAAATACATTATAAACCAAATAGAAATCCATTAATTTAATTATCAAAAACAACACAAATTATATAAGAAATCCTAAAACTCAATTTAGCTAGACATTGGAAATAAAATCACACAAGATGTGTGAAAAGTCATATTGTGAAATTTAGGATTCCCAATGAATGCACAAACTAATTTCTAAAAAAAAAAATCCTAATTCCAATTGATTTTACTTATTAGTTACCTTTGATTTGACCCTAATTGAGGTTGAGGTTATTGTGATTAGGCATGAAATGCATCATGATCTTATTTTTCTCCTCTCCTCACTCTCATTTTTTATCTTTCTATCTATGTGTTGCTTTTTTACTTTGAGAAGGGAATCCATGCAATACTTTAAGTTGGATGTCATAGCATAAAATTGATGTTATGACTTTATTATCTCTTCATATCGTCTCTAGAGCACAATTGTCATGACACTGAATAAACATGATTGATGCATAATTCTTTGTAATACAAATTCATTGTAAATTTAATTGGTTATTACTTTAGTCTTGACTTATTGAGAAAATATTGTAACATTGGGATTACTATGAATGAATAAATTCTCATTATAATAGAAAGTCACATAACTGAGAATTTGATCATAGCTTTGGTGTTGGCTATATCGACAAAAGGGTCATAACACTATGAATAGTTGTGAATGAATCTTTACTCTCTAGAAAAAAAAGTTAAGGTGGAATATGATACCAAGAAAAAATATCAATCGGGCTAGGAAACTTGGGCATGACCCATGGCATGAAATGGTTCAGCCATGCTTAGCTCGACATGGCATGGTCTAGAATTATGCCTAGTCATGGACCATGCCAAGCCATGGCATGGTTCATGCCGTGCTGGGTTGGTGCAAGTTATGCCTCTTACAATGAAAGACATGATTTGTGGTCCTAGCTCTGTGGCATGTGGTCTAGTAGCCCGGGGACCTAGGACTATCTATGGTCATGTCATGGGTCATGGGTCATGGGTCGAGTCTAATCGAGTGGATGCTTGATAAGCTAGATTTAAAAAAAAATGAGTCATGTAAGTTGAATGTTGCTTACATGGTCTTCACATTTGGGCGCTCATGCCTCCTTTGCCACCCATTGCATTTTTATGCAATAGGCTCTACTAGGGATAGCGAGAGGACACACCTATCATTATCCCTATCGGGTAATTAAAAAAAAAAAATTAAAAATTTTATCAAAGTTTATAGTAGTTTGTAGCCTTTAGATTGATTCTAATAGTTATTGTAGCTAGAATCTGACACTTTTCATGATTCTGGCCATTATTTATTTAAAAAAATCACAAAAAGTAAAATAAAAATATTTTTTTAAAAATAATTTGAATTTTCTTTTTCTCTATAAATAAAGAAGAAAAATTTTAAAAATTCATGCTCAATTTATTTTCTTCTCTACGACTCTCTCATTCTCTTATAGTCTCTCTAAGTTTTGACTTGCTCTCTAGTCTCACTCTAAGTTTATGCTTACACATATGGGGTAGATAGCCGTGTGGGTGTTCCTGTGCAATACTACAATTTGCCTTGATGTTAGAATGTATAATAAAATGATATCCAGTAAGATACTAGTTTTTATTTGTTAATTATTTGTTTGTAAGTTTTTTCTTTTAATTTTATAATTTATTTATAAAATATAAATAGTTAAAAAAATATCACATCGTGAATTTAATGATAATGAATATGATATTGACATAGATGTAAATAATAATAATGATCTTATAGAAATATATGAGGCAAAAACTATGTTTTCTCTAATAGTCTCAACCCAAACCTAAATAATACCTAAATGATAAAAAAACTAGGCAAACATCAGTAGTAATGATACATTTTAATATAATAATAACTAAAAATTATAGGCATTTCATTGAAGAATCATCACAATATATATTTTATAAAAAGTTATATACATGTCAGAGTACATGTGAGATTAGGCAACTAAAGTGGTATGTCAATTAATGTACCAAACAATATGCTATAATAGATATGAGGCAAACCTAACTCAGTAGTGTGGTCTTTGAAGCTGATTGAGTTCTTTTTCATTGACTCCCTTCATATACTATAATGATTTTGATAGGAAATGCATGACCAAACTAATTATGATCATGAATCTCTTAATTAGATTTCAGAGGATCTTATGGTAGTTAGTGTTATGTAGACATACTTCTAGCCTGCTTATAGTAGGATTCCTACGTCCACCTATAGGAAAGACATAATAAAGTATTATAAGAAAGAAAAATACTTAATAATTAATAAATTTAGGATATATAGTATAGTAGTGCCAATAATGTTTGATATATATACTAGTTATGATGATGCATCATTTGGATGTCTCACCACCTACTACATAGACTTTAATGGTAACTTAATAAAAAAATTTTGAGATTTCCTAAGATTCTCTATCTTCATGATGACCCTATCATATAAGAGTGTATGACATGAATCTTTATTGAATATGAAATTCAAAATAAAACATTTATCACGTTCGATAATGCTTCTAATAATGATGTAACTATAAGTATGTCTGTTATGAATATTAGAGTCATACCATCAGGTAGGATATATCATGTTAGGTATATGTGTCACATGATTAACCCAACACTATAGATGAGAATAAAACTTATTTTTATTATATTAGAAAAAATAAGAAATTCACTAAAATACTTTAATAATACCTAGCAAACAATAAGTGTTTAGTAGCATATGTTTGTCTATAGGGATAAAAATTAGAAATAGATGTGAAATGCCATTGGAATTATACTTACCTTATATTGGAGTCTTGTATTGGCTACCAATATGTGTTATCCAACTATATCAATAATGAGAGTGATGAGCTTATTATTGATGATTTAAACTTTGATATATAAATTTTATTTATGAAATTCTTGAAGATTTTCTATGACATGATTATATGTATTCATCTATGTACACTTGCACCACTTGCATTGTACTTGAGTATGTGTGCGACATTAATAACATGTTTATCAAATATAGAGGTCATCTTTTAATTAGTGTTATGACTATTGAGATGGAAACTAAGTATTTGAAACACTAGTCTTCCATTTGAACTCTATATTGTTTGGCTATTTGTATGAATCATAGGGTTAATGTTGAAGGGGTAGGAAACATTTTGACGTGCATATCTATTTATGTGAACTAGCTATACCAATAAGAAAGGATTCATTCATAAAAAATTAACTGACTTGTTTTCATATTATGAAACTAGGTATGATTTTTATAGGCATGCTCTAAGAATAGACACATATACCATATTCAAAGATGATAGCTTTTCCTATTAGTTAGTTAGGGTCAAATTATGGAATGGTTCGTCGAATATAAGTGAGCTATCTTGCTACTTAGATATCAATTACTGTTCTATCATATTACATATTGATAATAAAAATTTAGACATTTTTCAATAGTATAATGCATAAGAATCAACTCTTCTCATATTATCGAAGATGACACATGATTTACTGAACCCTCTAATATCTAGCATAATAATAGAGTCTACTATTTCTATGCTAATCAATATTATTTTAGATATAATATCAAGATTTTGATCAAATATCATAAAGGTACTATATGCATGATAGACCGAGAAGACCCAAAATTGAGCATCGAGGATATGGTCCAATAGATGATGGACGATGATTATTCATGAGACATGGACATCAAGAGTATCCAGAGCACTAGTGACATCTCCAAATATATTCATGATGATAATCTACATCTCCATTTATAGTACCATATTATAGATATTGATCGACCACCGATAATTCTTGATTCATGTGATACTTATTGCTAAAGACTATATTGCTGCTACTTGTTTATTTTTTTCCTATTTTTTTCCATTTTGATTTATGCACTATTTCAATTTATGCACTATTTTTCATTGATGTATTGTATTAGATACTAGATTAGATTGAAATTTTTACTTTTTATCATTCTAAGTTTTGATGTATTTTTTCAATTCAATTTACACATTATTTATATTATGTATTTGTTGCATTTAATACTTTTCAAATTATATACAATTTTTAACCTTTTAATTAAAATAAAAATAAATAATCATATTAGGGCAAAAAAAGGTCAATTCATGCTAGCCCAAATTGGTCCAAACTAGCACAACTTGCTCTTGGCTAAACATGGTGGGATGATTGTGACACACTGTAATGAGCCATGTAAGCATAACATGACCCATTTTACACCTCTATGCCATGACCAATACTTGTTGATGATTTGGTTTTATTCAAATAAGTCATGACTGTAGAATATGCATCAACTACTAGTATCAATGGGGTACTCAACTACCATGACATAAAATTAATGTCGTGGCTATTAAGTGGTTTATAGTTAGTGTGAACATGACTCCAAAAATAGTCATTTCTATGATAATTATGTTATATAGTAAAATAATTATGTCAATTCAATAGTAGAGTCATATTGTATAAAGAATCCCATGACTATTCTGACAAAATCAAGGCCAAGAAAAAAGACTGCCACAACTTAAGGCTAATATTGAGAGTGTATATAAGGCATGATAAGAGAATTATCACAACTCTCTATTACATCTCTTCCTAGACTCCTTTGAGTCTACTAATTTCATATAAATTCTCTTTAATCTCACTAACATCCATCATTTTCTCTTTAAAATAATATTTTATTGAGATCTCTTTGATAACTATTAGTATTCTTGAACATACTCTACATTTTAGCCACTGATCATAATATTTCTTTGATATTTTAAGTGTCGAATATTTAGCTATCACTATATATTACATCCAAGATGCATAAACTTATGATATAGTGAAATCTCTAAATTTTTAGTTCTAAATAGCATCTACATCAATTAACTTTTAAACCAAAATATTACTATAAATATATTGTCCAACCTCAGATGTCATAAAGCTAAAAAATTAAATAGTTTAAAAGCATTTTCACTTTTAGCTTTATAAGCACAATGCTCACATAATTAACATATACTTCTAAAAGTAATCACCAATAGGAACAATATGAGTGAAAGTAACACAAAAGAGTGTCACCACCTTATGAATCATAATGTAATCCTACAAGTCCAAAGAATTATCTGTCATCATCCTCCATGGTGATGATATGAATTTCACACAAAAGATAAAATCTTTAGAGAAATTTCTACAAAACATCCATCTAATCAAGAACCATTTTTACCAAGACATGTATAATAAATTGGTATGTAAAAGCATTCATACTTTTGGCTTCGTAAGCATCAAACATACAATGATTAACATACCCAAATTTTATATCTTAATGTAAAAGTTTATATTGTTCATCAAGGTTAGAAGGATTGTCACTTGTTTCCTATCATATACAAGAGTGAGCTTCATGGTTTGCTTTTCACCATACACTATGAAAATCTTGCACAAATCCATCAATAATTAAAACTCTACTTCAAGTTCTATTTAGTCACTTATCCTTTAATTTTAATAACAAAACATAAATCAAAGCTCATCCATTAATATTAATTCATTTATATATCACAAAAACAAAATTATATAAACTCTCGACCACATACTATTTTGATAGAATTTCTCGAATATACATGGAGGGATGGGGTTGAGAGTTGTGCCATCAACTCTAGGGATTAACTTATATCTTGCATCACTTGCTTACTTGTTGAGCCTCCATGGAGTGAAAAATTCACCATTAGGGTTTGATATCCATGTCGTGTCTTTTTCTAGATGCATGGAAGAAGAAGAAGAAGAAAAATGAACAATACTATTACAATTTCTCTCTCTTCCTATTTTATACTCAAATGATTCCACATCACTTTAAGTAGAAAGATACGACTTTCAAAAAAAATCACAACTTTGGTCTTTATCTTTTAAGCTCAAGGTCATGACTCTAAAATTTAGCTATGATTCTGACTTTTTATAATACAAAGTAATATTACTAGACAATATCTACAACTTGGGCCTATGTCTCTATAACACAAAACTACAATACTAGGAATAGCCATGACTTTAACATTAGTCTTTCTTTTTTTATCATACGGTTGTAGCACTAGGAATAATCATGACATTTTGAATAGTCTCTCATATCATAATATGACTGCGATGCTGGGAAATAATCACGACATAGATATTGGCCTCTCTTGATCATCATTTGACCAAGACACTAGGAAATAGTCATGATACTAATCATACCTCTCAAATGTATCAGATGGAAGTAGTGCTAAGAAATGGCCATGACTATTAAGACACTATTCATTTAGTTAATTTAAAGGATGTCATTAATTCATTCTATATATATTATGTCGATCACAAAATGAAGGTTAAGATATTGTGCAATGACCCCTTGGCCTAATGGCAAATAATATGGTTGTCACTATTAAGTTCTTTCTAATGGTAATCCTTTCATAGCCTTTTAGTATATTATTACTAAAATAATAATAATTCATTTTTATATGAAGGTTATTCACTATCTCATACCTTTTAGGCAATGTGTCAACTATCCTTAATAGTTACTTCATATTCACAGTCTTTATTCATAGATCTCCATTCTCATAAGGACCATTGATTGGCATGATTTGTAAGTGTTTGTACTTTTAGCTTTATAAATACTATACTCATACAATTAACACATACTTTCCTTTGAGTTTCACTAGTGGGAGCCATATGAGTAAAAGGAATTGACATGAGATATCACAACCTTGTGAGTCCCAACACACTCATGCATGTCCAAAGAATTATCCACCACTATCCTCCTTGGTAACAATGTAAATCACATACTAAAGATGAATCTCTTAAGAGAATATTATCGAGAACTAGTCTCTCTAAGATGTGTATAATAGATTTTCATATAAAAGTATTCACACTTTCAGTTTCATTAAGAATCATACTCATAATGATTAATATACCTAAACTTCAAGATATATGCTTATCTCATGCATCTCAATTAGAAGATTTGTCGCCACCTTTCTATCATATGTATGAGTGAGTCTCATAGATTTCCTATCACGATCCACCATGACAACCTTCTTACAGATCTATTATTAGTTAAAACTCTAATTCAAGTTTTATTTAGTCATTATCCATTAATATCCATAATATAAAATATTATCACATTATAACTATATCAATCTTCAAAACCAATTACATCATACAATTCAAATCATACAAACCCTAGACCATGCTAATTCCAAACGAGTTCCAATATTAATTTTAGAAGATAGGGGTTTGAAAGTCGCACCCCCAACTCTAGGGATTGACACATTTCATGTGTATCTTTCTTGATTGTGGAATCCCTAGGGAGTAAAAAATTTGTCTCTAGGGTTTTTTGTTTGTATGACTTTGATTGTTTCATGAGAGAGAGAAAAAAAATAAAAGATCTTTTGAAAATTCTATAACTTCCACTTTTATACTCGGACAACTTTGTATTACTCAAAGCCAAAATTCATGAATTTCAAATGAAAGTTTCCACTCTAATATTTTTTTTAGCTCGAGATCATGGCTTTAGAATATGTTCATGACTATATTTAAAATCTTGATATTTGTGTGACAGAAGGTCACAACACTACTAATGACTATAACTTAGGCATAATCTTTCTATAACACAACGTCATGGTACCCTGAAATGGTCATGGTTTCATGCCTTCATCATGTGTAATCCATAGATGATCACATGCTATTAACAGGTCATGAAGTAGAGATGACTTATCATATTGTTATATACATATGGCATTATGTGGTGGCCATGAAACTAGCCTTTTCTTCTATCTTGATATGTATATGGCCATGGTGCATGCACTTCTTGCACATACAAATCATAGCTATCTCTTTTTTTTTGATGATATGAGGCACAACACTGAAAATAGTCATACTCAAGTAACATCATCTATAATATTTAGTGACCCAAAAGTTACAACTTTGAATAATTACCTCAAATTTGACATGAGTACTTATGATTCTTTTATTTTTTATAGCTAAAAATTCATGACTTTGTATAAATCTTATAGCTTTAACTTGAGACTACAAATCCATATAAAGATAAAATTATTAATTAATGAAATTAGCGATGACTTTGAGCACTAATGAGGTATTTAGTTGTTGTGATGAAAAATTAATATCATAGCCCTTAAAAATTTTTGAGCTAAATATGACTGAAACCCCATGATAATATTATAGTCATTGAGAATGTATAACATAATAGAAAGATTGTGCTAATAAAAGGGTATGATCATGGCATATAAGATTTTTCTAATGATCATTTAGATAGAGTTTTAGCTAAAAATGGATGCCAAGATCACGTAATACTTATGGATCCACCTTCTTTGCTAAATAACTAAAAAACTAATTGATCTCACACATATTTAGTAAAGTTCTCTAATTGATCTCACGTAATACTTATTGATCTCACAAATAGAATATATCATCATAGACTGTTGAATCATCTAAACTCAATGTAAATTTTCTCTCATGGAAAAACTCTCTTTGGAGTCAATCTGATTTATACTTTTTGATACATATAATGACTCAATACAAATATTATCATAATTTAAACCAAAAAGTTTAGTTGTAGCTAATACATGTCCATGTCACTTAACTAGAGGTCCAATCCAAGTGGGATAACATAAGAGTAAGTAAAAGTAATGGATCCAAATATGTTTTATGGATTCTTATTCTTCAGACTCCCTATAAAATAAATTATGCTCAAAAAAAATAATGTTAGTACTCACTAATATTATATCAAACTCTTATAAAAAAATATTGATCTTTTTTATATACTAAAGTAACCAAGAAAGATTAAACTCAAAGTTTTTGGTTACATCATATGTTTTGTGGATAGATTATGAAAAAATAAATGTTTTTAAAAATTACGAGGAAAGTTAAATGTTGTATCTCTATTATGCATGATCTGAAAGACTATAATGTAAGAAAGAATATAAGAGGGTAACTATTTGATGAGTTAATTTGTGGTTGATTTATAGATTATCTAAATATTTCAATTAAATAGTTATTCTTTCTTTTTAATAATCCTATTTTTGTGAAAGTGGGAAGTCTAATGTATGATTTTATGATTCAAACAGTAAATGTTATAACTGTTTGATACATATATTTTAATATATTATTATTTTATAAATATTTGTATTAAATTAATTATTTTACTATTTTATAAAATAATGTTAAAAGTATGATATAAAGTGAAATATAAATAATTCCTACATGATGCACATGTTTTTTTTTCTTAGTATAAATTATAAATTATGGGTGATAAATTCTCTAGTTTTCAACTCATCGTGACTAGGAACTATAGTAAATTCCTAGACTATTTATTGTGTTATCTGGACTCAAGGTAAATTACCTCTCCGTGGAAATCTCACTTTATTCGGAGTTGATAATATGATTTATATTTGTTAGAGAAAATGATGATCCCATACTCATAGGAGGGTAATCATAATTTGAACCAAAAAGTTCCTATGTAGTTGGTGGTGATCCTCTCTAGTCTCTTATTAATTAGAAATTTAAGTGGGGCTATAGAGGAATGAGGAAAAATAATGAGTCTAATTATATCTTTAGATTATTATTCTTCCTGAATTCACTAAAAAATGAGTTTTGCTTTATAAATATTTCATCACTCTCTATTATCCTGGACATTAATGAAAAATACTTGTACTTTTTATATACTAAAATAATCAAGAAAAATAAATAAAATAATTAATTTTAGAATCTTTAGAAAACATGCTAACTAATTTTCATCTGATTCAAAATTTGAAAGGACACAGTCAAAAATGATTGAAGAATACATACACACTTACCCACACTATCATACACTATCACACACTTGCGCATACACTATCACACACTTCCACACACACTGTCACACACTTGCGCATGAATATGTACATATGCGCATGAATATGTACATATGCGCATGAAACTGCACACATTGTTACACATTGCACCTTGCACCATATACATTGATGTAGTTGGCATCGACATACATCACATGCAATAGCCATGCGATGGAGAGATGAGAATACACACATTATGTGTGCCTTCTTTGGAAAGAGATATTGTGCACGCATGCGATGTTACACACAGTGCATCTGTGATTGTGATGTTACTATCTATATGCACTTCTCTCTCTACAAATCATAATATTTGTGCTCTCTAAGGCACTGGCTCTAATAACATGATGAACATAAATTCAAAATATCAATAAAACTCATGAAAAATAATGTACAGTGATGTATCCTTATATAATGGGGAATATGAATTGGGACAGCTCATATGTCGAGTATTCTTATATGTAATAAAATAAACAACAAATAAAAAAATTTGTAAAACTATAAACAAATGGAAACTATAATAACTATTAAAATAAATATATATTAAATAAATAATGTTTATTTTGATTATTTTATAGATATTTGCTCATGTCTGATATTAGATCTCTCTTTGAAATATTTAGCAAGATATTTTTTTTGTCCATCGGATCTGTGTGAGCAAAGATTCATTCAATCTGATACATTTAGGAGAAAAATGAGAGCTCACTAGAGATAAAATTAGAAAGAAGTTAGGATATATTATCATATTGATTGATAAGTATACAGGTTTTACTTGTTTTTTTTAATTTTAAATTACATTTTTTTATTTAAATTATATATTTTTTTATTTTCAGTCATTTCATAAAAAGATATAAAATCATCTTAATGAGAATATAAAAAAATAGTAGAAGTAATAATGTATCAGATAGTTTTCATACTCTATGTATGAATCTTGAGGTTATATACCAGACTTCATGTACAGACACATCATCATGGAATGAGATTTTAAAAAGGTTGAATAGATATTTGATTGAGACAACTCAGATTTATAATTGAAGTATTTTGAAATAGTCTTCTAGAAATGTATTAATCAAATTTATTTTATCAATTGAATATTTTTTTATCATTTCTTATTATATGATTTTTTTAATCATTTATTTTGGAAAAATAAATTATTTAATATCTCTCAGAGTATTTTGGTGTGTTTGTTTTGTTCATCTTTTTTTCCTATGACAAGATAAGGTAATACCTAGTACTTTGAGATTTAATTTTCTTGGTTAATCTAGTATCTAAAAAGTATGCTTGTATTTTTAACTAGATTCTGATCGAGTATTATTAAATATTGCTATATTTTTTTAAGTTAGACTCATTTTTTAATGAGCCTAGAACAAGAGTCCAGATGATATATGTGAGTAAATTAATTTTCAGTCTTTCCTGAGCTTCGAATGAGGAGGGATGATCACTCATCGGTTATTATTGAATTTGGTTTACTTTATGATAATATTTATACGAAATCACCATATTGACCAATAAGTACAGATCAAGTTAACTCTAGAGAGAGTAAAGTTTCACAAGAAAGTAAATTTCTTTCGAGTCCATACAACTTGGTAATCCTCGGGTCTACTCCAATTTTGGCTCATGATGATTTAGAGACTACAAGACTTGATAGTACAAAACAAAGAGTTTGTATTGAGAAGGGACATGCATAGCATGTTCAGAGCATCGAAAAGTCTCTCATGTAACCATGTGTTATGATTACCAATTCCTATGATATTAGTCATTTAATCACTCTTCAAAAAAAGTGATGATTCTTACCCAGCGTATTACTGTATAGGTATTTTTGTAGTGTGATACACATGTCTCATTCTCAAATATTATCTCATTTAAGATGATATCATGTCTTATGATTGCCTCTGTAAGATATGCCATAGGTGGTTGTTCATTGTGAAAACATATCAAGATGAGGAGATAAATTATCATAAAATAAGATGTATTGTCAGCAGGCTTACTCATATATTTTATATTGATTATTAAAATATTTTTCTCTCAACTTGATAAAATAGTCATCATAGGGATTTTTATTTCACTGGTGGCCTCCCACATTTAGAAATAATATGCGTAGAGATATCCAACAGGCCATGCTGAGTGAGATGTCATATTTTTTAGGCTTAGTCTTGCCACTGTGTCATGCTTAGCATTACATGGATCTGAAAATGGCAACCTGGTATGGCTTGTCAGCTACCAGGATCATGTCAGGCCAAACCTTGACATGCTTGCACACAATGCATGAAGCTAACCTAAATTCATTCCAATCTAGCATGTACATGTTAGGCTAGCATGACTGCATGAATTCGTTCTAGACTAGTTGGGGCTCATTATAGGCTAGCCTAATTCATTTTGAGTTGGCCCAGGTTCATTCTAGACTAGCCCAAGTTCATTCTAGGCTAGCTTAGAATAAGGGTATCAAATGGGTCTAGCGGCCCGGGCATGACCCAGATCAGCGGTGCCTGGCCCGGCATGGCACTGTCCAGAATCGTGCCTCGGGCCGAGCCACCCCATGACATGGTTTGTGGCATGCTGGGCCGGCATGAGTCGTGCCTCGTGCCGGGGCTAATGGCACGGTAAACCTTTATGGGTGGTTTTATTTTTATTTTTTTTTTAAATTTGATCACCCCATCATGGGCCAGTCTATTTTTTAAAAAACATTCAGCCACATGATCAATTTTTTTTTTCTAGTTTTCCTCTCTTCGTCATTCGGCATAGTGAGCATGACCGTGCACTTTGTCATGCCTATCGGGCCGCTATGCCTGGCACGTCATGGGATTTTAAACATGTCGTGCACTGCATGACCGTGCTGAGAAATAGTGGGTCGTGCCAGCACATCATGACATGCTTCACACCTCTAGCTCGGATTCATTACAAGCTAGCTTGAATTCATTCTAGGATAGCTCAACATCATTCTAGGATAGCACGACTTCATTCTAGGCTAACTTTGGTTCATTCTAGGCTAACTCGGATTCATTCCATGCTAGCGTTCCTTGCTCATCTAGGTTTGTTCCAAGCTAGCTCACATTCTTTCCAAGCTAACTTGGGTTTATTCCAGAATAGCTTGCATTCGATTCAGACTAGAGGTGTTAAATAGGTCATCTCGTGCTTGCATTACTCATTTTTTTCACAAGGCATGGTGGCGTTGTCCACCGGCCTAGCAAGGCACGGTGAGCACAGCAAAGTGCACTACCATGCCCGACCATGCTGAACGGAAATGATGCACAGAAGACAAAAGATTATAAAGTTTTAAATAATCTAATTTTTTTATTTTGAATTTTAATTAACCTGTGATTTCAAAATTGTTAATATTTTGAAAATTTTGCATTAGTTCATTCATTGTTATTCTAAATAATAAAAGTTAAATCATGATTACTTTCTAGTTAGGAGCTAAAATCATAATTTTTTTTAGATTCAATAATTTTGGAAGCAAAAAAGAGATTAGAGAGAGAAAATGAAGTTTAAAATACATTTAATCACTCACTATGATATATTTCCCAAAAAGAAGAAGTCACTATGATGAGCATTGTCACGTGTTTCAGGTCGTTGGATTGGAATTTTTTTTGTCCCGGAGGACTTTTTTGATTCACGGCCCGCTGGTTCCCATAGATGACAGACTAGACATTGTTAGCACTTAGCACTTAGCACGGTGATTATAACATGTTTAATAACTTTAACTGATTTGCTTTATCAACCATATATTATAATTGTCGCCATTGATATTAATGTGTTCCATAAACCCAAATGATATTAGATTATCTTTGTTACATTGTAAAAGTTTTTTTTTTTGCTTTTTTTTCTTTTTCTTCTAAAACATCTCCCACAATTCTTCCTCTACAAAAACATTAAAAAAGTGTTATTAAAAAACTATGTTCTTTTTATGTCATCTTTTTTTACTACAAAGAAAAAGAAAACAATTCATCACATACACTTGTGGTGTATGTGTGTTTGTGCGTGCGTGCGTGTGCGTGTGTTTGTGCATGCGTGCATGCGTGTGCGTGTGTGTGTGCGTGCGTGCGTGTGCATGTGTTTCTTATGAAAGTTTTGCAACTTGAAAATAAAATTCAATCCACTTAGGTAGATGTTTTGATCGAAGGAAATATGGATATATATATATATATATATATATGCTTACGCACATGCATGCATGTGCGCGCACGCGTGTGTGTGTGTGTGATTCTCATAGATTTAAGGGGTAATTATGTGTAAATATGAATATAAAGTGCATATACATTTGGTAAGAGTTGTGTTTTACATACCTATAATATGCTAAAACTCAACCCAAAAAATTCATAGACACAAAAACATGTTCACAGATATATAAAACCAAATATTATACACATGAACAAACACAAATTAAAATTGATTGTCATACAGGTTCAAAAAAATCCAAAAAATGTACAAAAAATAAGTTTACAAATAAAGAGAGTGCAAAAATAAAATATTTTTAGAATAATAAAGATAAAATAACCTAGCGCTCTTTTTGATAAAGCTGAAATTGGTAAATTTGGGACCCATGCATTGGAAGGACCATGATAATGTATGAATGCTTTGAATCAAGATTTTTTTTTCTCTCAGATAATGTGTCCTGCAAATATTCATAATTTGGTTTTTCGGAAAAGCAAAGAACAAAACTAGAAAAAAAAAATTGAAACCTGCAAAAAAAATTCATAATTAATATGCTACACATAGACAAAAATAAATAATAGTTCATAAATAATTCACATACTCAATCATCCTCATAATTTGTAAGGAATACTAGCCTCTCCTACGAGGATTCACAGCTGGATCTCGGAATGCTATCTGATGTGCCAATGATGCTAACTATGACTCCATATAGGATATCTACTGTTGCATTGCTTTTTTAATTTCTTTAATTTCTTGCATTTCTTCCTTCAAATTAGTTATCTGCTCATCCTTCTTTTTCATTTCAGTCTCCTTATCTATAATACGTTCATTTGTTTCTAATGCTTGTTGTTCGACCGCCTTATCCACCATTGCTGAGATAGATGAATTCGAAGCACAACTACTACAAGAAAATGCCACTTTCTTAGAGCTGATTTCGTACACTCACTGCTTCTTTCGACTTCCTATTGTCTCCAAATAAATAGGATCATAGTCAATTAGTTGAAAATCCATAGAACCCTCAACTTGTTGATGAGCAGCTGTCAGATGTTCCTTCATTAGGTCCTAAGATAAAATAGAGATGAAAACTATTCTAGATATACAAAAAATAAAAAAAATATTTTGCATTCAAAACAATTTTCATAATGTACTGTAGTTTTATAAAGTCTAATTAATATAACAATTTCTTACTGCAATCATCTAAGACTTGTTGTTAACATACTGACCATCCACTTTCTTCACTTGTATCTTCCTGAAAATCTCATAAAAGTTTGGATCTCGACATAATTCTCCAGCCTAGAAAATGTTTTTATTAATTCATAAAAAAACAAATGATCAAAAAATTTAACAAAATTAATAAAACCATGTAGATATTATTATTATTGGACTATTAGGACAACCACAAAATATAGATATGTTTAGAATTTTAAATTTGTACCAAATCTCGAGCGTGCTCAATGCTCGACTTTGAACCTCTAGTGAGTCGACAGATTTCTATACCTAGTCTAGCAACCTCACTTGGTCGATTTTTGCTGGTAATATCTGATTTTTTTCTTCACATCTGGCTCCTCCCGAATAATTAAGCCACTCAGGCCAGTCTTCCTTATATATAAAATCAGGCCTTTCTTTTATTTTCTTTAATTTATGGACAAAATCAGAATACCGTTGTGCTACTTTTATCTCTCATAATGAATTTATCTTTCCATCAAATTTGGCTGGCCATGTGCACTGATTCTATAAATAGAAAAAAGACAATATAATTTAAATTAATAACAAGAATATAATTATTTACTGCTTAAATAATAACAAACATAAAAGTTAAGTAATTAGATAATTATTTTCAAACATAAAAGTTAAGTAATTAGTTAATTATTTTTCAATTCTTTTGTTTTGTTATTTTTACCTGAAAGTCATTTAAAATATGAATCCTTTGTCGATTCAGAAACTTTCTTCCAAGAGAAAGCTTTAGCATCAACCATTTTCTTGAAATCCTTTATAATTATAGTCAAACACTTGTAAGATGGAATAAAACTGTACAAATAAACACATAACATAGAAATCAGGCAAATCATAACAATATAAAATAAACCATTGATAGTAACAAATTTTTTTTTTTCAATTCATTTATACATATTTCTTTTACCTCTCATCCACAATATCAATTTCTAACTTTGCATTGACTGTAGAAGAAGACACATCATTTGATGATGTCGTTGGTATTGTAAATGGGGGAACAATCAATGTAAATTGTGGTGTAGAAGATAGAGATGGATCAAAAGTGTAAGCAGGAAGCACAATCGGTGGTGGGATTACATCTAATAAAGATGATTGTAGAGGTCTCAATGATGGCGATGGTGATAGAAATGGAGATGGTGATTGTGATATTGAAGTCAGGATATGGTGGCTATGAGATGGTACTGATTCTGCAACAAGATATAGCTTACTAGATGAATTTGGTTCATTTTTGTGTCTACATCCACCTCCACCACGGCCATGTCCTTTAGGCGCCTCTGGTGTACAAAATAAAACAAAGAACAAAAAATAGAAATATGATGAATAGACATGCATTTTCGAATAAAACACACCGATAGATTTCAACAAAATAAAAAACATCTTTGATAGTTTAAATTTATAATAAAATTATAACAATTTAATTATCGGCATCACTGTCATCCTAAAATGAATCTTCTGATATTCCGTCTGATTCCGATAGAAGTACGAACTCATATTCAGATAGAAATTGATAATCTTCAATTTCAATTGTGCCACCATTTGAGTCACATAAATTTTCTGGATCTTCAACTAAATTCAAAGGCTCAATATTATTTATGTCATCTCCCCGGAATGCTGTTGCAATTTCTAAGTCTGCACTTCTTTGTTGTGATGTTGATACTTCAAATTTTGATCGAGCTTTGATCTTGCAAATCGCCCACCAATCTCTCTTTTCACGAGATAAACTCAGATATGTACAATAATATACCTGAGCGGCTTGAACTGGCATAATAAATGGCTCATATCAATTATATCTGCGTTTATGGTTAACATCTACTAGCTTATAATCCGAATGAATCTTTGTGGCAACATTTGGTGCATGATCAAACAACTCGCACTTAAATAATACAATCTTGTTATTTTCGAGTCCTGGATACTCGCACTCAATAACTTTTTTGAGTTGACCATAATAATCAATCTCATCTGCACTATATCATGTGTCTTTAATGCATACACCACTATTCAATGTTATTTTAGAAGAATTGTGCCCAATTGTGTGAAATTTATATCCATTAACAAAATACCCAGGATAGGTTGTCACATATCGAAATGGGCCTTTACTTAGACTCTGAATAAAAATATTTAAATCTCAATTTGAAGGATCAATTGCCTGTAAGATAAATTAAAAAATTGATATAAACAAATAAAAGATAATAATAAATTAAATAATTCAAAATTTAAAACTTAATAATTCTCACATAATTTTTGAACCAATTCGCATATTCAGTTTCTAGCATATAATCGACATCATTGCTGGAAATTATTGGTTGCCTATATTTTAACTGCTCAACATTAATACTACACAAAAATAAAAAGAGAAAGGAAAATGTGTATTAGTTTTTAATAATTTCTATTAAAGATAAAATTAAACTATGATTAAACCAGCAACCATTTTGTGTATACATATTCAATGTATGGTGCAACCTCCTCATTAAGTAAAACGTAGCTCCAGGTTACTTTGTACTCTTCATCTGTCATACATCTTTTTATTGCTCTTCCTAATGATATTTCATTGTACTTGAAGATAGATAATTTATCCACATAATCATCTTCTAGCATCACATGGTCTTCATAATTCCACGGCACATTTCTATTATTTGTATTGTCATTATCATCAAAATAATAAGAGCAAAATGATGATGCTTCTTCTACTAAATATGTATTACAAATTGAACCTTCAACTTTTACCTTGTTTCAAACATTCAATTTCAACTTACGAAGATACCTACAACCACAATGTTAGGTTTCAATTCGATTAAATTAAAATATTATTTAAAGTACGAAATAATAAAACACAACAAATTATATGTATTTACCTAGAGGTGTCAATTGGGCGGCCTGGTCCGGCCCGGCACGAGGCACTGCATGGTTCGGCCGGGCCTGGGCAGCCCGGCACAGGAATTTCTCGTGCCCAGGCCCATGTCGTGCCCGGGTAAGGCATAACCCGTGTTGTGCCATGCCTGACCCGACACTGTTTGGTGGCCATGGTGTGGCCCATAGTCACGGGTCGGAGTCACACGCAGTCCCTCACCCGGACCCACAGACATGTGCTCCCGGCTTTTCACACCCTCACGAGTCACGGGTCATGGCTCACCCTCTTGTGACTCAGGAATCAGGCCTAGCTTCCCACACACAAAGACCGCAGGTTGGGTCCAATCAGACTCGACCCGTGGTCCCGCCTGACCCGACCCGATTCCACCCCCCCCATCGGGTAAGAAAAAAAATTTAAAATGTAGCCGTTGGATCTCACCTCCAACGGCTAGGGGGCAGAATCAGACGACCCTCATGATTATGCCCCCTAAAATATAAAAAAAAATTAAAAAAACAGAATAAAAAAACTTTTTTAAAAGAATTATTTTCTTTAATCTAAATCCTCCTCACCTCTATATAATATTTATATTTTTCATAAACATTTATTCTCTCAAATCTCATATTTTCACTCTCTCAAAACTCTTGTTCCTCTCTCCCGGGACTCGGGATTTCGTCATTTGGCTTGGCTTTTCGGGAATCTCAACTCTAGTTACGAATTTTGAGCTAGACTGTGATGCAACGTGCATGTGATCGACTTTACTGCTTTACCGGGTAATTTATTTTAATTTTTTTTTACTTTCTTTCTCTCTCTCTCTCTCTCTTATTCTCTCTCTAGTCCTAAAATAGTTAAATCAAAAATCCATCATCTAGTCTCTACATAAGTGTCATGTTTAACAAAAATCCTAAAAAATGACAAATACTAATGAAACATATTTAAATTTAGAAAATGAAAATCTTACACAGAGGTCTGAGGCTACTGAAACTTTTGGTTCTCTAGTCGTCTCAACCCAAACTTCTAAAAAACAAAAAACTAGAAGGACTTTTGTAGTTTGGACTCATTTTAATATCATAAAATAATAAAATATTAGGGGTGAGGAAGAAGAAATGACACAATGCAAATATTGTATGATAATTTTAACTTGTAAGAGTTTGTTTGGGACTGGGCACCTCAAGAGGCATGCCGAATTATGCACCAAAAAATATGGTCCATTAAATTTTAGGCAAATCCAATTTGGCACTGCATTTTTTGAGACTGGATCTAGTTCAATTTCAAAGTTTACTCCCTTCATATACTCCAGCAAGTTGGGCAAATAAATCAGATGTTACCAAATAGACGACCAATATACCTTATTTTATTTCTAGTTTCATGTTTTAATTAAATGTTCTAAATTTTCATAATTAAATGAATATTCACATACTCAAATCTTATATGATGAGATATTTCCTAATTTGTTAAATATTCGAGTTTCTACATAATAATTATCAATAAAGAAATATTAATTCAAACAAATATCTCAACTTCTTTAATAATAGTGGACAATCACCTAGCTAGAAGTACATTATCAGTCATTCTCTTACATCATTGTTTTACCATTACATTCGCTTATATCATGAATACTATCACTTGTTACATAATATTCTATATGCATATATGTATAATAGCTAGTTAAATCATTTTAGATGTTTTTTTTCTAGAATGCATTCATTTCATTTCTTCAAATTTTGTGAAAAATCATGTTCATATATCTTTGTGCCCATGTCATATTATACGATTTATTCACTGGTATCAAATTTATGACACCATCATTAACTATCTAAGGGGTTATTTTGCAAGTCCTACTTACCAAACGTCAAACAATCAATTTATTTCTTTATGAATTGAGGGACATCCCTGACAAACTTCTATTTATGCATGGCTAAAAAAATCAATCCAACCTAATAGGAGTCTATTTATACCATGCATGGTTCCCCTACGTCCATGCATTCGACCAAAGGCTTATTTCTCTTGTTTTTGAGCAACCATCAAATCAATGATCATTAACCCCAAAAACAAAAAATAAATCAATACTTTCCTAATCATTTCATATTATCAATAAATATTCTCAATCATTTAAAAATAAATCATTTTATGAAATTGAATAATGTAAAGAAGTATTCGCTTTGCTAGTAGTTTATGATGTGGGCTACAAAAATATCTCTGACTAAAATTTAGTTTTCCTAAACATTGAATTGGAGGCTTTGAATATCTTGGGTGCTTGTGTAGCATGTTAATATCCATAGACAATAATATATATATCAGCACATCACAATTAATTATATTTATTTATTCATAACTCAAAATGGTTCTTTTTCATATATAAAAGCAAACAAGTCTCATCTTTATTTAGAGCAAACCTTACTCTAAAAATGCCAAATTACTTTCTATGGTAAAGATGCATATTATACAATTAATTTCAACCAACATCAAGCATATAATGTTATACTATAATATTTCCATCAATTATAGCGTTGACATTTCACACATTATTTTATAACAAACACACCTTGCCCATTAACAGAACAATGCCTCAAGTTTGAAGTTCTATAATTGAAATTACACACATATTATTGGATGTGCACCACATCCTATTTCATTACATCACTTGGTTTTATCCATGTTATTATCACATGTTTCTTAACTTTTATATAAATTTTTATCAAATTAATTGTAGGAATCCCATAGTTATCCAAAACATGGTAATTCATTTGTAGCATATCATATCTTCTATTAAAAACCCAACATCACCTAGTAGAAGAGGAATGTACTAGCTAAGCTTAATCACTAAACCCTTAATGAAATGTTCAAACTCAGTAATTCTATTACAAAAAAAGTAACAATAAATTATTAGTCTAATATTTTTGTTTCATATCAATTACCACATGTTAGTGCATGTGTAGTAGTTATGCCTTGCTGCCTTGCAACAATTACTACCAACTAATCTAAAAAATAAATCCTTGTAAAAACATTGCAAAATACGTTTGTGTTCATGTCAATGTGTGTGCATGTGTATCTTTATATTGATAGATATTTGTACAAACACACACACACACACATATTCATTCACTTCAGTTGGGTCTATCATATTGTTGAGACGGGGCCTAATCTACTCCAATCTTAGGCCTCTGGCCAATATATGGGCAAAGTAATACTAATGTTTTGGTTTAGGAGAAAGAGAGAATGGGGGGATAAAAAAAATACACACACACACACACAATGTATCTACACATGTATATACTCATATAACATACCACATATCACAACAAATTCTAAAATCATTATTTTCTCAATAAACATCACATTAATTTTTGATTTGTAATGAAAAAATTATATATCCATGATCCTCAAACTTTTATTTTCATCAACCAACCAAAATCTCTAAGATTACAATTTTCATTCATAGGAAACTAAACATAGAACACACTCAATTATAATAAAAAAATGCCCAACCATCCATCATTCATATTCAACTTATGAAGAAATTATGTAACCTTTAAACGTAGTTCATAGAGATGAAGAGGAGGTGGTAGAGAAGAGGAGAGGGAAGAATGGATTGTAGCGTACATGAGAGGAGGGGTGAAAACTAATATTTTGCATTTATACCTTTTCACATTTCACATAGGATAAATTTCTTTAAACTTTACTCTTATTTTCATACAGATGAAGAGGAGCGAAGGAGGTGCAGAATTTGTGTGATGGAGAGAGAGGAAGAGGGCATTGAAGTCAAAAAAGAGAAGTAAACGTCGGTTGACAACTAATCAAGAAAAAAAAATACATTTTCTATATTGGGGGTATTATGTTTTGGGGTGTTTCCTCAGAAAATTTTAAGATTTAGAAGCTAAACTTTTGATATTTTTTAAAAAGTCACAAAACTAAAAATAAATTAAAAATAAGTGCACCAAAATTTGTAAATACTAAACTACCATTTTCCTTGCCCCTCGCCCCACCCTCATCCTCGCCCCTACCCCTCCCTCTCGCCCACGCCCTCGCCCATCACCCTCGCCTGTCATCCTCACCTATCTTCCCTGCCCATCTGCACTCACCTCTCGCCCATGTCTCCCCACCCCCCTCCCCCCTCGCCCGTCTCCACGAGCTTTTTTTTTGGAGATCAACGGAGCTCGTCGAGTTCCAGTGAGCACCACATCGAGCTCCAGCAAGCTCGATGAATCTCTATGAGCTCCATGAAGGAGCACCATCGAGCTTTAGCGAGCTCGAAGTGGAGCTCTCTAGAACTCGTGGAGTTCCATTGAGCTTCACAATGGAGCTCCAATTAGCTCATTCGTGGAGCTCATTAGAGCTCGACGAGCTATTTCGTGGTGCTCATGAAGCTCAATGAAGCTCCCCGAGCTCATTGGAGCTCCTCGAGCTCCATTGTGGAGCTCAATGGATCTCCACAAGCTTCACGAGAGAGCTCGTTGAGCCCTAGGTTTCTCCTTCATGTAGCTCGATGGAGCTCCACAAAGTAGCTCATGGAGACTGGCGGGTGGAGAGGGGTGGAGAGATAGGGACGAGAGGTGAGGCAGACGAGTGAAGGGAAATGGGTGAGGGGCGAGGGAGCGAGTGCATGGGCGAGGGCGTGGGCGTGGGTGAGGGCATGGGCAAGGGCATGTGTGAGGGCTAGGGGCGAGGATGAGGGAGGGGTGAGGGGAAGGGAAGAGGGTAATTTAGTACTTATAATTTTGGGTGCACTTATTTTTAATTTATTTTTAGTTTTGTGACTTTTTTAAAAATATCAAAAGTTTAGTTTCTAAATCTTAAACATTTTTAGAGAAACACCCCAAAACATAATTCCCCTTTATAAATTAGATTCATATCATTTTCTAAAATGGTTAATTTGCTTTAATTTTATTACTTATCTGTATCTTTTTTTTATTTTCATTTTTAGTTTTATTTTTCAATCAAATCTAAAACTTTTTTTTCATATCAATTTTGAAGAAATCTTTAAACCATTTTAGTCAGCAAAACAAATACATCATGTTTTTTTAAAGTTGTCATAGTCATTTAACTTGTTTCATCTCACGTTAATTTAAACTCATTGCTAAATAATTTGAATTTGATTTTAATTTTCATAAAAACACAATTAAAAAATGTTTGAAGAATGAAATATATTTTTTGGCTCCACATGAAGAATGAAACATTTCAAAAAATCACAAAAATCTCATGTTTAAACCATTTCAAAATTTTTAAAATTTCATAAAGCTTTTTATTCAAAATTTAGGATGTTATATTATTTGTCAATGTTGTATGTGCAATCCCGAAATGCATATTATACATATGCTAAGATGACATTCCACATCTCAGATGTAGTTTCAATAGGGGTGCCCCACTATGAAGGTAATCTTGTTGTATGTTATTTTCGTTAGAAAACCTCTCCCCATCTTTTTCTAAACATTTTGTTCATCAAGAAGTAACTTTTGAAAGATATGTTAAAAAATCAAGAAAATATTTTTTCATTAAAGTATATATAATTCGCAATACCTTATTGTTGCTAATGAACATATTACCACTAATGAAAATATCATCATTTAAAATTAAATTTTTTTTATGTAGGAAAGTAATTTTAGAATAATATCTTTACACACACACACACACACACACACACACACACACACACACACACAATCTTTGATGATTACTGATGTTGATTCCTTACTCAATTTAATGTTAATATTGCATTACTTACTCAGCTTAATGTTGAAACTTTATCACCAAAAAATGAAAACATTCACAGATTTTGTAAATTTAATTTCGTGGGAATAACAACATTAGAAAATATTATTATCAATAAATATTCACATTATGTTGATAGTATTTTCATTGTTGAGAATTCTTAATTGATGAAATAGTTATTGACGAAATGATCCAAAGCATAATTGCAAGTTTCCTGTTGAAATAGTTAGCTCATAAAACTATTTTATGTTATCATGCATTACAAATTACTAAAAATAAATGAAGTTAGGTATAATCAATGAGCATAATCAAAGTTGTGAAATACCATTAAGTCTTATTTGATAAATCAATGTTCATCGAGCAAAATATCATTAAGCACAATCATACATAAATTTTTTAAATCATTTGGTCGTTCTTCAAAAATTATTAATTGTTAGTGACATACATTTAAAATGCATGAAATATATTTATGTTATTTAATTTAAATTAACTTGTCATCAACCAACAAGATGGTAGTTTGATCGGCAAAAAGGGATGGATGCTATAACCCTATGATACAAGTTTGAATAGTAAGAATGACGGATATTCCTAGTGTGCTTCTTAAATCACCTATAATGCAATTGGTATGAAGCCCTTTTACCAGCTCCAATCATAGGGCCCCAAGTCCTCTATATGAGCAAAGAATAATATGAGTTAGCTTTAAGGAGTGGTTGGGGAGAAAAATTAAGTTATCAAAAATAATGAAACAACATCGAATTATTATTGAAAAATATCAAAAAAAAAAATGTTTCTTATCTAGTAGTTACCATCAAAAATTTTGATGTTTTCCTAAAAAATACTAAAAATTAATTAACTATATATTTTATGGGACATATATCAATGATATCATTAAACATCAACCATCAATCATGTATTATCAAAAAATTTGCCAAATATATCTAAGGACCATCCATTAACACCAAATAGCATCGTCATCACGTACATATCAAAAAAAATCAATCATTGTCAATTGTCTAATCCACAAATCATCATCGAATATTATAAAATCTCATCTAATACATTCAAAAATATGACAACTATTTTTTATAAAATTTTCAAATTAAATTAAAATCTCATTGGAGTTATTATCACTTATAAGTTGAATATTGATTGAAAACATGACAATTATTATTTACCTCTAACAAATACTTTAAATGATAGAGATTATTCAAAAGGGGAGCATATGATACATTAAGAAAGTCACATCATGATTTTTTAGGCTATGCAATTATGTTGTAAATATTTGAGTTCTTAAAATTAACAAGCATATGTAAATAATTAAATTAAATTAAATTAAATTAATATATTTGTTCATATACAAATACATAAAATTGTTTATTTTTTTCTGAAAGATTAATTGTCATTTGTTAATTGCCAATTTGGCACTACAATTTGTTTCTCTTGAAATTTGAAATAGTGGAGATAGCTGGTCAATCTTGTTTTGAAAAAAGAGAGACTGACCACTAGCTTATTTGGCAATACCTCTAGCAATGACTACTAAGAATAAGCTATCCACAACCCATATAATGACTTGGTTAGCCTACAAAGCACACTTTAAGGTAAATGCTCCCCTTGAAGAGAAGAATGACCAGGTGGGAGAGCCATATTAACATTAATTTGAGAAAGGAATCAACCATAAATAGCTACTAAAGAGACCAATAATTTTAATTATTATTAGTAATAATTTTTATAGTTCCATCATTTTAAACTTGGTTTTATACACCCAATTGTTGTCAATTAAATATTTAATGGCACTAAACCATTCTGGAAGCTAATTTTCATAGAAAATATTTTTGGCTTGAAGGTGGAAGAAATGGTGAGACTAAATGTTCAATGTGAATTAAACAAATGGTGGTAACTAAGGATATAAGATAAGGAATAGGGTGTGTAGGAGGAGGAGGATTGGTCAAAGAGGGTAGGGTAGTAGATGGAAAAAGGCGAAGTGGCGTTGTTTGATGGCACAAAAATTAAATTTGGGAGGAACTCAACTATGAAATAAATTAGAGTTTGATGTAGAAACATGTGTAGTAAAAGGAAAAATAGACTTGTGAAAAATCACATTGCAACAAATAAAAGTTGTGCTGGTGGCAAGATTAGGAGCTTATATTTTTTATATCCAAAAGGATAACAAGAAAAACACAAGATCTAGCATGAGGGGAGAACTTGGAAAGGTTTCTTATTAAGGTAGAGCCATAACACAAGCATCCAAAAAACTTCACCATGAGAACAAGAATAAGACCTCAAATATTGTATTGTGATACAACATGGAGAAAGTTAAACAATTAATCAAATAGATAGTTGTTAATGTACATCACCCCCAATAGCAGATAAGATCCTGAGATTTAAAATATAAAGAATGAGCAAAATTCAATATATGCAAGAGATTTTCTTGAACAACAAAATTTAGTTTTGGAGTATTTACATAATAAAAATATTGAACAATGCCTTTGGCCTCAAAACAATCAGTCAGCTCCAATTCAAGAGCATTGTCAAAATGAACAAATTTGATGACAATATAGAAGTGATGTAAAATCATAGAAAAAAAGTGGAAAATTTATTTTGACTTCATATTTAGCTCACAGTAGAAAACTCACGTATACCTTGTGTAGTCATTTACAATTATAAGAAAAAAATGGTGCCCATATAATGTTGAGGTATGAAATATCCATAATATCAATGTGAATTGAATCAAAGGGTTTAGGCAATAAATGAGTGTGAGATAGAGATAGTAATCTTTTTTGTTTAGCAAGAGGGCAAATTGAACAATGGTAATGTTCTTGAACAAGTGAATTATAGAGTGGTACTTATAATTTTTTATTAATCGATTTCAACCTTACACTAGAAGTATATTGTTGTGACTCTATTATGCCAGCGATCTAATTTTATTAGTTAGACAATGTTGTAAAAGCTCATTAATGAGGATATCCCATCAATAAAGATACATAGGTACATCGGTCGTAGAAGTAGTAAAGAGAACTTTGATGCATATATCAATCTCATAGAAATTATATCAATAGAAACACATAATTACATGGGTCAAAATGAGTTATCTCAATGGTTATCCTATTGTAGTTGTCCCCTCAGTACATCATCACCGAGACAACAAATTTTATATAGGTGAGTCATCAATAAACCAATACATGTTAGGAAACTTCATTACTTTTTCATGATATTTGCTTCATATGCAAGCTCTTATTTTGCGCCCTCATATATCATAAAAAAATGATTAGCATTGTTTGAAAGTGTTTACACTTAAGGCTTAATAAGCATTATATTCACACACTTAATATATATATATATATATAATATGTTTTATATTTCACTAGTGTGTACCATATGAGAAAAAACAATACACAAGAGATATCACCACCTTGCAAGTCACAATATACTTGTCAGTCCTGAGAAATGCATCTCACTATCCTCTTTAATGATGATATGATTCCCACATTAAAAATAAAATTTTTAAGATAATATTCTATATATTGTTAATTATAATCAAGACTAGTTATTATAAGATAAGTACAATGAATTAACACATAAAAGCATTGTCACATACTTATAGTCACAATATTCACAATGATTAACTTAACCAAATTTTGGGTTTTGATATAAAAGTTTATCTCTTGCATCATAGTTGAAAGGATTGTCTCTTTCTTCCAATCATATGTATGAGTGAGTTTACCTATCACCATCTATTATGATAATCTTGCACAAACCCAATAATAATCAAAATCCTAAATAACACATTATTTTGGTAAATATTTTTAAATATATTCTACAACACGAGAGTCATACCACCTAACTATAAAGATTGCATTAGGTCTTGCATCCCTTGCTTCATAGTTCAACTCCTAGTTAGTGTGAAATTCTCTTGTAGATTTTGGTAGTTGATGTGGCTTTTCTTATTGTGATTGAGAAAAAGAAGAAATTAAATATTCTTTCAAATTTCTCTATCTCCCACATTTATACCTAGGCACTTCTTTATTACTACAAGTAAGAAGTTGTGGCTTTTAGATAAAGCCTCCACATTAGCATTTATTTCTTAAATTTAACATCGTGACTATAGAAATATATATGGAATTGATGATACTAGACAATGACCATATACTAAGAAGGTCGCGATGTGGCAACTACTTCATGTTTTTGTCTTTCTATTCTATAAAAGAGGTCACGACGCTAGGAAAGTACATGGCATGATGAATGACCTCTCAAATTATTATATGGTCTTGGCACAATGAAATAGTTGTGGCATCGATATTAGCCTTTCTCAATTATTATATGATTGCGATACTAAAAAATAACCACAATACTAAGAAGGTCGTCTTGATGTCATTAGTCATGGTGTTGAGAAAAAATCATGATACTAAATTTTTATTTCATATGTCTCACCAATTCATAGTACTATGAGTGGTCATTGGACTACATTCACTTCTTTCATATATAATTTTTTCATAGAATTATTAGATTATTATGATACTAGCAATTAGCCTATATATAAAAGCCATAGGGTTGTCTTCCTATGAGAATAAGAGTTGTGTGTTTGTGGAATAGTCATAATTGAGTAATGCCCTCTATAATATTTAGTATCCCATAAGTCATAATATTGAATAATTTTCATAGCTTTGACTTTAGCAATATATTCTATAACTTTTTGTTGCTCAAAAATCATGCTTTTGTAAAAAAGGTATATCTTTAACTTGAGACTACCAATATATATTAAAGATATAGTAGTGGCACTTGTATTTGGCCGTAATCTTGATTACTAGTGGAGTACTTGGTTACTATGATATAAAATTAATATAATAGTCATTTTAATTTTATGAGATAAGTATGCATGCGACTTCATGATAATATCACAATAACTAGCAATATGCTGCATAATAGAAGGATTGATCTAACGAGATGGTAGGATAAGAATTTTCATGACTAATTATTTAGAGTCTCAGCCAAGAATGGAATTCAATACTATGGAAAACTCAATATTTTACCCCATCTATAAAAGAACATAAAAAATCTATTGATATCATGACTATTCATAAAAACAAATCAAAATTTCAAAGTCATAAAATCAATCCATAATATTTATATTTTTTGACCATACATCGTTATAAACGACCAAAATATATAACATTATTTGGAAATTTTAATACCGAATTGATGTCAAAGATTAAAATACCAAATATTCAGCCTGGATACTTTTGAAAAAACAACCTTACAAGAAGAAAAAGAAATGCACCTATCATTTATTAAATCTAAAATAATATAAGATTTCATCTCATTTATCCATCCCAGTCAACATCCCATGCGAAGGATCATAAAAGTAGTAAGAATTGGATAAAATAGAATAGAACAATTATAAAATTATGAAAGAACAATAATACTCAAGAGATTAAATTCAAATAAGGGAATATAAAAACATTTGTTAATACTAGAGAATTTGATATAGTAATAGAGTCGACATGCATGATATCAACTTGATGACCATTAGCCATGGTGAGATTGGATCTAGAAGATGGATTGATATAAGAAAAAAGAGAATAATGCAAACACACATTATGCATAGGACTTATATCATTCATCCATCATCTCAACAAAGATAAAAGATGAGATGAGTGAGAAGAATATGAATCTATACCTATAAAATGTGAGACATTAACCTATGGGACTTCGAAATATATGTCAACATTGAGTTGGAGTTGTGAACATAGAAAATCAAAAAGATTTTGGCATTGATTCAAGGTGAAGGACTATATGGGCAATGATCTCTATGAGCTTGTGGAATATATTTTTTTGGGATTTGGCCATGTCCCCAGGTGAGTACCCAAGCAGTTTGTAGCATATATCAATTGTGTGGTCCAAAGTATGCACTTTGCATGCAATTATGCTTCATAACTCATGACTTTGGGCGTACCAAAATTACTATATTTTCTCCAAGATTAATTGGAGAAGGGAAAGTGAAAGATTGAAGCACCATGGAACTCGGTGATGAAATAATGATTTCAAATCCAATTGTGTATTGTCATTCTTCTTGAATAACCAATTAGAACACCTTGGTGATTTAAAGAAAAGGATCGAGTAAAAGGATATGTGCTCATGCTGTTGCAAATGAATCATTCAAATCCATAAAAAATTTATTCACATACTCTTCTTGTTAGTAAACTATCCAATTACTCATCCACCCACGACAACAAATTGGTATAGCCTAAAAATATTTAAGTTCATCCCTTAAAATTTTGAAAGGAGTGTTAAAGTAAACATTGATACATAATTGTGATATCCTGAGGAGTTTCTTGATTTGCTAAAAACATGGTTCATTGCTATGGTGAAATCAATCATACAAATCTATCCACACATCTCTAGCACTATCAATATATAATAAAATATCTTCTATCTTTTGTCAATAGAATTAAGCAACCAATTGGTGACCATACTATTGCATCTTGATCTAAACTGAATGTTAAATCATCTACAAGAGATCTTGGTAATGCACCAACCACGAAACTATTTTCGTGTCTTGGGATTGAGAGCCATGTGCATCGATGTTTTCCAAATAGTGTGGTTACTTCCAACAAAAAGATGAGAAACTATTACTAACCATTTATCATCTCCAATGTGAAGAAAAAAATGGATTGATTGTGTCATCCAGAGTGCACTAAAGATTTTGTGTAAAAGCATACAAAGTTTCTACAAAAATGGATACAAAGAGGTGAAACAATTTTGCTGACCACATGCCATGAATTAGTAGATCAGTGCAATAGTAGGATGATGGTTTGATATTGTATCAGAAGAACTAATATTTTTTGTATATATTGTGATAGATAAAAATGAGTTATAAATACCCAAAAGTACAAAGATACACCTCAACAAAATAATAAAGACAAGAAAAGAAAAATATGCATGAGTCCCAACAAAATAATTTTATTATCCTAAGGAGGACAAAACACTTTGCATAGTATATCATCCACTTACTATACAAAAATAGTTGAGGAAGTGAATGATGCATTTGATCAATGGTGCCATAGACTACTTGAAATCCATTTATATACACCAACATCTTGCTCAAGATGTCAGTCTATATAGATCTTTAACTATTATGTATATATTATATATTGAATCTTGTCTTTTTTGTATTTAGAGAATTGTGACTGTTGTGGAATTCTATTCTCCCCATGAAATAGTAATTTTCACAATTAAAATTATGTTAAGGTAATAATTTTTATCATCGATAGTATATACATAATAGCATAATTTTTAGTTATATACTATTATTCAAAGTATTAATCTTTTGTATCTCAACTTAACTAATAATCCTGCTTACATCTAGTTGAGTAGGTGTATGGAATGTTGTTTTTTTTGTAATTGATGATTACAATCTTCTGTATCGGCTTCCACCATAATTGATGGTTGATGTTAGAAACAATGTGCATTGGTTCTAAGTGAAATTAGTAGTTCTACCTCACTCAATTAACAAAGGTATCGAAGTCCATAGAAATATAATTTTAATGTGATCAATATCTAATCATATTTGGCATAGGAAAATTGTTTGTAGATGTACACTAATGAAATTAAATGTGTTGTTTTGGTTGGTGAGAATGTTGGGTTTACTCTAGTTAAGTATACCAAGGTTTAGTTAGTTTGTATTTATGTTTGGTTGTTTTAATTTTGAATATATATATATATATATTATTTAAATTATGTATATTTATTTTTAAGTACAACTATTTTTAATCTATTTTGCTTGCAGGTAATGGGCTTATTTGACTTAGAACGTGAAATAATTTATTACATTTTGAATTAAAAATATATATTTTCTACAAAATGTTGTTGAGGTTTTTTTATGGATTAGAAAATGATTTTTTTTTGTTCTTGTTTTTATAGAAACATTTTTCTTGGAGTTTTTCAGGTTCTATTTTTTTTTTACAAAAGAGAAAAAATAGAGTGAGAATAAAATAGAAAGGTGAAAATCAAATATAAAGAAAAGGTCTATGAGGTAGAACAAAAGAAGTGCTAGACATATTTTTATTACAATCTGAGGAAGAGTCTAGAAGGTTTGGAGGAAGGTCCAGTAAAAGGTTGAAGGCGTGTTTTCTAAGTTTTTGGAAAAACACTCCTCTTTGTCTAGAAATTTAAGTAACAACTATTGTCGATGAATTGAATATTTAACTAAAGAGTAACACATAATGATATTCAATGATTTCTTCCCAAAAATATCATGTTTATGTTATTATTTTTTATTCATAATTTCTAAGATTTTATATTCTACAAAATTATCTTATATCATAATATAAGTTTTGAGCATTTTATGTTTAATGAATTTTAGCATGTGTGAATAAGTATTTGATATATGTTATTTTGTACTGGCATTGTATAAATTGGTATTTGGGCATTTTAAGTGCATATTAAATTTTCTTGAATTATTGAAATTGTAGAATGAATTAACTAAATTCTCAATTTGTGTTTAAGATTTATAATTAAATTTATTTGGTACAAAAAGCTATTTTATTAAAACTTGACATCTTTTAAATAAAATTAATCTCAATTAGGTTTTGAATTTAAAAGTTTTCATTGTGCCAAATAAAAATTATATTGTCACCACCCCTAGTGGGTTCATATTCATCATTTAATGACCAACTTTCCACCAAATAGTATAACATCCTTAGTTCTAGATTCCATGCAAAAAGTGGACTTCTATTGAAGGAGGTTGTTCAGTGATATCAACTTGATATCTAGTTTCTTCATTATCATTAAATTGATACCAAATCATTCTATTACCAACATAGTGATATTAGATGCGATTTGAGATATTTTTATTTGTGTGATTTACATGTGGCTGATGTCAACTTCTATTATGATGGATGAATGTTATGTGATATTAAATTTAACTAAAACTAACTATTATTTTAGGATAAAATACAATATGTGACTATTTTGCAGTCAAATAGTCTATGACCCAATGTAGGAAAATGCAAATCTTGATAAATTGAGCAAAGAAGAATGAGAAGATATGCATTTTAGGGTTATCTCCATTATTTTGCAATGGATAAGTAGTGATAACTTAAAGTTAAAAAAAAGAAAACTAATGTTAGCACACATTAAACATTTCTAAGGGTTAGTGAACCACCTTGTATCTATGAAGATGCTTATGGAAAATGAACTACTTGTGCCTACTAATGAGCTTACTTTTTATTGTCCGGAGAACTTTATGCTTTTTTTGAGTATGTCATTTGAGGGAGGTTTTGTATCAATGTATGTTACCTGAAAAAATTATTGTCTGAAATAATAAAGAGAAGAGAGGGGGAAAGAGATTTTCAATATCTTTGTTTCTGAGAGACATGTTTGGATCATCACTAGGCATAGACATAGTGAAGGAAAAATATATTTTTACAAGACAAGTAAAGAAACAAAAAAGTAGTCAAGTATTATTAGTAACAAGATTGAACATAGGATAAGAAACTATTATTTTTGAAAAAGTTTACAACAAAAGTATATGAGAAAAGATATACATAAGAAAGAGGCTAATATCACTTTGAAATATAACTTGATGCTAGTTAGTAATTATAATTCTGCTAATCTAGTATCTCACAAAGATGATCGACTTATTAACTTAGGAGCTTTATTTTATATCCCCTCACATATTGATTTCTTTACTACATGCATAATTGTAGTTATGACATAATAAAGATGAGTAATAATGAAATTTGTCTAAAGATGGAAACTAAGCATCATCTAATGATGAAACTTGTCCAGTATATAATAGTCATTCGAGTGAACCCGATACCGATAGGCATGATGAATGATATGAGATTTTTGAGTGATTTTGATGATGACTAGCGAAAACTAGACAAAGGTTCATTGGTCATTGTAAAAGATAAGAAGGAGAGTACTTTACACGCCACTTAGATATGAGGGTATGAACATCAAGTAAATATTATTAATTAAAATATTAACCTTTGTCTCTACCATATAAGAGTTTGTTATATGAGTGAAAATTCATGTCTCTCAATCAGTATTATCAATAATAAGTTTGTCACTCATACTATTGATATAATCAGATATCACGTTTTCATACCCAATACATCGCTCAAACATTAGGTAAGTATAATTCCAATGGTGTCTCATATCCATTTGGAATTTCTTCTTCTTTAAACTCGCAGACAAATAGAGACTTCCAAACTCCTACTATCTGCTAGGCTTCCAAAGATATTTTAGTGATTTATGTATTTTTTCTAAAGTGGAAGAAACAAACTTCATCCCAATTTATACTATGAGAGTAATAACACGACACATGCATCTAACGTAAAAAATCCAACCTAACGGCTCACCTCTAATGGTCTTAACAAATATGTTAATGGCTACTCCATTGTTAGATATGTTATCGAATGTTATATTTTATATTTTATTTTGAAAATTATATTCTCTAAAGATTCTCTTCATGCATTCATATATGACCAGGTAATCATGAGGATGGATAATCTCTGAAAATCCTAATATCATTTTATTTAGTGTTCATTTAGAAGCTACATAGCAGGTGGTGAGACATACAAAAGATGCATTATCACAACTAGTCCATATATCGAACGTCACAGACATCATACCACTATATTTCCTAAATTCATTAATTATTATATGGTTTTATAACTTATAATATTTTAGTATATCATTCCTAGATGTGGACTTTGGTATTCTATGAAATATAGGCTACAAACAGGTCTGTAAGATACTGAATATCCTTGGATCCTCTAAAAATCTAATCGAAAGATACACTGTGACATTCAGTTTGGTCATTCCTTCTCTCCCTAACTTATTGTGGTATAAGAAGGGGGGCAACATATAGGCTAAAATAGAGCAAACATCAAAGATTTCACCACTCAATTGAGTTTGCTTAGGATCAAATGTACCATGTTTTTTGGTAAATTATTAGACATGTCTTTTTAGGTGCCTAGTCCAATATGCATTCCTATAGGTTAATATTTTCTTATAATATTTGCATTATGATGATTCTTCATTGACACTCCTAATATTTTTATTTTGTATAATGTTAAAGTAAGTCTAAACTAAAATTTTATTCTAGTTTTTTGTTTTTAGATGTTTAGGTCGAGAAAATGTGAGAAAATAAGTTTTTGGCAGCCCTGACCTTGAACATTTCCATAGGATTTTCTTTATCAAAATTTAAAATTATCTATATATAAGTTAATATTAATCTTGTTCATGACATTAAATTTATTATTTATCATTTTTGATTTTTATTAGTTTATTAATTATATACTAAATTTTAATATTTTTAAATTAAATAATATTTGTCATTAAATTATTAAAAAAAATTAAAATTTAAAAACTAAAAAAAAATTTAAAAATAATACCTATTTGACATTTGAGAATTTATGGAATGTCGATTCTCGATTGCCATAGCTGATGTTCGATATCCGATGTCTGCAGTCCGCACCCAAGTCCAGAAAGCCAAACACTCGAATGAGAGAGGGCTAATGATAAAAGCTAAATTTGGGGTTAAAGATTTCATATTAGAGAGAACGAGAAATAATGTAAAGTGTGAGATTGATAAAAGATGGATATATATATATTGTGTGTGTGTGTGTGTATGTATGTCTGTATGTATAAAGATTTAAAAAATCATTTTTTTTAATTCTTTTTTATTTTTAATGAGTTTTTTTAGGGCAGAAACCTGACAGCAATAGTATTTTATACCCTAGCCATTGGCCAATGCACGCTTTTGGACAATCTCATGTTGGGGCAGGCACGATTTAGTCGGGAAGTCCATCGTGACAGGGACATACTCCCCAGTCCACTAGATAACTATATCTATAGTATACACTATCAACTTACGTAATTTATCAGCTTGTTTCAAGTTACAACTTGTTTAAGTTTACACATAAAGTTTACAAGTTTATAATTCATTATAACTCATTATATACATTTACTTTAAAAGTTTAAATATATGTAAATATCATATATATATATATATATATATGAGTTTATAAGTTATAACTTGTTATAACTCGTTAACTCAATTATAAACTTGTAAATGAGTTTATAAGTTTATATTTTATATTTATTTGTGTGTGTGTGTGTGTGTGGGGGTAAATTGTTTCTAAGTTATACCTCATTATAAATCATTAACTCATATACATTTACATATATATAAACTTATAAAAGAATTTATAAGTTGCAACGAGTTATAACTAGTTACAAAATGAGTTTGAATAACTAATTATATAGTGATGTTACATGGTGAGATATAAAGGAGTTTACATAAACTCTATGTGTTGTATCCTTCCTAATTATAGGTGAAATGGAGTTTACATAACAAGTTTACATAAACTAATTTTACTCATTATAATTAGATATAAAGAAGTTTATAAGTTCGTATATCTGTAAAGGCAATTAAAAGTTATAACTCATTAAAACTCATTACACACACACACACACAAAGTTATAAACTCCATACATTGTTTTTTTCAACAAAGCAGATGTTGTTAGAAGAAGGTTCAAGAGAAAGTTTTAGAAATCTTGTTGATGTGGCTCACCGATGGATCGAGAAGCAAAGCTTCATGCCATTCAATGAAGAACATCCATTAACATAGAGCAAGCCCATGTTCATAAAAATGAAGTACATTAAGGTACAAAACCCCATATAATTATGAATATCTTTAGAGAAGCAAATCCATGAAAATAAACAAATAATCTAAAAGGAGGAAATGCTTCATTATGGAAACATTTGTAGCAGATAATATTAGAGAACCTGTAAAAAAATTATGGTATAATCAGGGCAATAATACTCATGGAAATGCTATTTTATGTTTGCAATAAGTTTGAGCACAAATTACTTGGCTTTGGGTGTACAAACGGCTTCAGTCATTTTTTATAATACTTAACTAGTCCCATTTGGCAAAGATATTGATGATGCATTGTTGTCACACCAAAAAATTTGGATATTTAAACCAAAAAAAAAAAATTAAAAAGTCGATGCATTAAAATCAAACATTTTGGTTTATTATTAAATTAAATATCTTATTAAAGATTTAACATATTATATATATATATATATATATATATATATATTGAAAATCACTTTAATTACAATCAGTTAATTTGACAAAATCAAATAATTCGATTATAATTTAAGTAATTAATCTGATTATATACTAAATAAATAAACAAAAAACTTTAATACTTATATTGTATCTGGATATGGCTACAGAAGGGACCTTGAACATACTAAGATCTAGAGCTTCTAATGTAAATTATTTCACACAAAAATTGGATTAATTATAATTTATACCACTATATAATTATAATTGTACTCTCTCAAGTATTCAAAATATTTTATGCTTTTTGTTACTTAACGCTTATTAAATTGATCATTTTTGTATTACATATATCTATTGATTGAATTAAATTATTGATAATTCAATTCAATCAATTTCTAATTATTTAATAGATACTTTCTACTTAACTTTTTAAAATACTGGATTCAAATGGACCTTCAAAGTTTGGCAATATAAAATATTATTAACTTTCTCACTAGGGTATAAGTGTTAAAGTTATCTATGTCATAGAGTTCTTAAATCTAATTCTAGACCCCACTCTTTATGAATGAAAATAACTATTGACAAGTATACATAAATAATCACAACCTTAAGAATAAGAGTAATAGTGAATAATAATAATTTAAGTGTTTTTTTATAAGTCAGCATAAAATTATATTATGTTGGTCCCATTCAATACTTCCAAGTAAACTAAGTAATACTAGAAGTTAGAACTTTATCAGTCATCATAGTTAAGATAGCATACTAAAATCCAGTGTCACAGTCCTATTGATATGGATGTCCAGTTCTATCAAGATTATGAATAACAAACTTATATTTTAATAATAACCAATGATTTAAACTTTTATGCATAAGCCAATCTCTACCCACCAAATCAACTATAAGTAGAATAAATGACAAATATATTTTTATTAATTCAGCTCATTTTAAAATGTTTTATTAAAATTACAAGAAGATGTACATCTAGAAAATAATCATAAATAGCTTTTAGTATAAACTAGTTCCAAGTATCTTTCCTTATACTAAAACTATGATGTCACTCATCTGACTCTTATCCCTTGCACATGTCTATTAGATGCTTTAGCTTTAAGTGTCTTTTTAAAAGTATTTACCAACTTGTTTACCAATGCTATTTTAGTCATTACTACACATTTTCTTTTTACAATGTCTATTATTAGATGATATTTATACTCAATATATTTTCCCTTTGTGTGCATTCTAGGTTCCTTTAGATCAGTCAAAAAGTTTATGAGCCATACAACTTCTTTGGTTTCCATTAAAGCTAACATATAATCAGCCTCCATGGTATATTTTCTCAAATCCACTTCTTATTAAAAATTTAAGTCTATGGACCCTATATGCACAAGATCATATGCTGGTACACTAATATATAACCGCTAGTCCTTTTTAGGTACTTGATTATGTATTTTACTTTTGTCCAATATTCTTGTCTAATGTTAGATTGATATCTACTATTTATGCCAACGAGATAATTGATATTGGGTCTATTACAAAGCACTACATACATGAGTCTTCCTACTCTGATGCTTAAGGAACTACCTTCTTTTTTGCTACCTCATTGGGTATTTTGGGATACTATTTGTTTGATAGTGCGATACAATGTCTGAAAGGAAAAAATACTTGTTTTGGTAATTTGTATGCAAAATTGAGTCAATATCTGACCATTATAAATAATTTAAGACAAGCCTAATATTCTTCATATGTGATTTTGTAAAAGCCTAATTCCAATAACATAAATAGATTCTCACAAGTCTATCATATCAAATTGACTAGACAACTAGACCATAACTAAATATAAGCCCACATCATTTCTGATGAATAATATATTATCAATATACAATACCAAGAACACCCAATTATTATCACCTCTATACATAATGTTCATCCTAATATTAATGAAAGTTATAAGACTTAATTACATGATCAAAGTATGTTTTCCAAGATCTAGATGCATCTTCTAGTCCATAGAGTGACTAATTCAAGTTACACAACATGTGCTCTTAGTTTTTTCTATAAAATCATCTAGATACATCATATAGATATATTCTTCTAGATATTCATTTAAAAATGGAGTTTTCACATCTATTTTCCAAATCTCATAGGCATAAAGATTTGCAATAGATAAGACAATCTGAATTAACTTCAGCATGACTACCAACAAAATGGTTTCCTCCAAATCGATTCTTTCTTTTTGAGTAAAACTTATTTTAACAAACATATCTGTATAATTCTGAATGGTGCCATTTATTCTTTTATTTTTTTATATCCACCTATACTTTATGGCTTTTATCCCTTCAAGTGGTTTCATAAGATCCCAAATATGATTGGATCGCATTGATTATATTTCTGATTCTTCTTTACCAATGTTCTGCATCACTATCTTAAAATATTTCATCATATTTTTCAGGATTAGTATCTTGTTCATCACATATACTATCATTAGATGCTCCAAGAGTGTATACCATGTAAGTTAAAGAATAATCTTTCCACTATAATGAGATACTCCTCTCAATTGTATACTTTTAGTGACATGTTATATAGATACTGAACCTTGTGAACCATTATGACCATTTTCTTTAAGTCATATTACCAGCACACCATGAAGAGTTCTCTCATTATGATGAGGCAATGAGGTATCATAAATGTTACCTTGTGGTATTACTTTTGTTATTGTAGGAGTGTAGACTAACTTATATCCTCTTAAAATCTCTAGAACAATGTTACTTATGGGCTTTGGATTTTATTTAATCATGTTCTATGAATTGGACATTTATACTAACATTAACCTTTTGATTCTTTTGACTATAAAATAAACCATCTATAATTCTTCTAGGATATCCCTTGAAGAAACAAATTTTTCTCTTTTTTTTCAAACATATTTGTCCTCTTTTTTAGCATATATGATGAGCAACCCCACAGGTAGATGAGTTAGACTAGGCTTATGCTCAGTCCATAATTTGGTTAGAGTTATTAATATTGAGTTAGATGGAATTATGTTTAAAACATAACATACTATTTCTATTACATATACTTAGAATGAATCATACATATCCAATTAACTCATCATTAACCATATTATGTCCACAAAAGTCTTTTACCTTCTATCTATCACACCATTTTGTTGTGGAGTGTCAAACACAGACAATTGGGTTATAATCTATTGATCCAACACGTAATCCATAAACTCTACAAAGAAGTATTTGCTAAGATAATCAGATCATTGTGTTTTAAGATATTTATTGTAATGTTTCTACATTTCTATCTTATACTATTTGAATTTCTCAAATGAAATAGATTTATCATATATCAAATCAATATATCCATATTTTGAGTAATCATCAATCAAAGTGATGAAGTACTCAAAATTATCTTTTTTTGAATAGTTATGGGCTCACAAAAATTAGAATGAACCAATTCTAGTAGCATATTGGTTCTATAAGTATTTAGTCATAAAATGCGACCCAGTTATTTTTTTATTCTAAGTAGGACTTTCATGTTGGAAGTATTTCTATTCTTAATGAACTCAAAGGTCCATACTTATTCAGCCTGGAAATCTATTTTATATTTATAAGACTCAGGCATAAGTGCTATTGATATATTTGGTTCATATCAAAAACATATTTTCTTTTATAAGGTAAGGCATTGGTGCTATTTGACATGAATTTTTGTTGGATAGAAAAAATAGTTTTAATAATTTAAAGGTTATATTTTAATGTATTAGAATAGATAATCCTTTTATTTAAGTACATTATTACAAAATCATTTAATAAAAAAGAAACCATCTTTGATTAAATTAAAAAATTGTGATCAATGATTTCTTGATAGATGGTACATATGGATAATATTTTAAAATTAAAACATTGTTTACCAAAATAATTATAGACATGATTAATGGTGCATGTATCCATATGGTAGGTATATATAGAATAACACAACTAAATATATTTCAACTATTAGTATTTAAGATTTATCTTGATTGTTTACTATGCTAAAACACTCCTACACCCCGCCCCCCCCAGCATCCTAATTACTTGCAATGAATTTTTTTTTTGACATTTTAACTCCCAATTGTAAATTAGTAAGTATTGATGGAACTTTATATGTTTTTAAAATTTATTCTTCTTCTTTCCTTTTGATTTTAAAAAAGTTATTTCAGTCATAAATACACTAGTAGATGATTTTCCAATAATACTTTCAACCCATACCAATTCTTTAACCAATTATGTCAAAGTCCTATTAGGTTTGTTCTTATTATAAGTTTAGGGTAAACTGATTAATGTGTCTGGAACCAATTGAAGAATACTATGAATATAAGAATCCACTTCAATCTTCACTCAAAGGATCTGAAGTTCATTCAGAATACTAAGCATCTTGTGAACATGATCCCTCACTAGGGTGCTTTTAGTCATTATGATATTCATATGATTCCTTATGGATTTTTCCCATGTAGAATGAGTTTGATTTTCAAATATTGTTTTGAGATTAGACATTATGTCAAAGGCAATAGCCATTAGCTTATGCTAATGCTTGTGTATATTTGACTTGAAAGCCAAAATATCTAGATATCTTATCAACCTTTAGCTATTTCTTTTAAGACTTAGCTTCTTCATTGATTGCCTCATGTTGAGGTTTATTTGGGCATATATCTTTGAATACAAATTTATAGTTCTTAATGGTCAAGACAATGTCAATATTTCTTTTCCAATCAATACTATTTTGTTCCATTGAGTTTATATTCATTAAGAATGATGGCATGTGGGTTTTTAAAATATTTTTCTAAATAGTTTTCTAGTGAACTTATTAATTTGAATCCTTTCATGAGAATTGATTCCATCTAATAATACATGAATGAATTCATCATCAATATGTCATACCATGAATAGTATGCTTTGAAGAGATGATGTTTACTATTCATTAATTATTCAGACAAGTTAATTTATTTTAATCTTATTATCTAGGTAGTGGTTGTGCAAAATGATATTAAATTGATGATTTATCTTTGCTCCTACAAATACTAGTAGTGATAAGATAGATAGGATGTTTATATATATCGCCAAGTGTAAACCTTCACATAATTCTAAACTGATTGATATTTAAATGAACCCTTTAGATGGATAAGTGATTCATAATCAATCCATATAATTACTTTTTAGTAGTTTGCACTAAGTATGCCTACAAGCTAGTTAGATCGAAATGTGAAAGATATCATGACCAACTTGCTAACTGACTTGCTAAATTTTTTAATCATCGATAGAGATAATGGAAATAATTTAATGAATTTCCTTGCCAATTTAGATATTTTAAAATTTGAGAGGGTTTTATTTAAAAATATGTGTATTTTCTTTTAGCCCAAAACTATCATAGTAGTTATCATGCTTATACATGTACATCATTAAAACATATATATACTCATTCCATAATAAATAAATTTTCATGCCTAACACACATTTCCATGCCACACATAGTTCCATGCCATAAATATTTCTATGCCATAAATACTTAATGACTAGGTATTACATATATACGAATGTTGAACACAGCTATTAAGATTTTAGGACTTACAAACTAAGACTTTTTTAGAATTAGGTTAGTGCCCTAAACTTGGAATAATCTGCCTTATTTTACCATCATAATTGTTTGGGGTAGTGTCCATATAGTTATTAAATCTATTATAGTTTCAGACATTGGTGATTGGCCATGCACTATGCCACTATCTGTGATGAACTTTACCACTATTCATGTCCTCCAACATGAACTATACTACCGCATGCTTCTTCCACCATGAATTACATTGTCTTTATATTTTCTGGCAAATGGTACTACAAAATTTAATAATATTAGCCATGTCTACCACCATAGTAAACATTTTTGGTTGTAATCATATCATTCAACTTTGCTCGTGCACTACAATAACCTTCACAAATGATATCATCAACGAACATACACCTTCTCTGGCATTTTTGATTGCCAGGAAGACCACAACATATGGCATTGCCAATGAATATCATTTTCTTTGACATTGTCAATTACTGTGATAACCAGCATAGATAGAGTTTACATCGACAATCATATTCTTTAACATTGTTGATCCAAGTGTCCATAGTGACAACCACTATATATGGCATCACTGGCTGAAGTCATCTTCATCATTGCCGATCACTATGACAACCATCACAAACAGCTTCACCAGTAATAATCAACTTCTCCAATATTTTTGATCGCTACAATTATCACATATGGTATCACCAACAACAATCATCTTCTGTGGCATTGTTGTTCTCCATGACAAACAATACAAATGGTGTTGCCATCGATAGTCATTTTCTATGGCAATGCTAATCATTGTGGCAACCAACATAGTTGTCATCTCTAGTGAGAGTCATCTTATACAACCTTGCTGATATCCTAGACACCATTGGCACCATCGATGGTGGTGATTTTCTTAAAATTTATAGAAAAAAAATTACATCCCAATAAAAATTAAAATGAAAAATTAAACCCAATGAATATAATTCATCCAATCACATTGCCACAATCCACAAATAAATTGTCTCAATGTTCAAGTGAGTCATTAGAGGTTAGAACTTTTTTGTTTTAATTGGGGTTTTAAATATTGGTAAAACCTTAATGCATTCATATTTATTAAAGTCTAACATCTCCCTCTAATACCATTGTTAGAGAACCCATAAAGAAATTGTTGTTTAATAAAGGCGATAATACTCATGGAAGTATTTTTTTTTTGTTTATAATAAGTTTGAGCAAAAAATTACCAAACTCTGTGTGTACAAATGGCATCAGACATCTCCCATAATACTTTAACCAGCCCCAACAAATGAAGATGGCAATTCTATACTGGTGAACCTTTGACGAGCCATATGGATTAAATTAAAAATAAAAAAATAAAAACTAATGCATTAAAATCAAGCATTTCAATTTATTTTTAAATTAAATGTCTTATTAAAGATTTAACATATGTAGTGTGTGTATATATATATACATACATATATATATATATATATTCTAAATCAATTCAATAATAATCAATTAATTTATCAAAATTAAATTATTTGATTGTAATTAACCTAATTGATCTAATTATATATACAAATATACTAAATAAATAAAAAATATAATACTTATTTGGCATCTAGATAAGGTTACCGAAGAGATTCCAACCAAAAAATGAACTTTGGCATCCAACATATTTTATGTTGTACAATAATTTATATTAATTATAATTTATGTCATTACAGAATTATAATTACACTCCTTTATTTATTCATATCTTTTATTATTTAATACTAATTAAACTTCTCATGTTAAGATTATAGATATCCATTAATTGAATCTAATCAAATATAATCTAATTCAATTAATTTATAATTATTTGCTTTATATTTGCACTTAACTTTTTTGTATTATTAGATTAAAATTATCCTGCATGGTTTGACAATATCAAAACTTATAAGCTTCCTCAAAAAGATATTATAAATTCTTTTGATATGACGTGAATTCCATTAACAATCAATATTCACCATATGCTTGATAAATTTATTCAATTTATAGAGTTTTAAAATTTATTTCTATACCACACTCTTTATGAATCAAAATAAATATTAACAAGAAAATATAAATAATAACTACTTCAAGAATAAAAGTAATATTATTTATAATAATATGTATATTTTATTTTATAAGTTAGTATAAAATAATTATACCATATTAGTCCCATTCAACAAACTCAAGTAAATTTGCATTAGAAGTTAGAACTTTATCATTCACTATAGTCAATATAGACTTACTAAAAACTAGTACTACCATTTTACTATTAGGATGTCCAGTTCGTTCTATATTATGAACAAAAACTTATATTTCACAAGAATTGATAATTTGATATTTTTTGCATAATCTAATATCTACCCACCGAATTATCTACAAGCAGAATAAAAGACATGCATTTCTATAAATTTAGCTCATTATAAAATAAATTATTAAAATAAAAAGGTGTAAATCAAAAAAACAATCATATATGAATTTTAGTATAAACTAGTTCCAATAGATACAAGGGAAAGAAAAAGCTATGGAGAATTAGAGAGAAAGAAGAAAGAAAGACATGTGTTAGGGAACAATAGAGAGAGAGGCATTGAATTAGGTGAGAATTAGAAAAAGAAGAAAAAGAAAATTTGGTGGCAAAATAGATGGTAACAAATGCAATATGAGAGAAGGTGCAAGTGCTGAGTTTTAATTTAAACCAGAAATTGATAGGACATGATAGTTATTTAGATGTGAAAGTTGAAGGAGCTTACAATGGAAAGGATGAAGGTGAAACTAGGGTAACAAGAATTAACAAGTTATAGAAAGTGAAAGTGATAATGTTGATTGGATAGGAAACCGTTGTTATGAAGAGTGGAGTTAGTTCATAAACAAGTAGAGCATGGTTGTGCATTTTTCATTATTTTGAATTTCTTGTTTTTTCTTTTTGATGTATAAATGAATTAAAGATAAATGGGTAATTTTGATTTTTTTTTAAACTTTAGAGTAAGTTTTTTTCATGCCCACCCTTCCAAGTAATTATCTAACCTAGCTCATTCTTATTGATAATTTTTTATTTACTTTTTCAAAAACTCAGAAATCATGACATGAACTTGGACTTAGTGACTAGTCTAGGAGGATGGGTCACTTTGATTTTTTCCAAATTATTGTTAATTGTTTTTCATATTCTTTTGGCATTTTATTGTGTCCAAGATTCATTTGTCATCGAAAATCACCTTTTGTATTGAAATCATAGTTGTATCAAATTATATGGTGATGATTTTTTTATACTTTTGAAATCTTTTGTTAGTAAAGTTGCAATCATTTTTTAAATCATTGGTGTATCATGCATGAGTTGAGATCATGCATGAGTGCATTGTTTAGTCATGCCAAACCTACTTTTCAGGTAGGGGGAAGAGGTATTAGGGGGAGTAACTATAAAACATTTACAAATTAGTCATTATGTGAATTTAGGTTACAATTAGACATCTTGTTCCTATCTATAATTAAAAGAGAATGTTTGCTCGTCAGTAATAATTGATGTTAGGATTCACCATCAACTTATTGTTTCTCAACTTCAACTTTTATTCAAGACTCATGAGCATTACATTTATTTGAAATAGAAGAATTTTTGTCAATCATTTCTAGAGCTAGTCATATGAAAAGTCTGTTAAACCCATAGAAGATTCTTTTTATCTTCTTCTTTTGATAACTCCTGTAAGTTGTAAATGAATTTTTTGCTTATTTTTTGTTTTAGAAAATTTCATTCTCATTTTTTTTTATTTTTTTGCCTTCTCTTACACTACAAGAGTATTCAAGTTCCTATATAAGGCACTTTTTTGTACAGGATAGTGTTAGATCATGTAGACGTCTCTTACACTATATTTCACTTAAAGATTGGGCTTACTTTAGCAAGGAGTTTCACAAATATTTTTGAATTGACCTTGATATTTTATTTTTTGTGGTGAAAAAATTTTTGTTATGAATTTTTGTCTATTATTATTATTCAGCATTAACAAATATTTCATGTTGGAACATCTTTCATTTTATTTTATATTTTTGATAGAAGCATCCAATTCATAGATTGCCTATATCTTTCTTATTATATATATATATATATAGTAATAGGAACCCATCTACATATTTTATCGAGTGTGACTTTGATTGTTTTATCATATTTTAGTTTTTCTCTTAAATGGTTTCATGAACATAAATCTTGCAAACTATAGACATGAATAGTGTATACATGGTTGTTAGTGTTGCATTTTGGTCATGTAGTGTTGTGTGTGTTTCATGGTTGATGTGTATAGTTGTCCATTGGTTGTCTAGTAAGCATTAGTGTAATTGTTTCTACATGGTTGATGGCATCACACAATGGTTGTCCAAAGGTGTCATGTGGTGGTTTGTACAATAGTGTCATGTGATGTTTTGAACATTAGTATAGTGTGGTGTTGCTTCCAATAGAATTGGGCGGTTGCTAGCATTGGATAATTATTGTCGTCACACAGCGGTGGTGTGAATTGGCATAATCAACAATGGCTTAGTATGTGTGGATGGTGTGATTTTTTGAGGTAGATTTAGTTTGTTAGTGTAATGATCATGAAAACTATTGTGTTTTGGGGATGTGTTATGTGTTACTTTTGCAAATACTAAATTGTGTAATAACCATATTTTTTAGAAGTTGCAGTATCTTTCTCATAGGGGTTGTGTTTTTTTTGAAGTCCGCTATGAGCCTTGAGTTCTAAAGTATTTTTGTGCTAATTTGTTCCATGGATTCATTTGTGTTGGGTTTCTCTTGCACTTTTGTGTTATTACTATAAAGTTTTTTTAAGGATATGTGGTAATATGTTTTCATTTATATTTTGAAATATATTTTTACTGGGTTTTCACTACTATTATCATAGAATAAAATGATTGACTTAACTGAGCATGGAGAACAATAATTGAGTGATATCTCATATTACTAACATATGAGACATGAGACACCAATCAATCTAGAGAAAGAGCCATAAGAACTTTAATATAGTTTATATGCTTTAGGATGATTGGCCATGCTAAAAAGTTATTGGAAGTTATTTTCAGAGTAAAGACTATAATAATTATATATTATGTAGAGAAATAGGCTGACTATTAAATCTAGGGTGGTGTTGTGACTAATAGTGTTGATTGGTTACTAGAAGTGGAGTCACGTGGTGTTGTGCACAATAGTGACAGGTGGTGTTATGAACATTAGTGTTGTGTGGTGTTTTGTCCAATATCATTGCATGTTTGCTAGCATTGCATAATGGTTGGCATCGCATAGTGGCAGTGTTCATTGATGTCGACAATAATGGCTTGTATATGTGGTTGTTGTGGTTGTGTATGGTAGATGTTGTTTGTTGGTGCAATGAACATGAATACTATTGTATTTTAGGGATTCATTGAATGTTCTTTATGAAAACACTCGATTATCTAGCAACTATATTATTTAGGGGTTGTGGTATCTTTCTCATTGGACTTGTGTTTCATTTTTTTCGAAGGTTGCTATGTGTCATGGGTGTTATAGTGTTTTCGTGTTATTGTGTTCCATGGATTCATTTGTGTTGTCTTTTTCTTGCATATTCTATGTTACAATAATGTTTATTTATAATGTGTTGTAATATGTTTTCATTTACTTCTAGAGGTATATTTTTGATGGGTTGTTATTACTATTATCAAATAGTCAAGAATTATCTAAACTAATCATAGAGAGCCATAATTAAGGCATATCTTATATTTCTTACCTAGGATACATGATACACCAATCAAGGTAGAGAAAGAGGCATAAGATCTTTAATATGAAGTATATGCTAGAGTATGATTGACCATGTTAGTAAGTTATTAAATTTATTTTCATAATAGAGACTGCAATAATTATAGATTATTTTAATAAATAGGCTGATTATGAAATCTATTTTAATCCTCTCACAATATTGTCCTATAATCAACTTTATTGTGTGAAATAAAAACATTTCATATCATACAGGAACAATAATTTTTACTACTTATCTTATTTCTCATTCATAAATAATTTACTCACAAAAAACAGTCACACCACATATAATTATTTGCTATTTACAATTATTTTTAGTTATTCTTATAATATTGTTATAATTTCATAACAAAATATCTAAAGTATGCAGTTATGAAAATATTGACATTAATACTTTATTTTGTATGAAGTTTTATTTATTTTTGAATGTACAAATGATTTACTTTTCATGAGTGATTTGTTAAACAACTTAAATATAATATCATTTTTTCTCCTACTGATATTATTTTGTAGGTTGAGAGATTTTGATAATGATTTATTTTGATTATATGCATAATAATTTGTATATGTTTTTTCTTTAGTATTAAGAAGTATACTAGGTGTTTTAGACCTTAGTCTAAGAACCTTTACTTCTTCATTATCAACTTTGTTATTTATCTTTGAGTATACTAAAAATTGTGTATTTTAGTATAAATGATATCTATATATTAGATTACGAGTTCTATTAGACAAGAAAACATAATAGAACTTACTACTATATTTGAGATGAACTAATAAATTACATGACTTTCATTGATGATTTTATTTATTTTTGATTTATTTTATTTGAAGCTAATCTAATATTATTTTTTTTTAAATGTTTTTGAAATTAAAAAATATAATTTAATACAAATTTTAACATTATACTTATTAATAGTACTTTAGAGTAAATATATGACTTTGATATTTGACTATATTGTTAATATGTATATCTATTAGATTGTATGTGCAAACATATCCCTACATAATAATATTACAAAAATAAAGAATAAATATTTAATTGAGATGATTAAAATGGTTCTCTATGATAAAAGTATTTTAAGTTATTTTTGCAAAATTATAATTTTAACTACCAATTTTCTGATCTACCAAATGCTTTTCTCAATCATTTCATTTCGGATGCATTCTCAAGTCTTGTATACTTGAAAATGACTATTCAACTTATCGTTCAATAATTCCCAGAATAATTATTTTAATCAGGATCTCTCTATAAGATGTAATAAGATGACGCTAATGACAATAAAATATATATTTAGTAATTATCAAATACTCAAAGACAAGAAACAACTTGTCCTTTAAGATGACGCTAATGACAATAAAAATAACACATATACATGTGTTATTTTTATGAGATAGATATAATATTAATTAGTGTTTTTTGTTTTCTTTTTTTGAGCACAACTTGTCCTTTAAAGAAGAAAACTAGTTAAGAATTAGAAACAACTTCTAATTTTCTTACTCTTTCTTGTTTTTCTGATTTCTTTGAGTCATGAACTAAGAAAGGTTATTACCACGTAATTGCCTTTGAACTTGTTTCATATTAGTGTGGTGACTCTTCTAATAAATTATTAGATTTAAAAACAAGTATAAAGTATATTAATTTTGATTTTAATGAAGAGATATGTTGAATTGAAAATAGAATTATCTCATAGTTTAGATTGGATATATTCTAATTTTCTTATATATTCTAGATTTAAAAACAAGTATCAAATTCGTTTTTCCTAATTCCAAATTAATTGGGAATTGAGTGAGTTGACCACTAGTTCATCTTATATATTCTATAAAAAATAATTTTCTTATTATATTCAAAACTATGGAAAGATTCTAGAAAAGTACAAAGATCTTACAATCAAATCCTATGATTTTGATCTTTCAATTACTCTTTGAAATAAATAAAATAGATATACTCAACATGATATGTCATAGATTTAATTGCACACGAATCTATCTCAATTTTTGCTACTTTTAATTTTTATCTTGATGTTACTAAGATACTCAAATCTTCTTTCAAGATATTTTCTTATTCAAGATAATATCAAACCATTGTGAAAGTGATAAATGCCCTCTATTCTAAAAGACTTAGGGACAAGTAATTTGATATTTAAGAACATATATTTTTGATTGCAAGTGTGTATTCAGTGTGTAGACTATTAGAATATTAATCAGTATTGATTTTATTTTATTTTTTATTTGATCATTACTCATTCTTTGAGGAGGTAAAACTATTTAATAATGTAGAAGAAATTTTTGTATCTCATACTACTCCTTTCTCTTTTGAGTTTTCTTTGAGATTCTAACTAAAATAGATTATTACCACTCAATTAATATTGTATTTGTTTGAACATATTATGATGACTTTTCTATCAAATTATACATATACCAACAAGTACAAATCATATTGATTTTTATTTTAATTTAGTGACAAATGTTTCATGTTTCATTGGAAATAGAGTCCTCTACTAGTTCAAATAGGGTATTGGCTCAAGAGTTCTTTGTTTCAACTCCGAATAAATTGAGGGTTTAGATGCTTGATCAATAGATAATTTTGTTTATTTTAGAAAAAAAGAACTTGCTCATCATATCGAGAAGTAATGCAATCCTTTAGACATGTCCAAAGATCCTACAACCAACTTCTATCATTTGAAATTTTCAATTGCTCACTAGAAGAAAAAGAAAGGTTGTACTCAAAATCATATCTCACAAGTATTTGGTATATAAATTACCAACAATTTTTTTGTATTTGTGGTGCCATTTGATGATATATACGCATAGGAATGGACATATTTGGACCTATATCATGATTTTTGAGTTTTGGTAATTTTATATGAATAGTCATGATATTAATATGTTTTTAGAGTCATTTCAAAACTTGGTGATTTATGGATTAGCAACAATTTTAGCTTCCTTCTCGAATGAAAGTCTACTTATGTAGCCATAAAAATTTTGTATGCCAAGATTAAACCACCTTATTAGCATAATCTTTTAACTAAGCAACATATTCTTTTCATTACGATATTATCTTGAAGTTTTAGTCAAACTTATCTCATAAAAATTAAATTGTTTTAATAATAATTTCACATCATATTAATCAAGTACCCACTATTGCTAAAAATAATGATCACTTCCTAGTATCATGAATTTTACTCTGTATTCTAAAGTCGGAGTCTTGGTCTTTTCACAGAGTCATGAATTTGAGCTATAGAAAGTTGTTAAGGTAAAATTACTCAGGCCAAAGTCATGGTAATTATCGAGCACTGATAGTTTTAGACATCAAATTTTATAGATGATGTTTACTCAAACATGGTTACTTCCCATGGTCATGACTCTTGCCATCAAGAGAATGCAACGTTACTACTTTGATGTATGGGCTAATTACCAATGTTATTGTCATTCATAGTGTCTCAATTATGTCATATATGAGGAAGGTAAAAACCAAAGTTTCATTCAATCCTAGTATCATGGTCATATTATGCACATGAGAGGTTATTCCTAGCGTTGTTGTCATTTCCTGAGTCATGTTCATTTCCATAGTCATGGCCATATTATGCCATATTTTATGTTGGAAGATTTTTGAGAAATTGGTTTTTTGTTTCCTTAAAATTAAATTTTTTGGCCAACTAAGTCACTTTTCCCTAATTACATTACTATGTTAAGATGATGAAGTACTCAATGATGCACAAGTTGATATAATGTGTCTAATTGTATCTTCCCTAATATTGTCAAGCTTTAAAAGAGGAATTGAAAGAGATAAAAATGAAAATAATCTAATTCATGAAGGGGAAGAATCAATAAAAATTAGGAAAGAGTGACCATCCTTCATTGAAGCTGACATACATGGAAAAAAAAGAAATGAGAGAAAGATAAAAAGAAGAGGAAGCACACATTGAGCAATCCCCAACTTCATATGGAGGCATGACTATTGATATTTTATATATTTTGAAAAATGTGTAGTGCAGTGTTGAAAAAAATAGTGAAACCCTAAAAAATGAGACCAAATTTTTACATATAGTAGTTGTAGAGGAAGCTAGAAATTAAGATGCAATGTGAGAAAAGTATCTCCAATAAAAAAAGAAATTTTTTATAATGAAATAATAAATATTTGAAGAGAAAATCTACAACTTCTTAGATGAGGAGATAAAATGCATAAAAATCAGTTTGATGGGAAATGATGAATTATTTGGGAGACCATATTAGGTAGTCACAATGGATTGGAAGAAAAAGATTGTGAAAAGAGATGATACAAATAGAAATGATATAAAATTTAATGAGAACTAATAGATAGAGGAATTAGGAAAATATAGTGTAAATCAAATGGACTTGTATTTTGTAATAGGATTTTTTGAGGATACATTGAACTGAATTGGGCAAAGAAGAAAGGCATTTAGTAACCTTATGGTGGATATATTCCATTGGGTAGCTATACTAAAACCAAATTTGGAGAGACCATCCACATATATGCTATCATTCAAGAACTCCTAATTAGATTTTACCTTTAATAAGTATGATCCTAAATGAAAACACCCCATCAACCTCCCTCAATATATTGATTTGCACTTTTTGTTTATTTATATATTATGATGTTATTGTTAATTATGTTAACTTAATCTGAGATGATGTTTGAAAAGTTTTTATTAATGGGATAGTTAATGCTTGGGATGAGTAATCATTTGTGTGTGAGTTTGTTCGGTAAATAAATTACTGAATATTTTTGTATATCTATGATACTATTTGATGATGTGTAAGTATGAAAATAGCTGTAATCGGAATAATTTCATGATTTTAGAGTTTTAAAGAATTTTGATGAAGATTCATAAAATCATTTATGTTTTTGGATGAATTTGAATACTTGGTGATTTATGGGCCATTGAGCAATTTCAACATCCAATAATGGTTAAAACTCTACTTATAAAATCATAGCAATTTTTGTATGCTAAAAATCTACTACACTAGAACAATTCTTCAAATATGCAACATATTTTTTAATCATGATATTATCATAGAGTTGTATCCAAACTAATCTCATAACAATTAAACAAATATGACATTAATTTTACATCACAATAACCAAGTACTCCACTAGTACTAAAATTCGAGACCGCTTCCTAATATCGTGACTTTATTTTTAGCAAGGCTATGTGTTTTCAAGTTAATGTTATCACATTTTCATGAATTCATAACTTTTAAGCAACAAAAAATTATAAAGCAAAAATTACTCAGGAAAAAGCCCTGGAAATTATCTAATGCCTCAACTTTTGGATACCAAATATTATGAAGAGAATTTACTCGATCATTCTCACTTTTCAAGCCTTCAACTCTTGCCCTCAAGAGAAGACAACATTGTGACTTTGATGTGATTGCTAATTTCTAGTGTCATGGCTATTTACATTGTCCTAGATATGTGATATATGAGAAAGATCATAGCCAAAGCCATTGTCATTCCCACCATTGTAGCCATACTATACATATGAAAGGTCATTACTAGTATCGTGGTCATTCCCAATATCATGACCATATTATGCACAAGAGAGACTATTCTCAGTATCATAATCATTCATAACACCAAGACTATATGATGAATAAGAGTGACTGGTGCTAAAGCCATAGACATTCCAGTTGCTATGACTTGTTATTAGAGTGATAAAAGACAAAAATTATAAATACTTTTCAATATTATGCCTTCATATTACATATAGTTTAAAATACTTAATCCAACACCATTTCTAAATCTCAACCACTTTCTAGAGTCATGACCTCAAGCTCAAGAAATTAAGGCCAAGTCACTGGGTCTTTCAAAATATATGAATTTCTACTTAGAATATTGCAAAAGTAATAAATTATTAGAGTATATTAGTGGGCAGAAAAGAAATCAATGAAAATCTTCTTCTTCTTTATGAACCAATAAAAAGGTAAAGCATAGCAAACAATCCCAAGGGTATTTTATGTACTTCCAAAGGAATCCACTAGAAATCAAGAAATGCAAGACATAAGTTACACCCTAGGGTTGGGGGCATTATTATTGATCACTTATGCATAAATATGGATCACTTATACATAAAATTTTCTACATGTCAGGCATGTAGTGTTTGGATGCAAACAAACTCTTAATTATTTTCTTTTTTATTCATGGTATGCTTAACTTATTACTTAATATTTGATGATTTCTTTTGATGAAGGATCATCGGCAAGTAGTCACTAGATAGAGGGAGTGACTTCTTTGGATCTTTTGTGAATGAATTTTTTAGGTTGTGTTTCAGGTTCATGCAAGTGGATATGTATGTCAAAATGTTCTCTACCCCTTCCAACTTAACCATAGGGTCCATGCAGACAGCCAAAGACAATAAAGAGATGAAATGGTAGACCAGTAATTTAAGTACTTGATTTCCATCTTAACACCCATGTCATAAATATGTCATAAAATGGTGCAATACAAGTGTTGAAAGTATGAACTAATGAATATATGTTCTTTGTGTCATAAAAAATCTTTAGAAATTTAATAAATAAAATTCATGTATCCCAATCTCTATCATCAATAATAAGTTTATCACTCTTGCTATTGATGTAGTTAGATATCAGGTGTTCATATCCAACCCATGACTCCAACATCAAGTATGTGTAATTCTAATAGTATCTAAAATATGTCTAGAATTTCTTCTTTAAAAGAAAACATATTCTTTCAGTATATTTTTAGATATAAGTATTGTTTTTGTATATTTTAAGATATAAATATGTTTATGTATAATTTTAGATATAAATATGTTTATGTATATTTTTAAATATGAATATTTGTATGTATATTTTTAGAAATGAATTAATAAAAATTACTAAATTTTAAACAAAAACATTTTTTTATATTTTCACGCATAGTTCTTATTTAAATAAATTACAAACAAAAAAAAAGAAAATTTATTAATACATGCAGTAGTAGATTTATCTAAGGTACATACTATTTTATATCAATAGTGGGTCAAATAAAAATTTTTTCATTACTTTTCATGTAAACAATGGATTGTGAATATTGTTCCATTGTCAATGCTATAGTTGTAATACATGTACCTCCTAAGATAGTTAGGATGAAGCAAATAATACTATCTAGTGTAGAATAAGACAAAGATTGGATGTTAGTGGTAGATAATAATGTGGAGAAATATTTGTAGTATCATTGTCATTGAATAAATATTGAATTAACCTCTATGAATTATTTGTTGATTTCTTCTATTCCTCCCCAATGATTGAGATACTTGTTCACTTAAAATGTCACCTCTCATACTTAATTCAAGTTTAATAAATATTGAAAAATACAAAAGAAATAAAATAATCTAATGAATATGTTATACAAATATAATATAATGAGAAACACATTCGCATTTATATTTGTGATTTTTTTAATTTAATACCTCAATTGCAAAAGTTACAAAATAAGTAATACAACTTAACATTGAAGTTAAAAAATATCTACTAATCATCAAAATTTCAAATAAATCATCTCAATTTAAATATTCAACCTTATCTCAATAAATTCTTTCTCATTATCTTTTTCAACATGTGCATCATCTGAATGTCTAAATAATTTTAATTTTTGCCAATTAATATTTCAAGTCCATCATCTGCCACATGATTGATTGGATAAATTTCAATAATAATCTCTTGAAATGTAGGTACACATGATGATGTCATAATGACATCTTTTTCAACAACTTCCATAGCTAATCCAAGTTTTATTTTACAAATAGCCCGCTAGTCACCAGCATTTCTTGAATAAGTTGTGTAGTATCCTTTTTCTGCTTCCATCGTAAGAATGAATGGCTTATAGTTATGATAATATTTTTTATGGTCTAGATCCACAATGTTATATAATAAATTCGAGTACCAACATTTTGAATAGGATCAAACCTTTCACACTTAAATAAAATTATTCTCTTAATTAGTAAAGCCTGATACATTAAGTGTAAAATTTTAAACAATCAACCATGAAAGTCAATATTATATACATTTGAGTTAGCCCCCTTAATGCATACACCACTGTTCATTATAATTATATTTGAATCATGTTTTAAAGTATGAAATTTATATCCATTTACATAATATATCATATAGGTCTTTAAACTTTGTAATTACCCTTTAGCTAGATCCTTTATTTGTCATTGATATATATTTGATGATTGAAAGTGTATTGAAAAAAAATTAATTCTTACTTTATATTCTATGGCATGTATTTTATTAAATGAAAAAAATATATTGTCAGACCTATAGACACAAAAATAGATAGAAAGATAGACAGATAGACAAATAGAAATACAAATAGATAGATTGATATATAGATAGAAAGACAGATAGAAAAACATATATTCAAGCAGATAGACATAAAAATAAGCACACATATAGATAGATAAATAGATATAAAGAGAGATCGATAGAGAGATAGATAGATAGTCAGTTCGACATATAGATATTCAGAAAAATATATAGATAAATATATAAATAGATAGATAGACAGATAGATAGACAGATAGATAGACAGACAGATAGACAAACAGATAGACAGGCAGATAGATAAACAAATAGATAGACAAATAGACAGACATATAGACAAACATATTAGTAGACTGATAGACAGATAGACAAATAGATAGCCAGACAAGATAGACAAATAGATAAACAGACAGATAGATCGACAGACAGATCTACAAACAAATAGATAGATAAATAGATATAATCACAAATATATAGATAGACAATTAGATAGATGGATATAAGGATAGAAAGAAAGATAGAATGATAGACAGATAGATAGACATTCATATAAAAAAAAGATTGACAAACAGACAGATAGATAATTAGATAAATAGATAGACAGATAAATAGATATAAAGATGGACAAATAGATAGACAAACAGATAGATACATTGTTAGACAAATAGATAGATAGATAGTCATATATATAAGCAGATAAATAGCCATACATAAAGATTGATTGATAGATATTTATAAAGATGGGTAAATAGATAAATAGAAAGATAGATAGATTGATAAACTAATAGAGAGAGAGAGAGATAGATAGATAAACAGATGGATACATAGATAGATAGATATTCGACAAAAAGATAGATAGTCAGATAGAAAGACAGATAGACAGATAGATAGATAGAAATATTGACAAATAGATAGACTGATAGATAGATATATACATAGATAGATAGATTTATAAAGAGATAGTCAGATAGGCAGACAAATAGCCATACAAATAGATATATTGATTGATAGAAAGAAAGTTAAATAGATAAAAAGAAAAATCATAGAACTTAGCGAAAACCCTTGCTCTCGGCGAAAACTCGGCGATAACTCGGCGAAAATTCTCCTGTGGTTTTCTCTAGATTTCTCTCTCGCGATTTACCTTAAATAAACTGTTAAGTGAATTGCTTCATGAATTGCTGTTTGATTTAAGTTCTCTCGCGTTTTCTATAACATTTTTATCTTTCGAATATCTTGTATAAATGGTTAATGTGGATTGTTGGGTGAAATATCGTGTAAATTGCTTTGTGAACTGCTATTGTATGTTATATTTGCAAAGTGTTATTAAGAGTAACTGCTAGTTTTATGCAACGAAGTGTTCCTTTATTCTCTCGTGATATTAAGAATATATATAAAAAGGAAAACTGTTATGGGCATGAAGCAATACGGGCGAATAGGAACAACAACACTTGTAAGAAATATTAAGCTAAATTAGAAGCCGGAAGCCTTGGTTCTCTCGCGAAAATCCTCTCGCGATTTTCCTGTGTTTTTTCTCTAGCTTTATGGAGTAAACTGTTCTGTGAACAGTCGTGGGACTTACTGTGCAAATTGCTTTGTGATTCACTGTTAGATAGTGTATAGTTTATGTGTAATTGCTAGATTGCGCTACTAAGAAGGAAGAACACTCTACTACTGTTCAACCCAAGTCCAAATCAAGATGAGTATGGAAAAATCTGATTTAATTTTAAATAATAAGTCTTTTGCCTCGATGGTAAAGGGAACCGTGCCGATTTCACGAATCCAAGGGAACAAAAACAGGCTCCCGACCATCACCTTCTCTGCTGAGGAATCTCGAAGGCTCTTAGAACCTTTCGAATACACGCTCGTTGGTAAGTTCTCTCACGGCAGGCTTCGTGCGATTATAGTTCAGAAATTCATTGACAATTTAAAGCTCAAGGGGAAGGTGAAATTTGCTGATTTCGATGCCAAGCATGTCGTGCTCCAATGCTCTCTACTGGAAGATCAATATCGTCTATGACAGCGCGGATTATGGCAAGTTGATGGCTTCCCCATGCGTATACTGAAGTGGACAAAGGAGTTTACTCCTCTTGAAGAGCCGCCTATAGCTCCAGTATGGTTTACATTGCCTTTTCTGCCACTTCATCTCTTCTCTGAATCATCTCTCTATGCAATTTCATCGTGTTTGGGTAAGCCCATGTTACGAGATGAAGCCACAAGAACCATGTCTAGGCCGAATAAAGCACGTGTATGTGTCGAGCTAAACCTCTTAACTAAACCACCTGATAAAGTATGGATAGGAAGTGGGGAAGGGGAACATGCCGAGGGGTATTGGCAAACTGTCGTCCCCGAAAGCCTCCCTCCCTACTATACAAAGTGTAAGAGGCTCTGGCATGATATTTTATCGTGCAAGGTGGGGAAAGAAGATGGGCAGCAGCATGAGGGAGGAGGTAGGAAGGAGATGCAATGGGTAAGGAAAGAGGAGGCTTCGTTTCTCAAACAAAATATCCAGTCGAAGGGAGATCTGGATAATGGAATAATTTCAAGCATCCCTCCAGATTATCCAAATATTACCCAGGATGAAGGAACCTTGAAAGAGCCGAACTTGGGGATAGAGAATGAGGTTAGCTTAAAAAAAGGATGGGAGGCGGTAAAATACAAGAGAAAATATAAAAAAACATCTAAAACAAGAATTGTATTGAAAGAAAGACTTGATGATTATGCGTGGATAGACGAGGATCTTCTGGATTTTCCTGAAGAAGATTCGGTAATTTTCAGTTGCCCTTCAAGTCATAAGGGGGAAGTATCTCAAGAAGAGCATGAGGCGAAAGCAAAGGACGATATATATATATATTTATAATGAAGATTGGGGGAATCTTTCAAGAACCCAATCCATGGAGGCCCTAAAACAAATGGCCATGGTGCTCGGAAAATAAGTAAAATATAAGGAGATTAGGTATGAAATTCCTCACACTCCTAAAACAGCAAGAAATTCAAAGAAATATGCTAATAGCCCTTATGAATCTAAGCGTACAACTCGAGCTCAAGCTAAATTAGTTTTTAATGGATAGATGCCTATATTGGAATGTTAGGGGGGTAGCTAATAGCCCCACGATAAATAGGTTAAGACATTTAATTAAAGAACATAAAATCTCACTACTGATTATTGCAGAACCAATGGTTCTGCAAGATCAACTAAATAAATATAAAGAAATTTTAGGATTTAATAAGGCGTATGCTAATCTAAATAGTAAACTTTGGATTTTATGGCACAGTAAATTGAAAATTGAAATAATAAAAGATACTGAACAAATAGTACATTTCAAATTAGATAAGAGCACAAATCAAATAATCTCAGCAGTTTATGCAAAAAATGACAAACAATCTAGGTTGGCTTTATGGGAAGAAATGAAAGATATAGCAAGTAGAAATTTACCTTGGATTATAGGAGGTGACTTTAACATAATTAGAAGCCCTCAAGAAAAGAAGAGTGGCAAACCACCGGATAAGGTAGCCATGAAACAATTTAATGATACAATAGCCATTACTAATCTAATGGAAATTGATTTCACCGTTTCAAGATATACGTGGTGCAACAATTGGAAAAAGAGAGGAGTTATCTGGGCTCGTCTGGATAGGATTATGTGTAATATAAAGTGGGTCACCTCACAAGGGATTACGGGGCTTAGACAGCTAAATAGAACTTGCAGGACTCGTCAGAGAGTCTTGGAAAGAACCAGCAGAGGGTAAACCGGTGCAAGTTCTATCAATTAAACTTCTGAGGCTAAAAGCTTGTTTAAAAACATGGAATAAAGAGGTTTTTGGAAAATTAAACCAGGAGCTAAAAAACTTAGATGAAAAAGTAGCCATGCTGGAGGAAGATTTTGACTCCACAAATAACAATGAAACTCGGATAGAATTAAGTAAGGCTAAAGGAGAACTGAGATTGAAATTACACATGGAAGAAATTTATTGGAATCAACGAGCAAAAATAAAATGGTTAAAGGATGGGGATCGCAATACTAAATTTTTTTATAATATGTCTAAAATAAAATCTCAAAAAAATAAAATTAAAGGTCTAATAAATAAAGAAGGAAAATGGGTAGAAGAGGAGAAGGAAATAGGTGCTCTCTTTAAAAATTTCTTTGAAAATCAACTATGTAGTCAGTCATGTAGGACAGATAATTCTCTAATGCAAGAGATTAGGGTGACCATTACGGAAGCTCAAAACCAATTAATGGAATTGATCCCAGAAGAACCAGAAGTCAAAGAAGCTGTCTTTAGTCTGGATAAAGATAGTGCTGCAGTACCTGATGGTTGGAATAACTATTTTTATCAGGTAAACTGGAACATGATTAAAACTGAGCTAGTCCCTGCAATTGCAAGTTTTTTTGTAGGGGCGGAAATCCCAAAATCATGGGCAAAATCTTATATAGTACTAATTCCAAAAAAAGAATCACCACAGAAATGTGAGGATTATAGACCAATAAGTTTATATAATGCTATGTATAAAATATTGGCCAAAATATTACAAAATAGGCTAAGCTTAATTTTACCTACAATAATATCTCAGGAACAAACTGGCTTTGTTAAAAACAGATTAATGATTGATAATATAAAACTTGCATCAGAAATGATGAAAGAAATAGGTGGTAAAGCTAGAGGAAAAAACTTAGTGGTCAAACTAGATCTATCGAAAGCCTTCGATAGAGTGGAATGGGATACCCTTTGCTTTGTGTTAAGAAGATTCAGCTTCTCTGAGCTGACCATAGATTTAATTTATAGATGTATTTCAAGCACCTGGGTAAGAGTCCTGGTAAATGGTAAGTTAAGTGAGGAATTTAAACCAAATAAAAGTTTAAGGCAAGGGGATCCGTTATCCCCCCTTCTTTTTGATATATATATAGAACTATTAATACGAAACTTGAATAAGAAAATATCCGAAGGTAAAATAATGTCATTCAGACAACCAAGGAATACACCCAGAATTGGTTGTTTAGCTTACGCAGATGACTTTATAATATTTACTAATGCTAGCACAAAGTCTTTAATGAATCTTATGGATCTTCTGCAAATATTTGAAAAAGAGACAGACCAAATGGTTAATAAAAGTAAATGTCAGTTTATGCTTGCAAAAAATGCAAATCCAAAGTTAGTAGATAAAATAAAAAATATTACATGTTTTTTGGAAATTAAAAGGGCATTAATGTATCTAGGTTGTCCGATATATGAGGGGAGGTTGAAGGAAGAATATCTAACCTACCTTCAAGACAAATTAATAAAGAAAATAGCAGGATGGAAAGAAGAGCTCCTGGGATTTGGGGGGAGGATTACGTTGCTTTTACATGTATTACAAAGCATACTCACACACATATTATCAGTGATACATCCCCCTAAAAAATTTATTAAAAAACTCGAATCAGAAATGGCAAACTTCTTATGGGGTAAAAAACAAGGCAGAAATAAACAACACTGGAAGGACTGGAAAACTATTTGTTATCCGAAAGAGGAAGTAGGTTTAGGTCTAATGAGCCTCCAGGACTCGGCAGCTGCCTGGGACTGTAAAAGCTGGTGGAGACTTAAAGAAAGCGATAATCTATGGGCTAAATATATGCGGGTAAAATATTTAGATAATAAAAATAAGACTTCTAAGAAAGCTTCGAATAGTTGGAAGTCAATGGAAAAATAAAAAGAGATAGTAGACTCTCACTCTATACTAAAGAAGAGTGGTTGGAAATGAACGTTAACACCACAAGGAAACTTTTCCCTCAAATCGGCAAAAGATTTGGTCAGAAAGAAAAAACCGGTTCAAACTCTATTTAAATGGGTATGGCAAGAAAATGTTCCGCAAAAAATGCGCTCCTTCACATGGAAGGCATTATTGAACGCTATACCGGTAGATAGAAATGTACAAAAGAAAGGGATAAACATGGCTTCAAGATGCGAATGCTGTTCTCAAGCGGTTGAAACAACTGATCATTTGCTTTCGAATGGTCCCATTGCAGAAAAAATATGGAGAGAGATGGAAGGGAAAAAAAGAATATGTAAAATAGAAGATGGATTAATAGATAAAGTTAAAAAATGGGAAAAAGTAAACATGAAAAGCCCCGCCAGGAAATGGCTTAATCAGAAACTGCCGCATCTAATTATTTGGTGCATTTGAAAATCTAGAAACAAAAGTAAATTTGAAAATATAAGGATGAACTAAACAGAAATTATAAAAGATATTAGAAAGGAGATATATAATATATCAATAATAAAACCGATAGTAATATAGGATTTGAAACAAGAAAAGAAGCTTGAGAATGAATGGGATCTCACATACAAAGTGTTAAAATAGCAATGGGCTAAATGTATACAGTGGAATGCTCCGCCGGTTGGCAAACTTTCACTTAATACGGATGGGAGTTTTAGCAGGGACACTGGAATAGCAGGAGGAGGCGGGGTAATAAAAGATCATACAGGGACAGTACAGAGAGCATTTACCAGATCTAGTAGGGCATCCTCGGCTTTAGAATCAGAAATTAGAGCATTAAAATCAGCGTTAGAGATATGTAAGCAGCTAAACTTTAAAAACATTGAAGTTTAGGTAGACTCAAAATTACTAGTTGATACGGTAATTAATAAGAAAATATTATGGAGGTATGAAGAGGATCTAGAAGTTATTCTTAATCTTTTGGAAGAATTGAAGGCCTCAATAATATGTATATATAGAGAAGCCAATAATCTAGCGGACTGTCTATCTAAAATAGGCACCACCAGAGGAAATATAGATTATAATGAGAAAATCATGCCAAATAAACTAAAGGGAATATCATGTTTAGATAAAATGGGTTTTCCTTATATTAGAACAAATAAACAGACCACGAAGATATGACATAGTCTCATCTGTTTGCTGGATTGTGCGGGAATTCATTTGCAGAGAATTTCTATCTCACAATTAAATGGAATGGAAGGATGGAGATTGAGCCAAATGGATATATATGAAGGAGATCCCATTATAGGATATATTAATTCTGCATTTGGGCAAAATGGTGCATAGCTATACTGTATGGTTGTTAAAATAATATGTATGTAATTTTAGAATTTCTGCATACTCAAAATATGTGCTAATTCTGCATTTTGGGAGAAGTCGATAACCTCTTCAGAAAGGATGTATTTTGATTTTCTTTGCAGGACAATATGTATTCTGTCTTTTCCTTGCAGAATGTTAAAGGGGAGAAATCGTTAACACTGTGGAGCTTGCCTTATGTTGTATTAGTTTAATCAAGAATAAGTGTAGTAGGGTGTCAAGTTCTGGTAGGCACGGTTGTTGTTTTTTTGTTTTCTCTTTGGTTTTGTTCTAGGATCAACAGCGAATACACGAGGAAGGAAGACGGCTGGAATCTTGTGAAGATTAGAGCCAGACGCAAGGGGGAAAGGAGAGATAGAGGTTCGTCCACATGGGCAGCACTAATCTATAGTGGATGCTGCTGTTAAAGAGCCTCCAGTGAGGATGCTGATGCTGTCTAAAACTAGCGAAAGAGTCTATAGGGATGCTGCTAAAACTGCTTTCATAAATATGCAGTGACAATATCAAATAAAGAGCCTTCACTGAGTACATATCATTGAAAACTTGTTGCTGCCTGTTGCTGTCAGGAGAACTCCTGCTGTTGCTGTCTGTTGCTATTAGGATTAGTTGCTATCTGTTGCTGCCAAAGCACATGTAGAGTGCTCCCTGTTGCTGTCAGGAGAACTCCCGCTGCTGAGACGAATATAACCACTGGAGTGGAAAGACTCCCTGCTGTTCAATGTCATATAATAGGGAAGAATCATACAGAGAGCGGTTACTGCTTCAACTAATCCTAAGGAAATGATAGTTTCTCTGAATTATTGGCTAGGGTATTGGTCTGTAAATAGTATGTCTTTTAAGTTTTCTGATGTTGTAAAGGTCTTCCTCCGCTACAAGTGAGGGATATGTTTTCTTTAATAAATGTTAAAAGCCTTTTTTTTAAAAAAAAAAAAATTATAAAATTGTGTAAATTGTGGGTGCTAATTATAAATACTCTTTATAAATACTATTTATGTTAGAAACAGTTATAAATTTTATTAATAATCTTAAGAATTATAAATACTCTTTATGTTAAAAAATATATAAATATATATATTTTATGGTTATAAATTTTTAAGAATTCATATTTATTTTTAAAAAGATAATATGAAATAATTTTAAAGGCATAAAATTTCATATTATTTTATATCATTTATAATTTTTAAAATTCTAAAAATTACTTAAAGTGAGAAGATAACTAAAAAAAGTTATACTTATTATTTTAATAAAGAGTGAATATTAAAAGCTAATAGTAAAATTATTATTTAATTATTTAATTCTTATAAATTTTAGTAGGGGTAAATATCTATGTATTTATTATTAAATATCAATTTATTTTCTTTAAAATTTAATAAAAAATTTTAAATTTTTATTATAATTCAAAATTTTTAAATTTTGTAGTAATTATTTTTTTAAAAGTTTCCAATAATCATAAAATTTTTTTATACATATAATAATATTAATATTTACTAGTTTATTCATCAATTCATCAAAAATATTTAATCATACGATGAATTATTTTACTTTTATATTAGTAGATATTTTAATGAATGTTCATTTATTTTTAAAAATATCTTAAAAAAATAATATAATTGTAAAATTTAATATTTAATATTACTTTAATTCAAATGGTTATGTTTTTAATAAAAAATTTTTTAAAAGTTTTTTTAATAATTTTTTTAATATTTTATAATCATAAAAATATTTATTTTAGTTCTTATTAATAATTTTTTTTATTTTTATAATTTTTTAATTAATTATTTATAATATCCTATTTTATAATTTTATGAGGAGAATGTGTTTTTAAAGGATTGCTCATCCATAGACCATGACATACATTTAATAACCAAAATTAAATAAAATATTTAAACAAATAATAAATTAAAAAAAAAATAAATCATTTAAGATTAGAGATGGAAATTATCCACAATGCAAATAGCTAGGGAAAACCCAAGCTAAATGGCTATATTTTGTGAAAGATAAAATTTTAAAAATAATCGCTTGCAATAAAATATAAAATAGAAAAAAAAATTTAGATCATTATTTTGCAATGGATTTTGTCTCGATATAATTAGCTAGGAAAAATTCGTCGCTAAATTCTCAGTTTTATTTGCGAGGAAAACTATAAAAATATTAGCGTCAAAATTTATTTTGATATAATTAGCTAGGTAAAATCCATCATTAAATTCCCAGTTTTCTTCCGGGTTTCATTGCACGGAAATCTATTAAAATATTATGAATAAAATTTATTTTGATATAATTAGCTAGGGAAATTTCGTCGCTAAATTCGTGACTAATTTTCCCGGTTTTTTTTTGAGGAAATCTACCAAAATATAAGCAACATATAATTTTCAATCAGACATTTTCATCAATAATCCATCACTAATATTTCGCTAGTATTTATTTCAATGTAAAATCAAAAATCCTTTGTTATTCCCTTGCTATTACCTAGCTAATCCTTCTCTATTTGGCTAGGGAATGATCCCTAGCAAAATTTTCCTAGTTAAATTGATATTTTCTAGTAGTGTCTATCTATCTGTCTGTCTATCTATCTGTATATTGATTTGTCTATTGATCAAAATACCCATCTTTCTATCTATCCATCTATCTATCTGTTAATTTATTAATCTATCAATCAATCTATCTATCCGTATATCAGTCTATCTATCTATCTGACTATCTATCTATCTTTTGATAAGTCTATCTATCTATCTATCTATCTATCCATCAATCTATATATATATATATATGTCTATCTATCAATCGATCTATTTGCCCTTTTTTTGTCTTTCTTTTTGTCTATTTGTTTATCTATCTATTCGTCTATCTATCTTTCTATATGTGTGTATATCTATCTCTCTCTATATTTATCTATATGCCTATTTATCTATCTGTCTAAAAATATTTCTGTCTATTTATGAATGAATGAATGAATCAATCAATATATCTATCTATATGGCTATCTTTATGTTAATTTATTTGTCTATCTATATGCATGTCTATTTTCCTATCTATCTGTCTATCTTTCTATCTACATGACTATCTATCTATCTATCTATAAGTCTATCTATCTGTCTGTTTATCAGTCAATCTATCATTCTATCTATCTATCTATCTATCTATCTATCTATGTATCTCTTTATATTTTTATAAGTCTATCTATCTTTCTATCTATCTGTATATCTATCTATTTGTCTATTAATCAGTCTATCTACTTGTCTATCCATGTGCCTGTCTATTTGTGTGTCTATCAATCAGTCTATTTATCTATTTATTTATCTGATCATCTATCTATCTATCTATCTGTATGTCTATTAAGTTATCTATCCATCTGTGTGTTTATCTTTTTATCTATCTATCTTTCTATCTCTCAGACCATTCGCCTTTCTAACTAACTAACTAACTAACTATCTGTCTATCTATTTGTCTATCTACCTATCTACCTAATTATCTATCTATCAATCTATCAATCTATCTATCCATTATTTGTCTATCTATCTAAATATCTATCTATCTGTCTATCTAATTATGTGTCTATCTATCTATCTATCTATCTATCTATCTGTTATCTTATTGTTTCCTTATATTTGTCTATATATCTAACTATCTATTTGTTTATCTATCTATCTATATATCTATCTGTCTATATATTATTCTAAATATCTAATATCTATCTATCTCTCTATCAAACTATCTATCTATCTATCTATCTGTCTGTATGTCTATATATCTTTTTATCTATCTATCTATCTATATAATAATTTAATAATTTATGTATCTATTTGTCTATCTAATTATCTCTATATATGTGTATTTATGTATCTATATATCTATCTATTTATCTATCTATCTGTCTATTTATCTATATATTTATCTTTTTATCTATATGTCTATATATCTATCTATCTATTCGTCTATCTATTTATTTATTTATTTATCTATCTTTTTGTCTTTGTATATGTCTATATATCTTTTTATCAATTTATCTATCTTTATATCTATCTATATATCATTTTATATTATCTATCTATTTATCTATCTATTTAACTATTTGTCTAATGATCTATCTATCAATTTGTCTATCTATCTGTCTAACAAACTATCTAATTTTTAGTCTAGATATCTGTCTAACTATCTGTCTATTGATCTGTCTATCTATCTATCTATCAATCCATCTAACTATCTGTCTATTAACCTATCTATCTATATATCTATCTATCTATTTGTCTATCAACATATCTACCAATCTATTAGTTTATCGATATGTCTATCTATATATTTATCTATTTGACTATCTATTTGTCTATTGATTTTTCTATTGATTTGTCTATATATCTATATATGTATCTGTCTATATATCCATCTATCTAATTGTCTATCTATCTATTAATTTATCTAACTATCTATCCATATATCTATCCGTAAATCAGTCTATCTATCTACAGATGATCTATTTGTTTATCTATTGATCTTTTGATCAGTCTATCTATCCATAAATTATTCTATATATATGTGCGTTTATATAACCATCTATCTATCTATCCTTTTATTTGTCTTTATATCTTTATTATTATTTGTCTATCTATTTAACTATCTATTTGTCTATCTATCTATCTATCTATCTATCTGTCTGTCTGTCTTTTTATTTGTCTATCTATTTGTCTTTATATATGTATGTCTATCTATCCATATATGTATATAGCTGTCTATCTATCTATCTGTCTATATGCGTGTCTATTTGTCTGTCTATCTATTTATCTTTATGTTTATATTTTTATATGTCTATCTAAATGTCTGTCTATCTGTCAATCAATCAATCTATGTATCTATATGTATATCTATTTATCTATCTATCTGTCTGTCTATTTTTCTATCTATCTTTCTGTCTATCTGTATATCTATATGTCAGTCTATTTTGCAATCTATTTGTCTATCTATCTATCTATCTATATGTCTATCTATCTATCTATATATATGTCTATCTATCTATCTTTCTATATGTGTATGTCTCTATATTTCTATATGTCTATTTATCTTTCTATTTATCTATCTATCTATCTATCTATTTGTCTATTTATCTAGCTAACTATCGATATGTCTATCTATCACTCTATTTTTCTATTTATTTATTTGTCTATTAATATGTCTATCTATCTATCTATTTGTATGTCTATTAATCAATATATCTTTCTATTTGTATATCTCATTATATATCTATCCATCTATCTATGTTCTGATCTATCTGTATATCTATTTGATTATTTATTTGTCAATCAATCAATCAATCAATCTATTTGTCTAACAAACTTTTTATCTATTTATCAATAAATCAATCAATCTAAATATCTATCTATTTGTCTGTCTGTCTATCTATTTCACTATCTTTCTGTCTATCTATCTATCTATCTATCTATATATCTATATATCTATTTATCATTATGCCTCACTATATATATATATATATATATATACCGATCTATCTTTTAAAATGTCTATCTTTCTTTCTTTCTATTTTTCTAACTTTCTACCTAACTATATGTCTATCTATATGTCTATTTATTTTTATGTCTATATATTTATCTATATGTCTATCAAATTATCTATCTATCTATCTGTCTATCTATCTTTCTTAAAATCTATCTATCTATGTATCTTTCTATATATCTACATATTTATCTATCTATCTTTCTATCTATCTCTAGATCTATTTATCAATCAATCTGTCTATCTATCTATGTATCTATATATTTATCTATCTATCTATGTTTTTGTCTTTCTATCTATCTGTCTGTATATCTATATGGCTATATATCTATCTATCAATTTTTCTATCTATATATTGGCCTATTTGTCTGTCTATTTGTCTATCTATCTTTCTATCTATCTATATGTTTATTTATCTATTTGTCTATCTATATGTCTATCTATATATCAAACTATATGTCTGTCTATATGTTTGTTATTTATCTAACTATCTGCCTATCTATCAATTAATCTGTCTATCTATCTATCTATATATCTCTCTATCTATCTATCTATATATCAATTTATCTATCAATATATATATATATATATATCTATCTATCTATATATCTATCTATCAGTCAATATATTTGTCTATCAATCTATCTATCGAATTGCCTATATATATCTCTATATATATCTAACATTCTATCTATTTATCTGTCTATTTATCTGTCAAACTATCTAAATATCCAATTGTATATCTTTTGTCTCTCTTTTGATCTATTTGTCTATCTATTTGTCTATATATCTGTTTATGAATCTATCTAACTATCTGCATATCAATCTATCTATAAATATGTATATCTATCTGTCTATCTACCAGTCTATCTATCTGACCATCTGTTTGTCTATAATCTGCCTATCTTTCTGTCTAACAATATATCTATTTATCTATATATCTGGCTATATATCTATTTATCTATATATCTGTCCATATATCTTTATTATCTATTAATCTTTTGTATAGTTATCTATCAAATCTATATGTGTATCTATCTTTCTAATTATCTAACTATTTATCCATCTATTCATCTATCTATCTATATGTCTATCTATCCTTTTGTCTATTAGTGAATCTATATATCTAACTATTTGTCTATATGTCTGTATATGTATATGTCTATTTATGCATCTATATGTCTATCTATTTATTGGTCTATCTATCTATCTATTTATCAGTCTATCTGTCTGTCTATCTATCTATCTATCTGTCTGTCTGTCTGTTTATCTATCTATCTATCTGTCTGTCTATCTATCTATCTATCTATCTATCTATATATGTTTGTATATGTATATGTCTATTTATGCATCTATATGTTTGTCTATCTATTGGTCTATCTATCTATCTATTTATCAGTATATATATATATATCTATTTATCAGCATGTCTATCTGTCTATCTATCTATCTATCTATCTATGTGTCTATTTATGTGGCTATCTATCAATTATCTATCTATCTGCCTATCAATCTATAAATCTATCTATATGTCTATATGTCTGTCAATATGTCAATCCATCTATTTGTCTATCTAAAATGGTTATCTAACTATTTGTCTATCTATCTATCTATATATCTACCTATCTATATGTCTATCTATCTATTTATCTTTCTGTCTATCAATCTATCAATCTATCTGTCAATCTGCTTGTCTATCTATTTGTCTATCTATCTGTCTAGCTATTTGTCAATCTATCTGTCAATATTTTTATCTATATATTTGTCTATCTATCTATCTATTTTCTATCTATATATCTATCTATATGCAAATATATCTATATATCTACGTCTATCTATCTATCAATCATTCTGTATAACTTTCTATCTATCTATCTTTCTATATATCTATCTGCCTATCAATCAATCTATCTATCCATCTATATATCTATTATTATTCTATCTTTCTAACTCTCTTTCTATTTGTCAATCTATTAATATATCTAAATATTCATCTATCTAACTATATATCTATCTTCTTATCTATTAGTCTATCTATTTGTTTATAAATATCTTTATAAATTTGTCTATATCTGTCTATCTATCTTTATATATATCTATCTATATATGTATTTATGTATTTATTTATCTATATATCTATATGTTGATCTATCTATCTATCTATCAAAGTATCTATGTATCTGTCTATTTATCTATTTATCTATCTATCTGTCTCTATTTTTTTATTAATTTATCTCTTATCTACCTATTTAGCTGTCTACCTATCTGTCTATCTACATGTCTGTTTATCTATTTTTCGTTGTATCTCTTTGTATATCTATATATCTGTCTGTCTATCTATCTGTCTATTTATATATCTATCTATTTATTTATCACTTTGTATATCCATCCATCTGTCTATCTATCTGTCTATCTCTATTTTTATTGATCTATCTATTAATCTGTCTATATATCTATGTATGTATGTATGTATGTATGTATGTATATATCTATCTCTATATTTATTCATTAATTTATCTTTCAATCTAATCATTTGTTTATTCATCTATCTAATCGTCTCTCTATCCTACTATCTATCACTTTATAAATCCATCTTAATATCTGTATATCTATCTGTCTATATATATATCTATATATCTATATATCTATCCAAATATCTATATTTCTAATTATCCATCTATCTATCAATATATTTATGTGACTATCTATCTGTCTATTTGTATTTATATAGTTCTTTATTTCTGTCTTTTTATATGTTGATCTATTTGTTTGTCTATCTATCTATATATCTAAATGTTTATGTATCTTTATATCTTTCTATGTATCTATATGTTTATCCATGTTCTGGATATATTTAGCTAGGAAAATTCCGTCGCTAAATTTTGGGTTATATTAGAAAGGGAAATTCCGCCGCTAAATCCGTCATTATATTCAGGAGTTTATTATCTAGGGAAATTATATCGCTAAATTCATTGCTAAATTTACTGTTTTTCTTTAGCAGAATTTACGAAAATATTTTGTCGCTAATCCATTGCTAATCCGTTGCTAAATTTTCCCTTTTCTTGAGCAGAAATTACAAAAATATTCCATCGCTAATCAGTGGCTAACTGTTGCTAAATTCCCCGCTTTTCTTTAGCGAAATTTACGAAAATATTCTATTGCTAATCCATCGTAAATCCGTTACTAAATTTCCCTCTTTTCTTGAGCTAAATTTACGAAAATATTTTATCGCTAATCCGTTGCAAATTTTTATTTTAATGAAAAATCAAAAATCCCTTTCCATTCCCTAGTTAATCCCTCGTAGTTTAGCTAGGGATTGATCCCTAGCTAAAATTCACTAGCTAAATGAACATTTTCTTGTAGTGCCTCAACTCCTCATCAATCAATCAATGAAGAAAAAGTTAGTTGCTTGAAGAATAAAGAAATCTCAGTTATCGGCTCTCATATTCTATTAGGCATGAATTCTCGAAGAGCAATTGGTAACAACCTTTGCATGAATACATGATAATCACGACTCTTCATTCCAAACATCTTAAGTTTTGTCGCATCCACACATCTCTCTAGATTAGAAGCATAACCAACTGGAAATCTATATTTTTTTACCCACTCCAACACAACCTTCTTCTGTGATTTATTTAACACAAATAGCACATCATGATATTTATTAGTTACAAGTTTTTTTGTAAATTGAGGATGACAACAATATTTATGCAACTCATCTATTGACTTGAAAGAGTCCTTAGTCTTCCCTAGAATATTAAACACTATATTGAAAATAATATCAAACACTTTTTGCTCGATATGCATAACATCAAGATTGTGCCTGAGCAAGTGTTCAAGCCAGTAGGGCAAATCCTAGTAAATTCTTCTCTTATTCCACCCACAAGTCTTAGATATAGCTGCATTCACAACCTTGGCATCAACATCTATCACCTTCCTCAAGTATTTGTTATTCAATTCTGGCAGAATATCATCCCAAGATCTAACCCCCAGGAATTGTTTAGAAACCTTTCTATTCATAATGAAGTCTTTTGTATTACGTTGATACGGATGATTAATGGGCAATAAATTCTGTTGGTTGTTGAACCACAACTATTTTTGGCTCTTAATTAATCTAAAAGCATCAAAATCTTCGAGACAATGTAGGCATGCCAACATACTAGTTGTATTCCACTTAGACATCATAGAATATCTTGGAAAGTCTAAATGGTTCACATGAGGGCAGTGCATATCTGAAAATTTTGCCGTTTGGAAATATCATAATTTTGAACCCTAACACCCAAAGACTTTTCAACTCCGCTATTAATGGCTGCAATAAAATTTTTTCCTTTTGCTTGTACTGAGCATGCCCACATATTTTACAACTGTTAAGGTCACTGTAATTACCCCAACATATCATACAATTGTTCACGCATTAGTGAATGACCTGTACGGGTAATTTTCTTCTAACTAACTTCTTCGTGCTGTAAAAATCCAATGACATCAAATTATCTTTTGACAACAATTCTTGAATGAATCTAGACATATCATCAAACCATGCCTGTGAATACTTGTGTCTGCACTTTATTTCTAACATCCTAATGGCTAGAAAAAGTTGAGTATGCTTAGAATTTCCCTCATATATAGGTTTGTCTCCAGCTTTAATCTTGTCATATAATTTTTTTCCCTCGCCATTTGTATCCTCATTTGGGTCGAATTCAGCAACCACTGCATCAAAAACCAATTTATGGTATGTAGTGTGATTAATATTATCTGAGACCATCTGATTAGTTTCACTTACTAACACACATACTAAACTAGAAAACCTCTGTTGGACTTGCTTCTCACCATGATATATCCAAACATAGTAATCCGCCACAAAACCATTTCTATACAAATGTATCTTCACAGTTTCAACATTCAAAAACTTTTTATTCTGACATTTAACTAAAGTGCAATGACTCCTTATATTTGTACCACTATTCACACACTCATGATGTCTCAGAGCAAACTCAACAAATTCATCAACTTTATCCCCCCAATCATTAGAGAACATTCCATTCACTATTCGACCATTGTACATCCATTCACGATCGTCTTCCATAACTAGTTAAAAAAATCATTTTATTTAACAAATCAATTATCTCTTATTATTGTTATATATAATTATATAGACATTTATTTAGATATACAAATATTTATATATAGTTATACACGTATAGTTTAAACTAATGTTGTATATTGTTATACATGTAATTATAAATATAGTTGCATGTGGTTATACATATAGTTACACATATGTTAAATGTATATTTATACATGTAGGTTTATATATTTGTTCATTTAATTTTATATATTTATACATATAGTAATCTATAGGTATAGATATAGTAAAATACTTTTTTATATACTACTATATACAAGTATATATTAAATATAAACTATAAATTTAATACATAAATATAATTTTGCATAAAACTTTTAAAGTTATACACATTGTAAGATACAATTATTTATAGTTATATATAATTTTACATATAATATATATAGTTATAAATAGTTATATATAATTAAACATATAGTTATATATTGATATATTCATACAAGTAGTTATAAGTAGTTATACATAAATATATACAATGTTATAAACAAATATTTTGATTTATTTATATGAATATATATGTATATATAGTTACAAATATAGTTATATATTCTTATATAAACATTTATTTAGATATACAAATATTAATATATAGTTATACACATATAGTTAAACATAATGTTCAATGTTGTTATAAATGTAATTACAAATATTGTTACATATGGTTATACATATAGTTATACATATAGCTGAACGTATATTTATACATGTAGGTTTATATATTTGTTCATTTAATTTTATATATTTATACATATAATAATGTATAGATATTGATGTAGTAAAATACTTTTTTATAAACTACTATATACCAGTATTTATTAAACATAAGCTGTAAATTTAATATTTAAATATAATTATGCATAAAACTTTTAAAGTTATACTTATAGTAAGATACAATTATTTATAGTTATATATTATTTTAAATATAATATTTATAGTTATAAATAGTTATATATAGATATATTCATACAAGTAGTTATAAGTAATTATACATAAATATAAACAACGTTATAAAAAAATATTTTGATTTAATTATATGAATACATAAATGTATATATAGTTACAAATATAGTTATATTTAATTATATAGTGCTACATAATTATACAAATATTTATATATAATTATACACATATAGTTATAAATATGTATGTAGTTAAAGATATAATTATATATAACATTTATATAGTTATACATTAAGTAAAATATACTTATATATAATTATATGTTAGTATACATATAATATTTTTTTAGAAATATAGTAATATAGAATTATACATATAGTTATACATTATTATATAGTTACAAATTAGTTATACAAAGTTATAAATATAGTTATAGAAATAGTTTACTTTATTATAAATATAGTTATAAATACTTTTATATAAAATGACATATGATTATATAATTAAACACGTGTATCTATATAATATTTGTGAATAAAATATTTTTATAATTATAACTTAAATATTATTATATTTATATGTAACACTTTTATAAATAATATATTGTATATATATATATCACATTTTGATAAATATTATAAATATTCTATATTTATATAAAAAAATATGTAATATAAATATTTACAAAATTGTATAATCATTTAATATTATATAATTGTTATATTAAAAAATATATAAATGGATAGGTTAATGTAAATTTTGTATAGATATTCATAAACATTAATACATATGTATTAATATTTATATATATCATTATATGTTTATATAAACATATCAATGTGTATTTATAATGTAATACATTTATATATATATTAAAGTTTAGACATTTATACATAATGTCATACGATTATATAAATATATAAAAGTTTATATATAATGTTATAGACATTTAAGATTAACATTATATAAAAGTTTGATTTAACATTATTCATTATATATATTAAAATATAGATATTTATCCATAATGTCATATGATTATATAAATATAAACCATTAACATTAAGATTATTCGGATGCAAATATCCAGTAATTGAAATCAAAATCAATAAAACACTAAAATTTTAAACAGTAGAAGAACAAAGATTAAACTGAAAAATTATAGTTTAAATAATTATGTCGAGTCAAAATCATGTTAGTTTAAATGAAATTGAAGTAAAAATGAAGAAATTCGGTGGAGAAATAAAAAAAACTAATACCCGAATATACTAAAAAAATAAAATTCTGATTGTCTATATATAATTCAGAGAGATGGAGATATGTATAAGCAATTTGAAGGAGAAGAACAAAGAAAAACTTACTTGGATTCAGAAGAATAGTGGATAGCTGGAAAGATAGATAGATAGAAAATAGAAAGATAAATAGATAGATTGACAGATTGACAAAAAGATAGATAGATAGATAGATAAAAAGAAAAATAAAAAGACAAATAGATAGATAGATAGATAGATAGACACACACACACACACACACACACACATAAAGATAGATAAAAAGATAGATAGATAAATAGATAGGTAGAGAGATAGATAGACAAAAGATAAATAGATAGAGAGGTAGAGAGATAGATAGACAAAAGATAAATAGATAGAGAGGTAGAGAGATAGATAGACAAAAGATAAATAGATAGACATATAGAGATATAAATAAATAGATAGACAAATCACATATAGATAGATAGATAAATAGATAGATAGATAGATAAATAGACGGATAGGTAGATATAAAGATAGATAGATAAATAGAAAGACAAATAGATAAACAAATAGATAGACATACATATAGATAAATATATAGATAGATAGATATATATAGAAAGATAGATAAAAAGATAGATTAATAGATAGATAGACAGACATATAATTAGATAGATAGATAATTCAATAGAAAGATAGTTAAATACAAAGAAAGATAGATAGATAGACATATAGAAAAATAGATAGATAGATAGACAGAAAGATAGATAGAAAGACAAATAGATAGATAGGTAGATAGATAATAGATAGATAGATTGAGTGAGAGATATACAAATAATAGACACATAGATAAAGTGATAGATAGATAGATAGTTATACAGATAGATAGACATACAGATAGATCGAAAGATAGACAGATAGATAGACAAATATATAGATACATAATAGAACAATAGATAGAGTGATAGATAGACAAATAATAGACACAAAGATAGAGTGATATATAGACAGATAGATAGATAGATAGACAGATAGATAGACATATAGATAGGCAGACCGATTGATAGATAGACAGACATATAGATAAATAGATAGATAGATCGATAGATAAAGACATAGATAGGCAGATAGACAGATAAATAGATAGAAAGATAGACAGATTGATAGAAAGACTAAGATAGATAGACGGGCAGATTGATAGACATACACGTATATAAATTGATTGAAAATAAGAAAGATAAAAAAAGAAAGAAAAAAAGAAAGAAAAAAAGAAAGATAAATAGAGAGATAGAAAGAATGATTGGTTGGTTGTTAATTAAATAGATAGATAAACAAATATATAGATAAATAGATAGACAAATAAATATACAGATATAAAAAAAGATACATAGATAGATAAATATAGATTATGATAAATATATAGATAGATAGAGTGAGAGAGAGATAGATAGACAAATAGTTAGATAGACAAATAAATAGATAGATAGACCAACAAAAATATATATATATATATATAGGCTGACATGTAGATTAATAGATAGACAGACAGATAGGAAGACAAATAGATAGATAGAAAGATAGATTGATAGATAAACAAATAGATAAACAGATTAATAGATTTCTTGATAGATAGATAGATAGATAGATAAATAGACAGATGGATAGATTTATTGATATATAGATTGATAGACAAATTGATCGACATATTGATTGATAAATAGATTGACAGATTGATATAAAGAAAGAAAGATAGATAGATACAGAGATAGATAGATAAATAGATATATAGATAGAAAAATAGATAGATAGATAGATAGAAAAATAGATAGAAAGATAGAAATATAGATAGGTTAATAGATAGAAAGATAGATAGAAATATAGACAAATATATAGATAGATAGATAGATAAATAGATAGATAGACAGGCTGATAGATATATAAAAATATAGATAGATAGATAGATAGATAGACATATAAATCAATTGATAGATAGACAGATAGATAGACATATAGATTGAAAGAAAGAAAGAAAGATAGATATATAGATAGAAAGTTAGAAAGATAGATTATTAGAAAAATATATAGATAGATATATAGATAGATAAATAGATAGATAGACATTTAAATAGATAAATAGATAGATAAATAGATAAAAAGATAGATAGATAGAGAGACACACAAATAGATTGATAGATAAATATAGATAGTGAGATAGATACACAAAAGATATACAAATAGATAGATAGATAGATAAATAAATAGATAGACATATAGATATATAGATATATATAGAGATATATAGACATATAGATAGCTAGATAGATAGATAGATATACATATAGATAGAAAGAAAAATAGACAAATAGATAGAAAGATAGATAAATAGATAGAAAGATAGATAAATAGATAGATAGAAAGATAGATAGATAGACAGATAGATAGATAGAAAGATTGATCGACATACAAACAAATAGATAGATAAACAGATAAAATGATAGTTAGAAAGATAGATAGATAGACAAAGAATAGACATATTGATAGAAGATAGACATATTGTTTGATAGATAGATGGATTGATAGAAATATTGATAGACACATTCATAGAGATAATGATAGACAGATTGATAAATAGATTGATAGACAGATTGATGGATAGATTGATAAACATATTGATAGAACATATTGATAGATAGATTAATAGACATACATATAGATAGATAGATATATAGATAGAGAGATAGATAGATAGATATATATATATATATAGATACAAAGATCGATAGATTATTAGATAGTTAGATAGATGAATAAATAGATAGATACATATACACATATATAGATAAATAGATAGATGAATAAATAGATAGACAAATAGAAGAAATTTTAAAAAGACACATAGATAGATAGATAAATAGATAGCCAAATAGATAGATAGTTAGATAGATAGAAATATAGATAGATAGATATAAAAAATATATATCAATAGATAGATATATAGATAGCTAGCCAGATAGATATATTAATTTATAGATAGATAGATAGAGAAATTGATATATTGATAGATAAATAGATAGACATATAGATAAATAGATAGATAGATAAAAATAATGATAGATAGATGGACAAACAGACAAATAGATAGATAAATAGACAGATAGATTTATAAATCGATAGATAGGTAAAAAAATAGATACATGAATAGATAGATAGACAAAAAGATAAATAGATAGATAGACATAAAGACTGATAGATAGACAAATAGATAGGCACATTAATATAAAAAAAGGGAGATAGATTGATAGAAAAATGAGAGAAAGATAGATATATAGATAGACATATTGATAAAATGATTGATAGACAAATAGATAGTCATATAGATAGATAGATAGATGAATTGATTGTGTTATAGTCAAATTGATATTTAGATTGATAGATAGAGTGATAGTCAGATTTATAGATAGATGATAGACAAATTGATATAAATATAGATAGATAGATAGATATACAGGTAGATACACAAATAGATAAATAGATAGATAGATAGATAGATAGATATATATATATATATATATAGAAAGACAAATATATAGATAAAAAGATAGATTGACAAAGAGAATAATAAATAAAAATATATATAGATAGAAAGATAAAAAGATAGATAGATAGATATAAATATAGTTAGATAGATCGATAGACAAATAGATTGATAATTAGATTGATAGACAGATATATATATATAAAGATAGATCAACAAATATGTAGAAAGATAATAAAAATATAGATAGATATATTGATAGAAATATAGATAGATAGATAGATAGATAGACAATAGATTGACATATAGTTAAATTGATATATAGATAGATAGTCAGCAATATAGGAAGATAGATAGAAAGATAGAGAGAGAGATAAATAGATAGATAGATATACAAATGGATAGATAGATTGATAAATATATTTATAGATAGAAAGATATACATATTGATATAAATATAGATAGATAGATACAAAGAAAAATAAATAGACATACAGATAGATAGATAGATAGATTGATATAAAGAAAAACAAATATATTGATTGATATATATATATATACATATAGTTAGACAGAAAGATTCATGTAAATTTAGATAGATAGATAGACAGATAGATAGATGATAGATAGAAAGAAAGATAGATTGATAGACAAATAGATTGATAGATAGAAACAAAGATAGATATAGAGATAGATAGATAGATTAGTAGATAGATAGATAGATACATACATAGATTGGTATATCGATAGAAAGAGAGATAGATAAAAAGATAGATAAGCATATAGATAGAAAAATAAATTGATTGATACAGAGAGAGATAATTAGGTAGACATATAGATAGATTAATATATAGATAGATAAATATATATATATATATATATATATATATATATATAGAAAAAGTGGTAGACTGAATGATAAATAGATAGATAGATATATAGATAGATAGATAGACAAATAGATATATATATATATATATAGATTGATACATAGATATATAAATAGATAGATAGATAGACATATAGACATATAGATAGACAGTGAGATAAATATATAGATAGATAAATATATTGATAGATCAATAGATAGATAGATAGACCAAAAAATAGATAGAGAGATAAATAAATAGATAGATAGACAAATAAATAGTTAGAAAAATAAATAGATAGATAGATAGATAAATAGACAGATAGATAGATAAGTATATAAAAAAATAATAAACAGATAGATAGAGTGATAGATAGAATGATAGATAAATAAATTAATAGATAGATATATAGACATATATTAGACAGATAGATAGATAGACAAATAGATTGATTGCTAGATTTTTAGATTAACAGACATATAGATAGTTAGAAAGATATACAAATAGATAAATAGATATAAATATTGATAGATAGATTGGTAGATAGAAAAATAGATAGACAGAAAGATAGCTCAAAATTTTGACAGGTAGATAGATAGAAAGATAGACACACAGATAGACAGATAGAAAGATAGATAGATAAATAAATGGATTGATAGACATATAATTAGACAAATAGAAAGAAAGATTGATAGACAAATAGATAGATAGCTAGATAAATACATAGATAGAAAGATTGATAGATAGATATTTAAATCAATAGATAGACATTTAATTAGGTAGATAGATAAATAAATAGAAAGGCTGAAGATAAACAGATAGATAAACATATAGATAGATAAATAAATATATAGATATATATACAGACAGACAGATAGATATATAGATAAATAGATAGACACAGAGATAGATAAATAGAGAGAGAGAGAGATATATATATATATATATATATTAATAGATTGATAAATAGATAGATAAACAGATAGATAGACATATAGATAGATAGATATATATATATATATATATTTAAATTGATAGATAGATAGGTAGATACATAGATAAATAAACAAATAATTAGAAAGATAGATATATAAATAAAAAGATAGACAGACACATAGCTAGATAGATAGATAGTTAGATAGATTATTAGAAAAATATATAGATAGATGGATAAACAAATAAATAAACATATAAATTGAAAGATAAATATATAGATTGACAAATAGACACACAAATAGATAGATAGATATATCAATATATAGATTGACAGATAGATATAAAGATAGATAGATAGGTAGATAGTTAAATAGATAAAAAGACATTTTGATAGATAAATAGATAGATAGAAAGATTGACATGATGACAAATAGATAAATAGATAGATATATAAATATTGATAGACAGATAAATAGTTAGAAAGATAGATAAATAGATAGATATAGAGATAGACATATAGATAAACAAATGGATAGACAGATAGATATACACTTATATATTATTATAGATAGATAGATAGCTAGATATACAGATAGATATATTTATATAGATAGGAAGATTGACTGATAGATAAAAAGATATATAAATAGATAGATAAAAAGACATATAAATAGATAGAAAGATAGATAGATATAAAGATTGACAAAAAAATAGAAAATAGATAAAAAGATAGAAATGATAATAGATTATTAGAATTGATAATAAACAAATAAAAATAGATAGTAAATAAATATAGATAGTGATATAGATATACAAAAGATAGACAAATAGATAGATAGATAGTTACATATATAAACAAAATGATAGATATATGATATACATATATATAAAGAGATAGATAGACAGATAGATATATAGCTAGGTAGACAGATAGATAGTTAGAAAGATAAATCGATAGATAGAAAAATAGATAGACAGATAGTCAAATAATTGATAGAAAGATACATAGAAAGATTGATAGACAGGAAGACAAATAGATAGATAAATAGAAAAAAGATATAAAGAATGAAAGATATACAAAAAAATAGACATATTGGTAGATAGATAGAAATATTGTTAAATAGATAGATAGACAGATAGATAGATGAATTCATAGAAAGATTGATAGACAAATTGATAGATAGATTGATAGACATATTGATAGATAGATTTTTAGATAGATATATATATAGATAGATAAACAAAAATATATATCGATAGATAAGTAGATATATAACTAGCCAGATAGATATATTGATTGATAGCCAGATATATAGATAGAAAAATAGATAGATTGATAGATAAATAGATAGACATATAGATAAATAGATTGATAGACATAAAGATAGATTGATAGATTTATAGATACATAGATAGACAGATCGATAGATAGATAGATTCATAGATAGATAGATATATATATATATATATAAACCAATAGATAGATATATAGATAGATAGACAGATAGATAGATAGATAGATAGACATAAAGACTGACATATAGATAGACATAAAGACTGAAAGATAGATAGACATAAAGAATGACAGACAGACAGATAGGTACATTAATAGATATAAAGAGAGAGATTGACCGACAAATAGAGAGAAAGAAAGATAGATAGATAAATAAATATACAAATAGATAGATATATTAATGGATTAATTGATAGACAAATAGGTAGTCAAATTTATAGATAGATAGACATATGAATAGATTGTGTTATAGACAAATTGATATTTAGATTGATAGATAGATTGATAGATAGAAAGATAGATTGATATAAATATAGATAGATAAATAAATACATAGATAGATAGATAGACAAATAGATACACAACTAGATAGATAGATAGATGGATAGATGGATAGTTAGATATATAGATAGAAAGACATACAGACAGATAGATAGACAAAAATATTCAAAGATATAAATATAGGCAGATAGAAAGATACAAATATAGACAAATAAATATAAATATATAAATATAGTAAGATAGATAGATAGACAGATAGATTTACAAATAGTTAGATAGATAGTTAGCTATATAGAAATGTAGATAGATAGAAAGATAAATAGATAGACATATAGACAGATAGACAAATAATTGATAGAAAGATAGATAGAAAGACTGATAGATAGGAAGACAAATAGATAGATAAATAGAAAAAAGATATAAAGAATGAAAGATATACAGAAAAATAGACATATTGATAGATAGATAGAAATATTGTTAAATAGATAGATAGACCGATAGATAGATGAATTCATAGAAAGATTGATAGACAAATTGATAGATAGATTGATAGACATATTGATAGATAGATTTTTAGATAGATAGATAGATATATAGATAGATAGAAAAAAAAATATATCGATAGATAGATATATAACTAGCCAGATAGATATATTGATTGATAGACCGATATACACATAGAAAAATTGATAGATTGATAGATTCATAGATACATAGATAGATTGATCAATGGATAGATAGATTCATAAATAGATATATATATAAACCAATAGATAGACAGACAGACAGATAGATAGATAGACATAAAGACTGACATATAGATAGACATAAAGACTGACAGATAGATAGACATAAAGAATGACAGATAGATAGACATAAAGAATGACAGACAGATAGATAGGTACATTAATATATATAAAGAGAGATATATTGACTGACAAATAGAGAGAAAGAAATAAAGATAGATAGATAAATAGATATACAAATAGATAGATATATTGATGGATTAATTGATAGATAAATAGGTAGTCAAATTTATAGATAGATAGACATATGAATAGATTGTGTTATAGACAAATTGATATTTAGATTGATAGATAGAGTGATAGATAGATTGATAAATAAACAGATAGATTGATATAAATATAGTTAGATAGATAAATACATAGATAGATAGACAAATAGATACACAAATAGATAGATAGATGGATAGATAGATAGTTATATATATAGATAGAAAGACAGACTGATAGATAGAATGATAAAAATATAGACAAATAAATATAAATATATTAATATAGTAAGATAAATAGATAGATAGATAGATTTACAAATAGTTAGATAAATATAGAGATAGATAGTTAGCTATATAAAAATGTAGATAGATAGAAAGATAAATAGATAAATTGATAGATGGATAGATACATAAATAAATTGATATACAAATGGATAGATAGATTTATAGATAGATTGATAGACATATTGATAGATAGATAGATATATTGATTGATTGATATAATGAAATATAGATATATAGATACAAAGACAAATAGAAAGACATACAGATAGATAGATAGATAGATAAAGAGAAAGACAAATAGGTAGTTAGGTAGATATATAGTTAGATAGACAAATAAATAGACAAAAAGATACAATAAAATATAGATAGATAGATAGATACATAGATAGAGAGACATATAGATAGACATATAGAAAGAAAGATATATAGAGTTATAGACAAATATATCAATAGATAGATAGAATAAAAGAAAGATAGATAAAAATATTGATTGGTAAATAGATAGATAGATAGATATATCAATAGATAGATAGATAAATTACTAAAATTCACCGAATTACTAATTAATTATTTGGTCCGTAATTAGCTATTTTTTGGTTGGTAAACCTATTACTGATCATTTACTGACCAAATTATTTAGTCACAATTTTGCTCGTGGGTAATTTTTTTGCCGACAAAAAATAGGTTGGTCAGTTAATTTCTGACCATTCATCGACCATTCACCAACAAACAATTACCGATTATATTCCAAGCATTTTTGGACCAAAAGTATCATGTCGGTAAATTGTCTCCAAATGGTCGGTATTTACCGACCATTTACAGACAAATAATTACTGACTATATTCCATCCATTTTCCGACAACAAACATTAGGTTGGTAATTAGTCTCCAAATGGTCAATTATAATCGATGAAATTGCCACCAAAAATCAACCAAAATTTTTTAATATCCTTAGTAGGTAATTGGTCTCCAAAAGTATTATCGACCATTTGGTGATCTTTTATCAACCATTGATATTAAAAAATTTTGGTCAGTTTTTTGTCTCAATTTGGTTTATAAATTAATTTTTAAATATTTTTTTTTTTCCATTTTGAGTTTTATATCTTGCTTTGAAATAAATAAATAAATAAATAATTAAATAAATAAATAATAAAATAAATAAATAAATAAATAAATAAATATATATATATATATAAATAGATTACGAAACAAAAGAAATGCACAATTAAAATAAGCAAACTAATATATGTAATGCATATATAAAGTAAATAAGTCAAGTGAAAATAAAAAAATGAATATCAAATTCTAAGTCTTAGACATGAAAAGAAATGTGCGTAATACACTCAATCATCCAACCTAGTTTCATAATATTTATGTTAAGACTAGAGGTGTCAACCGGGCCGGGCCTACTAGGCATGCCACGAGGCACGGCACGTTCGGCCGTGCTTGGGCCAGCCCGGCAGGGAAATATTCCGTGCCCGAGCCCGTGTCGTGCCTGGGTAAGGCACAATTTGTGTCGTGCTGTGCTGAAGGCAACCGGGCCTCGTGTCGTGCCTGACCCGGCATGGTTCGGTGGCTCGTGGCATGGCCCTTAGGCACGGCTGGGTCACCATTCACACCCAGCACGGTGTCCCACACTCGTAGTCCCGCACCCTCACGAGTCACAGGTCACGGTGGGTTCACCATGACTCGGGACACTCGGGCCAACGCCAAGCCAAGCATCTCGTTTCCCTTCCTGCAAAAAAGACCACGGGTCGGGTCCTATCAGACCCGACCCGATCCCTTCCCCCCCAATGGGCAAAAAAAAAATTTAAATTGCTGCCGTTGGATCTCGCCTCCAACGGCTAGGGGGCAGAATCCAACGGCCCTCATGCTTCTGTCCCCTAAAAAATTAAAAAAAATCAAAAAAATCAAAATAAAATGACTTTAAAAAAAATTATTTTCTTTAATCTATAAAATGCACCCTCCCTCCTCTATAATATTTATATTTTTGATAAACATGTATTCTCTCAAATCTCACATTTTTTCTCTCAAAAATCTTGCTCCTCTATCTCGGGACTCGGGAAGTCGAGATTTCATCATTTGGCTTGACTTTTTGGCAATCTCAACTTGGTTTTTAAATTTTGAGCTAGACTGTGGTGCATCGTGCACGTGATCGACCTGACTGCTTTACCGAGTAATTTTTTTAAGTTTTTTTTCTTTCTATCTCTTTAGTCTCTCTCTCTAGACCTAAAATAGATAAATTTAAAAGCTATCATCTAGTCTCTAAATAAGTATGATGTTTAATAAAAATCCTAAAAAATGAAAAATACTAATGAAACATATTTAAATTTAGAAAATAAAAATATTACATAGAGGCCTGAGGCTGCTGAAACTTTGGTCTACAGTTGTCTCAACCCAAACTTCTAAAAAATAAAAAACTAGGAGGACTTCTGTCGTTTGGACTCATTATAATATAATCAAACAAAAAATATTTGGGGTGAGGAAGAAGAAATGGCACAGTGCAAATATTGTATGAGACTTTTAACATGTAAGAGTTTTTTTGGGACTGGGTACCTTAAGAGGCATGACGAATTATGTACCAAAAAACATGGTCCATTAGATCCTAGGTAAACTCAACTTGGCACTACATTTTTTGAGACTGAATCAAGTTTAGTCTCAAAGTTTACTCCATTCATATACTCCAGCGAGTTGGGTAGGGACGGCATGACTAGACTTATCACATTGATGGGTCTTCCGATCAGATTTTCAGAAGATCCAAGGGTATTGCGCATCATGCAGACATATTTTCAGTCTGCTTATCATAGGATTCCTAGGTCCACACCTAGGAATGCCATACTAAAGATATATAAGTTAGAAAAACAAAAAATAATTAATGAATTTATGGCATATATTGGAGTGGTGTCTGTGACGTCCGATATCTGGACAAGTCACGATGAATCATCTTGTGCATGTCTCACCAGCCACTATGTAGATTCTAACTGGACTGTGAATAAAAAAATTTTAGGATTCTCTGAGATTCTTCATACTCATGATGGCCAACCATTTTTGAGTGTATGATGAAAATCTTTGGGAATATAAAATTCAAAATTAAATTTTTAGTATCACATTCGATAACGCATCTAATAATGGAGTAGCGATAAACATATTTGTTAGGAATATTAGAGACGCACCATTAGGAGAGATTTTTCATGTTAGATGTATGTGTCACGTAATTAATTTGATTGTTCAAGTGGGTATGAAGGTGTGTTCCCCCACGTTGGATAATATACGTAATTCACTAAAATATATTCGCACTCCTCACAGACAACAAGAGTTTGGTAATCTCTGTTTGTCTGTGAATCTTAAGAAGAAATTCCAATCAGATGTGAGACATCGTTGGAATTACACGTACCTGATATTGGAATCATGTGTAGGATACAAACACGTGATATCCGACTACGTCAATAGTAAGAGTGAGGAACTTATTATTGACGACACTGACTGGCTTCAAGAATTTCATTTATAAAATTCCTGAAAATTTTTTATGACACGACGAACATGTGTTATTCGGTTTATACGCCCACAACTTACATTGCACTCAGGTACATATGCAACATTAGTAGCATGTTTAGGAAGTATCAAGCTGACCCGACACTTAGCCATATGGTTGTAAAGATGGAAACCAAGTACTTGAAGTACTGGTCCACTGTTTCATCTCTTTATTGCCTCGATGCATGCATAAACCATATGGTTAAGGTGGAAGGGGTAGAAAACACCCTGTCTTACATTTTCTCGTGCATGAACCTGGACGAGCCACCTAAAGGGTTCATTCACGAGAAGTTGACTGACCTGTTCACATACTACGATACTAGGTATGGTGGTGGTGGTAGTGAGACTGTGATTACGGACATGGATACCTTGTTCAGAGATGATGATTTTTCAACTCAGCTAGCGAGGGGGAAACGTAGGGGTGGACCATCATATAGGAGTGAGCTTTCTCGGTACTTAGATACCGATTACTACTCAATCCTATTACATTCTGATACTAAGAATCTTGATATATTACAGTGGTGGAAATCATATAAGTCTACCTTTCCCATGCTATCTACGATGGCAAGAAATATTTTGACTCCTCTGGTGTCGAACATAGCATCGGAGTCTGCTTTTTTTGTTGCAATGAACGTGATTTCGGATAGAAGATCGAGATTACGTCCAGATATTATTGAGGCCCTGGCTTGTTTGAAGGATTGGATGGATTCGAGGTTTAACATCAATGATCGTGTTGGAGCTGGGACTGGGACTGGGACTGCAGCTGCATCTAGTACGAAAGCAAATGTGTTGATTACTAATGATGATGATCCATATGATACTGATCTTGATGTTGCGGCTGATGATGCTCATGACATGCCGATTGACGATTGATGATGATCTACTACTTTTTGATTTTGATGTTTTGTTTTTTTTGATTGTACGCTTTATTTATACGTTACTTCGAAACTTTAATTTGTTTGGTTCGGACCTTCGGTATCTAATGGCTGATTGGTCATTTTTCATTTGGTCTGCTTATGTTTTTTTATTTTTAAATTTTTTTTAACAAAATTTATTGATTTATTTTTTTTTTGTTTTATTTTTTCATTTAAAAATTTATAACTCTATTATTTAATTCTAATAAATTATAAACTAATTTTATTTTAAATTATAAAAAAAATTTAAACTTTGTAAATTTAATAAATTTTAAACAATTTTCATTTTATAAATTTATTATATTATACATTATCTATAATTTTATATATAATTTAATATATTACATAATTAAAATAAATTTAAAACTATAAAATTTTTTTAAAAAAATTTTTACCTGCCCCATACGGCCTGGTTTGGCCTATACGGCCAGGTTAGGCTCGACCGAGCCTGGCTTTTATAAATAATGACGGGCCAGGCACAGTCCATTTGACACCTCTAGTTGAGACGTATCTAGTCCGTATGGTGAGATGTTGGGTACCGGGGTAGAGCTGCTTGCTTCTACTAGTCCTGATGCACTTCCTCCACATGCTATTGTAGGTGATGGAGTAGATGCTATAGCTAGAGCATTATGCTGAACAATCTGAGGTAGATCATCAGGGTTGAACTACAGTCCTCCATCCTGAATCTTCTTTCTAATCCAATCAAAACATAGATGCAACTCATCCCTATCATCCTCATAATCGATCATGCGTCACTCGGTATTCACCAACTGATATTGTATCGCATTTGCATCGCAAGTCCTCCATCATCGAGAACAAATTCGAAGATGTTCCTGAAAAATGCAGCTTCATAATCTGGTCATCTGTGTGAGTATAATGATGATTCGATGAATCGACGCCATAGACGGGCATCTTTTCCTTGCCATCAACAGCCTCTTACCAAATCTGATTCGTTTCAACTGGTAAAACTGATGAATGAGAACTACCTGTTGCACCTTCACATAAACTTGAAGTAGATTGGGAATACGCCTGAGTCCCAGTAGCTAACACTTCCTCATATATCGCCTAATAAACATGCATGATAAGTATTTAAATTTATATTCAAAAAAAAAGAGAAGTACTTTTATTTTATTGAAACTTACATTTGCTGCACGAGACCTCTTATCAAGAAAAGTCTAATCATCATGAGCATTCGTGTGCATGTATCTGAATAAGCAAGTAGCACTGGGGTTCTTACCCTCTTTGTATGTCTTTAATTACACACAACACATACATTAATTCTATTCAAAAAAAATTTCTTATGACAAATGAAAAGTAGGCATAATTGAACATAATTCACAAAGTAGCAAACATAAACAGTATAAATTAGAAATAATGCCAATGCTCATTCGTGCTCATGCATAGTGTGAGATCCACAAGTATGTGTACACATGCCACTACCCTCTCCAGCCCACTCTGAGCGACGATTGCCGCTCTATTTATCACACCTCTTCATATAATCAAGATATTCCCATATTCTCCTCCACTCTTTGAAAACATGATCCAGGATACTCAAATTTTGCTCTTTCTTCTTCAACCATTTATCTTTGATCTCGTACACGGTGTCTTTATACCGACTGGTAGAATGTTTATAGAACACACTTTTGACCACCTCCTTTGGATGTGTCCACCTATGAATTTTTGTAATTATAATTTAAACATTTTTTATCAGTGAACAAAAGAATAAATAAAAGATGTAAAAAATATTAGGTAGTAATATGTACCTTAAATTCTTTCCAAATCATCAACTAGTCTTTATGCAACAATGACTTCCAATTATGTCCATTAGGTTTAAAGGACTTCCTAAAAATTGTCCTTAGAACTCTAGAAATTGAACCAGACGACTCTAACTTCATCTTGTAACCCAAAATTTAATAGCAAGAAATAAATTAAGAAATTGATAAATCATTAGTTAAGTTTGATATCTTATGGATTATCAATTGTCGGATCAAACTGAGCAATAGGGAGAGTCTCATCTGTAGGGTGCTTTGAGGAAGACTCTCTAACATCTCCATCCTTTCCCTCCTCTCCCTCCCATGTCTTTTGATCATTCATCAAAATCTCAGGACCATTATGTGGATCAGTCTACTGATGCTGCTTCTGTGGTACATTCACAACCTTCTCTATCTGCTATGGCATCTCATCAACCCCTGACCCTCTACCAGGATAGGGCATACTTGCGGCCTTACTACATATACCAAAACTAGTATGACCTTGCATCATGCTTCCTCTACCTCATCCATGAGCCATATCTATTAAAAATAATAAACAACACATTATTGATTAGTAAGCCTCAAGTAAAATACATAAGGTAATGATAATAAACAAAAATGATTAACGATTAAAATAAAATATAAAACTCACTGTCTGCTCATTCTCATCAGAGTCATCCAAATCTAGTTCATCATCTTCTTCAGATGTAGTAACATCATTTTTAAACTCTTCTTCATCACTAATTTCTTACTCATAATCAATTAAATATTCATCAACATCAACCTTTCAACTTGTATTCATCTTAGAAGATGCTACTAAAAGGATGCTTCATCCCTCACCACATCTTCGTTTATAACATCATTGTCATCATTTTTAAAAGCTGGTTCTATAACATCAATACATGGTGATGTAGAGATGTCAATTTGAGCCATTGTTTTGATCTTACACACAGCTTTCCAATCCTTTCTAGGACCAGTCCGACTCAGATATTCATTATAATAAACATGTGATCCTTGTACTACTAAGACAAAAGGTTCATACTTATTGAATCATTTTTTTATTGTGTACATCGACAAGTTATATCGAAGATGAACAACAATATTGACATGTAGTGTTAGGTAGAATCATTCACATTCTAATAACACAGTTTTTTTCACAGGGAGGGCTTTAAATTCTAACTCGACCACTTCAACCAGAGTCTTGTAATAGTCAGATTCGGTTTCATTGGATATGGATCCTTTAATGAATGCCCCCATATTTTTTGTTGCCCAGCAACTACCATATGATTTAGTATGAAATTTAAAACTATTCGCACAGTAACCATTGTAAGTTCTAACCTCTCTTAGAGGACATTGTGCTATACTTTGAAGATAATGATTGGAAATTTTATTTGCATGATTATGAACCAGTAATCAGAAATCAGTGGATTGTTGATTACAATTATAAATTTGTATTAGAACAATACAAATATTTTGTGATTTTCATGTTTAGTAAGCATACATATTTTTTAAACAATGATGGAAATTCTTGTTCTATCACATCATTGATAACTTCGTCATTCAAGTTTAGAAATTGTTTATGTTTTTCTATAACAAATTCACTAAAAAAAGAAATTAGAAAAAAAGGATACATAGATAGGAAATAGTAAATAAAAATGCTAAATAGTTCTCATTTGACTTTTAGAAAATACTTACTCTATGAATGGTTGAACCTCTGGACAATTTATTAAGACATATAGATGAGCTGTAGTATATTCATGGTTTGCTAGATAATATTTCCCTTCAGCACCAATTGCTTTACCCGGAGGCTTGAAAATTTCAAACATATTATTACCAACAATGTCATCAAGATAAACCTCATTCTGCTTTTCTTTAAGTAGAAATGTTGGATCTCCTTCTTTGAAATAGAATGATGTGAAATTAGCATCCTCATCCATAATATAACCAATTGATATAGAACCCTCAACTTGAACCTTATTTATTATTGTATGCTTTATTTTCTTCAAGTATCAAAAAAGAGTATTGAATATTACAAGTCATGTTTGTGTGTGTATATATATATATATAGGAAAAGAATTGGTTGAGTGAATTAATATTACCTTTCTGAAGGATACATCCAACGATAATGGACTAGACCAGCAATCCTAGCTTCGTAAGCCAAGTGCACTAGTATATGTTCCATTGAGTCAAAAAAACTTTGAATGGAAGATTTTCTCAAGATTGGATAAGATAACAGAAATTTGTTCATCTAGATTGTTCAACTCATCATCAATCAAACAAGAAGAAGTCAGTTGCTTGAAGAATAGAGAAATCTCAATTATTGGCTCCTATATTCTATTTGGTAGGAATACTTAAAGAACAATTGGTAACAACATTTGCATGAATACAATAAAAATCATGACACTTCATGCCAAACATCTTAAGTTTGTTTGAATCCACACATCTCTCCAAATTAGAAGCATAACCATCTGGAAATCTAAGTTTTTTTATCCACTCCAACACATCCTTCTTCTATGATTTATTCAGAATAAATTGCACATCATGGTATTAATTGGTAAATATTTTGTCCAAATTGAGGATGATGATAATATTTATTCAACTCATCTCTTGACTTGTACGTGTCCTTAGTTTTCCCTGGAATGTTAAACACTATATTGAAAATATTATCAAACATATTCTTCTCGATATGCATAACATTAAGATTGTGCCTGAGCAAGTGTTCATGCTAGTAGAGCAAATCCTAGAAAATAATTATCTTATTCCACCCACAAGTCTTAGATATAGGTGCATTCACAACCTCAGCATCAATATCTATCACCTTTCCCAACCCTCTGTTATTCAAATCCTACAAAATTTCATCCCCAGATCTAACCCCCAGGAATTGTTTAGTAGCCTTTCTATTCTTAATGAAGTCTTTGGTGTTACATCGATATGGATGATTAATAGGCAAATATTTCCGATGGTTATTGAACCATGACTATTTTTCACTCTTAATTAATCTAAAAGCATCAAAATCTTCCATACAATACAGACATGCCAACATACCAACTGTTAGGGGTGGGCATGGACCGGTTAACCGGTCCATGACCCCTACTAGGAAACCAGTCCATTACTAAATAGTTTTTAATATTGTAAACCTAAACCTAAACCGTTAAACCGGTTAACCGTTAAATCGGTTAACCGTTAAAATACGGTTTGGTATTTCGGTTTTCGGTTTTTAACCATTTTACATATTTTCATTATTTTTAAGTTTTTTAACCATAAAAAAATAAATATAAAGCACACTAAATCATCAATTTTACTAAAAAAAACTACATTGCTATGTCTTACAATATTAAGTTTTTACATCCATAAAATATGTACATTTTTCTTGCATTAAAACCAACCTTAAGCCTAAAAACTGCTGAAAATTGTAGCAAAAAATGCAACAAATAGCAGGAATAAAAGTGCAGGAAATAGCCTAAAAAACTGCAGAAAATTACATCTGCAAACAGTAATAGAAAACTGCAGTTAAAAAATAAAAAAAAACCAGTAAAAACTCAAAAAAAAAAACTAGTAAAAACTACAGAAATAGCAGTAAAATCTACAAAACAGCAGTAAAAACTGCTGAAATTGCATAAACTGCAGAAACAGCAACATGCAGCAAATGGAAGTACAAAATGCAGTGATAAAAATATAGAAAATAGCAGTTTAAAGCCTAAAAAACTGCTGAAAAATGTAGCAGCAAATAACAAAAGAAAAATGTAGTAAAATGCAGAAACAGTAGCTACAGAAACAGCAATAAAAACTGCAGAAGCAACAGTAAAAACTGCAGAAACTGCAGAAAACTGCAGAAACAACAAAAAATTCAAACAAATCCAATTAAAGCATAACAGCAACTGAAACATAAAATATTCAATGTGTTTAACAAGCATAACATGAGAAAAATTCACAAATTCAAATCATTGATTTGAAGTGTACACATCTCATAAACATAAAGGCGATCCTGACAAGTATTGTATATCTTCAAATCTTCTTAATCATCAATTGTGCAAAGAGGATGATCATCGGTGACACAAGATGACTCTACAAAAAAATATAAATAAATTAAATGAGATACTAATTTCATTATGGAAGTATAGTTTTCAAGGCAACAAAATACAAAAAAAATTCACCTATATAGATTGACTCGAGTTGTTCCAAGATGCTATCAAGATATATAGGCTGAATTGAACTTCTCAACCAATCTTGGGCACAGATGAGAGCTTCAACTAGTCTGGGAGTTAAAGCACTTCGGAATGAATCAAGCACATGACCTCCGGTGCTAAAAGCTGATTCTGAAGCAACGGTAGACACATGCATAGCTAGCACATCCTTAGCTATTAAAGAAAGAATGCGGTACTTGCTTGCATTTGATTTCCACCAACCCAACAAATCGAAAGAAGATTGAGAAATCTCACGAGCATCATTCAAGTATTTATCTAGTTCAAATTTGGAATCTAAACTATCTTGGTCTATTTTTTGCTTCTTGAACATGAAATCCGCATATTGAGCTATATCTTGAAGATCACTTTCCAAACTCAAATACACCAATTGTTGTTCTCCACTTTTTTCTACACTTTGTGAAAGTTGAGATGCACTATAAAATTGAAATAATGACTGTAAAACTTTGTTCACCTTCTCTTTTAATTTGTTTTCGGTATCCTTGTCATAATAAAAATTGTCAATTAAACAATTTACATACTCCAACTTACACCTAGGATCAAGAATCACCGCAATAAATAAGAAAACATTGATATTGTCAATGTTTGCCCAATACTTCTCATACTTCACCTTCATCTTCAAAGCCATTTTTTTCAAACTAGGATCATCACTTTCAACTTTTGAATTAATCATCAAGCCAAGACCAAAAATCTTCTTCATGTATTCATTACTGGTCACATGAAGCGACCCAGAAAAGCTCAAAGTAGTGTCATAGAAAACCTTAAGAAAAGGCAACAATGATCTAGCATACTCCCAATCTTCACTAGTAGGTACACCTTTCTTCATCAAAAGTTCTGAAACATACTTGTTATCGGTGACCTCCAACAAGTCAAAGGCCTTCTGAAATTTCAAGGCTGCCTCTATCATCATGTATGTTGAGTTCCACCTAGTTTCCACATCTAAGCATACATGATTCTTGCTCTCTATCTTCTCTTTTTCTACAATTATTGAACTTTTGCTCTCTAGAAGGAGAAGATCGCACATACTTCACTGCATTTCTAATCCTCACAATGGAGTCATCTAATTCACTCAAGCCATCCTTTACAACTAAGTTCAATATATGAGAAACACATCTCATATGTAAATAATCACCTTGCATGACACTTCCCTTCCAACTATTTAGCCTTCTTTTCAAATATCTTATGCATGTATCATTTGAAGATGCATTATCAACAGTTATAGTAAAAACCTTATCAATCCCCTAATTAAGCAAACACCTCTCAATAGCCATACCAATTATTTCCCCAGAATGACCAGCAATAGGACAAAAAGAAATAATTCTTTTATGCAATTTCCAATCATCATCGATGAAGTGTGCAGTAAGACACATATAAGACATGTTTTGAATGGATGTCCATGTATCAGTTGTGAGACAAATTCTAGAAGACAACTTCTTAAAAACCTTTTTTAATGTATCCATCTCTTCCTTATAAATATTATAACAATCTCTTCCTATAGTCCTACGTGAGGGAACTAGAAAACATGGCTGCATAACACGACAAAATGAACGAAACCCCTCATTCTCCACAAAATTAAAAGACAACTCATCAACAATAACCATCCTAGCAAGCCACTTTCTACACTCTTCTTGATCAAACTTCCAATTAGCAAGAAAATTTTCTATTCCTACCTCATTAAACTTTGGTGCAGGTGAAAAAGCTAAGGTTGCTTGAGTCTTGTCAACATTATAAGGATAGAGTTTACACCTAGACAAGTGATTGCTTAAAAAACTAGTACCACTAGTTGAAGGACATGCAAGAGATTTAGCACAATACCTACATTTAGCTCTTGGATCATTTTTGTCATCATTCTTGTCAAAATGATCCCAGACCCATGATTTTCTTTTACGCCCCTTTGAAGTTGTAGTAGCATCATTAGAAGTATGTGCTTTTGTTGCAGCTTGGTTATCACTTGAGGGAATGGATGCATTCTCTGAATTTGAAGCGTCGGGAAGAGTACTTGAAACTAATTCAGTAGTACTAGACATCTGATAACAATTAACAAAACCATACAAATAAAAATTTGTCAATTAGCACAATAAATAACTATTTACTGCAAAACAGAATTTTTTTCTATAAATTTGCAAGAATAATCAATCAATCAGAATTATTATTATAAATAAATAAATAAAATATAATCAATCACCTTTTCAGTTCTCATTGACCCTATAATTTCTAAACCCCATCCACTACCTTATATACAACCACCCCCGTCTATTCCAACATCTATCATGTTTTCAAAATCAATTTTTACTCTCAACTGGGTACACATTTTATGGACCCTTTTTCTGCCAATGCCCCAAAGCACAAAATAATACTGGTTTCTGTTGATCTTCTCTCTTGTTTTCTTGCTAAAGGAATAACATAATCTACCCACAGGCATTTTATTTTTATTTTTCAGAACATGAGTTCTTAGCATTAAAAGTTTCAATTTTTAGGCTTTGACCAATGTCTTTGTGCCATGCCACTCATGTGATGGCTAGTGCTAATGTTCCCTCACTTTACCTAAACTTCTAAAATGTTGGTGTTACTATTGATTAATCATGCAAGTAGAGTTCAAAATCAATCCAATGTCAATAATTTGAAAGCACTGTTATGGATGGCAGGAATATATACAAGGTAAATTATAAGGCCAAGTTAAATAACATAAGCATAAATTCCTCCACTGTTGCAAGGATAGATCCATCTGTGTTATTGACAAAATACACATATATTTATTGCAAAACAAAATTTTTTTCTATAATTTCTGAATACTCATCGAGCAAGAAACAGCAAAGGAAACTAAAAAGAAAAGGCTATACACAAGATAACATATATGCAATCCTCATTACCTATGTCCTCGTGCTTTGGAGAATCAAGCAAAATTTCTGAATCAAATGGCAGAAATGGAGAGCCAGGATAGTTTCGTAGGGCTCCTAAATCTGCAAGAAAAAGGTGACATAATTCCTAGATCACACATTTAATTCCTAAATCTGCATCTATGTAGTGGCAGGCTGCCCTTCCAATTGCAGCTAATCGTTACTCTACATTATGACAGTATCTAACCAGACATTGGAAAACCACCATCAATAACTATCAACTCACCACCAAGCACCACCCACGAACCCACATAATCTCTTTCTCTACTTAAAAACCGATCAATCTTTACCAGCCGTCATCAAGCCGTCCTTCTTTCTCAGGCAGATTTGCTGTCCAACAACAAAGTTGTTGTCTACTTAGAGGAGGGCACACAGGAGGCTGAGAAGAGGAGATGTTCTTTGCACGAGAGAGGAGATGGAGATGTTAGAAAATGAGAGAGTATTAGGGCTACCAATGGGTTTGTTTGGGTTTGGGTTATAACTTATGACTGAATGTAAAATATTAAAACAAGTATATGTCTAAGGTTCGGTTCGGTTAACCGGTGTCCACGGTTTTTTTGGATAAAACCCGAATCCGAACCCTAAACCGAAAAAAATTTAAAAAAAAAACCTAAACCTAAACCATCGGTTTGGTTAACCTAATTTTTCGGTTCGGACTGATCGGTTTCGGTTTGGGTATCAGTTTGATCGGTTTTTTTGCCCATCCCTACCAACTGTACTTCACCCAGACATCATAGAATATGCTGGAAAGACATTTATGGTCCACATGAGGGTAGCACGCATCTAAAAATTTTGTTGTTTGGAAATATTATAAGTTTGAACCCCAACACCCCAAAGACTTTTCAACTCCACTATTAATGGCTGCAAGAAAATTTCTATCTTCCCCTTTGGATTAATAGGCCCCAACACTAACATAGTCAAAAATATAAATCCTCCTTCATACATAAGTATCTGGAGGCAAGTTATACGATGTCACCACCATAGGCCACAAAGAATATTACTGTCTAGATTCACCAAATGGATGAAAACCATTAGCAAATAAACCTAGCCTAACATTTTAAACTTCAAAAGAAAAATTAGAGAAATACCCATCAAAATATTTCCAAGCATGAGCATCAGAAGGGTGACACATCTTACCATCCTCTATATGATGCTCTGATTGTCACCTCATTTCATTAGATATTCTGATTGATGCATACAATCTCTACAACCTAGGTGTTATTGGAAAATAGTGCATCTTTTTTAACAACACCTTCAACTTCCATATATATAATCTATTTCCAAAATCTTTAACCTTTTTCTTATACTGAGCATGCTCACATATTTTACAAATATTAAGGTCATTGTCATCACCCGAGTATATCATACAGTTATTCACACTGCAATGAATGACCTATATGGGTAATTCCAAGTCTCTAACTAACTTCTTCATGCTATAGAAAACCAATGGCATTAGATTATCTTGTAGCAATAATTCTTGGATTAAATTAGACATATCATCAAACCATGCCTGTGAACACCTATGTCTGCACTTTATTTCTAACATCCTCATGGCTGTAGATAGTTGAGCATGCTTAGAATTTCCCTCATATATAGGTTTGTCTCCAGCCTTACAAACCATTCTATGGTATGTAGTGTGATTTATATTATCCAAGACCATCTGATCAGTTTCACTTAATGACACTCATCCTAAAATTGAACACCTATGGTGGACTTGCTTCTCACCATGCTATATCTAAACATAGTAATCCACCACAAAATTATTTCTATACAAATGCATCTTCACAGTCTCAACATTCAAAAACTTTTTATTTTGACATTTAACTAAAGTGCAAGGACACCTTATAGTTGTGCCACCATTCACACACTTAGGATGTCTCAAAGCAAACTTAACAAATTCATTAACTTTATCCTCCCATTCATTAAAGAATATTCCATTTACTATTCGACCCTCGCACATCCATTCACGATCATTTTCCATAACTAGTCACAAAAAAATCAATTTAGTAAACGAACGTGGTTATTGTCAATTAATTTTATGTTCATTAATAATTTATGTTGGTTCCGATAAAGTTTTTGTATGCGTATGATATGCAACCTCTACACATCCACCTCCACCTCCACTCGTACAATAGTTATTTTTTATTCAATAGGTTTGGTCCTAATCCATAATGGAGAATTAACATAAAACAACTAGAAATTCTATCATAAGCATAAAAAAAGGGATCAAACACATTAACTAGGGCTGCAAAAATCATCTTTGTTTGTTCAAAATTATGTTGTACCTGGAAACACAAGGCACAAGAAATTTGTAACTAAATTTTACAGGATGAAAGTTCAATACACACATACATGGATACATACATACATGGATACATACACACATGGATACATACATACATGGATACATACATACATGGATACATACATACATGACCTTTTTCTCTTCTAATAGATGCAAATTGTAATATAAAAATAAAATCTTCTTTTATAACTTATTAATCTTAACACATCATGCCTAATCTGAATACTAAACAAAAGTTTTCAATCAATTAAAAATTATTTTCCCATCCGTTGCATCTTAACACATAATGAGAAGCAGCTTAGAAGACTATGAAATTTGTTTGTAAACCTTCTAATTGCAACATAAAAGACTACTAGACCACATACTTGTCTTGTATGTGTTAAGATAATTATAACTGTTACGATAATTACAGATAGACATACAAAAAATTAGTTATACATTTAAAATAATGAAAAGTCACACCGAGAGTAATGATAATAATCATATCGCCCACAATATTATATCGAGCCCACAACTCCACTAGGAAATCTCGAAGATGGGATGGCGCAAAACTCGAGGCCTCGAGAACTCACTGACACCCCATATAAAGAATATCGAGACTTTTCCAGGCTTGGGAGAACCCAACGAGAATGTGGTCGAAGAGAAAAACAAGCTTAGGGACCGTAAAAAACATAGAGGAAAATACTCCAAATTTCAGGGAAATGCCCACTAGGTTTATCTAACACTTTTACATATATTTCATCAATAATAATAAATTAAAGACCATGAAAAAATGAATTTGGAGGCCCGCCAACCATCATCGACATGAACCGAGCAACCTTTGAACATTCGTTTCAACATGACCGAAATTTAATACACCGTATATTCCAGAATTATTATTCCTTTTGGAAATTACAAGCCACTGTCACCGGCAATATCATCAATAAGGGCTATACCGAGCATTCCCTTCGCATATAAAAGATTAAACTGTGCATGACAACCAACAAATCGCACCGAGGGAATCAGGATGATGGATAACTCGGGCACAGACTGAGCAACCAACACGAGCAATAATTTGCACCACATCTTGCACAATGCTATCTGCCAGTGCAACTGATACGCCATAAAAACAAGAACTAGAATTCATTCAAAGAGAGGGAGCGGCAGGTGGGCCACGGAGACCATGGGCCCAGCTCCTTCAAAATGTTGAGATTCTACATTTAGAAGAACTCTGACAGTTGGAAAAAAATTCAAGCGGGAGGGACAACCAATACCCATCAAACATGCACTTGCAGTTTAAATAGTTATAATTACAACTGTTTATCTATATCTATCTTTTTTTACTTGTCATCAAATATGAAATTTCTATCTATATAATTAGAGTTGTCCATAGACAACTCTAAGTTTCTAACTAGCGCCATTAGTCTCTCTCTCTCTCTCTCTCAACAAGGATAAATCAAAATGAAACCTAACATTGGAAGCGATTTCTTTTAGACGTGAGTTTCTTATTGATTTGAGGTATGCTTTCTACCCTAACTCTTCATCGCTTATCTTAATGCAAGAGTGTTTGTTTTGATTTTGGTGTTTTTTTTTTCAAATACCATATTTTTCCTAGCTTATGTATATTCTCTCATAAATCTTGGTTTACTAATTCTAGACATGGATGTGTTCTCTATTTTCCTTTTATTTTGCCACTCGGACCAGCTTGTGGTAGTTTGTATTTTCCGACAGATGTGTTAATAACAATGGGTGTTGGTGTTTGTGGTGAGCAGTGTGTATATAACAACATATTTAATATTTACAGAATAAATTATGTAAATATGATGATCCCAAGATCAATAACACATAAATATATTTAAGTGTATTTTACTATATGTATAACTATTAAAATAGTATACATAACTATATATAAATATAACAACATATATTTAATAAACATATACATATATACATACATACATACATACATATATATATATATATATATATATATATATATATATATATATATATATATAACTATATATAAATATATTTAACAATATGTATATTAACATACTATATATAAATGTATTTATCTACATCAATACCTATACATAGCCATATGACTAAATATATATAAATACATGAAAAACTATATATAACTACATCTACAACATGTATACCTACATTTAAAACTATATGGATAACTATGTGTGCAATCACACATGTAACTATAATTATAATTACAACTTATAACAACATTTATATATAACTATATGTTTAACTAACTGTTGTAATTATCTTAATTAGAGTTGTCCACAATATTATTAATATATAGGATAAACTAATTTTCTTTTAGTACTCCATTCTGACAACATTGAATATGCTAGAAAATTAGTTATAATATACATAATTGTTGCTCACATCTAGAAGTTCTGCTTTCTAGATATATCATATGTTTCCATACCAAGCTCCCACAAATTTTTATCTCCACAATATGGTGTTGCAAGAAAATATCCAACTTATCTTTTAGGTTTCTCGAACCAGGCACAATAATATTTAAGAATATATATTCATCTTTCATACACATTAATGATAATAAATTATATGGTATAATTATCACAACCTTAATCTAGCAATTTGATTTATACCTATAAAAGATAGATGAATATAATCAAATTGTTTCGAAGATGGAAAATCTTAGCAATGCAACATTAGACCTTCTTCAATATTATGTTTTTTTGTATCAACTCAATATTAGTAGTGACTTCAAATGGAAATAATTTTTGTATGACTAGAAGTAATACATCTCCATATGAATAATATATATCAATTGTATGTGCATGAGGCTCACAAAGTCAAAAGTGCTAATGATTTTGCTACCACATTAGTTTATGTCTATATAACATGTGGCGTCAGATAATAAGGATGCACATATAAAGCAACCATCAAGGATAATTGATGTACTGCATAAAAGGTATGAATTTGTGAATAACCCTCGAGTAAATATAATTTATTATTATTATTATAAAGTACAGAGAAGATATATATGAGGAGATCATAATTGGGGAAGACTCATTAGTTGATAACCTCCTTGAATGGAAATAGTATATACTAGGATATTTTCATAATAATTCTATATTCATTATATAACCAAGTATAATAATATCTAAGATATTTAGATAAGTCATAATTAATGAATAATATAAATGATCAATCTTAAAACTTAAGAATCTTACTTGAAACCAATATTATTCTTTTAACTAGAGTAATAGTTAACTAATTGTTGGTTTATCAAACTACCAACACAATTTCTATGAAATTACTATCTAGATGAAAAGTCTAGTTTGCTACTTGTATGATACATATATTTGTAGGATTGGTTGGACAATAAATCCTCATCCAATAAGGTTTTGCGACTTTCATTACATAATGTTAAAAATTGGATATCATAGCAAAGTTGTAACAAATCTCACCAAGTTGTACTAGATGAAAGAATGAAGAATTTATTTTTTTGAGAATATAATAGATTGAATAGTAAAAGTTACCCTAATGGTGCAAAGAATCAAAATTAGTACACTTGATGTTTAAGTCCATCATCAGCCACAAGATTGATTGTATGAAGTTACACATTATTTTTTTTGAAATGTTAGTATACATAATGGTGTGACAAAAATATCATTTTTAACAACTTTCATTGTTAATCTAAATTTTATTTTACATAAAACTCATCAGTCACACAGATTTATTTGTATGGTTGGATAAGTAGTGTAACACACTTGTTCTACTTGCACTGTAAGTATGAATAGCTCGTACTTATGATAATATTTTTTATGGTGCACATCCAATAGGTTGTATTGATGAAAAATTCTAGTACCCAAAATTGGAATACATTCAAACCATTCACAATTAAAAAGAAATGTCATCTTAATTAGTAAAGCAAGATAATCCACTTGTAAAATTTTAATAATTTAGACCCCTTGATGCATATACCACTATTCATTATAGCTTTATATGAATCATGTTTAGAAGTACAAAAATTGTATCCAATTTACATAATGTAAGAGATATGTTTGTAAACTTGATAGTACGTCTTTTGCAAGATCTTTTATTTATCTATTACATATATTTTAAGATAGAAATTGCACCTACAAAATGGAACAAAATTAAATCATACTTATATAATGTTGCACATTAATTTTTAGAATCAAGAATAATAAGTTATATACCGAAAAACTTTTCAAACCAAATTGAAAAATCTATCAAGCTTTGCATCAATGGGAGCATCATCAATATATGATTATCTTTGTCATAATTCCTTAGCATAAATTTTTCAAAAATACATTAAAGGTAATTTAAATAATTAAAAAGCTATATCACATACTATAAGAAAGAAATGATAATATAAAATGATTATAAATCTTACTCAATATAAGGTATGACTTCTTGGAGATTCAATGAGATATAAGTGTGCGCATCATGATACTCCTAGTGATCCAAATAATATCTTGATTTTGGACTATCATACGATCAACTCACATGGGTGAAAATGAAAAATATATCATCTTCTTTTCATCCATCCCACATACCATAATCATTACATGATGATATTTTATTATGAAAATTATACAATTATGACTGAAAGTAGTGTGCACAAATACCAAAGCTTCTTCAACCAAAGTAGACATTTAATATAGATCCTTCAACTTTGACTTTATTTTAAACATTATTTTTCAATTTTTTAGATATCTGAAAAACAACTTCATTATAATAAATTTTATTCGTTAGATACATTTAAATTTGTATATTAACAAATAAAAATTAGATAACCTCTCAAATGGATTCATCTATTTCTACTGTAGGGGGCTTACTATCATGGATTCATAAGACAAGTATTCAGGAAGATATTTCATGGAGCTGAAGAAGCTATGAATAAAAATATGCTTAAGTCAACATATAATTATGTAGACTCTTAAAAAAATGCTATTACGAGTGAGATTACAAGTGAGATTCTTTTAAAAAATGCTTATTTTAGTCAATGTTTCCCAAACATTTTGTGTTAGTAATTCATAGAATGCTATGGTATTGACTTCTACAAGAACACATGGAAATCATGACTTTTCAACCCAAATACCTTATGTTTCTTCTTATATATACATCTTCTGATTTTAGATGCATATTTGTCAGGAAACCCAAGCTCCATTAGAATGGGTGTAACCAAGCCAAGTTTACCCACGAGCTACTTGGCATTCTCCTCATTAGAAGCTAGCTAAAACTTATTTATTAAGTAATACGAGCTGATCCTAAACATCATTTTGAGGCTGGTAAGTTAAATGAGCTAAGCTTTAGCACCCTCAAACACTGCTCTTCAGCTCATGAACAGGCTCGTGAATAGGCTCGTTAGCAAGCTAATGAACTAGGATGATGAGAAATCTCATGAACTAGGCTCGTGACCACGGCTCGTGAGCAGGCTCATGAAAGTCGCTCTAAATAAGTTCTAAACAAGCAATCTAAATAAGCTCAATATGAGCCTTAAACAAGCTATTTAAATGAGCTTTTAGTCGACCTTTAAACAAACCCTTTCTCAAGCTCATGAGCTAACCAAATGATCAAGCTCGAGCTTGCTATAAATGAGCATTTGACGAGCAACCTTGAGCTAAGCTCAAGCAACTAACGAATGAGCTCGAGCTTTGCTCGAGCTTAGATTTTCAAATTCTACTAGAAGTTGAGCCAAGCCCGAGCCTACATATTTAAAACTAAGCCAAGCTGAGCTTGCCTAAAACTCGACTTGGCTCGGCTCAATTAAGCTCCTATCTACCAACCATTTGCATAAAGCTTTCTTTGCATCCTTGCCAAAATTATAACAGGCCATAAAGAATTTATTCTTTGACTCATCCTTATGTAACTCTGGATATGAACATAACTCTTTCTAATATTTTATTTATTATTCATTGTCTTTTATTTTTTCTTCCACATTCATGATAGTATTAAAAATATTGTCATAAAAGTTTTTTTCAATGTAAAAGGCATCTAAGTTGTACCTAATTAGGTTGGTTTACTAATAAGGCAAATCCCAAAAGATACTTCATTTCTTTTAATCACAGTGATAATTCTTCAAAATTTACACATTAATACAATATGCATCAATATCTATAATATTTTTGAACCCTTACATTTCAATTATATCTAATATTTCAGTACCTAACCTCAAAGGTGGTGCACCTTTTATAGCTATATGGTTTTTTTTAAATGCATCAATATTCATCTGAAATTGAAGTTCCACATGTAAGAACTTACAGTAATTATCAACCCAAAAAGTCTTTCATAATTTACTTAGAGATAAAGCATATGAATTATTTATTGTGTTAGGACAAGCTAATTTTTCTATAATGCTTCATCCTGACAATATTGAATATATAAGAAAATCACTTATAGTACACATAAGTGCTACTCTTTTGCAAATGATCTTTGCAAATAAGAAGTCAATATGAAATAATATATCTTTTTATGAAGAATAATAGTATTTTTTTCTTTTATATATAGCATTTCTTTTGTACTGAGGATAGTTATAGAAATTACAAGTAATTATTTTACTATTTATGCCCTAATATTTTATGTAGCCAATAATACAAGAATGTATTTTTTCGATAGGAAATTGTAAACCTTGCATTAACTTTTTTTGTGCTATTAAAGCTATCTGTCATGATATTATTCTTTGTTAATAATTTAAATAACAACTCAGATATTTCATGAGAACACCTTTCTGAAAAATAATATTTTGCCTTTAAATTCAATAGTCTGGCTAGAGTAGAAACTTTGAGTGGCCATATAAATTATTTGACCAAACCACTTCTTATGATACTTTCAGCATTTCATAAAATTGTTTTGCTGATTATTTTGGGATATCGTCATCTACATATGGATTGTAGGAAGGACTATAAATTTTTTTAACATTGCTTCACTTGTATCATTGTGATTGATATATTCCATTGCAATATTTAAATCTACACTTTTATGTACATGATAGTCTATTATTTGTGGCACAATTATTTTTTTATATTTATACCAAACATAATTGTCTCTAACAAATCAATTTTTTACTAAATGAAATTACTTTGTTTCTACATCATGGAAAATCAAATTATGACATTTATGATCATTATATTGGTATCTTATTTTCATTTCATTCATAAATTCAGGTTATTTTTTAGCAAAACCTACATACTCATTAATCTCCTTTATAAACTCAATTGTCAAAAAAACATCTTCCAGTCTAAAATTCATCCATTAATGATTAGGTCGTAAAATATTTTCAATTCTTGTAACACATAACACAAATGTATTTTGAATTATAATAATATAGGTAGTGACATATTTGTAATAAAGTTGTAGGAACATATTTAGGACATTACAAAAATATCCAAAATATGTTATCGTTACATCATTAATAAGTAAGTTAGTAATAGAGTGAGATAAAGAGGTTGCATTAATCTCTTAGATATTTACCAAAAGCCTTCAATTGTATTTTTCTCATATAAATAAAACTAAATTTTTGATATTTATCTATATAGAATGAAATTCTATAAATTAAGCAAAAATGAAAAAGTTGTGTACATGCTAGAAATATTTTTTCCATTTTGTATAAAAATGAAAGACCACATTATAAAAATATATTTAGCATCAGAGATTTAGTCTTGAGATGTGTGAAAATAGTAATCTTTTATGAATTTAATAAATTTTTTTTATTTGGGATTAATCAAATTAACATTCTAAGATTATATTAAGTTTGGGGTTAATTTAACCATTAAAAAAATAATAATAACAACCCTAATATGTGATTTCCAATGGGGTTAAGTGCTCATATCTTTATTTCATCTTAGTAAATTAAGGTTCTATAATAAATGATGCCTTTAGAATTTAAAATATGTTCTAGCTATTTTGAAAAAAAAAACATATTATGTAATAGAAATCTTCTAAAAATTCACAGTGCCAACCAATGCATATCAATATGTAAATGAAAATATGGCAACAAACATTAACTATTGATGGAGAACATGAAAAATTAATAGGGATATTAATAAAGCATGTGAACCATATAGTATAAATAGTCATCCACCAATTGTGAGATGTATTATGAATGTTATTAAAAATATCAACTAATGGGAGGTGTTATTTATTGGATTCCACCTTTAGTCAAGTGTTAAAGCAATTCTATATAATTTGAATTGATTTCACTTTTTTTAAGTTGTTCATTTCTTGTTATGTTTCAACCTTCAAATTGCATACCTTCAAAGTTTTTGAATTTTTTTATTTTTATTATGTTTCAACGTTCATAATTATGTGTGTGTGTGTGTGTGTGACTATGTATTATTCATTATTAAAGTTATATACCTTCAAAACTTTTGATATATATATATATATAATTTCCATTGTTTAAGTTGTATATCATCAATTTTAACATAGAAAATGCATACCTTCAAACATTTTAAATCAACTCTCTCTATTTTTAAATTTTGTTGTAATTACATATCAACCTTCTAATTTTTAATATTTATAATTCCAAATAAAATAGCTCATTAGGTAACATAAATTGTGAATAAATTCTAGTAGGCATAATAAGTCCACATTAATTATCATGATAAAAACTATATGTAACAATAAAATGCACAAAAATTGCATACCTCAATTGAGGAACCTAAAAAGTGAATAAATCATAGTATGTTCAAAAAATGAGAAATGTAAATTTTATTAATTAGCAAGGTACAAATTGAAAAATACAAGAAGAGAGAACCCGTGAGGATGTTAAACATAAAAAAATTTAAGGTAACCACAAAACACACAAAAATTACATACCTAAATTATTAATATATACGAGAGAAATGAAAATATTAAATTATATACCTCAATGATAGATGAATAGTGTGAGGAACATAGAATGGAGGAAATGAAGCTCAAACACAAAATAGATGAATACATAATCAAAATGTTTTCACCCAAACCCTAACTTTTTTCGAATTGATGATGTGTTCTTCCAAAATTTAATTAATGTAATTTAGTGAAGGAATAAGTTTCTGTTTCTAATTTAGCAATTAAAATATATTCCACCATCAAACTTTTTAAAGCAGAAAAATGGCAAACTATCAAGGCATTTCATATTAAGAGATGATATTTATTTCTATCACGAAATTTAGAAAAGGATAAGGTTTCCATTTCAAAATTAATTGAAATAAAATTAAATTTCATCACAATATGCATATAATTTATAATTTTTAATACCTAATAAATCTAGAAATAACAATTTCTATCGAAAAATATCTCACAAACTAATCAGACCATGATTGCACATCATATTAGTAGCGAAAGCCTAAACTATTTTAATTTACATCTTTATTTTCATTTCTAATTTTGTTTCCATATATTGTCAATTGATTCGTGCCTTTTTTTAGCAAAAGATTTTTTTGGGAGAATTATGTTTTGATGCACCAACCCAAAAATAATTAAGTTTTGTTGCACTAATTAATGGTAATACAAAATTACACTTTTTCAAAACTAACTAAACAACCTAAAAAAATTATCCATAGAAGAGAGGAGCTCGCTGTAACTTCATAGAACATCAGTGGTGCTCCTGAAAGCTCTAGGAACTCATGGAAATCATTAAAGCACTAACAGCTTGTGAAGTTTGTAATGAGCTTGTTAAAATCCTAGAGCCCGTAACAAGCTCATGGACCTTCTCGGAGCTCCTAGATGGAACTTGAGAAAGCTCCTCGATAATGAAGTCATGATTAGATTCTAGAGCTTTCAAGAGGTTGCAGGAGCTCCTGGAGCTTGCAGGGACTCCTGGAAGCTGTAGGAGCTCCAGCGAGCTCTTCGAGCTCCTCGGTGATGAGCTCGTAAAGAGCATTAGAGTATCAAGGAGCTCGTAATGGGCTAGACGAGCTCCAACCTTCAAGAGCTCCTAAAAGCTCCAAATGCTCATCATGAGATCCTTGGTGGAGCTCTAGGAGGTCCTGAGTGGAGCTTGAGAAGCTTCTCACTAGAGCTCGATGAGCTTCTTGATTGACCTCTTTGAGCTCCATCAAGGCACTTGATGAGGTTTCACGAGCTCCACCGAGGCGCTTAATGAGGTTCCACAAGCTCGACTGATGAGCTCAATGGATTTATGGGCAAGGGGTGATGTATTATGGATTAACCTAAATGAATAGTATTAGTTAAGGGTAATTTGGTATTAGAATTGAGTACCCAAAAATCAATTAGTTAATAATTTGTACAATAATTTTTAAATATTAAAACATGAGTTTATTTTTTCAATTATTTTTGGATAGGTGCACCAGAACATAATTCTCCTTTTTTTTTTGCATTTATAATTTTTTTTTTAAAACCTTCTTTTTTGTTTCTAATCCATTTAAATTTCATTTCTAATTTTTGAATAAAAATTGGGCAATTTTAATTGCTTCTTTCTTTTAGTGACACACACGCACACACACACACACACACACACACACACACACACACACACACACACACACACACACACACACAGACATGATATATACATATGCAAAATCAAGTTTCTACTTTTAGCCTCCCATAATATTTTTTTTGTTAATATATATTTTGAAAAAAAAAGTTCTAAAGCATAAATATTTTAATTGGATATCTTATACATCATTTTTTCATATTTTCCCTTTTTTTTATTTTTTCCAATATAGGCGCATTTGTTTATAATTATATAGATACTGAAATCATTAAAATAATTAGTTTGACAGAAAAAATTAGCATAGCGAATTATTGATGATTTGGTTGTAATATTTGTGACAAACCAAATCAACATACATATTTTTGGGAGAATAATGTCTTGATGCCCTCCCAAGAAAATAATTGAAAAAAAAGGAACTAAATTTTTAATATAAAAAAATATACCAAACTCTTAATTAATTGATTTTTGGTGCACTTAAATAGAGTAATCATAAAATAACTTTAACTAAATTTCTAAAAACTAAATTAATTATCAATTAATTATCTCTCTTCTCCACTCACCCTCCCTTGTAACTCATCCCTTTTCCCTCTACCCTCACCACTTTTTCCCAGCCCCTATCCCCTGTAACTCCATTGATGCCCGCCCCATTGAGCTCTTCGATGGAGCTCCTCGCTGGAACTTGAGGAGCTCATCGAGCACCTTGGAGCTTCTCGGTTGAGCTTCATCGAGCTCATTAGAAGCATGTGCCAGAATTTTATCGAGCTTCTCGATGGTGCTCGATGTGCTCCATCTAGCTCCTCAATGGAGCTCGATTTGCTCCATTGAGCTCCTCATCCATTGAACTCTAAGGTGGAGGTCGATGTGCTACATTGAGCTCCTCAGTTGACCTTGATGTGCTCCATCAAGCTCCTCAATTGACCTAGATGTGCTCTATCGAGCTCCTAGATGAAGCTCGATGTGCTCTAACAAACTCCTTGATGTAACTTCCTAAAGCACATTGTGCTTGTGTGTGAATTTGTTTATTTTGAATTTCAAATTTTAATTAAAATAAATTATTATAAATCATTATTATTAAAAACTATACACACACACACACATACTCACACTCACGTTAATATATATATATATATATATATACATATATATATATATGTATGTATGTATGTATGTATGTATGTATGTATGTATGCATGCATGCATGTATGTATATATGTTTGTATGTATAAATATTATTAAAACTTTTTGATTATAAAAATTTATTTGTAAATTGTTTAAATCACTAAAAGAAAAGACAAAATCAGAAATGCCCTTTTCCATTTCTAATTTCGTCGCTATGGTTGAATAGAGCTGGATTTAGAGATGGAATAGTTCCATTTCTATAATCCTCCGCTCAAAATTTTTGAAATAGATCATGCAATGCCATTTTATAAATAGTGATGGAAAAAATTCATCACTACATTTTGCGTTGGCAGAGGTATCTTAAATTCTATTGCTAATGTTGAGATGTAAAAATTAGAAATGTATAATTCATTTCTTAATGAGTGACAGATCATCAAACAAATGAATACATCCATTTCTTTTAGAAGTGGTTTAAAAATGGATCATCAAACAAAATTAAAATACACATTTTTTTCTACTACTAAGTTAAAAATGTTCAATAAGTAGTAATATCATATGTTTTTGTGAAATACCAAAATTCAAAAATTATTATATATTTATAATTTCATTCACATATTATTTTATTATCAATTGTAAGCCGAATAAATATTTTTTCTTAACTTGGCATACAAATTAATGATTGTCAATATCCCATCAATGCTGCTGCTATAGTACTAATGCATAGTCCTCCTGAGATGGGTGGAATGAAACTATTAGTATCTTCTTGTGAAAATTGAGATGAAGGAATATCTATGGTAGTAAATCCATGTATGTTATGATGAGGTGATGCCAAAGTTTCCTCCATACATGTAGGAAAATACAGAAAGTCATTTTTAGTGTTATCATTATTGAATACATGAAGATTTCCTCTTCAAATAACTATTAGTTAACTTCTTCTATCCCTCCTCACATATTGAGATCCTTGGCCAATTGAATTAAATGGTAACCTCTCATACCTAAAACAAGTTATATAAACATCAAAAAATATAGAGACAATAAAAACATTATATTAAAATGTCATATAATAAAATATAATGATAAACACATTGACATTAGAAAAAGTAATTAAAATATGTTAATTTAACATCCACTTTTTAACGATTACAAAATAAGAATGAGATAATTACAAGGTAGTCAATGAATTTATCGTCATCATCAGAAATTTCTAAAAAATCATTTCTATCTACATATTCATCATCATCTAATTTTACAATTATTTTCCCTCATTTTCTTCTTCAACATTACCATCATCAATGTCCAACTCATTTTCACCTTCACCAAATAAGGTTTGAAAACCATCAACTACCCAGGAATGATTGAATGAAGTTTCACATTATACTAAAACATAATATGGAGTGATCATAACATCATTTTCAATTACTTCAACTGGTGATCTAGGTTTTATTTTACATATTGCCCACTAGTAACACATATTTTTTCTTGTGGTTGGATAAGTGATATAACACTCTTGTTTTGCTTGCAATGATGATAAATTCTAGTATAGACATAATACTAGACGTGTATAATTTTAATTAGTCAACCATGAAATTTAGTAGTTTATACAATATACGTAGATCCCTTGATGATAAATTATTGTTTGGCTTGTATTGATGATAAATTTTTGTTTGGCTTATATTGATGATAAATACCATAGCTCATTGCATCTCTATTTGAACCATATTTAAAAGTGTAAAATTTATATCCATTTACATAATATATGGGATATGTCTGTAAACTTCATAATGGTCATTTTGCAATATCTTTAATTTGTTTGTAACATATATTTGATGAACAAAATTGTACTTATACAAGGATAAATGATAAATTCTTACATATATTATATTGTACATAACTATTTAGAACCAAGAATGATAAGTTATATGCTGACATATTTTTCAAACCAATTTGCAAAATTCTTTCAAGCCTTACAACAATAGAATCATCATCAATATGAAGTTCCCTTTGCTTTAATTCTTGAGCAATTATTCTTCAAAAACAAAATAGAAGGTATTTTGAATAATTAAAATTTTATATCGCATACAAAAGATAAATAATTGAGAATATGAAATTATTATAAATCTTACTCAGTATAATTAAGGTGTAACTTCTTCACAATTAAACAAAAATGTATGTGTTAATAGAATGAAACTCTAGATCATTTAAAAAATATCATGATATTGCTCTACCATAATGCTAATTTTTTAAAATTTATACATTAATACAATTTGCATCAATATTCATAATATTTTTGAACACATATATTTCAATAGCATCTAAATCTTGTCACTTTACCTCAAAGATGGTGTACTTTTAACAATTTATGACCTTTCTTAAATGGATCAAAATTCATCCGAAATGGATGTTCCACATGTAAGAATTTATAGTAATTATCAAACTAAGAAATCAATACTCCTTTGCTCAGATAAAATGCATATGAGTCCTTCATACAATAAGGACAAGCAAATTTTTCTATAGTACTTCATCTAAACAACATTGAATATGCTAGAAAGTCACTTATAGTCCACAAAAGTGCTACTCACATTTTGAAGATTAATTTTCTAGATCTATCATATGTTTCGACACCATCTCCCACAAAATTTTGAGATCTACTATAAGGGGCTATAAAAAACATTCAATTTGTCTTTAGGTTTTCTCAGACTGGGAATGATAACGCACAAAAACATGCATTCATCTTTTATGCATATCTATGATGGTAAATTATAATGTGTAACAATAACTAGCCATGAAAAGTATTGTTATCTTATTTGTTCAAATGGTTGAAATCCATATGTGTATATCCCTAATCTAAAATTTCTACTTTCAACTACAAAATATGGATGTGAATCATCAAAAAATTTTTAAGAAGGATAATATAAGCAATGCCGCATCATGTTACCTTTAATAACATGCTCTTTATGCCACCTCATATCATTAGTAATAGCATGAGATGCATATAATCTTTGCAAACAAAGAGTCATTGGAAAATAATATATCTTCTTGTGAGAAATATATATTTTTTTACTTTTACATACTGTATTTCTTTTGTACTAAATATAGTTACAAAAATTGTATGTAATTATTTCATTGTTTATGCCCCAATATATCATGCAATCACAAATACAGTAATATATGTTTTCCAACGGCAAACCCAAACCTTGTATTAATTCCTCTATACCATAAAAATTATCTGTCATGATGTTACTATTTGGTAATAATTTTGATAACAACTGACAAATTTCATTATAATACCTTTTTGAAAAATAATTTTTTGTCTTTGAATTAATTAGTCTGACCACTACAGATAACTTTGAGTGGTCATATGGATTACACCCAAATCTCTTTTCTAAAGTCTTTACCATTTCATATAATTATTTTGCTAATGATTTTGGGATATCATCAATGATATCCAGATTTAATGAAGACTAATAATATTCTTCAAAATTGCTTCACATGCGTCGTTGGGATTAACAAATTCCATTGTAATAATTGAATCAATATTTCTATTTATATAATACTTAGTTATTTGTGGCACAAATAATTTCTCATGTTTATACCAAACATAATTGTCGCTAACAAATCCATTTTGTACAAGATGATATCATATCCCACTATGTCTACATCATTAAAACTCCAATTTTGACATTTTTTCATCCATAAATGAAGGCTATTTTTATCAAAGGCAATAAATTCCTCAATCCCATCAAAAAATTTATTAGTTAAAGATCTAACTTTCAATCTTACATTCATCCATTGATGATCAAATCATATAATGTTTTTATTCCTATAAAACATAATATTAATATTTTTGTATTATAATAATATACATAGAGATCTATTTGTAATAAAAAGTTAATAACATTTTTATGACATTGTATAAATCTAAAAAATAAGTAGTAATAAAATAATTATTAGATAATCTTGGATTATAATTAGATAGGGTGAGTTATTCGAATCTCTTAAATATTCTTCAAAAGATATAAGTTGTATTTTATTTTATTTACAGAAAAATAAATATTTGATATTTATTTATATTGGATGAAATTGTATTAATAAAGAAAAAAAAATTTGAACTCTACTATAAGGGTTACAATAAAACATCCAATTTGTATTTTGGATTTCTCGTATTGGGCATGATAACACATAAAGACATATTACATCTTTTATCCACATCCATGTTGGTAAATTATAAGGTATAATAATAAATAGCCATGAGGGGTATTGTGGCCTTGTTTGTCCAAATTGAAGAAATCTATCAATGCATAAACCTACTATAATATTTTGACTTTAATCTAGAAAAGATGGATGAGAATTAGCAAAATATTCCAAAGAGAATCTGAGCAAAGCCGCATCACACCATCTTCAATAACATACTCTTTGTTCCAACTCATATCATTAGCACTAGTATCAGATACAAATAATCTTTGCAAATACTGAGTCAATTGAAAATAATATATCTTTTTATGAGAAATATTTGTTTTATGCTTTTTATATACTTTATTTATTTTGTACCGAGGATAGTTAGAGAAATTAATTGCAATGGTTTTACTGTCTATGCCCTAATATATCTCGCAGCCATTAATACAGAAATGTGTTTTTTTCACCGACAAACCCAAAACTCCCATTACCTTCTTTGTACCATAGAAACTATCTATCATGATGTTATTCTTTGGTAATAATTCATATAATTAACATATTACATCATAACACCATTCAATAAAATAATACTTTGCATTTAAAATCATTAGTCTGGGCATCATAGATAATTTTTTAGTAGCCATGCGGATTACCTTCCAAAATCTCTTCTTCTAAAGTCGTTAGCATTTTATAAAATTATTTTACTGATGATATTAAAATATCATTAGTGACATCTGGATTAAATAAATAACCAATAACATTCTTTAAAATTGCTTCATAAGTATCGTTGGGATTAGTAAATTCCATTGCAATAGTTAAATCTATATATTTACACACACACACACACACACACACACACACACACACACACACACACACACACACACACACACACACACACACACACATATATATATATATATTGCTCAGTTATTTGTAGCACAACTAATTCCTCGTGTTTAAACCAAACATAATTGTCTCTAACAAATACATTTTTTTTGCAAGATGATATCACATTGTGTTAACATCATGGAAACATAATTTTACGAGCATTACATATACATCTTATTTTTGTTTCATCTATAAATTCAGACTGTTTTTTAGCAAAGGCAATAAATTCATCAAACTCATCTACAAATTCTACATTTTAAAACCCACCTTTAGATCTTAAATTCATTCATTGACGATCAAATTGTATAATGTTTCTATTCATATAATACATAACATTAACATTTTTTGAATTATAATAATATACATAGTGATCTATTTGTAATAAAGATGTAATATTTTTACAACATTGCATAAATCTAACAAATAAGTTGTAGAAAAATAATTATTAGATAATTTTATATTAAAATTAGATAAGGTGGGTTGTTTGAATGTCTTAAATATTTTTCAAAAGACAAGTTGTATTTTTTTTATTTACATAAAACTATATATTTGATATTTATTTATATTGGATAAAATTGCATTAATAAAGAAGAAAAAATTTGCAATCTCATAATTATTAATTTCTAAACTAATAATGAGTACTAAATAATTAGATAAACATATTATATATTATAGAAATAATAAATAGATTATCAATATCAATACATTAAAATTTTTCAATGAAAAAAGATACAAAATAAATCAGCTATCGATGGAAAATAATAATAAATAAATGGAAAATATTATAATCTATATTATGTATCTTGTATACATAGTCATATACAACATGTGACATGTAATATAATTTTTTTTAATATTAAATAAAGGTGAGTATTAGTTATTTTATTATAATTTTAGTGAAATGAAGATCAAACAACTATATAAATTTTTAAATTAGTTTCTTATTTATTTTAGTTTTACTTGTTACGTTTCACTATTCTAATTGCATACCTTCATATTTTTTTTTTAATTTTTATTGTTATTACAAGTGAAGTTTAAGTATTTATTTTTATATTTATAAATTATTTATTGTTAAAGTTCACCATTAATATGAGGTAGTCTTTTTGAAATTATTAAATTTCATGTAATCTTAGTGAGGAAACAAAATGTAAAATAATTGTAATGATCTTAACTTTAAGTAAATAACAGAATGCACAAAAAATCATAATTCAATTAGGTTACAAAAAAAATTTACAAATCAAAGTATGAGCAAAAAATGTAAAAAAAAATAAAAATATATAATTTATCAATTGTATTTATAATCATTCAACAAAATAATTAAGACAGAACCCAATATCAATGTTAATTAAAAAGATATCATACGTAACATCAAAATATATAAATATAGTTATTCCTAAATACAATGAATGCAGGATAAAATAAATATCATAAGACTCAACTGATGAAAAAAACATGCACAATGTGGGGGTGAAGTAATATAGTTAGAGTCAGGGACACGAATGCATTTTGTAAGGAAATTAACCCCCGAATCGCCTACTTCAATGCTTACTTTTCTTTCCTCTCAAAAGACTCCGTTGATGAAAAAAACATGCACAATGCTGCCTCATGTTCACACGGCCAAAAACTCAGAGGCAAATCATCTTCACCCATTGTCTAATGTTCTGAACAAATCTATACATGACAAGAGAAGTAGCACAAGGTTCCCAGTGCTCTAATTTATTGCATGCTTCAACACAAAAAAACTAGTGAGCAAGGCTGAGGAAAGTATAAACTATTGATATTTTAGACTCTCATGCGTATTAGCGGTGCTCTCTAATCTGTTTTTGCAATAACTAGTCTTTCTGGTCCTGTTGGCATATCCGGTGCCAGTTCTGTCTGTTATAGTAAACATGTTGGAGTGTGAGTTATCGTAGGCTGTGTTCTCTTGACAATTGAATCACTAAGCGGTGCATCAAAAATATAGATAATTGGTGTGACCGCCTCTGATGGTTAGTTCCTTATCCGTAGTTGTTCTAGAATAAAAGAATGGACTCAACAGTGAAGAGAAGGCTTTGAAGACACGATGAGACATCCCAGCTCTTTCTTCCCACCGAGAAGATGACTTTTCCTAGGATTTGCACATAATCTGCAGCCCTTGTTCTCAGATTTCCACTTAGGCTCCAAACTAAACTTGTAGAGTGAGACTTATGCTCGATATGCTTCCCCACATCCCTTCACTAACCTTGGTACGCCTCTTCGCTCGGTCCTTAGCTAACTTTACCCCATGCATCAAACCTTAGGACATTCCTAAGAGAAATAACCAAACTAAACAACCTAGCTCGGTGTGCTCGGATGGTTCTGATCAATTCATCGATGGTCGGCAAGTATGATGGTACTCATGATGATCCTCCACTATCTGCTTTAACTTGTGAATTCCAGGGAACTGTATTGACCACATCTTTTGGCATAACCACCTATTCCTTACCTCGTTGTTATTGGGCAGTCTAGTAAGAGGTGTGCCGGAAGCTATTCTTGTAACTGTAATAGGATCGCCCTTGGTAGAGTTATTGCATGGAAGTGCTAGTGAATTCATTGAGATTATGAGAGTGTGTGGCTTGAACTATTGATTGGCCTGTACCCTTATCTACCCCATTTGAATTCATTCAAAACAAAAATATGTCTTTGTTCCCGCAACCATACAGTGGTTCATTTTGCAGAGAATCTTTCTATTATCATACTCGACCATGTCATGTATGAATAGACTCCGTAAGATCCAGTCAAAAGCATAAGTGATGTGGCTCTTTTCTATCTTTCACTTACTCAATAGTAGGCTGCATTTACTTTCTTTATCAGACTATCGGAGTTGATCTAAAGAATAATAATATTATATTAGTTATAAGTGTATAGAAGTGGGATTCCAACAACTAGTTTTCAATTGGACTTTGATTTCGTTGATTGGAAAGATCATATGCACCAAAGGAGTTGCACATGAAGAATGGCTAGAAGAGGAAAAGAATGCCCTATTGAGGAGGATAATAAGGCCTTAGCATCAGCTAGAGAAACTGACATCTAATTCGATTATCTAAGCTTGCAATTTCGAGGAAAGAAGAACAAAATTGGATGGGAGGGTAAGGAGGCATACTGACTGAATAGGAAGCTAACCAAGGTACAGAAAAGACCCAAGTAAGAGGTAGAATGAAAAAGTCCAAAAAATCCACCCAATAGAGATGGATGAACTCAACCTAATGAAAAAAAGTAAGGGATCTAATCCAGACAAAATAGAATCCAATGACATTGACAGGTCATTCAAAATTGACTAAAAGTGCTTACTCAATGCAAATAAAAGAGTCCTAGTCTACTACTGGAATCTATCCTTCATTTTTCTCTTATCTTCTTTACCCCGCCAACATATAAGGAAAGCAAATAAAGACAAACTTGCTTCAACTGAAGAATTGACCATGACTTAGTTATTCGCTTGCAGCAGATTTGGGAATAATAACTGACTCGGCAAAAGAGAAGTCAAGCTTTTTTGGGAGGGATGCCAGTCTTGCATCTTTCACTAGAAAGTCATGCTTGATTGAGAAGGCAGTAAAAAGTTGTACTAAATGGAAGCTAACAAAAATTCTTTCCCTTAGAACCTTAATGACTGTGACCTACTCTATTCACTATCTTCCTTCTCATTCATTGATTTAAGACAATTCTTTCTTTAAAGTAAGGTTCTTCAATTCTATGAGTACTAATGAACCATAACTCCTAGTAGTCACTTTCAAGCTTGAACCAATCCCAGATGCATGACCTGCAATGCACGATAAGATGCCTTTCATCTGTATAAATGAAATTGCTTCTTTTGACAAAGAATTTGTAACCTTCTTACTTTTATCAGACTTGACTAAAAAAAAGGTTTTCAACTAGGGTGAAACTTTTTATAATATTATATATATATTAAGTTGACTATTACATATGTCTTTAACGTATAACAACATCTTTTCATCAATTATTGCTCTAGGATTCATTAACTTTAGGATTGTAGCAAGATTAAATGGGAGAGATTGAAAAGGCAAGGATTCCTTTGGTATATATACATAGTCATGTAGACCATACAATATTACATAAAGAGTTTGGTAAAATCACTCTATATTAAGTATAGCACTTTACTTAACTTCTTAAACCAAGGCAAATCCTCACTCAATAAGAGACCAACTTATTTTATTTTAGCCTTCCGACAATCTTAATAATAAGAAGAGTAAAGTAGTGAGAGCCTTTTTTCTCTTTTTTTTTGAATGCAAGTGGTATTGGTAAAAATGTCTGTAGATTATCTCATTGTTGCCAATCCTAAACTCAGTCAAGATAGGGTGTGAGGTAGTCTTGTTTTTTCTTACATCCAGTGCTACATCTAGAGGTCGTGTCTCCTAGGTCATTTGATATCTTTAGTCTGAGTTGTGGTCAACAAGCCAGTTCTATTAGTTTTCTTATAGTCCCCGTAGTGTCCAGTAGTAGTCTCTTTTTCTTACCTTAGGCAAGAAAAATCCCTATTAGTCAAGCTTGAAAGAAAAGCTAAGATATCTTCATATGGTAGGAATTACTATCCATATGGTTCTAAGGCATTTCTGCTTGTAGCCATTCAGAGTTCTCTTGCATCCACTTTCAATCTAGTAGATTAAGGGGCAAAAGGATCTGACACGGAAGGATTGACAAAAAGATTGCTTCATGCTTCTCCCTTCTTATTCGGTAGTAGTGATATTTTAGTAGTATAATATAGTAATAGTAGCATTAGAAGCTGTAGTAAATTGTAGTTCATGCAGTTGAAGAATATGAAATAGTAGCTATAGCTTTTTCAGTATTAGCTTCAAGAACTACTTATTCTATAGCATCAATAAATTCTTTAGTAGCTATCTTGGAATATGAAAGAGAAGATTACGTAGTTTTGTGTTCCCCCGTGGTAGTCTATGATTACTCTTTTAATGAGATATCTAGGCAACTAGTAGTTACAGTAGTTTTTCTCTTGTTATATCAGTAGCTGGAAATGGAATTACAGGTGAAAGAGTCTCAAATTTGAAAGTCAATTCTGCTGGATGGGAATCTTTACATTGATCGGCAGGATAATAGGTGTCAAATGAGCCGGCCTGACACTATTTTAGGTAGTCTGACCGTGCTTTTGTGCTTGACCTGGCATGACACGATTACTGTCGCTTCGTGCCTGGCCCGGCATGGTTATGCGAGGTCAGGCCCGACATGGGCTCGTGGCCCGAAATTTGTCGGGTTTGACATGGTTCGGCTTTATGTTCGACTTTTGCGCCTATAACCTCATTAGGCTTGGTAGGTTAAAAATATGTGTATGCTTGTCTTTACTTGATATTGTTTGTAAATAGATACCTTGTATGCTCCTTATGAAAATACTCACTTAAAAAACCCCCACTCTTCCTGAAAGGCCTTATAACTTACACTTTCTGAGAAATGGCTTGGCCCCATCGAAAGAAACTAAAACTGTAGCTACATGAGAAAGCTTAACAGGGTAAATTCCTATAGATTTCATTTGCGCTATGACCTCTTTTTGTTTTACTTATTATCATAAAGCCCTTTTGGGGTTTGGAGAAAATCCCTCTCTTACTTGCCCATTTTCTTTCATCAAAGACTCATTGCTTTACTTCTTTGGACTTGCTAGCTTGACTAAAAGGAAAATTCCTACCATGGAATTGTGCTTGTTTTTATTGAAACACTTTCTATTTAAAGAATTGGCATGCAAACTCTTAACTCGTATCGCCCTTTTGCTTTCAAAAAGGACTTGCCTTATCCTCCTTATCCTAAAAAGGTGAAAGTCCTATTACTGAGATACCTTTATACCCAGGATTACTGTGAGCCCTCCCACTTTTAGAAAAAGTCACACCTTAGACACGGTAGGATATAGTCATATTAGAACTTCAAGGCCCTTAGTCCATTACACAAAGGAGCAGTTGCTCACACCACCAATTATATAACTGTATCACTGGGAAGGATAAACTTCGTGAAGAAACAAAAATTACTCTATTAAGTAAGGTAAAATGTAGTAAAAAAGTATGAAAGAAAGGATTATCAAAGAAAGGGTAACTAGCCTATTGTAGTGGAGGACTGATACAATAATAACTCAATAGTTTTTATGCTAGTTATCCCCTGCAATATGATATGCTTAGCATTATAATATAAAGACTAAATGCAATTTGAGGAGCGGAGCCTCTTTTTATTGATATTGATTGTAAGGCTGTGTTCTTTCTAGGCTACTTAATTTGAGTTATTGTAAGTAAGTTCTCAAGAACTGGAAGGCCGACCAGGATATGACAGATGACCTTCTTCTTATTTACTTCGTACCCTATTGGAAGACTGTGCTTCAAGGAAGCGGGAGCTAGGAAAAGGTGCATTTTCACTATTCCTAACACACTGAAGCAGGCTCTCTCTGTCTGTTTCACCTTGCACATAAGTGTAGGAAAGTCGTGTGTACTATTCCAATGGATGATAAGACTGAACCGCTTGCACGGTTGAGTCCGATAAGCTATGTGGTTTTGATCTCTCTTGAGCGACGAATCATTTTCCATTGTTGTTTCATAGTAATCCTTAGCTACTTCATCCGACTTAGCTCATGTAATAGTAACTATTCCGCTATATTAGCTCTAAAGTGAATGAAAAGCCCTATTTTGCCCAATACCATCTTGCTTAGTAAGACCTTCTTTCTGAGCCTTCCCCTACTTTTGAGTCATTTTGGATGAGAAGACAGAGACCGAATCTACTTCCAATGTCCGTGTGGAATGAAATTTTCTCACTAAAGTGGAGATTCTTTCGAGCAGACACTTCTTCTGAGAACAAAGGCTTATCCGATATCTCTCTTGAACCAACCAACTCTCCAGGGAAGAAAACTAGCTAGATGGTCTTTGTGTCAGAATTCGAACTTGTTGACCTGGAGAGTGACAAAAGGCAAGTACTATCTGAACTCTTCTTTATATACATAATTCTAAGTCATAGGATTGAAATTTCTACTTTCCCATCCGAGTGACATGACCCTCAGCCTGCCAACAGTCCTTCAAGTGGGATGGGATAAGAACTCAACCAACAGATTCCATATCATATGAGAATATAGACTATCATATCTACTTTCCAAGTTACCACTCCATGGGAAGTGGAATCCCAAAAAAGAGAGGCAAAGTTGGTATGAAAGATGTTCTTCCTAACTCCCTTTAGCCTCGGGGAAAGTTCATGGTGTCATGATTAAAGCAGTACAGAGATACATGGAATGGATCAGAGGCAATAACAATAAAGAAAATCTACTCTTCTTACCTAGAGAAAAGTTATCCTCATTAGTAAAGGGGTGCATTGTCTGCTTTGAATATTGAAAAATATACCCTCAGAAATAATAGCATTCCATTATCACCTAAGGCAATGAAATTGTAAATCCCTAAAGGACGATCAGAGTTTTCCTATTTGTAACGGTATGAGCATTAGTCAACCATATATGACATATGTCTTATCTTTCCTTAAAAGGGATCACGAGGATCTTGGGGCATTAAAATAGAGGGGTGAGCATGTGAGCATCTATTTTAGGCAGTTTCACAGGCCTTGAAGATATAGAGGCTTTGAAGCAAGGCTTCGCCCCAGGGGCTGACTTCAAGTATTTATGACTCTGGTGGCAACACGTGACAGGCGAATGACATAATTCTCGAGGAGTTAGATGATGGCCATGTGATTATGCTTCAAATAGATGCAATGGTAGATGACTAAGCTCAGTAGGTCCTTGTATGGACTGATGTTGTTCCCCACTGGGAAAGCTTTAGAGGGAATAGGGGTGGACATCTATATGGGCGTCATGTGATTAGAAGCCAACCACTATGTATTGCAAGAAAGTCCTATGTGTAGCTATGTATACCTAAAGAAAATCTTAAAAAACCTTTTCACACTGACCTCCCCAAGCAAGATTCAAGAATAAATCCATTACTTGAAAGATACAGCTCAACCAAAAAACATGAGTGAGATGTGAGTTCTATAATCAAACTAAAGTATGTTAGCGCTTTACTAATAATATATATAGGGCTTTTCTCACTTGTTTAGTTAAGTCAAGCTTTGTCTTTGTTTCACCTTTTTAACGGACCTACGGACTAGCTAAGGTGTGCTTACATAGTTGTTCTTTATTTTTGCAATATCAAGTTAAAGCTAGTGTTTTTCAATTTGCTGTTTACTTTGGTCGAGTAGCCGCCTTATGACTTGAATTAAATCCATAGTAAGAATAAGCCAGTGTTCTCTTTCCTCTGCTTATTCTGCCCAACGAATCAGCTTTCCGCTCGACCAAATAAGAAAATGTCTGATTAGGATATGTGGAGAAGAAGCTCTTAGCATATCTTAGGATTACTTTTGTTTCATATTCAATTCTTTCCTAAATAGGATTGAAAGGCTATTCATGTTGAATGGTCCATTATGCACTTTGGCCCACCCAGAATAAGCAGTAAGGCGTGGGTACATTGGAACGATTCCACTTTGAAAGCTCAACCTCAAGAGAATCATTACTCCATTGCCAATAGAAAGCTGGATCTCAACCAGCCAGAATCTGATCACCTGGTGATTAACCAATGCATTTGAACTTGACTCCCACTTAAACAAGAAAAAAAAGCCCTATGCTACAAACTTGGGACAGAAAGATTCATATTGAATGAATGCACCATTTCGTTACTTCCTTAGTACTAGCATACTAAGTGATTAAGAATGCCTTAGTCCTGCCGAGCTTTACTTTATTGGGGCTAACTAATTGATTATGAATTCCTTAGCCCATCGTTAGTTGTTAGGCATTTGTCACTTCTTCATTTCCATAGAAGAAGTGGGATTGATCTCTCTTCCATTCTTCTTAAATTGAGATTCTTTATTATTAAATCAGTTTTGTCATGTTGAGAACATGGGGTTACCTTTACGTAATAAGGCAGCACCAAGTTGAGTTGTCTAGATCATCCAATCGCTGAGTGGAACTATTGGCCACTCCCCCATTAATAGTCTTAGCTAATAGCTTTAGCAGAAGAGAGCACAAAGGACTCTGAAACATTGCTGGTGAGCCTACACAACTAACTTCTTGTCCTGAATTGAACTTATCTTTTCTATATACAATTCATGTTCCATCCTAGGTGACACAACAATCTATCAAAGAAGCAATCCGTCACAAGACATAAAATGTCAATATCAACTAGTGGACCAGATTTAGTTGGTTTTTCAATCACGCTAATATCGCAACCAGTTACAAACTTCGAAATGGGACCAAGGTTCTTAGATAGCGGTACACAGGGAATGGAACAAGGTGATTTATCTCAAAAAAAATAACAAGTTGTCAAAATATCTAAGGGATCAGTCCGAAGTATGAAGCCAATGCTGCCAAGCAGAAAGAATACGAAGATTCCCAAATGAGACGGGGAGGAATCACTTGATCTACCGAAAATGAATCCTTGTCGAAGAAACCATCCACCACTCCTATTCTTATATCCTGAAAGGGTGACAGAAAATAATGTGAGATACGTTCATGTTTGTGTTTACCTCTTTGGGCTAATCTACCTTGCCTCGAGAGCTGAGCATGTCTTCTATTCGATACGCTCATACAAGAGAAATGAACTATCATGATTGGGTCGACCAGGTCAGATCATGACATTGGGGACCATTATGGGCGGGAGTAAGATACTCGACTCTAGGTGGAAAAAAATCTGGTTGCTAGCTCCTACTTCTTTCTATGTTGCGCCACAACACCATTAGTTTTGTGGTCTCAAGAGAGATGAGATACCATCGCCGAGGTTGCCAAAAAGTCAAAAAGAAGACTAACGAGAATAAATCATTGATTGCCAGTGGTCCTAACTAACGACCCTAAATAAAGAAAAAGAGCCTTGAATGCTAAGCAGTTGATAGAGAAGAATGGCAGAACAAAAAGAAAAAATATGATGGAAAAGGACATCATCGACGTGCGAACGGTTAAGGCAAAGGCATGAATAGCATATTAGAATAGTTTCTTTAAGTCATAGAAAGACTACGGAGCTAAACAAAGAACTAAATATGTAAGCAATCCCAATTCTTGCTTTCCCTGAAAAGGCTTTAGTCACAAACCCAAAATCAACCAAGTTCATTCAGTTGCCATCAGTACCTTATCTTCTCACACGGGGAAAGAGATTCCCAGCCCAGAGTGGAGAAACTCATCTAATCCAAATTGATTGTTGAATCTAGATTACTCCTTTACTCGAGTGAGGTTTTTTGTTAGTTTCTCTTAAGCTCCTTTTGTTGAGACCTCATTTTGCTACAGATTAAAAGAGTGGAAATTTATTTTCATTACTTAAAGGCTGAAAAAGAGGAGATAAAAAGTTCTTAATACTTTCTCCCATACCTTCCCTGAATCTAGTTACCGAGTGAGCAAGAAAAAGATGCTCTTGGTGTGAGAAAAGAAAACATATCTAACAGGTCTGCTAAGGGGAGCTTATTCCTCTTCATTAAAGGCTAACACCTTGACAACATAGGAAGAAAATAATTCGACGTATGCAGACTCCTAAATCTGAAGACTCCTACAAAAAGGATCCATTCCATGGTAGTTTTGGGCAGTGAGTCACTCCTTGATCAATGATTCAGGGATAAGGGTACATGCAAGGAAACTATTGTTCTTGCTACCTAGTTCTAAAAATCATTAAAATAGCCATCCCCCTCTATAAAAATGATAAAAAAGAAATATCGCTTCGCTCAGTCGCTACGTTCGCTCTCTATATATATCGATAAGAATACTGAGCATCCCTCTCGCTATTAGGGAAAATAAATACAAGAAAGGGCTCACCTTCCGGCATGTAAGTCTACACTAGGTCCCCTAGATTGAGATTTTGCATAGCTATGAATCTTCATCCTGTATAGACGTAGTTTAAGTTGATGTTTTATATAGCAAGAAGAAGTGTGCATCCTATAATATAAAATAAACGCTTTTCCCACCAAGTCTTATCTTTATTATAGGGCCTTCATTTGATGTGATTACTCAAGTTGAATTAGCTTCCAATCCTAGCATACTAAAGTCAACATTCCCAAGGCACCAGCATATTCCGAGTGCTTACTCTCCACTCACTAAGCAGTGAGTCTTACTTTTTATTAGATAGGGTTCAATGCATCTAATGAAGGTATTTGAAGCTAGAGGAGAGCAAGGGAAGAGATCGAAGCTAAGTAGATCATTTATAGGCCTTTCTCCATAAAAGCATCATTAATCTTAGGGGTCACCCTCTAGCCTTGATTCAGGCAATTGACACTTAGTAGCACAGGGTTGAAGAGGGATAGCTGCCTGTAAAGGCTTTAGACCATCGCGGAAAAGTTCAATTAGATTGACCCTACATATTGAGTCTTCATGCCCAAGTGTGTTATCGTAAGGGGATTTGGTTGCTCATGCCTTTATGAAGCTAATAAAGTGGGTTCATCGACATCCAAAAGACGGATTGGATGAGTGCTTGTACCAAGCCGAGCATGGGGCTCATCACCGCCCTTGCTTTAGATGTATAGAAGGAGTACTCCTCACAAAATGACTTGAAGTGGCACAGAGAAAGAGAAAAAAAGGATGAGTGAGGAATTGGCTTTCTTTCAAGGTTGATTTACCGCTAGAAAAGTCACGTGGGTTCAAAATTCCTCGGAGTTTTCGCCTTTACATTGCGTTGTCCTGGTAAGTAAGGTAAGGAGCATGGTCCTAATTCATTTACTCCCTTAGATTCTTATAGCCTTCGTGCCAAGTAAAGAAGTCCAATTGCATCAATAGATACTTTTATCTCCATGTTCACTAAACGAAATGCTTAACACATGTTATTTGGTGTGGGTAATTCACTATCTGATCACTTATCTCATTTCAGTAAACATCATTTTGCCAGTGAATGTGTAGCTCAAGAAGGAAACTACGGGGGTTCTGGGGGTGTCTCCTTGAGACCTTATTCACTAACTATGCAAACATTCCCTATTCTACAGGGCTTACATACCTAAATAAATAATATTTCTATAAGCACGTTCAAGCCTTTCCTTCTTAATCTGCTATTGTATGAGTGAAGGAGCTCCTAAGACTAGGGTATGGGATCCGAACGGTTAAGAGGTATTGCTTTGCCTTAGCTTTTTTTTTCATCTTGATGGCTTAGCCTGCTGCACTTTTTGATCGAACTGTTTGTTGAAAGAATAAGGCCTTTGCCTTTGCATTAACTATTTTCTAATAACTCCTGGCTAGGTAAGAGAAAGAAGCTAGAAGTTACTTTGCTCGTTTTTTTTTTGTCCCTTCATGCTATAGTTATTTACCTTTTTGCTTTTCTTCACTTCTGCATTTAAGACATCCATTTAGAATAGAAGAACGTCGAATTCAATCTCGATCCAATAGAAGTAGGACTATGGGTGGATGACATGTCTCATTAGCTGGCACTAGCTTTCTTGCTTTACTTTCTTTGTTTATCATACCATACTAAGAAATTTCTTTAAATACTTTACATGTTGTTCTATATCTATACATGGAAGCTTTTCTTGGCTTTGTTTATAAGAACCATGTGTAAGAAGACTATACTAGTTATTAATAATATACCTTTGTTTTTCATTACTTGGACCACTGGGTTTTGTTTTTATTTTCTTTTCCTATTCTCTTTTTCTACTTATCAATACTTCTTGCGAGGGCCGCCTCACTTGTATTCACCACCGAGGATTTGGGATATCCTTTCTTGTCTTTCTTTCTTTAAAGGAAGCTATGCTTCTGCTAATGGTTGAAGAAGACAAGGCTTTCATTGAATATCTGGATACTCCATCCATAATAATTGTTGCTATTGAATCTTTTGTGTGATCATTAGAGTGAAAGTAGCAATTACATCTTAATGGTGAATAACATGGATTGCCTATTACCATGAATTGAATTGGTTTTTGAATAGATATGGACAGTTAGCAAGCAAAGGATGACATTGAAGAAGCTTACTATTGAAAGTGAAATAATGAAAGAAAAGCAAGTTTCAGAGCTTGAATAGGAGTATTAAGCAGCAAACACTACCTACTTTGGCCATTTATAAGTAAAAAGATCAAACTGAAAAAGAAAATGGCTTGTTCAAGCCATAATGGTATAATAGTCAAACTCTTAGACTCACTCACTCATCTTGTTCATATATTCACTCGCTGGCAGGCTCGCTCATTTATTTGTTTGTCAGCTAGCTCGCTGTCTACTAAACGAGCCAAAGCCCTATTTAACAAAAAAGGCATGATCTCAGATTCGTTAAACTTTTGCTCGAGCTTGAGCATGTCTTCAGTTGATCGGGTACTCATCTATCATGCTTAGAATAGAGGACCTTTGGCATCTGGGTTTTGGTGGAAGGAGGAATATCCAATCTTCATAGTAGCCACTACAATACCCCTGTCCGGAAAGATAGCTTCTTTTCTTAGCTTAGCTCTTTCGAGCAATCAATCTACTTATTGTTTCAAAAGATGTCACTTCCTAGAGCTCCTTTTGGGGTGGACTACACGAGTCTTATGAAAGAGAGTTGAGGACTATATAATAGAAAAGGTTTTGTGGTCTATAAGTCAACTTCTCCTAGTGAAGACAGAAGAAGTATCGATTCTTTCTACTACCATCACATCCCGACTCAAACCAGAATTTAAGTTCCAGAACTAGTGCCTGCTCTTTGCTTTTGCTGCTTGTCGTCTCAATCTTTCTTTAGTTAAGAAGGCAGAGTAAGTGCATGTGAAATTTCACCTAATACTCAAATTAGGTTCTCTTTCTACTTTGACTTTGACTATTGCCACTGCTACTACTCTCTTATCCCTTACGCGTTCATGTGTTAAGCATATATACATATTTTTGAAGATGGAAGAGTTCCCGAGGACAAATAGAATTTAGATTCAAAAGAGCGTGAAGTGTGGAGCAATTGATATATCATCAAGAATCTTTCTCCCTTTTCTTCCGTGGGGAGCACCAGTCCAAAACTACCAATCTAATTAGTACAATAGGTGCAGAGTGAGCATTCTGACCATGAATCACCGTTTTATTGACATCGTTGTTTCAAGGCAAAGGAAAGTAGAGTAGTCTAGTAAAGAAAAGACTTCCCAGGGGTTAAGCGCTCTACTCTCTACTACATAAGAGATTAATTTTGACAATCGGGAAAAGAAAGAAAAAGATGGGTGCACAATCTTCTTTTTCGGCAAGGCGCTAGTGTGAGAGAGGAAAGATTCTCATATCTGTTGATAATCATCCCAATATTTTTTACGTACCATACCATCAGTGCGCCTCTTAAGTGAATAACTTGCTCGGAGGGTTTTTATTTACTTTAAGCATTGTATCTTGAATTAGAGTCTTGGTCTTGGTGTGGATTTATTATTTTCAATATCAAGCAAATGACATTGCGACTGAACTCATTGGGTAAAAAAGTGAGGTTGCCCTTAGCACAAGAGAAGCTTCTTTCAAGGATAAACAACTAAGACAGGTAAGCAAGCTTCAGCTGCGTGACCGGGGAGGAAGGCATCCTTTAGCTAGAAGACAAAGGGAGTAGTGGGAAAGGGAATTATAAAATAGGATATTGGCTTGCCCACCCCACCTCACCGCGGGTAGCACCATCAGCTCACCCTAGGAACCTTTAAGGTTAGACTTAAGCTTGAGGTGTAGTAACATGAAGACATTCCTTAGAAGGTTGCTTAGCTAGAAATTTCTTACTTGAAATAGGCAACTTTGTCTGATAGCAAACTCCAAAGAAGACAACTTATGAAAAAGGACTCTCTATGGAATGGGAGAATCCAACTATTAAATATAACAAATTGAAGCATGGCTACACTCACTATGCAGTCGAATAGATAGGAAGGCAAGAAGCAAGGGTGATATCCCACTGGTTGCAAAGGAAACAATAGCCCAGATCTCCCCCACATATGTCTTTCAACCATCGTGAAGGCTAAGCTCCCACTTCCGAGTCCCCTATGGTTTTTGGGAGCCAAAAGATGATGAAAACGAGGGGTCCGATGCCTAGCCAATGCTGAATTTACTTGCCTTGTTGACTCATTAACTAGATCTCCATATCCATGTTGCTACGTAGCCTTATAGAGTGATTCATTCATTGATTTCAAGTACTTTACAAGTCTTTATGTATGAAATATAGAAAGATGGATTGCCTTGAGTGATGTCTGACCCAGCTGGAGACCTATGACCCACCTCTTGTTCATTCTGTGGACTTCCCAAACCTTCACGGGATTTCACCGCACGAAAAATTGGCCAACTCGTTCTTTTAGTGTTGTGTATTTTCAACATCCAAGCGAAAAGTAGCATTCTTAGATCCCAATTCTTAAAGGTTCATTCATTCGATAGAAAAGGGGGTATTACTACAGTGATCGTTCGCTTGAAAGACAAAAACCAAGTCTTGGATGTACTTACAGACCTGCATCACAGATTCAACAGATTCAATTCTTTCGGGGAAGTCGGCGATTCTGACTTCATTCGGGACTTGGGACTGGGGAAACAAAGTGCTTTCCCTAGCCAGGTCGGTGCAAATGACAATGGCAATGACTGAGTCGAGTCAGTAGGCAAGTGACTAGAACCTGTATCGCTTGGGATAGATCCTGCAAAATAGTAGACCTTGGTCAACAAAAAAGATCTGGCTGACTTTACGGTATGATATATCCGAGTCTGTGGGAGGTTGAAACAACTCAATCCTCTTTTCCACGGGATTGTTGAGTTCGACCTAACTCAACTGGGATTGAAATTAACAATTCGCTGGTTCCAGAACCAGGCAAGTCTATCCCATTATACATGAGACCTTGCTCTACAAACACGAGAGCGAAAAGTTATGTTGGTTAAAATACCCCCTCATTTTCATCTACTCTAATTGCCATTTTCACAAAGAAATAGTGGCACTTATCTTATTGGTATACAGAATAAGTTGTAGCTCGTTTATGTATGAAGAAGAGTGACTCCCAGTCTTATTTAAAGAGAGTGAACTGAGCCATTAGCTCCATGAAAGAAGGAAGAGCTATATGCTTAACACATTTCATGCTGAATTTCCTTTCTTAGTCCTCCCTTACCCCAGAAAGATTGAAGAGAGTATCAATTCATTTCATTCTAGGTAGTGCGGTCTCATTCCAATCAGTGTGAGTGCTAACCACTTCCTTGTCTTCAGTCATAGGGTGCAAGCGAAGATGGGACATGCAAGTCAGTCCGGTCAAAGAGCAAGGTCAAGGTGAGTAGCACCAAGCTGATTCAAAGCTAAAGTTTGAAAGCAAGCTAGGAATGGAGTCTAGGTTGAGAGCGATCTTCGTCCACACATAGGCCAGGCAAGAGTTTTCCTTCTATTCACACTAGGAGTTCCTCGGTCTCAGCCTCAAGAGTAAAAGGTACCAAGTGTTAAAGTAAGAGAATCCACTGCAAGTGCAAGATCAGCTCTAACTCTTCAAACAAGATGATTTTCAAAGTTATAAGACTTTCATCAAAAAGATGTTCACAAATCCTTTCTCTACCCTTTGCTCGATCGATATCATTCCTTTCTTTCCCTCTGTCTCTCTTCTTTCATCAACTAGTGTTGAATCTGATGTTCTCTTAGAAGCTATTGAGTGTCATTACTACCCCATCATTCCAAAAGAAATTTTCCTTAGTTACGAAGAAGTGGAGTAAGGTTTAGATTAGCTCAAACATAGGCAATTTCCTTATTCAAATTAAAAAATGGGGCTTTACGGAGTGAGGAAGAATAAAGAAAGTAAAGTAGGACATCATGGAAGAAGAAGAGGGAATGTCACCCCTCCTTCTCACTTAAAGGGCGAGAATCTCTTGCTCGTATCTCTAGTTCAATGAGCCTTAGTAAGGGAGGTAAGTTGACTCAAATGTTCTTCCTATTGTCGACTCTTCATGGCATGCTTTCAGCTCGAGTGAAAATTCTATGCCATGGTATGGCTCGTGCTATCTGTGGTAGCATGGTCTTTGCTGCTTTATTTCATTCACCAAGTCTTGGAATCGGCATTACTGTAGCTAGGATAAATGCTCTTTCTCTTAAGGTCACTATTAGGAGTTTTTGTTTTTTATTAAACAACTAATTCTCCGATCTCTATCATAATTCCCTCTTTCTTTTTGTTAGGTTGATTATTAAAGACTGACAAAGATAGGAATTGCGGTGTTTACGATGTTGTATCTAATATATCTATAACTCTAGCTAACTAATATGGTTTACATATACCATTGAATCCCTGCAATAGGAAGTGGAATAGCACAAGGTCAAACCTTTTTCATCTAAGGGGTAAATAAGCTGTTAGGACTAAGGGCAACGGTTACATCCTAGTAGTCAGCTACTGTAGTTTAGTGTCAAATGAAAGCTAAGTGGGAAGGCTACTTCACTTCAGGCAATCAGAAAGAAGTAACCTTGCTTGAGACTTGGAGTTCGAAGTTAAATGGATCAGATCTAATGAGTTAGTTAGACCTCCCATATCATCCTTTCTTTAATAAGGCAATTTCCTACTAATCCTCTGTCCTAAGCCTTTTGTTATTTTTTTAGGAATCCCAATCTGGGCTGTTTGGATGAGGGTAGGATTCCGTTCCCGAGGGGGTGAGGCTGCCGTGTTTGGTATAGTGAGTTGCTAGCTATGGACCAAAGATAGGGGCATATGTGATATCAATTCCACCTCTTGATTCCCAACCCACTAAAGAGCTAAAGAAATGTTCTAGTCAAGTTGACAGTAGATGATATGTTCCAAGGGTGAAGCTCACGCGATAATAGGGAGTCATCAAAGTATGAGCCCATACACTTGCTAGCTAATACTAGATCGTCAAAGACTTGATTCAATTTCTTAATATCTTCTGTCTCTATCCTAAGTGATCTCAATTGATCGTATACTACTTCTGATCAAAGATTAGTCTGATCACCACCGTGATAAGAAGCCTGATATACGAGCACCCTCACTTCGTTCATGATAGTCGGTCGAGTGGCCATTGTTCTCCTTTATAGTTTAGTTTTGCTTGTTTCCTTGGCCTTCTCTTTTGAGTTTCTTGTAATCAGAATCAAATGAACCAGAATCCATGACCATGTATCTACACTATGAAAGTGGGAACCTCTATTAGTTAATCGAAATGAAAGTGGTCACTTTAATTGCGTTTATCTTTTTAATAGTAAAGTCACTCCTAGTTTTCCGTCGGTTGAACCACTCCCATTCCACTCGCTTTTAGTGGACATACCGATCAATGACACTAACTTTATCATCTATACGCCTCTCCTTACCATAGTTAGTAGTGGCCATTTTCAAGCAAAAAACATGTGTTTGGGCGACCTTTTGCCTCTATTTCCAACTGGCGAAGGGGAGGTTGGTCATAGATCTTAAGCAGGCTCATCATAGATTAGGCTTTTATCCGAGAGGCTAGGAAGAATATGAATCTTGCAAGAGGTGCTATCTTGACCTGGAGGAGATGATGGGGAAGCTGCTAGTTCAACCGATCGAGGGGAAGTGCTGACTTATACTCAATTGAAAGGTTTTTATTTTAATCAAATAGTTCAGTTGTTGCACCCCATATCCTAGTAATGTTCGAACCATTTTTAGAGCAAAGGACTTCGATCTTAGACTGAAAAAGAAAGTGCATGAACTACCCCTATTGACCTAAAATTAGCTCAGTCAGTGCAGTCTCGATCTTTATGATTCAACGTCACTTTACGAGCTAGCCCGGTGCCCCATAAACTAGCTCTTCTCAGAACTCGGAGAAGAGGCTAAAAGCTACCACTTGAGCTTGAGTAGATCCTTCTTAATTGATTGCCAAATCTTAATCGAATTGTTATGCTCTAATCAAGGAGCGGCCAATGAAAATTGGAGGATCAATTTGTTTAGTCTGCTGCTAGCTTGGAACCAGAATCTTTAGCTATGAATGATGATAGTAGCATTGATCAGGGTGGTCTTATATCAGCTGCTTGTGCTTTTTATTCCTCATACTTAAATGCAGCCAGCTCTGCCTTCCTACTTAAGGCATTCGCGACCTGGTTGATTCGTTCAAGCATATACTCTAGCACCATAGAAATCAAACATGGCAAGTTTTTATTGCTTGCCATGTTTTGGCGTGATTTTCTACTGGGTCAAAAAGTCACTTTTCACCACATTATCCATCTTGACCATGAATCATGGCATGCCTCCACGTTCTCAAGTAGTGCACTATTGCTATAATTGTTTTCTATTAGAGCATGGCTTTTGGTCTCATTGAACTTTCGGATATCATATGCTACTAGGTTACCTTATTGTACTAGCACAAAGCCTATGGCCTAGTTTGACGCATCCGTGTACTTCAAATTGCTTAGTGTAATTCTGGCAACTACAAAATGGGGTCATCTACCTGCTTTAGATCTAGAGGTGTCAACCGGGCCAGGCTTGCCTGGGTCAGCACGATGCACGACATGGTTCGATCGTGCCTGGGTCGGCCCGGCATGAGATTTTTCTGTCCTCGGGCCAGTGTCATGCCCTGGTAAGGCACAATTCATGCCGTGCAGAGTCGAGGCCAATTGTGCCTCGTGCTGTGCTTGACCCGGCATGGTTCGGTGGCCCATGGCATGGCCCATCATCATGGGTCGGGGTCACATGCAGATCCACACCTGCACCCGCAGTCCTGGGCTCCTAGCTTCTTCACCCTCACGAGTCATGAGTCACGAGTCACGGCTCACCCTCGTCCCCCTAATGACTCGGGCCTAGCTTCCTGCACAAAAAGACCACAGGTCGGGTCCAATCAGACCCTACCCGCGGTCCCGCCAGACTCGACCCAATTCCCCCTTCCCCCCACCAACGGGCAAAAAAAAAAAATTTAAAATGTAGCTATTGGATTTCACCTCCAACAGCTAGGGGGCAGAATCCGATGGCCCTCATGATTCTGCCCCCTAAAATATTAAAAAAAAATTAAAAAAAACAAAAAAATAATTTTTTTTAAAAATTATTTTCTTTAATCTATAAAATCCTCCCCACCTCTCTATGATATTTATATTTTTCATAGATATTTATTTTCTCAAATCTCACATTTTCACTCTCTCAAAACTTTCTCCTCTATCTCGGGACTCAGGATTTAGTCAATTGGCTCAGCTTTTTGGGAATCTAAACTCGGGTTTGGAATTTTGAGCTAGAATGTGGTGCACCGTGCACGTGATCGACCTCACTACTTTATCGGGTAATTTATTTTAAGTTTTTTTACTTTCTCTCTCTCTCAGTCTCTCTCTAGTCTCTCTCTCTCATTTTCTCTCTCTCTCTCTCAGTTTCTCACTCTCTCTCTCTCAGTCTCTCTCTAGTCTCTCTCTCTATAGTCTCTCTCTCTCTCTAGTCCAAAAATAGTTAAATCTAAAATCTGTCATCTAGTCTTACATAAGTGTACTATTTAACAAAAATCCTAAAATTAACAAATACTAATAAAACATATTTAAATTTAGAAAATAAAAATCTTACCCAGAGGTCTGAGGCTGCTGAAACATTGGTTTCTCCAGTCATCTCAACCCAAACATCTAAAAAAATGGGAGGACTTCTGTAGTTTGAACTCATTTTAATATAATAAAACAAAAAAAATATTAAGGGTGAGGAAGAAGAAATGATACAGTGCAAATATTATATGAGAAATTTAACTTGTAAGAGTTCGTTTGGGACTTGGCACCTTAAAAGGCATGCCGAATTATGCACCAAAAAACATGGTCCAATAGATCCTAAGCAAACCCAACTTAGCACTGCATTTTTTGAGAGTGGATCAAGTTCAGTCTCAAAGTTTACTCCCTTCATATACTCCATCCAGTTGGGTAGGGATGGCATGCCCAGATTTATCACATTGATGGGTCTTTTGATCAAATTTTCGGAAGATCCAAGGGTAGTGTGCATCATGCAGACATATTTTCAGCCTGCTTATCATAAGATTCCTAGGTCCACATCTAGGAATGAGATACTAAAATTGTATAAGTTAGAAAAACATAAAATAATTAATGAATTTATGGCATATAGTGGAGTGGTATCCGTGATATCCGATATCTGAACAATTCACGATGAATCATCTTATGCATCTCTCACCAGCCACTATGTAGATTTTAACTGGACTATGAATAAAAAAATTTTAGGATTCTCTAAGATTCCTCATCCTCATGATGGCCCGGCCATTTTTGAGTGTATGATAAAAATCTTTAGGGAATATAAAATTCAAAATAAAATTGTTAGTATCACATTCAATAATACATCTAATAATAGAGTAGTGATTAACATATTTGTTAGGAATATTAGAGACGCACCATTAGGAGAGATCTTTCATATCAAATGCATGTGTCACGTGATTATCCTGATCATTCAAGCGGGTATGAAGGTGTGTTCCCTCGCGTTGGATAATATATGCAATGTACTAAATTATATTTGCACTCCTCGTAGACAACAATAGATTGGTAGTCTCTATTTGTCTGGGAATCTTAAGAAGAAGAAATTCCAATTGGATATGAGACACCATTGGAATTACACATACCTGATGTTGGAGTCATGTGTTGGATACACACACGTGATATCTGACTACGTCAATAGTAAGAGTGACAAACTTATTATTGACGACACTGACTAGGCTTCAAGAATTTCATAAATGAAATTCCTTAAGATTTTTTATGACACGACGAACATGTGTTGTCAATTTATACTCTCATGACTTGCATTGCACTCAGGTGCATATGCAACATTAGTAGCATGTTTAGGAAGTATCGAGCTGACCCGACACTTAGCCATATTGTTGCAGAGATGGAAACCAAGTACTTAAAGTATTGGTCCATCATTTCATCTCTTTATTGCCTCACTACATGTATGGACCATAAGGTTAAGGTGGAAGGGGTAGAAAACACCCTGACTTACATTTCCTCGTGCATGAACCTGGAAGACTTACCTGAAGGGTTCATTCATGAGAAGTTGACTGACATGTTCGCATAGTACGATACTAGGTATGGTGGTGGTGGTGGTAATAGATGTGAGACTGTGATTACGGACATGGATACCTTGTTCGGAGATGATGATTTTTCCATTCAGTTAGCGAGGGGGAAACTTCGGGGTGGACCATTACATAGGAGCGAGCTTTCTCGGTACTTAGATACCGATTACTGCTCAATCCTATCACATTCTGATACTAAGAATCTTGATATATTATAGTGGTAGAAATCATATGAGTCCACATTTCACGTGCTATCTAGGATGGCACGGGATCTACTGACTCCTCTGGTATTGAGCGTAGCATCGGAGTCTCCTTTTTCTGTTGCAGTGAACATGATTTCAGATAGGAGATCGAGATTACGTCCAGATATTATTGAGGCCTTGGCCTGTTTGAAGGATTGGGAGGATTTGAGGTTTAACATCAATGATCATGCTGAAGATGGGACATGGACTGCATTAGCATCTACTACGAAAGTGGAGGAGTTGATTGTTGATGATGATAATCCATATGATAGTGATCTTGATGTTGCGGTTGATGATGCTCATAATCTGCCGATTGATGATTGATGATGATCCATTATTTTTTGATTTCAATGTTTTGTTTTTTATTGATTGTATAGTTTATTTTTACGTTACGTTGAAACTTGAAACTTGTATTTGTTTGGTTCGGTATATATTGGTTGATTGGTAATTTTTTATTTGGTTTGCTTTTGTTTTTTTGACTTTGTAATTTTTTTTAACGAAATTTTTTGTTTAATTTATTTTTTTGTTAAAAATTTTCATTTAAAAATTAAAACTCTATAATTTAAAATTTTAATTATAATAAATTATAATCTAAATTTATTTTAAATTATAAAAAAAATTAAACTCTATTAATATTTTCAAGTTACAAATTTTTAATAATTGTCAATTTACCAAATTAAATATTAAACTTTATAATTTATTTATATTATATTTTTAGTAAAAAAATTTAAACTTTGTAATTTATTAAATTTTTATCAATTTTCATTTTATAAATTTAATATATTATATATTATTTATATATAATATAATATAAATTTTATTTAAATTAAAATATAAAACTTTAAAAATTAAAAAAAAATTAAATCAGACTCGTATTGGCCTGGTTTGGCCTGACCGGGCCTGGGCCGGCACGAAAGCACAGCCGTGCTCTAAAAAAATGGGCCGGGCTAGCCCGACCCAACCTATTTGACACCTCTATTCAAGTCCTTAAAAGCTCTTTGACACTCATTCGATCAGTGGAGTGCCATGATCGATCTGTATGTCCTTCTTTAGGATATTTTTGAGTTGAGCAGCCCTCTTCAAGTAACTTACAATGAATCTTCTGTAATAGGTCATGAGCCCTAAGAATGATCTTAGCTCACTCACCTTGGTACGTACTCACCACTCCCCGATGGCTCTGATGCCCAATCAATGCCTTAGGAATAGTTTCTCTATCTGTCCAAAGGAGAGGAGCATTGATCTCTCTTTAAAAAACAGAAGTGATTTTTCCTTAAGACCTTCATGTCTAGAGGTGGCTAATGTGGTCATTTAACGAATAGCTATATCCCACGATCAAAGTAAACCAATAGTCATTAAAGTACATGTGGAATAGCCTATTGTCGAGGGTACTAAACGTGGCAGGGGAAGACCCTCAAGGAAACTCCCCATCCTACTCATTTTATAGTTCAATTGCATCTTTTTTGATTTTACATTACTTTATAAAAAAACTGTTGACTTTGAATCTATTTTAGTTACTTCCAATACAACTACTAGAGCAAGTAAAGGAACATCTTCTACATTTGATTCATTTCGAGTAGTTTTATAACCTGGTTAATTGTAGTCTACTACTACTATAGAATTGAGAGTAGTTTTAGAGGGAAAGGTTAATGCTTCCCTTTCTTCTTACACTATTAACTTTGCTGGTGACTTTGATGATATAGAATTTACTGGAGATTTGTATCCTTCTTCTTTTCTTTGAATTGCTACTGCTTCCTTTTCATATGAGACTTTTGATATTGATTTGACGGAAAAGGATATTTAAAGGTTGAACCTTGTGTTTTAGCTTCGAAGCCTTAGCTAACGAGTAGGACGAATGGAATCTTGTCCCCTCCTTCGGTGTAAGTATCTTTATTGGCATCTTCAAAAGAAAGCGAAATAGTTGGAGTCTCAGAATCAGCATCTGAAACTGAGGGTTATGAAACAACAAATGAAATAGGAGATCTTGCTCTTGCTTTAAGTCAAACCATTCGCATCTGAGGAATTCCTCATCAACATTTTCTTTTTCAGGTTCAAGCTTGAAGTAATGTTCCATGTGAGGATGGAAATGATGTCTTTACCAGACTAGCCAGAAATAAAGATTAAACGAAATGGTCCTTTGGATTTAACAGCTTGGCTAGCGCATCAAAGTAAGCAAGTAGTAGAGAAATCAGAATCTTGGTCCGAAGGAGGGGAGGGGATTCCTTGCTAGAAAGAAAGAGATTATATTGCTCGAGTAGCTTTTACTGGAGATGTAGATCTAGTTGGAGTTCATAGTATAAGTCATTTCTGGAAAAAATAGCCATATGATGGTTTACTAGTAGTCTGATAATTCAATTCCATATTGGATGTACTATCTTTAAGCCTTGACATTAGCTGGGAGAGGCAAAACCATGGATGAGTTAGATAGTGAGAGCCAGCTACAATAGTAGTGGAAATTAAATTACATGTTATTTCTTAGCAATATAAGAGGGGTCCTTTTATTTAAGGCTGGGAAAGGTGCTGCTACTAGCAATTCTATAGTAGATCTTGCATCCATTCCGATTGAAGAAGCATGACTAGGTTCACTTTAAGCTATGCCTTTCCTAGTAAACTACAAAGGACGAGGCTGGTAGTCTTTCGTCTGAAGTAGGAGCAGTTGCTGGGAATGGCCAGAAATACCTATCTAGCAGGGTGGAAGGCTTCTTTCTTACTTACTGAAATGATAGGTGAAAGACCATCCTAAGTAGTTGGGGATCTAGAAGTAGTTGGTAAAAGTAGGAGTTCTAATCTAGGGCTAGGAAAAAGTCAATACTTTGAATTTGATGCTGGACATGTCAATTATAGTTTGACTATCAGAAAGTCAAACAAAATAACAGGCTCCAAAGTAGAAGGAAGCCGTAACTTCAAGTAAAGGGTTTGAAGACATATTCTAGTACTGGTTTAGAAGTCTCGAACTATAAAATGGAAGCTAAAAGCATTCCCTTTGAAAGGAAAATTGCTAGCTAGCAGTTCTCTCTCTGAAGTCTTGGATTCGTGATCGGATTATGGAGCGAAAGTCACTGTTGAGGAAATATGAGGAGGAAAGATATGGTCATGCATCCATCTGCAGATGTTTCCTCCACAAGTGAGAAAGAAAAAAATGTTTGAAGGACTAGAAGCAAGGGAATGATTGGAAAAGGCAAGAAGGAAGTCACTACTAGTCCCACACCCACGAAGCAGTAAGTAGAAACAAGGATTGGGAAGTTGGGAGGCCTGACGAGAGCTAATTTTTTTTATGATTAACTAGCAACTAGGTCCCTATTTTTTTGGATCTGACATCTAAGAGGTTCCCAACAAAACTGCCAAGAGGTTGGGAACATTCTTCTTATAAAAATTGATAGACATATTAATTGATGCACCTTATCCAGTCTTATTTCTTTCCTGCTCACTTGTCTTCTCTTTTGGGTACTTTTCAATCCATTTCCAATCATGTGGAAAAAGAGGCATCTTTATTTGGTTAGCACAAATGGCTATAAAAAAGTAAATAAAGTAAGAATTAGGTAAAATTTCAAGTGAAAGGTAGAGTTGGAGCTCTCTCTCCTTAAAACTAGAACGAATGCCAGAGGAATAAACCTTGACTGATCAAGTAGACAACTGAAGATTATGATGCGCAACTACCTTTTGATGATTGCGTAGATTCCATATCTTATGAGAACAAAGGCTTGACTTACTGAAGGAAAAAGAATTGCTTCACTATGCTATGATTTTCCATAGGTTACTTTTTTCTTGTCTACATCATCAAAAAGAATGAATTCTTGTTACCTGTCTAGAGGGAATAGAGGAAAACGGATTACCGGGCTTAAGGGAGTTCACTCACCCTCGAGTTAGAGTCTAGTATGTCATTGGTAGGAAAATAATGCAGCTAAGTCAATACTTGCTTCTGAAGAATTTCATACTTTACTTGATCTTGCCGATATGATCTTTTCTCTTGTTGAAGAAGTTTAATTTTGCTCTTATCTACGTTACGATAAGAGTAACAAAAAGATGAAATCTAGTAATAGCTCTATGGTAGGTTCTGGAATTGGGATTGAGCTTTCGCTATTCTCAAGGTAGTGAGTGACTCTCATCTCGGACTTCTGGAAATGGAAAGGTAGTTATGTGAGCCTATTCAGTGAGCCGAAGGTGAGAAGAAGCTCTTAATCTTAGCAATAAAAATCTTAATCTAAGACAAATCTAGACTAAGAAGAAATCCCACTTTCTTTTCGTGATGTAGTTCCTCCAACTTGAATCTAGATGGTTGCTCTAGGTAGTTCGGTTGCCTATGGAACTATGGTCATGATGGAATAGAACCTCATCCTCATCTGACTGACTCTGCACTATGTTCACAGTCTTAGAGATTGGTGAATGTGAAAAGGAGACTTTCATTAAGGCTTTCTCACTCATCTTTCTATTGAAATGCTTAAATTAAAACCCTACCCTAGTCTGAAAGCTAGGAACGACCTATCCCCTAGTAAAGAAGAGCTCAACCTTCAGGTAGATCTTCTTCCTTTCTTGTGAGATGCTTGGAATAGCTATCCTTTCGTACCTGTGGAATTCCACTTTTCTTGGTGATTGTGCCCGTGATCAAGCTTTGACTTCACCTCGAAAGCGAGCTTCATAGGTAGACTAGAAGTAATAGTCCCAGCAAAAGATCCTTTCTTTTTGATTGAGTTCCATGCCGGGTCACTCTTTCACCTGGGGAAGCTCCCAGAACAGCATGTTCATCTCAGCTTCCTTACTAGAATAGCCAAAAGCAACTGAAAAGCTGTAGCTTAGTCTGCCTTGTTCTATTCTCTTTGCACAAAGAAAGCAAGGACTTTCTAAGCTTTTGATTGGAGAAATGGCTCAAACAGCTGGAACAACCCGATCAGAAAGGCAAATAAAAAGAGGAAACCAACTTACTCTTGACAGCCAATTCGAGGTGTGCACTATTTGCTTATTTCCTCCAATTAATGCTCTCATGCTCGTTTCGCTCATCAAACTTTCATTCTCTTTTTCTCAGAACAAGGATGTGAAGTTACAGAGCTAAGAACCCATGTTGTTGAAGCAGAATAGTGCAATTCCTCTGCGCTGGTGAAGATAGTTTGCTTGCAATCTTGTTAGAGTCAAGGACACGAATGCATGTTGAAAGGGAGTAAACCCCCGAATCGCCTACCTCAGTGCTTACTTTTCTTTCCTCTTAAAAGACTCCACTGATGAAAAAAACATGCACAATGATGCCTCATGTTCACACACCCAAAAAATCAGAAGCAAATCATCTTCACCCGCTGTCTAATATTTTGAATCAATCTATTCAAGACAAGAGAAGTGGCATAGGGTTCCGAGTGCTCTAATTTATTGCATGCTTCAACATAAAAAACTAGTCAGCAAGGCTTCAGAAAGTATAAAATATTGATATTTTAGCCTCTCGTGCATATTGGTGGTGCTCTCTTTCCTGTTCTTGCAATAACCGGTCTTCTAGTCCTCTTGGCAAATCCAGTGCAAATTCTATCTGTTATAGTAACCGTGTTGGAGTATGAGTGATCGTAGGTAGTGTTCTCTTAGCAATTGAATCACTATGCAGTGCATTCGAAAATATAAAATATTGGTGTGTCCGCTGTTGATGGTTAGTTCATTATCCACAGTTGTGCTAGAATAAAAGAAGGGACTCGACCATGAAGAGAAGGCCTCGAGGGTGCTGTGAGACACCCCAGCTCTTTCTTCCCACCTAGAAAAGAACTTTGCCTAGGATGAAATAACAAATCTAGATCTGGGAAAATAACATTATTACTACTAGCAATATATCATCAGATCTTAAGATGAATATCTTTTTTGGGCGATGAGATCCTAGGAGAGAGTCAAAGCGATGCAATCTTTCCTTCTCGAATGCACTTATCTAATGTTACAAGTGTGGCATACAATCAGACTGATCAAGTAAATAGACAATGGAAGATGAAAGAGAGATGATGCTAAAGCAACTGACATACCTAAGATAGGAGTAGGGGACATGCCATAGCCATAGTCGAAGAAAAAGGATGACAGTTTATGTTAGCGAGGCTGGGTAGGGCGATAGTTCTGTTGACCTTTAATTTCCTTAAATTTTATGGGGTTTATTAAGGTTCAAATGCCACATACTCCATAGCTCTTGTTCTCGGATTTCCACTCATGCTCGAAACTTAACTTGTTGAAGTGAGACCTGTGCTCGATATGCTTCACCACATCTGTGAACTAACCATGGTAGGCCTCTTCGCTCGGTCCTTAGCTAACTTTACTACATGCATCAAACCTTAGGGCATTCCTAAAAGAAAGAATCAAACTAAACAACCAAGCTCGATGTGCTCGGATGGTTCCGATCAGTTCATCGATGGTCGGCAAGTATGATGGTACTCATGATGATTCTCCACTATTTGCTTTACCTTGTAAATTTTAGGGAGGTGTATTGACCGCATCTTTTGGCATAACTACATATTCCTTATCTTAGGGTTATTGAACAGTCTAGTAAGAGGTGTGCTGTACACTATTATTGTAACTATAATAGGATCGCCCTTGGTAGAGTTGTTGCATAGAAGTGCTAGTGAATTCTTTGAGATTATGGGAGTGTGTGACTTAAACTATTGATTGGTTTGTGCCCTTATCTACCTCATTTGAATTCATTTAAAACAAAAATATGTCTTTGTCCCCGCAACCATACAAAGGCTCATTTGCAGAGAATCTTTCTATGATCAGACTTGACCATGTCATGTATGAACAAACTCCGTAAGATCCAGTCAAAAGAATAAGTGATGCGATTCTTTTCTATCTTTCACTTACTTAATAGTAGACTGCATTTACTTTCTTTATCAGACTATCAAAGTTGATCTAAAGAATAAAAATATTCTATTAGTTATAAGTGTATAGAAGTGGGATTCCAACAACTAGTTAGCTTTCAATTGGACTTTGATTTCGATGACAGGAAGGATTAGATGCACTAAAGGAGCTACACATGAAGAATGACTAGAAGAGGTAAAGAATGCCCCGTTGAGGATGATAATAAGGTCTTAGCATCAGCTAGAGGAACTGACATATAATTCAACTATTTAAGCTTGCAAAATCAAGGAAAGAGGAACAAAATTGGATGGGAGCGTAAGGAGTCATACTGGCTGAATAGGAAGCAAACCAAGGGATAGAAAAGACCCAAGTAAGTGGTAGAATGAAAGAGTCCAAAGAATCCGCCCAACAGAGAGGGATGAACTCAACCTAATGAAAAAGGATAAGAGATATAATCCATACCATAAATAACCCAATGACAATGAGAGGTCATTCAAGATTGACTGAAAATGCTTATTCATTGCCAAGAAAAAAGTCCTATTCCACCACATCATAGCGAAATTTATTTTTCATTTTTATCTTATCTTATTTACCCCGCCAACATATAAGAAATGCAAATAAAGAGAAACTTGCTTCAACTGAAGAATTGACCATGACCCAGTTTTTGCTTGCAGTGGATTTGGGGATAATAACTGACTCGGCAAAAGAGAAGCCATGCTTTTTTGCGAGGGATGCCAATCTTTCATCTTTCAGTGGAAAGTCATGCTTGATAGAAAAGGCAAGAAAAAGCTATATTGAATGCAAGCTAACAAAAATATTTTCTCTCGGAACCTTAATGACTGTGACCTACTCTATTCACTATCTTCCTTCTCATTCATTGATTTAAGACAATTCTTGCTTTTAAAGAATATTCTTCAATTCTATGAGTCCAAATAAAACAAAACTCCTATTAGTCACTTTCAAACTTGAACCCACCCCAGATGCTTGAACTACAATGCAAGATAAAATGCCTTTCATCTGTACAAATGAAAATGCTTCTTTTGACAAAGAATTTGTAACCTTCTTACTTTCATCAGACTTGACTAAAAAAAGGCTTTCAACTAGGATGAAACTTTCTATATTATATATATATATATTAGGTTGACTATTTCATATATCTTCAACTTATAACAACTTCTTTTCATCTATTATTGCACTATGATTCATTTACTTTAGGATTGTAGCAGGATGAAAGGAGAGAGATTGAAAAGGCAAGGATTCCTTTGGTATATATGCATAGTCATGCAGATTAGACAATCTTAATCAGAGACTTGGGTAAAATCACTATATATTAAGTATATCACTTTTCTTAACTTCTTAAACCAAGACAAATCCTCATTCAGTAGGAGACCAACTTATTTTATGTTAGCCTTCTGGCAATTTTAATAATAAGAAGAGTAAAGTAGCGAAAACCTTTTTTCTCTTTTTTTTATTGAATGCAAGTGATATTGGTAAAAATGTCTGCAGATTATCCCATTGTTTCCAATCCTAAACTCAGTCAAGATAGGGCGTGAGGCATTCGAGTTTTTTCTTATATCCAGTGCTACATTAGAGGACTTGTCCCTTATGTCATTTGATCTCTAGTCTTAGTTCTATTCAACAAGCCAGTTGTGTTAGTTTTCTTATAGTCTCCGTAGTGTCCAGTAGTAGTCTCTTTTTCTTACCGTAGGCAAGCCAAAGCCTTATTAGTCAAGTTTGAAATAAAAGTTAAGTTATCTCCATCCGATGGGAGTTGCTATCCATATAGTTTTATGGCAGTTCTACTTGCAGCCTTTGAGAGTTCTCTTGCATCTGCTTTCAATCTAGTAGAGTAAGGAGCAAAGGATCTGACCCGAAAGAATCAACAAAAAGCTAGCTTTGTGCTTCTTCCTTCTTATCCGGTAGTAGTACTATTCTAGTAGTATATTATAGTAATAGCATCTTTAGTAGCTGTAGTAAATAGTAGTTGTTGTAGTCGAAAATAACAAAATAGTAGATGTAGCTCTTTCAGTAGTAGTTTCAAGAACTGCTTATTCTATAGTATCAGTATATTCTTTAGCAGCTATCTCGGAATATGAAAGGGAAGGTGAAATGGTTTTGTATCCTTCCACGATAGCCCATGATTCCTCTCCTAATGAGGTATCTACCCAACCAGGAGTTGCAGTTGCTTTTCTCTAGTTACATCAATAGCTGGAAATGGAACTATAGGTGAAAGAGTCTCAGTTTCAGAAGTCAGTTCTGCTGGATATTAATCTTTACAATGGTCGACAGGATAAGAAGATTGGAAGAGACCCTTGCCTAAGACTGAAATTCCTCAGGGCGCCTTGATTTGCTCTTGTAGGTAGGAGGAGCAATCAATAGGTCTGAGTAATTCCCAACCTTTAAGGGTGCATTTGCCTTTTATACCCAATCCATTAGCCAAAATAGCTAGCCGGAGGGAGTGATAGACATTGCTAAAATTGATAAGATTGAGCCGCCTGGTATGCGTAATGCCAGAAATTAATCGAGCTCTCTCTCCCACCACCGCTATTCTCTCTATAAAGCCAAAAATAGATGGTTGAGCTATGAGGGGAAAACACGGCTTGCTCGCACTTAAGTCCAGACCCTCCCATTCAAGCTTAAAATATCTGGCAAGGGAGAGCTCATAAGAACCGCTCCCGGTAATGCACACACTATTAGTTCAACTCTGCATAGATGTATCATAGCATCTCCCCACCCGCCTTATTAGACTCAAGTTTTGAGACGACATTGATTGTATATGCTTTCTCGACCCGGCCCTCCAATAGTCTAACCTTCGGCCAATACTTATCATTTATGACAACTCCCAACCATCTAAGGGCAAGCACTCTTTATTGATCTCTTTATCTTTTTTTTTTCCAGTCAAAAGAGAGATCCTTTTTCTCATATCATCCCCATGTCTATAAATAAGTAACTCAAATGATGTAAAGCCACCCTTTGAGTACCAACTAGTAGTTTCGGCCAAGTTCAAATGGTTTAGCAGACCTAGCCTGTGATTTTTCTTGTTTGAAAATAGCTCGAACCGAATAATCAACTAGAAAAACTTCTTTAGAACTAGTCAACTCAACTATAGAATAGCATCACCTCTTGCTCCTAAATTTCCTAGTGATCTAGTATCAACCGATTCAGCCTCACATGCCGAAGACCATATGATTAATGAATCATTGGATTAGAAATCACTCGATCTTTCATTAATTTCAAAAACCCAAGCTATAGCCTGCTAAAGATCTATGACCAACCTCCCCCCTTTCGCCAGAAGGCATGGTTTTGTCATTGATGTTCTAGGCCCCCGATTAGGATAAGCCCTTATGCATGGGGCAGGTGGTTGTAGTGAAACACTATACAACTATGATCTTTGTTGTTGTTCAATGAATAATATAAAGTACTTCTGCATCCAATTCCTAATCCAATAGTATCAGTTCGAGAACAAATACCCAGATATCCATCCCAACGACAACAAAAGTCATAGCATGTTCCTCTTTATAAGTTTTTTTTCTGGTTAGGACTCATTTATGATGCACCAACAATGGCTAGAAGCACCAACCACCAGTAGCAGTAGCATTTCAACCAGGTTTCCCAAGCAAAAGCAGCACCCTTGAATTTATTTATCAATCACACCACACGTGGATAGGGAAAAAAGCATGGACGATAGGAGGATAAGTGGGTGGGTCTACTGGTGGTTCTTTTAAGGCATCAACAATGCAACTTTTGCTTTTAGTGGATTTGACGCCAGGTCCTGATCCCCAACTAGAAAAGAAACTGAAACTTGATCTCGAGATGGGGATGCCGTAGGCACAACTTGGCTGGAGAGAACATGAAGCAGTGTGATTTATGGCTTTCAAAGAGGCTCTGAAAGAGGTGCAAGGGATGTGTGAACATTAGCTAATGCTGGCTATCAAAATGGAAAGGGCTCTGCATAGATATATGGTTCTCTAATAAGAAGTTGGGAGGTTTGGTATTTTTAGGCTGATGAGAATTAGGGTTCCAAACTTGTGGGTAATAACTAGATCTCAAACTCCAGCTGGATCTTACCATGCTGGTGAATTTTCCTAGAACAAGTGGAGGATTAGTGTGTTAACCACTTTTGGAGCTTACCTTATTATTAGATAACAGGGTGGTTGATCAATGGCTACATTGGCTATGGGGAGAAGAGAAACAAGTAGTTCCTCCCAGTTGCAAGATAGTGATCTCAGTTGTGGTGGTGAATCTTCTGCTGTGCCAGCATGATCATCCATTGGTTATGTCGACTCGAGAAAAGCTAGCTTTAAGTTCGAGTCTTGCACTTGTGGCCTCATTAGGCTTGGTAGGTTAAAATATGGGTATGCTTGTCTTTACTTGATAATGTTTGTAAAGGGATCCATTTTATGCCACTTATTAAAATACTTTCAATATAAAAACCCCTACTCTTTCTAGAAGGCCTTATAACTTACACTTTCTAAGAAATGGCATGGCTCCATCAAAAGAAAATGAAACTGTAGCTACAAGAGAGAACTTAACAGGGCGGAGAACTAGGATTAGTAGAAAGATACTTTTAGGGTTGGCTTTTTCACTGATAGATTTCATTTTCCCTATGACATTTTTTTGTTTTACCTATCATCTTAGAGCCTTTTAGGGGTTTGGAAAGAATCCCTCTCTTCTTTGCCCATTTTTTTCATTAAAGACTAAAAGGAAAATCACTACCACAGGATTGTGCTTGTTTTTATTGAATTATTTCTATTTGGAGAATTGGCCTACAAACTTTTACATCGTATCATCCTCTTGCTTTCAAAAAGGACTTGCCTTATCCTCCTTGTCCTAAAAAGGTTAAAGTCCTATTATTGAGATACCCATATACATGGGATTATAGTGATCCTTTCCACTATTGGAAGAAGTTACACCTTAGACACGGTAGGATATAGTCAGATTAGAACTTCAAGGCCCTTAGACCATTACATAATTAAGCACTTGCTTACACCACTAGGTATATAACTATATCATTAGGAAGGGGATCCATCGTGAAGAAAAAAAAACTACTCTATAAGGTACGGTAAAATGTAGTAAAAAAGTATGAAACAAAGGATTACCAAAGAAAGGGGAACTAGCCTATTGGAGTGGAGGGCTGATACGATAATATCCCCCTAGCTCTTATGCTCATTATCCCAGGCAATATGATATGCTTAGCACTATAATATAAAGACGTAATGCAATTTGAGGAGCGAAGCCTCTTTTTATTGATATTGATTATAAGGCAACGTTCTTTCTAGGCTTCTTACTTTGAGTTATTGTAAGTAGGTTCTTAGGAACCAGAAGGCCGACAAGGATATGGCGGATGACCTTCTTATTTATTCCATACCCTATCGGAAGACTGGACTTCAAGGAAGCAGGAGCTGGGAAGAGGTGCATTTTTGCTATTCGTAACGAACTGAAGCAGGCTCTCTTTGTCTGTTTTGACTTGCGCATAAGTGTAGGAAGGCCTTGCATACTATTGCAATTGATGATAAGGCTAAACCACTTGCGTGGTTGAGTCCGATAAGCTGCGTAGTTTTGATCTCTCTTCGGTGACGGATTATTTTCCGTTGTCGTTTCATAGTCTATTAAAGAATCCTTAACTACTTTGTCTGGCTTAGCTCATGGAATAGTAACTATTCCGCTATAGTATTTATGGAGTCAACGAATATCCTATTTTTATTGATACCCTCTTGCTTAGTAACACCTTTTTGAGCCTTCCCCTACTTCTTTTGAGTCAACTTGGATAAGAAGACAGAGACCGAATCTACTTCCAATGTCCGTGTTGAGTGCAATTTTTTCACTGAAGTGGAGACGCTTTCAGGTAGACCCTTCTTGTGAGAATGAATGTTGATCTGAGATCTATCTTGAACCTACAAACTCTCTAGGGAAGATGACTAGATAGATTGTTTTGAGTCAGAATTCAAACTTATTGATGTGGAGAGTGACCAAAGGCAAGGGCTATCTGAACTCTTCTTTATATACATAATTCTAAGTCATAGGGCTGAAATTTCTACTTTCCCATCCGAGTGACATTACCCTAACCTTGTCAACAGTCCTTCAAGTGGGATGGGAAGAGAACTCAATCAATGGATTTCATATCATATGATAACATAGGATTTCATTCCTACTTTCCTAGTTACCATTCCATGGGAAGTGGAATCCTAACAATAGAGACGAAGCTGGTATGAAAGATGTTCTTCCTAACTCCTTTTAACTTTAGGGAATGTTTGTGGTGTCATGATTAAAGCATTACTGAGCTACAAGGAATGGATTAGAAGTGGTAACAAGATGAAAAGCTACTCTTCTTACCTAGAGAAAAGTTATCCTTATTAGTAAAGGGGCATAGCATCTCCTTCGAATATAAGAAAAATAAACCTTCAGAAATAGCAACATTCCATTATTGCCTAAGGAAAATAAATTGTAAAGTCACGAGAGGATGCACTACAAGAAACAACCTATATAGCTAGGGACAATTCCCTAGCTAAATGATTGTTTTCCATCGCTAAATGGGATATAGCAATGGATTACCGATGGATTGGTTCCCTATTTAAATTGCTTCTTGCTAAAATTCAGCGATGGAAAGATTTCCAAGCTAAAAAGTTAGCGAAGGAAAAATCCATTGCTAAAAAAGACAAATTCACTAGCTAAATTAATAAGGTAAATGAGATTTTCCGTCGCTAAATGAAAATAACGATGGAAGATTCCCTAGCTAACGTGCTGGTCTATAAATTTTAGCGACGGATATAGTCCCTAGCTAAATAATTGTACCGACGGAAAATCCCTCGCTAATTTTAATATTTCCCTAGCTAACTTAGCTAGGGAAAATTCCCTAGCTAAGTTAGCAATGGATTTTTCCCTTACTAATTTAGCTTGGGAATATTTCCTAGATATTTTAATTTCAAAATTAATTTCAGAATTTATTTTATTTTAAAATTTTTTAATTAAATAATTTAATAATTTTATATCAAATTGAATAAAAATTGAAACTATAAATAATTTATAATTAACAAAAAATAAAATCATTAAATATCTTATTCTAATTCAATATTTTAGATAATTAAAACAAAAAAATAACAAAATTTTATTTTATCTTATTCATCAATGTATCTACCGATAGTGCAAAAAGTATAATATATTCATTCATTGACATTGTTTCTCTTCATATGCTCCTCCGATCATCATTTTTTACTATGACAAAGCTGTCTAAGGCATGACACTTAATGTCTAGTGAAAATTTCTATCACTTATAAAAACTTTGTATGAGGAACAATGTGGTATCATATCTATAAGAAATTTAAACCACGCAATCAAATTAAAAAAATTAGGTTTTGATACATATATAATCCTATAGTATATATGTAAATATATACTAGCATTTCACTCGTACATATATTACTGTAGTATATGTACATAAAAATAGCATTATTATGCGTACATATAAACTGAGTAAAAATATACTCAGTATATATGTACATAAAATATTACAGTATTATATGTACGTATTTACTGACTTTATTCGTACATATATATCTCATTTAGTGTTATTGCTACTGCTCCCGCTGTCGCTCTTGCCACTGCTACCATTGTCGTTGTCACTGCCAATAACACTATTGCTATTGCCGCTGCCGCCACTGCCTTTGCTATCATTACTGCTGCTTATGCCGTCGCTGCCACTGCCGTGGATGGCACCACTAGCCTCTGCCACCACTGGCTGCTGCAGTGGCTGTCGCCACTGCCCCCGCTGCCGGTGTTCCACTGCCGCAGCTTCTGGTGCTGCCGCTGCTACCATCGCTTCTGCTGCCTTCGATGCTTCCGCTCCCCCCGATGCTACAGTCGTTGCTACCACTACTACAGCCCCTGCTGCTACCACCGCCACCACTACCGCCGCTGCCACTTCCACTATCGCCGCTTCCGCTGCCGCCGCTGGCATCGCTGCCGCCAATGTCGTGGCTACTGCTGCTGATAATAGGTTTTTACATACCTATAATAGGCTAAAATTCTTTCAAAAAAATTCAAAGACACAAACTTTTTCGCAGATATATAAAAACAGTTATTATAGACATGAACAAACACAAATTAAAGTTGATTGTCATATATCTTAAACTAAAATTTAATTAAATAATTTAAATATTTTATATTAAATTTAATAAACAAAGACTATAAATAAAAATTTTAAATTAAACAAAAAAAATCATGTAATAACTTATTCTAATACAATAGTTTAAATAGATAAAAATAATAATAATAATTATATTACATCTTAATAATCAATGTATCTACCAATTGTGCATAAAGTATAATATATCAATACATTGAAGTTGCTTTCTCTCCCTCTACTCCTCTGATCACCAAATTTCCACTAGGAAAAAGTTATTCGAGTCATGGTCCTTCATGTCTATTGAAAAATCCATTCACTTATACAAGCTACGTATTGGAAACAATGCAGTACCACATTTGTAAGAAATTTAAACCAACAAATCAAATCAAAATAAATTAAATAAAAACTATGTTTTGATAAATATATATTACTACATTAAAAATGTACATATATACTAGCATTTCACTCGTACATATATTACTACAGTATTTGTACATATAAATTACAGTATTATGCGTACATATATACCGAGTACATATATACTCAGTATATATTTACATAAAATACTATAGAATTATATGTACGTATATACTGACTATATACATACGCATATACTACATTTGTTGTCGTTCCTACTGCTCCCACTATCATTGCCACCATTGCCGATGTAGCCGCTGCCTCATCGGTGGCTACCGGTGCAGCCACTACGGCTTCTGCTATCATTGCTGCTGCCGGTGCAGCCACTACGGCTTCCGCTATCATTGCTGCTGCCGGTGCAGCCACCGCGGCCTTCGCTGTCGCCACTGCTGCTGCTGCTGCCATTACTGCCACTACAGCCACCACTGCAGCTGCTGCCACTATTTCCGCCACTGCCACTGCTGCCGCCACTGCTGCCATTGTTTCCGCCACTGCCACTGCTGCCGAAGCTACCGCCACTGATAATAGGCTTTTACATATCTATAATAGGCTAAAACTCTACCCAAAAAATTCAAAGAAACACAAACATATTCATAGATATATAAAAATAGTTAATATAGACATGAACAAACACAAATTAAAGTTGATTGTCATACAGTTTCAACAAAATTTTAATAAAATAATTTAATATTTTTAAATTAAATTTTATAAAAAGTGAAACTATAAATGAAACTTTTAAATTAAACAAAAAAAATTCATTTGATAACTTATTCTAATATAATATTTTAAATAACTAAAACAAAAAATTAACAAAAAATATATTACATCTTATTAATCAAAGTATCTACCGACTATAAATAAAGTATAATTTATCAATGCACTGACATTGCTTTCTCTCCATGTGCTCCTCCGATCACTAACTTTTCACTGTAAAAATGCAGTCCGAGTCATGGTGCTTAATGTTTGTTGAAATATATCTTCACTTATACAAGCTTCGTATGGAAAACAATTCGGTACCATATCTGTATGAAATTTAAACCACCAAATAAAATTAATATAAATAAAAAAAAACTATCTTTTGGCAAATATATATTAATGCAGTAAATATGTACATATATACTAGCATTCACTCGTACATATATTACTGCAGTATATGTACATATAATTTGCAGTATTATGCGTAAATATATATTGAGTACATATATATACTCAATATATATTTACATAAAATATTATAGTATTATATGTACGTATATACTGACTATATATGTATCTATATACCATATTTGTCGCCGTTGCAGTGGCTCCCATAGTCGATGCAACTCCTACTGCTGCCACTACCATTTTCGCTTCCTTTGTCACCACTACTGCCGCTACCACTATCGCTATTGATGGCGCTGCTGATATCACTGTTGCCGCTGCTGCCGCTGCTATTGCTGTCGCTGCTACTACTGCCAGTGCCATCGCTGCTGCTGCCGCCGCCGCCATCACCGCTGCTGTCGCAGCTACCACTGATGTCACTGTTGCCACTAATGTCACATCTACCGTTGCTGCCATTGCTACCATTGCTGCCGTTGCTACCGTTGTTGCCGCTGATGTCGCCTCTACTGCTACTGCCACCGTTGCCTTAGCTGCTGCCACTACGCCCTTGCTGTCGTTGCCGCCACTGCCACCCCTGCCACCATTGCCGCCACTGCCACAGCTACCACCGTTGCCGCCGCCGGTGCCGCCATTGCAGCCACCGCTTCCACTGCGGCCACTGCTGCCCTTGCTGTCATTGATGCCACTGCCACCACTGCCACCGTTGCCGTCGCCGCTGCCACTGTTGCCGCCGCCGCTGCCACCGTTGCCGCCACCGCTTCCGCTGCCGCCACTACCATCACTGTCGTCGCTACCCCTACTATTGCTGCTGAAAATAGGCTCTTACATAACTATAATAGGCTAAAACTCTACCCAAAAAATTCAGATACACAAAAACATATTCACAAATATATAAAAACAAATATTATAGATATTAACAAACACAAATTATAGTTGATTATCATACAACTTCAACAAAAATCCAAAAGATGTCCAGCAATTATGTTTAAAGATAATGAGAGTACACAAATCCAAAAGATGAATAACAATTATATTTTTAGAATAATAAAGATAAGATAAGCTTTCCCTCTTATTGATAAAGTTGAAATCGATAAATATGAGACCCAATCACTAGAAGGACCATGGTAATGTTTGAATGCTTTGAATTATGATTTTTCTTTTTGTCTCACATAATGTGTCCTGCAAAGATTCATAATTTGGTTAACCATAAAAGTAAATAACAAAACCTGAATAAAAAAATTTGAAACCTGCAAAAAAATATCATAATTATTTGCTACACATAGACAAAGATAAATAATAGTTCAGATATAATTCTCAATTTCAATCATCCTCATAATTTATAGGGAATGCTAGCCTTCCTGTGAGGATTCATAGTCGGATCTCTGAATGCTATCTGTTGCGCAAATTCCGCTAAATGTGACTCCATATAGGACATCTGCTGTTGCATTACATTTTCAATTTCTTTCATCTCATAATTCATTCCTTTAATTTCTTGCATTTCTTCCATCAAATTAGTTATCTCCTCATCCTTCTTTTTTATTTCAATCTCCATAACTACAATATGTTCATTTGTTTCCTGTGCTTGTTGTTTGACCTCCTCATTCACCATTGGTGAGACAAATGAATTAGAAGCATGATTACTACAACAAAATGTCACTCCCTTAGAGCTGATTCCATACACTCGTAGCTTCTTTCGACCTTCTATTGTCTCCAAATAAATAGAATCATAGTCAATTGATTGAATATCCATAGAACCCTCAACTTGTTGATGAGCAGCTATCACACATTCCTCCATTAGGTCATGAGATAAAATAGATAAAAAAACTATTCTAAATATACTAAAAATAAAATAAATATTTTGCATTTAAAATAATTTTCATTATGTACTATAGTTTTATAAAATCTAATTAAAATAATAATTTCTTACAGGAATCATCTGAGACTTGTTGCCAACATACTGACCATCCACTTTTTTTACATGCATCTTTATGAAAATCTCATAAAGATTTGGATCTCGACCCAATTCTCCAGCCTAGAATATGTTTTTATTAATTCATAAAAAAACAAATGATAAAAAAATTTAACAAAATTAATAAAACCATACGAGATTTTATTTATTGGACTATTAGGACAACCACAAAATATAGAAATGTTTATAATTTTAAATTTGTACCTAATCTCGAGCATGCACAATGCTCGACATTGAACCTCATGTGTCTCAACAGATTCCTCTACATAGTCCAGGTACCTCACTTCGTCGATTTTTGCTGGCAATATCTGATTTTTTCTTCACATCTGGCTCCTCCCAATAATTAAGCCACTCGGGCCAATCTTCCTCGGATATAAAATCAGGCCTTTCTTTCATTTTTTTTAATTCATGGACAAAATCAGAATACCATTGAGCAGCTTTGATCTCTCACAATGACTTTATCTTTACATCAAATTTGGGTGCCCATGTGCACTTATTATATAAATAGAAAAATGCCAAAAGAATTTATATTAACAACAAGAACATAATTATTTACTACATGAATAATAACAAATTTAAAAGTTAAGTAATTAGATAATTATTTTTCAATGCTTTTGTTTTGTTATTTTTCCTTGAAAGTCATCAAAATATGACTCTTTTGTCGATTCAGAAAGTTTCTTCTAGGAGAAAGGTTTAGAATTAGCCATTTTCTTGAAAGGCTTTGTAATTATAGTCGAACACTTGTGAGATGGAATAAAACTATACAAATAAATAAATAATATTGAAAACAAGCAAATCATAACAATATTAAAAAAACCACTGATAGTAACATCAATTTTTTTATAATTCATTTTTACATATTTCTTTTACCTCTCATCCACAATCTCAATTTCTAACTTTCAGTGACTGCAGAGGAAGGCACAACATTTGATGATGTCGTTGGTATTGTAAATGGGGGAATAATCGGTGTAAAATGTGGGGTAGAAGATAGAGATTGATTAAAAGTGTATGCAGGAAGCATAATGGGTTGTGGTCTTACATATGCTAAAGGTGATAGTAGAGTTCTCAAAGATAGTGATGATGATAAAAATTGAGATGGTGATTGTGATGTTGAAGTCTGGATATGGTGGCTATGAGATGGTACTGATTTTGCAACATGATGTAACATACTAGATGAATTTGATTCATTTCCATGTCCATGTCCATGTCCACCTCCACCACAGCCATGTCCTTTAGGCGCCATCTGCTATAAAAAATAAAACATAAAACAAGAAATAGAAATATGATGAACAAGCATGCATTTTCAAATAAAACACACCGATATATTTCAACAAAATATAAAAAGTCTTTGATAGTTTAAATTTATAATAAAATTATAACAATTTAATTATCAGCATCACTGTCATCCTCCAATGGATCTTCTAATATTTCATCTAATTTCGATAGAAGTTGAAACTCATCTTCAGATAGAAACTAATCATCTTCAATTTCTATTTTGCCACTATTTGAGTCACATAAATTTTCTAGATCTTCATCTACATTCAAATGATCAATATTATTTATGTCATCTTTCTGGAATGTTGTTGCAATTTCTAAGTCTACACTTTTTTGTTGTGATGTTGGTACTTCAAATTTTGATCGAGCTTTGATTTTGCAAATTGCCCACCAATCTCTCTTATCACGAGATAAACTTGGATATGTACAATAATATACCTTAGTAGCTTGAACTACCTTAATAAATGACTCATATCAATTATATCTGTGTTTATGGTTAACATCCACTAGCTTATAATCCGAATGAATCTTTGTGCCCATATTTCGTGTAGGATCAAACCAATCGCACTTAAATAATACAATCCTATTATTTTTGAGTCCCAAATACTTCTACTCAATAACTTCTTTGAGTTGACCATAATAATCAATCTCATTTGTACTATAACCTAAGCCTTTAATGTATACACCATTATTCATTATTATTTTAGAAGAACCATGCCTGATTGTATGAAGTTTATATCCATTAACAAAATACCCAGGATAGACTATCACATATCTAAATGGGCCTTTACTTAGATTCTGAATGAAAATATTTGAATCTCCATTTGAAGGATCAATTGCCTGTGACATAAATTAAAAAAATAATATTAACAAATAAAAGATACAAATAAATTAAATAATTCGAAAATATAAAACTTAATAATTCTCACATAATTTTTTAACCAATTCGCAAATTCAATTTTTAGCATATAATTGACATCATTACTAGAAATTGCTGGATGCCTATATTTTAATTGCTCAACATAAATACTACACAAAAATAAAAAGAGAGAAAAAATGTATATCAATTTTTAATAATTCCTATTTAAGATAAAATTAAACTATGATTAAACTTGCAACCATTTTGGGTATACATACTCAATATATGGTACAACCTCCTCACAATTAAGTAAAACGTAGTTCCGGGTTGCTTTATACTCTTCATATGTCATACATCTTTTCATTGCTCTTCCAAATGCTCTTCTAGGGTGCTTGAAGATAGATAGTTTGTCCACATAATCATCTTCAACCATCACATGACCTTCATAATTTCGTGGCACATTTCTATTCTTTGTATTGACATGATCCTAAAAATAATAAGAACAAAATGATGATGCTTCTTCTACTAAATATGCATTACAAAATGAACCTTCAACTTTTTCCTTGTTTCTAAAATTCAATTTCAACTTATGATGATACCTACATCCACAATGTTGAGTTTCAATTAGATTAAATTACAATAATACTTTAAGTATGAAATAATAAAACACAGCAAATTATATGTATTTACCTCTCAAAAGGATACATCCACCTGAATTGCACTGGCCCTGCAATCCTTGCTTCATATGCCAAATGGACCAGTAACTGCTCCATCAAATCAAAAAAACTCGGTGGGAATATCCGTTCAAGCTTACAAATAATAAGTGGAATCTCATTCTCCAGCCTCACCATGTCATCTATTTTGATGATGGTTGTAGTTAGCTGTTTGAAAAACAAATTAAGTTCTGTCAGGACCTTCCAAACACTTAGTGGAAGTAATTCACAGAATGCAATTGGTATTAATCTCTGCATAAGTACATGATAGTCATGACTTTTCATTCCAAATAACTCAAGATTCTTCATATCCACGCATCTACCCATATTTGACACATATTCATCAGGGAATTTCAAATTTTAACCCATTCACACAATATTTGTTTCCTCATTTAGTTTCAATTCAGGATGCCGACAGTAATCATTCAGCTCTTGTCTTGATTTTAAAGTATCTTTTGTTTTTCGTCTAAATTAAGGATAGTGTTGAAAATATTGTCAAAAACATTTTTTTCAATATGTATTACATCTAAGTTATGATGAATTAAATTAGACTTCCAATAGGGAAAGTCCCAAAATATACTACGTTTCCTCCAGCCAAATAATTTGTCTGTTGGTCCATTACTTTCGGTAGCTTCCTTTTTAGTTACCTTCTTCAAGCCCAAACTCTAAATCTCTGTCATAATATCATCTTTTGAACGAACTGCTGGTGCAGCTATCATCACAGTTTTATTTTTTTTGAAATGCAGTTATATTTCTTCGAAATAGATGATTTGTAGGTAGAAAGTTAAGATGATTATCAAACCATGACTGTTTACCACTAAATTTGAGGGTAAATGCATCAGAATTTTTCATGCAATATGGGCATGCAAATCATCCTCCAGTACTCTAGCTAGACAACATTGAATATACAGAAAAGTCACTTACCGGCCACATAAGGGCTGCCAGCATAATGAAATTTTGCTTTTTTGAGATATCATAAGTATTCATGACAATATCCCATAAATGATTTAACTCGGCAATAAGAGGTTGTAAGAAAACATCCAACATGTCTTGGTCATGTTGACAAAAACATATTGCTCCTTCAGACACAACCTCGAAGGCAAGTTATAAGGTGTCAGTATCACTGGCCATGTTGATCTTCACAATCACTCTTGGTCACACTCATTCTTTACTTTGATTATCTAGACAATGTTATCCTCTTCTTCTCCTTCAGTGCTCTCCAAATCGTGTGGAAAGTTTTTTCATCACACGGCTCACCAACTTGATCTTCCGGTACATTCGGTTTTGTTTCCCATCCTAGTCTTTCTTGAGACTTCAGGTTTACTTCTTTTGTTTTTTCTAAACTTTTCTACTATGATCTTCCTAGTAGTTCATATAGAAGATATAGCCGTTTTATTCCTACCTTTAAGAGCTCGAAGGCAACTGAAGACCCTTTGGGACATCAACAAAGGAACTCCCACCGGGACCTACTGTGGTTCAAGACTAGCCATGTATCCTCCTTAGTAGGATTACCATGCTATCTTTCATAGTCTCGGTTAGTTGTACTGTTGTCTAGATTGCCCAAGTGGCTGAAATTCATCAGTGCAGAGACCCAATCTCACATTTCGACTTTCTACTGCAAAATCTTGATGTATATAATTAAAATACTTCCAAGCCGGTGAATCTGATGAATGATGCATTATCCCTTCTTCAAACTCATGCTTATAATGCCACCTCATATCATTTGTTGTAGCATTTGATGCATATAGTCTCTATAATCGAGGAATTAATGAAAAATAATACATCTTCTTAAAGATAACCTTCAATTTTTGTCGCGTATCTACAACACGAGGTGTCTTCCTAAATCGAGGATGATCACAAAACTTACAGTTAATTAAATCACTATCACCGCCCCAATATAACATGCATTCATTTAAACAACAATCAATATTTTACACTAGTAAACTCATTCCTCGTAGTAACTTCTTAGCATTGTAAAAGTTGTTAGTGATCAAATTATTATCCGGAACAATCTCTTTCATCACTTCTGTCACTTGATCAAATAATTTCTCAGATATATGATTTTATGACTTTATGCTCATTAGTCGAGCCACAAATGACAATTGCGAATGTGTTTTACAACTAGGTCACAACTCTTTATCTACAGCTTTAAGCATTTTATAAAATTTTAAGCTTCGGGATTAGGTGGTTCATACACGTAATCCATATTGAAGTCAGCATTAGTAGCTTCTGTAATCATGCTATGGTATGTGTTTGATGATTCTTCACCACAATCAAACATTTCAATACCCTCATTTTGGTCAAAATTTAGATCCATTGTACTTTCCCCATGATAAATCCAAACAAAATAATTTGGCACAAAGCCATATTTAGCCAAATGATATCTTATAATTTATGCATCATGAAAAGGGATATTCTGACACTTGTGGTGATTACATAGACACTTAATTTTTTCTTCATCCATCAATCTCAATTGACTAGATGCAAAATAGATAAGAGTTTCAAGCTCAATAAAAAAATCTTTATTTAAAAATCTATTAATAACCCTTCTATACATTCACTAACGATGTGAGCTCATTTTGCACTATTTTATTTACAAAAAATAATGCACAATCATTATTTTGAATAAAATATTCTATTACTTCAAAATATACATGTAATAAAATAAAATTACTTACAGATGAATATTTAAAAATTAAATAATTTGAATACCGGGGCAATGCATTTGCAGAATCTACATGAATAGATAAAGTAATTTTTAGCCTGATAAAGATTAATAGATATCATAGTTATACTAGATAAAGGGTGCAAAATGTGATAAGGCCCAAGAAAGGAAAGCAAAAAAAAGATATTAAATATTTGGAGGAGAGGGAGAGAGGGAGAGGGAGAGAGATAAGGTGGGGAGAGAGAGGGGGAGAGAAATGGGGAGACGAGGGGAGAGAGAGAGAGAGAGAGAGAGAGATGGTGAAAGGGAGAGAAGGGGAGAGAGGGGGAGAGAGGGGGAGAGAGGGAAGGAGAGAGAGAGGGGGTGGAGAGAGAAAGAACAAGCAAGAAAGAAGATCTAGAAAAAAATAACTAGAGAGATAGTGTGACACAAAGAAAAAGAGGAAGAGAATGATTGAAAAAATTATAGAGGGAGAGAGTGACACATAGAGAGTGCAGTGTTAGAATAAAGAATTATATAAAAGAAAATATAAGTTCTTCAGTACAAACCTATCAAATATTACATTTTTTGTTATACATAAGTTAATATTTGAGCTTGAGGCCCAAGGGCTAGGATTAGGTAAGAGTACGACCTTTATTTGTATTATACCATATATGAGCCTGATCAACGGGCACTTTCATGCTATGTGCTTACATATTGTTGATATTATATCTTCAGCCATTTTATTTCAAGTTAGTACAACAAAATCGTATTATCCCATATATAATTATATGTTAGGATACGTAAATGTAGTTATAAATAGTTACATTTAGTTTAACATATAATTATATATAGATATATGCATACAAGTAGTTATAAGTAAATATAAATAAATGTATACAAAGTTATAAATAATTATATAGATTTTCATATATGTATACTTATATGTATACATAATTAAAAATAAAGTTATATTTATTTATATAGAGTTTTTTATTGTTATACAAATATTTATATATCATTAGACACATTTATTTAAACATTATGTTGTATGTTTTTATACATATAATTATAAATATAGTTACATGTGGTTATACATATAGTTACACGTATGGTTAATCTTATATTTTTACATGTATGTATATATATTTTTGCATATGATTTCATATATTTATACATATAGTTATGTATAGGTATGGATATACTAAAGTACAATTTGCATACTAATATATAAAAATGTATATTAAATATATGTTGTTAATTATATATATAAATATAGTTTTGTATAAAGTTTTTATAGTTATATATAGTAAGATAGAATTATTTATAGTTATATTTTATTATACATATAATATTTATAATTATATAAATTTATATATCTTTAAACATTTAGTTATATATATATATTCATATGAGTAGTTATATTTAGTTATACATAAATAATACAATGTTATAAACAAATATATATATTTACATATATGTATACATATATGTATAAAAGTAAAAAATATAGTTATATTTAATTATATAAACTTTTATTTAGTTTTATAAATATTTATATATAGTTATACACATATAATTAAAAACATATTGTTTTATGTTTTAATACATGTAATTATAAATATAATTACATGTGGTTATACATTTAGTTACACATATAGTTAAACTTATATTTATACATGCAGGTATATATATTTATTCATATAATTTTATATATTAATACATATAGATATGTATAGGTATAGATATAGTAAAATATTTTTTTATATACTAATATATACAAATGTATATTAAATATAAGATGTAAATTATATATTTAAATATAGTTATGTATAAAGCTGTTATAGTTATATATAAAATAAGATACAATTATTTATCGTTATATGTTATTATACATATAGTATATATAGCTATTAATATTTTTATATATTTAAACATATAGTTGTATATAAATATATTCTTACATATAGTTATGCATAAATATATAAAGTTATCAATAAATATATAAATATACATATATGTATACATAGTTATAAATATAGTTATATTTAATGTTGTAGAGTGTTATATAATTATACAAATATTTATATATAGTTATACAAATATTTATACATAGTTATACACACATAATTAAATATAATGTTGTATGTTATTATACATGTAATTATAAAATAGTTACATGTGGGTATACATATTGTTACACAAATAATCATAATTCTAAATACTTAAAATAATCAAATCCTAATTGCATTATCATGATTAAGATTTTTGAATCCAAGATTTCTAAAGAGTCATTAGTTGGATGGTTGGTGACATCATTAAATGGGTGTAAGCTCTGGGTTTGAACTTATCATTGTTCTTTGATGAAGCATATTTTGGTAAACTCTATGAGAATCAAAAATTGATTTTTGAATTCTGAAACTATTATTTTAGATTTAAATTTTTTAAAAAATTCTGTGTGATAAACAAAGTTGATGCATTTTGGTGCAACAAAAGTGGATAAAAGTTATAATGTTTTAGGAAAAAATGTAAGGAAACCAAAATGAAAATAAGTATATTTTATAAAAATTATTAATTTTAATATAACAATTGGGGACCCAAATCCAAAATATTTATGATTTGGGTCTTCCAAATTCCTATACTGATAATTACTTTTTTTTATTCATACGGAATGCATACATTCAAGTATGTATATGAGTTTATGCATAAACTCATTTTTTCATAAACAAAAACATATGCATATGGAGTTCATAAATACTTTGTATGCATAAACATATGCATAAACTAGTTTTTGCATACTGAGTAAGCTGAAACGAGTTTTTACATAATGTTTATTTTAAATTAGATTAGGATAATTATGAGTATCCGAATTTAGGTACTAAAATATAACCCAAATCATAGATATTTTTTTTGGATTCCATAACATAATTATCCATTATGTGTGTGTGTGTGTGTGTGTGTTTGTGTGTGTGTGTGTATTAAGGATGAAAATATTAAGTGTTATTATTATCAGTGTTGTGGAGGAATTCCTTTTTTTATGCAAAGTTAGATAAAAGTTAGTCCTATTTTTGGAAGCAACAAATATAAATAATAGTACTTTCATTGTCAAGAAAATCTATTTAATAAAATTTTAAAATTGAACTAATTTAAAAAAATACTTCTCAGAGCAATATTCCTACCATTTAGTTGTATTAATGCATAATATTATATTTTTTTTGTTTTTTTTTGTAATTTAAGAGATGCAAGGCTAATCATTTTTTCTATTTGAAGATTAGAATGATTTGGATTTCCTGCTATGCATGTAATTGCTACTTAAGAGCTATAAGGCTACTCTAATTTCTTCATCATCTTAAACTTTTTCTCCTTCTCTTACTGCTTCTTCTTCATCTTCTTCTACTTCTTCTTCTTGTACTTCTACAACCTCAAATGAGTATCTACTTTCAAATGAGAATGCTCATTTATAGATGAGATTATAGTTCTCTATGCTTTATCATTAACATGGTCTATAGTATATTCCATTATACTTTCTCATTAATCAAAGATAAAAGTATAGATTATAGTTCAATTGAGAAAGCTTACTAATAGATGAGTACCTAATTACAATTTGAGTATAAAGGGTAGATTAATTACCAATTGTGCAAGATTAATAATAGATGAGTATTAACTTGCAACATATATGAATCCATATTTTAGAGAATATGTTTTAGTGGTTGATTTGTCATTGTTGACAACTTCCTTGATTTGATAGAGCATAGTGATATATGTATCTCACACATAAACATGATACAACATGAATTTACATTTTTTACAAGGTAAATTGTCTTGAGGTGGGTAATATATGTTCTACAATTCATTTCCATTGGAGAAACTAAGCTCTTGAAACACTAACTATGGTCTCCTTTGATGATAATATTTTCGGTAAGACAAGATTAATCAATCAAAAAGTTTGGTTACCTAACAACAACAAGTCAATAGAGCAAGCAAAGACATGAATATTCAATTGATATGACTTCCAATCTCAAAAGATTATCAAAACATAACCATCAATGGGTTTCAAACCTATGATTGGAGTTTTTCTATTTGTAATGGTAGGAGCATTAGTCAACCATATATGGCATATGTCTTATCTTTCTCCCAATGGGATCACGAGGATCTTGGGGCATTAAAACATGGGGGTGGGCATGTGAGCATCTATTTTAGGCAGTTTCAAAAGCCTTGGGGATATAAAGACTTTGAAGAAATGCTTCGCCCCAGGGAGTGACTTCAAGTATTTATGATTCTGGTGGCAACACGTGACAAGCGAATGACATGATTCTCGAAAAGTTAGATGACAACCATGCGATGATGCATCAAATAGATGCAATGGATGACAACTCAGCTCAGTAGGTCCTTGTATGGACTAATGTTGTTGCCCATTGGGAGAGCTTTAGAGGGAATAGCGGTGGACATCTATATGGGCTTCATGTGATTAAAATCCAACCACTATGTATTGCAATAAAGACCTATGTGTAGTAATGTATACCTAATGAAAACCTTAAAGAACCACTTCACACTAACCTGCCCAAGCAAGATTCAAGAATAAATACATTACCTAAAAGATACGGCTCAGCCAAAAAACATGAGCGAGGGCTGAGCTCTACAATCAAACTTAAGCACGTTAGCACTTTACTAATAATAAATATAGGGCTTTTCTCGATTGTTTAGATAAGTCAAGCTTTGGCTTTGTTTCACTTACTTAACAAGCCTATAGACTAGCTAAGGTTTACTTCATAGTTGTTCATTCTTTTCGCAATTTCAAGTTAAAGCTAGCATTTTTTAGCTTTCTGTTTGCTTTGGTCGAGTAGCTACCTTACGGCCCTTCGCTTTTGAATTAAATCCATAGTAAGGGTAAGTCAGAGTTCTTTTTCTTTCCTCTACTTATTCTACCCAACGAATCGGCTTTCTGCTCGACCAAATAAGAAAATGTTTGGTTAGGATATGTGGGGAAGAAGCTCCGAGCATATCTTATGATGACTTTCATTTCATATTCAAGTCTTGCCCATATAGGATTGAAAGGCTATTCATGTCGAATAGCCCCATATGCACTTTCACCTGCCTCTAAATAAGTAGTAAGGCATGGGCGCATTAAAATGATCCCGCTTTGAAAGCTCAACCTCGAAAGAATCATAACTCTGCTACCAACAGAAAGCGGGATCTTAACCAGTCTGGAATTTGATCACTATTTCGTTACTTTCTACCCCTTAGAGCTTTACTCTATTGGGACACGCTAAGTGATTAAGAATTTTTTTCGAGATCTTTTAATGAATGATCGAGATGCAGCCGTTTAGGAGGAGGGGGGCCCACGTGCCACTTTTGGCTCACCCCTATCACGTAGAAAAGGATAGGAAGAATGGATAGAAAGATAGTAAGTAGAGCGATTAATAGAGAGATAGTGAGTATTTGGATAATAAGAAGGATTAGACTTGACTTACCTTCATAGTGACTTCATATTATACTGACCTTTGACTTACCTAATCACAATGAAGAAACTGCTATGGAAAGACAAAGATCTTACTTATATGGGAGGGGACTGATGATTATCAAAGCCTACATAGAACAAGTGTGCTCAACAAGAAAATGGATGTGCATTAGTGCTTTTGTTCAATTATAAATAGATAGCCACCTTTGATAGAGATTTGTAGTATCATTCAAGTAAATATAGATTGAGATCATAGAAACATGAGCTTGTGATATAGCTACACCTAATTCCAGATCAATTAATGTGAGAATTAATAAAAAAGGGCCTGGATCCCCTATGAAATAGAAAAGATCATTCATACATAGCATAGTCTAAGCGAACCCACTTAAAATCTTTACTGAACTATGACCGGCCATCATATTAGCAAATAAACATATTTCTGAGCTTAATGCATGAAAACAATGAGGGATTAGCTAAAGGAGTACTAAAAAAGGTTATAACGGCAGTAGGATTCTTATGGGTAATGAGAAGCTTAAAAAGGAAGCCCATTTCTTTGAAATCCCACTATAGTAATGCCAATAAAAATAGAAAAGGAGAGACCAAGAGTAATGAGAAAAGGAGAGACCAAGAGTAATGGGATTATAAAATAATGAAAAAGTAAAAGTGACCGAGATGTGAGGGAAAAAATTTTGTTTAACATTTTCGGAAAGACCACCAATTTGTTCGATTACCTGGTTTGGCACGAAATCATGAACAAACTCTACCAAGGATTGCCAAGCATTTGGTACTTGGTTTCCTCCTTCGTTTTTAGTAATAAAATGAACTAGAAGTAGGACCAAAATGAGAGTTAGTAAGATAAACAAAGATGAATTTATGAATGAGAAAGAAAAGTTTCTTGTATTCATAGGAATCAATGAGAGAATGGAAAATTGCTCAAGGGGGTAGGCCACCGCCTGCCCCACTAGATTCAGAACTTCTCAAAAGGCTTCTCCGGATACTCAGTTTTGGGTCAAATCTTTCATAATTGATTCAATAAAAGGAATATTGTTGCTTTCACCATGTGAAGCCTCAGCCATAATCTGGGCCCTCTCAGGATCTTGGGTTAGCACCTCAAACTTCTCATGTATCGCACATTAAAGCTCCACTATACGTTCACGGGAAGGGTTAAGCCCCATATGGTCCTCAAAAATACCTTGAGTCTCGAAATGAGAAGGAGCCACAGTCTCAGACGATTTCATACTAGAATCTGAGGCACTCGGTGTTGATTGAGTCATACTATTAGTAGCGAATTTATTTCTAAATTCAGTAGAAGATGTATTATCACTGGAACTTGGACTTGAGTTAAGATTATTTTCATCAAAGCGAAAAGATGCGTAAAAAGTTGTTCATTGATAGATGGAAAATATGATTCTCTCTAGTTAACTCTGTCAAGCCTATAGGATTTTTGGAATTAGAAAGAGCTGAGGCTAGTTGTTGACCAACGGAAAGCATGGGAGAAAGATGAAAGAAAGCTACATTTTCTAGGGAAACTTAGATAACTAGAATGATGGGTCTTCACGCCTATCCCATCGATCAGAACTGGCAAAAAATCTTTCAGCGGATGTAGCAGCGGATCAATCTGTGTTCAACTCTTGCTACTGAGTCAACTCCAAACTAACACTTGGGAATGGAAGCCAAACTTCTTCCTTTTCAAGGATTGACTCTCTCGGTTGAAAGATAATATTTTACCGTTGGATCAGCTACATAAGAATTCTTCCTATTTATTATAGGACCTCACTTTATAATAGAAAGATAAATGGTCATAGAGGTCTGTGTGATCAATCTATTTGAATTCGATTCGTTCGCCCACTCAGAATGGTTAGCTGAACACAAACCAAATCCTCATTTTTGAATGGTGAACTTGCTCCGACCTATGATCCACTGGAAATCCATGTATCTTAATATAATTTATAAGAAAACAAACTTTCTTGTTTGTTGACATTAGTGCAACTTCTTTTAAGGTGATTATTGCTTGTGGGATCTTCTCAAAAGTTTATTTCTCATAATTGCCTAATTGATTTTATCTTCTTTCTATTTTATTAGTGATATAGAAGGAGTCCAAAGTATAGATTTGCTTGAGCTAGCTATCTTTTCAGTGAAAGCGGTGTTCTGTTCTCCCTATCCTAAATTCAGTCTCATATAGCTAGAATTTTAATCAAATTCAACAAAGTAGATCAATCAAAGAAGTTGAAAAGCCAGTTCATTTCTATGATGTCACGATATCCATTTTCACACTTGTTTTTATCTGATGCACCAATAAGAAGGGTAACACTTTGACCATATTCATGAGTGTGCCAAGATCAAAAGTTCGCTAAGACTAAAATAATGTCACCACACTAGGGGCCTATTCCACTCGGTGTGCTGGTTGTATACTATCTGCATTTTACCTAGTGGACATGCTCATCTAAGAGAGATTTTTTCTTGTACTTGCTAATTAATTTGTATCTTGTCGCTCGTCCTATCTATCCTAGTTGCCTATCTCTATCACCAAGAAGAGTGTTTGCACCATAAAGTGCTACGGATCTGCCTGACCCCTAACCTAAACTAAAAAAGTCAGTGTTTTAAGATCCTTCTACACAAGTTGGAGATTGAGCATTCACATAGAAAAATGGTGATCAGATCAAATAAATTCCAGTCCATTCGTGCTAGTTCGGGTAAAGCTACTACAATGAAGAGACACACATGTTAGCTTCTTTCCAATATGAAGACCAGCCCTTATTTTCTACTTCAGGTAGTCAAAGACTGGTGGGACGAAAAAAATAATAGATAATGTCTTAGCAAATGAAAGCGTCTCATCTCATAGTACACACATTTGATTGATTCAAACATGCTGCTTAAAGAGCTGCTTGCTACCACTTTGTAATTACATTAGAAGAAAATAGCCCAAGACAACTATGGCATGCCCTATTTACAACTGCTTATCTTTTTCTGTCTTTTCGTCATCTCAACCTCGTACCAAAGCATCACGTTCTAAGAATAGAGACACTTGCACTCTAATGCTATCATAGTAATGCCAGCATGGTAACATCTAATTTCCTACTGGGAAAGCTTCAACTTCAAAGTCACCTGATTTGGCACCAGCCAAAGGAGTAGGAGCAGCAACTGGGGTACCACCATAACCATCCATGAGAGTAATAATAGCAGCAAAAGGGGAGTGGAAAAAGATTGAATGAATCAGATTGACACATATCTTTTCCATTAGTAGGGGTCACTTTGGTTACATAATTCGGTTGGTGTGAGAAGCCTTTTTGGTCTTGCACACTAACTGAAGCATTCGCCTTTGTCTCTATCTCCACTACTGGATTGAAAGACATGGATTGGATTCATGAGTTACTTGCAAGAGATTAGATAGCGAGGATTATCGGGAGGGTCGTATATTGGCTCGTGAACAACTATTCGGATGGGGTACATGTTCTAATTTCTAGAGTTTTTCTTTTAGCCTTTTTAGCTATGTTAAAGCAGAGAAGGAGACAAAGGACTTGCCAAGATATGTTTTACATGATGTGTGGAAGCGGTTGACAACGTCAAAGAACTTCCCAGGCGTGAGTGGTTCCAGGGGATGCTTGATAAAGCTTTGTTCCATCAACACGAGAAGAGGGTTGGTGTGTTGTTACTATGACCATGCTTTAGAACAAGATCCTCTTTCTTTTTTAGTTTCAGGTATTTAGAAATATTGAAAAAGGTCTTCTCGTGCCTATCTTGACAAACATTTGTGGGGGGGCTTCGCAGTCTGTTATGCAGCTTGAACACAGGTTCATAAATATTCCTACTTCTATTGTGGCAGAAGTGAAGTAAGTTAGTGGAGCCCATTAATTTTAGTCAAATGATTCGCTCAATAAACGAATTTCAAGTAAATGGAATTAAAATACAATGCGCTCCTGGAGAATAGAATAGATCCTTTCCTTTCAGCTCAAGGCTTAGTACTCACTAGGTCATATATCAAACAGTGAGTTGTGTTACTAGGATTGAGGGTGAAAAACCTTGAAATGTTGAATTGAAAGAGTAGCCCTTCCACAAGTCAAACTAGGGATGGAAAATGAAAATAGGTACCAAGAAAGCTCTTAGGCTAATAAAGGTCCAGCTGATTAGAGGAAGAAAAGGGCATAGTGTTTTGATGAATAAAAGCCCTTTTTGCCCATAGAAATAGAAAAGAGAGGGGTTCAGGTTAAACGAAACCATTTGTATCTTGGGTAAAGAAACGCCAGAGGCCTTTCTTTTTTATGCAGTAAAAACAGAGTCGCTGAAGGTATTTGAGGAAGAGAGAGCGAAGAACCTATTCATCTGTTGGTGCCTATCCGCATGGATAGCTTTGATTTGTGTAGATCTTGGATTACCTACTCTAGTGCATAGATTAGTAGGAAGATTAGTGGAAGGAGCGTAAAGGTAGGCTTGCAGAAATGATCGAGAATAGTAAAGTCTCGTGAACCAATTCCTCCCGCTCTGAGTTGATGAGAAAATGCCTAATCTTATATGGCTTGCGCCTTCCTTGCTGCCTATCATCTATGCCTCCTCCCCAAATCATTCCTGAACCTATCCTTACCCTCTCCACAATATACCTTAATTGCTTCTTGAAGACTTCATTTCATTGTACCTCCATTCTCAAAGAGGTAATTAAGTCTCGGAGGTGAGTAGGTAGGTGTTCAGTGAAGACTTGGTGTGAAGCCTTGGAGTTGAGCAAAAGGCCCCATGGGCTACATGGTGAGGGAAAGATGGCTATGTCTATCTCATACCTTCTTTAGTTTATTCTTTAGTAGTAGGTGCGATATTGAAGGAGTTCAGGGCTAAGGGTGCGAGCTTTCTTACCACTCCTAGTTGTCTGTCTTTAGTCGTTCACTTGGAAAGTAGTCTTTCGTAAGCAGAAGCGTAGGTTTCACAAGTGAATGTGCAAGATGTGCTTCTTTCCTTTATAGTGGCTTCCATCATTTTCACATAAATGTTGTAAAATATTTTATCTCTACTTCTGCTAACGAATGCTAGAATTGGGATTAAAGAGTGTAGGGTAGACCTTCAAGGGTTCAACAAAAAAAAGCAATCAAACGGACGCGCGTTAGCCCAATGGCTTTCACGCTAGGGTGTTTAGCACCTTTTGCTTGTTTGCTAGCCTCTCTACACCCACTTCTGATCAAAGATCTGCCCACTCATTCCGACCACCTTTTGTTCCCAGTCGAGGTAGATGTCTAACTAGGAAGAGGTATACATGACAGCAAGTTGAGACCCCAAAAGAATCTCTTAGGCATGTATATTCAAAATTGATTGTTCAACCCAGTTGCTCAATCTGGAGAGATTCGAATAGTTCTGGGCACCCTTGCCTTTCAGTAATCTACATTAGTAGAGGGGTGGAAATGTTGAATTTTTAAGTGGTTTTATGAAACAATGCACGAATTCACCCCTATCACGTTAGGCTCATCCAACTAATTATGGGGGCGCACACTCGCAAGGAGCAGACCCATTCGAGAACCAAGCAATGCTTGCCCTACTAGCTGCCACAATGAAGTGGGAACCCGTTTGTGGGACCTGGGAGATATAGCTTTTAGCCGATTTGAATATTAATTCAAGGGTATGGTTTACATATTCATACATAAAAGATGCTCCAGCTTCGATCAAAAAAATTCATTCATTACATTGGGTTCACTAAGTAAGTCGAAACACATTCATTTATTGATGGGTGAAAGGTAAAGCAGGAGCCCGGAGCATATGCTAGTGAGGGAATAATGGAGCAAGCAATAAAAAATGGTGTGGGCATCGCCACTAAGACTGGAGGAATGCTGGCAAAAATGACTTTCTTTATTCCTTTATTTGTTTAATACGAAATTAGGTCTTCACTGTCAATCATTGGTTAAATTATTCCATTACTCCTTTCAGTGATGGCTATTTGCTATTCCCCTAACAACTAGATGAATAGGGAATCAAACAGTCGACCATTCATCACATCTCAATCAAATTCAAAAGCAATAACATCTAGCGATCGACAACAAAGCACCTTCCTGATCTTCGACCACCCTGCCAAAAACTTGAACGAAATCAAGGTTTCTTGTCCTTCTCAAATCCCAAAAAGAATCCATCAACATGGCCAACCATCCTTCGCTTTAAGTGAACTGATTGTTTAAAGTGGATAAAAAAAGAAAATTCTGATAGTCAGGTGCAGCCCTTCCTTTCTGATCAATCTACTACCTCAGAATCCTTTGCCGGGATAATAGTTGTCACCGGTATGGTCTTTTCTTATTCTTCTTTTTTCATTATAAATTTTTTATATGAGAATCTTGGAGTAGGGGCACCAAAGTCTCATTCAGTAGTTCCCTTTCCTAGCTATCAATTTGAAAAGAACATTTCCATTTTTCCATTTCTTCTTTGAAGCATGTATAAAAAATACTCATGAAAAGGAAATCCCTTTCTTTTTTATCAGAAAAATAGGTTGGTATGATAGGAACTTTTATATATGTTTGCTAGGAATAAAAAATATGAGCTTTTAGCCAATGCCGATTCACATTGAAATACGGACTCAATTACTTGTTTTAATTGATATGAGGAGGATTGATGTTGCTTCTTGGAATAATGTTGTGCCAAACTAGCAAAACTATCTAGTAGTAGCTAAAAACTACATGAAAAAGCACATTATTAGTACACAGGCTTTGACCTGCCTAATTAAAGCTCTTTGATTTCTGAAACAACAACTAAATGATATCAAAAGATTTGGCACCTTGATGTCAGTTCTTCCTTCTCCACCTTGGGCAGTAGTATGATGTTCCAAGGGTTGGGGCTGAGAAAGGTATGTATCAATTTCTTCGTCCCATGTCATGCTCCATTTTGTGGCTGGCAAAAAAAAATGCTTAGGAAATTAGATGGGAATTAGTACAGATGGTAGTTATGGAATAGAATAAGATATACTGACTACTTTGCCCATGGTCGATTAAGAACATATTTCAACATCTTCTTCCTCTTACTATTGTTGAGCTGCTTAAGTAGCCTTTACAGTCGTTTGAGTTCACCCTTACTTTAAAAGTTGAAGGGGAAGAACAGACTACTCATAGCACAACCCAGAAGAGAAGATAGATCAATTATTGTATTGACTAGTAGCCCAGCCTCACCTGATGATGAATGCTTCTTCCACAAAAGCATAGGCCCTGATGCCCACACCTTTTTGCCTTGGGCTTTCAAAATCTGATCTTTACGACTGCACTGTTGGAACTGCATTAATAACAGAGACTTTCATTTTAGATCGGTATCTATAACAGTCACTCTTGAACCAATTGGCAAGGCACTGACCATTCATTTTCCCTCCCTTACCTCTTAAGTAATCAAGTACTAAAGAACGGTCCTAATCAAAAAATGATCATTCATTTTGAGGGCCTCCATCAACCAGGCCCTGTATCATATAGCCACGTATCATCAAATAAAGGAAAAAAAACTTCACATACCAAGGTTGACCTGAGATTTCAAACTTGTCGTCGTGCTATGGATTAGTAGATCACTTATTCACTACTATTTATGGTCAGGTAGTTGGAAAAGTAGATGCTTTCAAATACTAGGGAGCACTCTTTCTCTCTCTCAATCCATACTTCATCTACCCTAAGATAGCCAGCCCCTAACCTCGGCCAGAAACATTAATGATTAAGAAGACTAAAAATCTGAAAGCTAGAAATGGGAGATCACTAAATTTTTATATGAAATACTGGATTAATATTCATAATTTACCATACCAATACCCTTTGACACCTATGCATCAACCCTGATGTCTTTCAGACTAGCTTTATTGCTTGCCCGACTAGGTCTATATTAACCAAGCACCTTACGAAACACACTTTAGACATGAATTGACAAACTTGATTGACAGCATAACAGATGTCAGGTCTGGTGAGAGTGAGGTACTGAAGGATGCCAACAATAGTATTGAAGGGGGGGGGGGGGGTGGATGTGGGACATGGCTTGGAATCTTGTATATGAGTGCGAGTAAGCATATCCATAAAACAGTGTATTTAGTCTGAGTCAAGACTAGAGAAGTAGATTAAATCCTTGTAAATAAGAGGGCTTCAATTCCCAAGAAAGAAATTAAATGAAGATTACCAAGATCTTTCTTTCATGGATAAAGTGTGTACCCAGTCATTGAATGACGAGATGAGACTGAAATAAGAAATCATAACCTGATAAAGATCCAAGTGTGAACTGCTATGTGGCTGAATAGGAGAGACATAAATAGTGGTAAGGATAGAAGACTAATCCATATATGTGTGAGGTTTGGAATCCAACAAGCAAGAAACTTGAGGGTAGTCATTGTTGGTTAGGTAGAGCAGTGCTTTTTGAAAAGTCATGGGGGTCTAAGGATCCCAGCTTTTTGATAGTAAATAAGGGGGGATATGCAATTTGAGTTTTTGGGAAAAAAGCAGATTTAGGCGAAGATAAAACATTTAGGAAAAGCGAGTCAGTGTAGTGTCCCTCCACCATCTTTCACTTCCTCTCAAGAAGCACTAGCATCATGCCTTCAGTTAGTAGCGAGTAGTATTTTTCTTTTGTAGAAAGCCTATGAAAGCCATCTGATAAGTTATAAGTTATGAGGCTTGAGCGTATTGCCCTAATAAGCTTTTATGCCTTGGAATGAAGCATTCTTCAAAGAAAATAGGCAAGACACTATAAGGAAACGAAGTATGGTGGCAGATATAAGCTTATCTCATAAGCCTAGATTTTTGTGTTGTGACAAAGAGCCATTCCAAAGCCACTATGGAGAAGAAAGAATAAGATAAGCTTAGTTTGCTTGTTTAGTGTCATCACATCCCGCCGCTTGTTTCCTTAATGACATACTTATGGGCACCTGTCCTTGTCTTTATCATTAGTACCCACTTACATAATTTACTTTAGAGCATATGTTACTTTCCTTGTCTACAATTACATAATTTATAGGTATGTTGTGACAAAGAGGTTTTCATCCTATAGCATGATCTCCTTGCTTGCCATGTCTGGTTTTCCGGTCAAAGGAGCCATCCATCCACAAAGAATTGGATATCAATCTATGCTCCTAGCTTTGAATTCATTCCATTCATATCCCATTGTAGTTCTTTTTTCCTCTATTCTATCTGCCAATCAATCTTTCCAACTCATCAATCAGCACAAGCAATCAAATGGTTAGGTCAGATGCTTCAGGAGCCATAGCTAATTCAATCCACTCTTTTCTTTCTTTTCTTTTTGAATGAGTTCCATGCCCACTAGCACATCTCCTGCCCTTAATGATAGTACTTGTGTAAAGTGTAAAGGGATTTAAGTTGCACGGTGAGGGGGGAACATATGATGCATATAATGTGCTCCGACTGACATGTTAGGAGCTTCCCCTTTAAGTTGCTAGGTTAGTCCCCCTAATTAAGTATAGCAGTGTGGAGCAGAGACAAGAGAGTACATAAAAACTTTTTTAAGTCAAGCATTCCTGCCACTCCATTCTCTATGACTACTCTATTTTAAGATAGACTAAATAACATAACTTGATACTATGCCCTTGCCCTTATTAAAAGTTCATTAATATCCTCGGTAAAAATAGTTTGTTGCCCAATATTTGAATATAGAATAATGGTTCTTTTGCGTTAATAAGCAGATGGAAAATCAGATCGGTGAGTGTTGTTGTGCTCCTAAGGATTTGTCTCCATAGACTACTAATTGCATGGATGATAGAAGAGATCCAGTCGAAGCATCTTCAATGGTGCAAAGAAGATAGGGAAAAATCTATTTTTCTTGAGCATCCTGCTCTTCATGATCTTATTTCGCCATGACCTCCCCTCACACAGGTTACGCTCCTCGAAATAGAGCTCATTCAATCTCATCCTTTCTCCGGGTACACAGATGAGCTCATACTTCCACTCCTCATCACGGCTCATTAGGAAATACACATTCATTGAATAAATCCAACTCATCCTATTACACATTCTACAATGGAACTTTAAATGGATGAAAAAAATGTGATCAAAACTCACAATAGAACTAGCTCGCAAAGAATGAGCAGAAATATCATTGGCTAACAAAAGGGGATGCCTAATCAAAAGAATAAGAGAAAACAATCCAAATCCCTAGTGTCAAAACCCCTTCTTGTAATTGTCTATTTTTTAGTACAATGGCAATAGCAATTAATGCCCTCGAAATGACTCCTACACCTCTTGGCCGGTGACTCACTAGAAAATGATCAAGCTAGAATGGGGACTATTACTAATCCCATATCAAAGGACTACTCCAACTGCATCGATCCTAATGGCTAGAACATAACTCTGCGGTACATATGCTCTATATTATCAATCTATCTAACACTATCTTGCCTACTCGCTTACTCGAGAAGAGAATAAGCTATCCCAAAGACTACTACTATAGTATGAAGAAAGGACTAGTATGAAGACTGGTGGAAAGTGGAATAGCGATACGGGAACTTGACCTATTGAAACTAGAACTACTATGAGAAGATAGGGACTCCAACTTAATCCCAATCAAAATGAACTACAAATGTATTAGCTCGTACTCCAACAAAATGAAAGGCATAAATTTGAGGCTATCTGCTCTCTAGCTCTTACTCACGTTAGACCCGAGCTTGTGTAGTGGAATTGAAGAAAGAAAATGAATAATGACACATCCTTTTTTCTTTCCGGGACTAGCTGACTGCACTAAGGTTATTGTACATGATAGAATTGGAAAACAAACAAATCGAGGGTTCAGATGAGAATGGGTCATTCAATCTTGTAAACTAATCATGACCAAAATGAGAAAAAGAGAGACAGACGAAGAGGAATAACCAATCAATGAAAGAACATGAAACCATTCTATTTCAATAAAAGAAAGGGTTGGGGCCAATAAAGTAGGTGAAGTGGTTGGATTTTACAAGCTATTCTAACAATTGTTGGATGTGATTCCAAGAGTTGAACGAGAATGGATACAACATAGAAGAGTCAAGGCCAGGCTCGCTAATATAATGTTTAACCAATCAATTCTGGATCGACCAAATTGGTATGGAAGTTGTAACATGGGAAAACCACAGAAAACACAAATTATATGAAGAACTCGGTGATCTACCAATTGTAGAAGTAGGATCTTTGGCAAGTAAGAAGCACTTAAATAATATAATTCAAGTGTACCATCTTCTTAATCATTTCGAATAAAAGGTGCGGTAGGAAAAAAACAATGGAGAGATCTGAATCATACCTAAATTGGAATGACATGAAAAGTCTTTTGAAAAACCTAGCATTAAGGGCGTGGCAATGATATACGAGAGAAATGTAGAAAAACTCATGATTGGTGCTCCGGGGAAGATATTTTTATGATATAGTTCAAGAAAAAGTTGTCTCATTTCCTTCTTCATCCCTTCAAGGATGGTTCCGAACACATGTAACATCATCTTCAGCCAACCCCCACCGTACTTTTTGCTTCTACACTAAAAAGCTACTCATATACAATTACGCAGTCCAGTGTGAAATTTTAAATGATAGATGTGCCTAAGGCAACATGCAAGTAAATTGTGCATGCTAATAAAAAAGGAAGGATTGATGCTCACAATTACTACCACAAGAAAGTCGAACGCCTACCCATGGGCTTGTCGCTTCATTCGTACCTTCTTAGCTTAGGCTTCCAATGAAACTCCCACTGGTTACTTTTTTTACTTTCTTTATTTTCTGTTGTTGTGTTGATGGAATCGAAGTTATCGCTGTAGATATTTTCGTAGAAGCTTTGATGATGCAGTGCCATGAGTGATTTTGCCTTTCTCGACGGGATGAAGATGAAGGTGAAGGCTAAGGCTAAGGTAAGCGTGGAAGAGGTCAGCCTATCAGCTGTTGAATAAGCAGTGTGAGCAATATACGCTCTTTTTTATTTTGCACCGGATTTGGCTAAGGCTTTGAAAGTGGCAAGTCATTTACAAGGCCTGAGGAACTTGACTCATTTGTAGCTATAGCTCCTAGGGGCCTAGTTTCGACTCCTTATTCAGATGTTGGGAATCAAACCCAAACCTTTTTCGATGAAACAGATCTATTCAACTTGCATGTGTGAAGCATATAGCCTTGTTGTGCCGAGGGAAGCCTTTCATTAAGACTACTCTCTATGTTCGTATAAATAAGGGAATGTACCTCTTGCAATGAGTCTTTTGTCCTTCTCGGACCCCTCCTCTTTAATGGGCTGGAATTCTATGTTGACAGTTCTGCATGTGGTGCTTTCTTTGAGCTGTCCATCTCTATTTGCCCCTGATCCTTCCGTGCAGTGAGACTGCGATAGGTAGCCACCTATTTTCTTGCAGCTTTTCATCCATCCAACATAGCTTTGTCGCATTTGTTTGCTCTCCGCTTCTGAATTGACACTTTCCTAGGTGGATTGCTTTTCATATCCTCCCTCTTCTTTACTAGAAGATTCAGAAACTGGTTAAAGCATCTTAGCATATAGCATCTCAAAGCTTTTTGTTTTAGCTTGGCAATTGGATGAGCCCCCTTTCTTCAAGGGAGTCTGAATTTACTACCTTAGGTGAAGAAGGGGAAGTATATTTATAATCAAGCAGCAATTTCATCTTCTTAAATGCCATTGCCATGAAATAGAGGTGTCAAACGGGCCGGCCCGAATTTTTTGGGCACGAGCTGCCGCCGTGCCGGGCCAGGCACGACATGGTTACTGTACCATGCCGTGCTTGGCCCGGCATGGTTTAAAATAACTGGGCCCGGCACGGCCCGCAGACACGGCGGGCCGTGCCTTGTCGGGCCCGCTCGGGCTTGCCTGTCATAGCGGTTCGGGATACGGGGGACCGCAGGTCGCGTCGAATCAGACCCAACCCGCGGTCTTTTTTTGCGGGAGGGACATCGTGGGGTCGGGCTCACGGGACACCCGGCATGGGACAAACCCATGCCGGTGTGCCATGCCGCGGGCCGATCCATGCCGGGTCAGGCACGGCACGGCACGACACGGGCCTGGGCACGGAATTTTTCCGTGTCGGGCCTGTCCAGGCACGACTGAACCGTGCCGTGCCTCGTGCCTGGCCGGTCCGGCCCGGCCCGGTTGACACCTCTACCATGAAATAACCGAGACAGGAATACATCTATGTGGATTACTTTTTCAATTAGCTGATTACACATATTACCTTCTTACATTATATTAGCACTAGGAAGAGTCTAGAATACCTATGGACCCAATAGACTAATTCAATGTCCTCACTCTTTTTTTACCATAGTCTCTAAGTCCTTGGCTTTTATGGCTTCCCTCTATTCCTTCAGTCAGTCATGCCTTTTGCAATTGTTCCTATTCTTTATCCAATATAGCCCTTCTCTTATTCATGTCCCATCTATCTAGATCGATTCCTAACAATAAGAGGATTGGAACATCTTAGAGCTAACTCGATTCCTAGACCCAAAAAGAAAGTAGACAAACCATATTGACTAGAAAAGTGACCTTTACTTCAGAAAGGCTAAGCACGGGTTTCCAACCATTCAGGTTATTGGGCTCGGATAGTCTCAGTTGAACTATATATTTACTTATGATCATGCAGCAAGTGAATAGATATGAGATAGGCTTATAGAGAAATCCTGGACATCGAAAAAATCATATGAATGAAAGATCATTTTCTTCTTTAAGAAGTATGTCATGAGTTACTTGACAAGTCCGACAGAACTAAAAAAACTTTCGGCTTGAATCACTTATAGTAAGCCATGCCCCAAGAGATATGGATTTTTTCATACGGCTATTTCATGAAAAAATCACATGAAGCCCTCTTACTAGAGAGAAGAGTGAAGCTGCTTTGCCAGAGAGAAAGGGGGTGGGTCAACATCTAGAGGCTTCTGAGTATTATAGTCAACCCGCAACACATCATAGAATTTATCATCGCGAGAGAAAGCATTAAGATTAAGATTAGCACCTTACTGACTAATCCATCCATGGGACACAAACTCCCAACGAAGCACGGCTCACAACATCCATCCATCTTAATACCCATGTGTAGAAAAGACTCATCCTGACTTTATAGCTAGAATACAATCCCTCAGATAGAAAAGCATCATAGCGAGCTTAGATAGGGAGTTGCTGAAGCTGGTCAATGACTGACCAATGCAAGTGCTTATGAGGAAGTATCAGAGAGAGGAAAGGGCCAAGCCTAGAGTCAGCTTTGGACTTTTGATTGTTGGTCAGTTGATATTTAGGTCCTGTAAAAAAGGAAAGAAAAGATTCTTCTTAGTTCTCTCTGGGGGCCATTAACTCGCTCACTCGGGCACTACACCCAAAGCTCCCTTCCTTAGCTTCTCATTAACCAGCCAAAAGTCCGATATTCCTGATTAAGGAATAGAGTTAGGGGCGACCTTCTCTGCTAAGTCCTACTATTCTAAACTGGCTATCTGTAACTTTATCTACCTTATGTACTCTAATGGCTTTAGCTTCTGTAGCACCGAGCATTCCTTACATTGATTTTTTCTAAGCTTGTACCGAATTTCCTTTGCAAGCCAGCCGTCGCCTCAACGGTAGGGAGCTCCATGTATGCCATGGTGTGTACAAGACTGGATATTGCACATGCGGTTGGTGTGGTAAGCGGGTCTTTTCTAAATCCAGGTAAAAACAATGTGATGAATTGTACCTAAGAGGCACATCGAAAGTGTGTTTGAAGGAAGTCATCGCCTATGCTAAAAGGCTTCACATGTGTAGATATGGTAGTTGCAATCTAAGTTGCAACTAATATAAAAGTGTGTTACGTTGTCGACCATTGAGGCAGAATCTATTTATGCTACTGAAGCTTACAAGGAGATGTCGTTATTGTTGAAAATCAATTTCAAAGAGTTGGGTTTGAAGCAAAAGAAGTATGTGGTCAAGTGTCACCGTTAAGAAGGTCTACAATAGTAGTTTTGTAGTAGATCACACTGAAAAATTATGGAATGTGACAAATAAACAATAGCTTAACAGCCAAAATCAGTCAATTTTCCATTTGAATTTACCCGCTTTACAGAAAGGTGGCCTAAGTAAAGAACGTAGATCTGGTGTGTCACATTCATATTGAATGTGAATGTGGACATGTCAGAAATGGCATACCAGCAACAAGCAGCCCACCGGATTAGAGAGGAAACCATCTCTGCATAACGTATATAGGATAGTAGGTAAATGTAGTTCATCGGATATGGTCCACACCACACTTTCAAAGAAAGAATTACTGCATTGAAGATCCAATCCTACAAGCAATCAAAGTTGTCGATAATCAATACCGGACTGAGCCTCACCCCAAATGAGGTATGATGCAAGCACTGGTATCTCATAGATCGGTGAGGGCATCGGACTTCTTCTTACCCGCAATGCCACTAAGTTCTTACTAAGTTTTCACTAGGTGTAGGTAGCAAGACAAGTACTATAACCACATATGGGTTATACTTAAATGCAAGCAACCTTGTGAAGGAAGACACCCCCACGATCACGCTGCCTATGTGAACAAACAAAAAAACCATCACACCTTTCTATTAGTTTATAAAGAAAAGTCATCTTCAATCTCCCAATTTGCTGAAAAAAGGGTTCTACTAAAGATAAGGTTGGAAGATCTGACTCATCCTGGTGGTTCCTCTAGTGAGTAAAATAGGGTTAGTAGAGTATGGAACAAATCAATCATTTACTTCAGCTATTCAAAAAGGCGTACCTCGCTCCACGAAGTAGTCCAAGGACACTGATCCATAAACCACGGCACAACCCAATGAGTTAAACTTATCGGTCTAATGCTAATGATGAGGCGAATCCCTTTTTTATTTGCCTTTATGAGACGACTATGCACCTTTCAAAGACTGGATTTTCTAACTAGGATAGTGCTGAGTGGCTAACTATTATAAGAGTAGGTCTCTTCTCTTGGGCGTGCTTTCTCAAGCCAACCTCTAGGTTAGGAATTATAATGGTTGATGAGACAGAAATCTTTGGCTCATACATCCGAGACAGCTTTAACTATGAAAAAGAAGCCTATGTGCAAATAGAAATAGAATATAAGGCCCTCGGGCTTGCCACTCCCCACTTTATGAAGTGACTCACTCGAACGGACTATTCTATATAATTATTTATAGAAAGAAGTAAGTCTTTCTTCAATCTCCCATTCGTTCTTAGTTTAGAGTGCACCGCACCATAGGGAGGTCATGGGTCCATCTCCAGAATGAGTAATTCTTTTGCTTATAGCATATAAGAGAATGGATGAGAAGTGATCTTTCTGTGGCATGAGAAAAGTAGGTGCTCGGGGAGCCTAGGTAGTGTTGTGAACAAAGAACTGGAATGTGTGTAGTACACGAAGAGAAGGAGAAAGAAAAGAGTCATGAAACAGAATAGATTGAATGTCATGCTAGCCTATATGCATCTCTTATAAGATGTTCACCAATCGAAAAGCCAGGTTTAAGTAAGGTATCCCATTCATAAAATGCAGAGAATCCGATGTAATTCTTGAAAAGAGAAGTGGTGTTTGCACTTGGCTCGTTAATGCCCTAAAAACAGGCTTAACTAGGGCGTTTCCTCTATAAAATCCAATCTAATATGGTATACTCTCTTGAATTGTCATATTTAAGGCCTTTCTCTCGTGAGTAGAGTTTCCTATCTATTATTTGAACCATCCTCTGCCCCTCCGCATGTGTCTCAACTTGTCACTAAAACAGAAGCATCTTTCTTCGAAAGAGCTACTAATCTAGCCTAATTTCTTGGTCTTGTAATTGTAGTAGTCGAGGCCTTTCAGAAGTAAAACGCATATTAAGGCCTTGGAGGTTCCAGCAAACTAGATTGGTGGTTTGTTTTGAAGTGATAGTTGATATTTTCATTTCAATCAGTGCTCGTATAAATCTTTTCCCAGCAACTGCTTATGGATACTGCTTCTTTTGATCAGTACTTAATTCAGTTCATTTTTAACCCAATAAACAAGACAATACATAACTAAAGGGTACCATCATAAGCTTATTGGTGGAGTCCAGAGCTATAGAAGAAGTGCTTGTGTCACTACAAGTCAGTGGAAGGTTGGGAGTTGGTTAAACCAGGTTAACGAGTAAATCTAAAAGCTTACTTACTGGATGGCTAACCAGACAGTCGTACCAATAGTAAGAAAGCCTGAGGGTGGCTTTGATCCTATAGGAAAGAGAGGATAATCAACAGCTCTCAAAGTGAGGTGACCTATGGTACACGCAATGAGCTTGACTGATTGGTGCTTTTTTTTCTATCGTGTCTTTATTTTTTAATTCAATTTAGTATAAAGAGAAACTCCTAAATTAAGAAAGGAATGAATGTCATATCATATGCTAAGTACTAAACCGAACTATCAAACAAGGGTGTTGAATGGCTTTTAGCAAGTCCCTCTTGGTCATTCGACTGATTTTGATATTATCAATATATATCTTTCAAGGGTATGAAAGAACAATAGAAAATGAAGGAATGCACTAAAGTAAAGAGATGAAGGCTAATTTCTTGCTCGGTGACATATCATGGATGGAATGCTTTCTTTAATGGGACTTAAGCATACCGGTAAATCTGCTTTTTAGGCATTCGTGGGCTAAAAAAAATAGGAAATACACTAAGAAAGGTTTTTCACCTTACGACTGATAAATTGAATTACCCATAATATGAAAAAAAAAACATAAAATAGAATGTCTGATTTATAACAACCCCTTCTGCTTCACTTTAAAATATTTTGGCTATAGCACTAGCTCTCACCCGTAGAGAAAGAGTTAATATTATCATCTACTCTTATTCCCTAAGATTCCACCTCACTTTCTTGATGTAGACACTGTCATACTTTGTATGTATGTCACATATCAACTATTTAAGTTTACTTAGCCTCTTTAGTACTCTACACCTGAGAACCTGTACTTCCGTATGGAGCTACATTATAGATATAGCATGTAGTTGGAGAGATATGACTGATACGACATCCTCGCTTCCTACGAAAGATAGGGATGAGCAGACTGTCCCTTCTGTATTTTGAAAGGGAGTTGCATTCTATTTACAGTGTAAGTAGTCCATGGACCAAAGGGATAGACAAACGCCGAGTGACCAAGATTAAATAAAAGCTTCCTTGCTTCGTGTGACGGTCGTCGCATCATATTCTAAAGTTTATTCTGCTGTCATGATTCCTATAGATATTTTTCTGTTCAAGTTCGCTACTTTAATTGTACCCATACTGGAGCCCTTAGTGGATTAGTCATACGAAGACTTCCGAGTTCCATACCTACATTCATTGGGTTACTACTACTGCTACTACAACCTTGTTCTTGTGCAGTAGGGATTTCTCTTACTACAGGAATGAGGTTAGCTTAATAAAGAAAGGAAGCATAACACTCGGGGATCTTTTCAGATAAATGAAAAAGTATAAGTATGTATACGTACCCATTTGTTCTTAGAGTTCTAAGAAGCAATATATTGGAAGATCAATCAGCCAAAATAACCATTAGCTGCTACGATATTTGTACTTTCTTCCTCTTGACTGAATCTATAAACTTCATTAATAGATTCCTTTTCTATGGGCTCCTAGATCAAACTAGACAAAGGAACCATGCATAGCACTGAATAGGGAGCCATCGAATACACCAGCTATGCCTAACATGTGAAATGGATGCATAAGGATGTTGTGTTCAGCCTGAAATACAATCATGAAGTTGAAAGTTCCAGAGATTTCCTAGGGGCATACCATCAGAAAAATCTTTTTTGACCAATAGGATAGATCAAGAAAATAGCGGTAGCAATTGCAACAAGAGCATCATATGCAACAACAATCCAAGGTCCCCAGGGGGAAGCTAAGTTCTCATTCATTACTCATGTAATGTAACAAACAAGCTACACCAAATGAGTAAGATCCACCAACAATTTCAATTGTGATTACATGCATAAAGAAAATCAATAGCTCTCAGAGAATATTACTACAACTCTTTTATTTTATTGGGGCCTACTCTTCTTCAAAAGAATAAATTAGTATAACTTCCTTTTCATTTATAATTAAAGAAAAGATACACACTTTGAAATTAAGGACCATTGGGCGCATTCAGAGAAAAGAAAAAGAAAGAGAGTTATAGTTATTAGTTTGAGACAAGAAAAGAAGCGGTCAATGCAGTTCCGTTGGTCGTGTAGTTAGCAAATATCGAGGAACAGGCTTAGTTAGAGATTCAAAGTGTATGATGGGCTATATCCATTGCTATCTCATAACATGAAGACTTGTCTTTCTCTTGCTAGTCAATAATGCATTCATGTTCCCTTAGAGATCCCTCTTAGAGTTAGAGAGAGTGAAGCTGATTACCTAACCAAGGAGCTCCCAAGAGTTCTCTCTTTTAGTGAAATGCCTGGCTCAAGGCATGACTATCTTATTGGAATTGGGAAATTTTGATGTTTATGACTTGGACCATCTTCTCTTCTCTTCTATTCTATAAGGGCACCTTTTTCTTATTTCTTCTATGATGACATCCACGGCAGAAGTGGTCTTTGAAAGTGCCTCTGTTTACACATTCAAAAATAAAAAACAGAGGGGAAGGGACGCTTAGAAGAATCTTTAGTACACAGTGTGTAAGGTTGGGCCACTTTCAAGGTCGAAGGCTTCCCTGTGCTTGGCTACGAAATTAGGTCCTATTTGCCTATTCTATCCAATGTGAGTTGAATATGTTGAATAAAAGGTTTCTGGGATCTTTAATATAAAAAATCTTCCATCCTTCTCTCCGGTAAATATCCTCTTTCCTTCCCACTTTCCCAGTCTTATAGATAATAAAGCATGAAGAAAAGCATTAAATATTACCACGAGGTTGTATATTACCTTTATTTTTCCTATATCGGTATGTGATTTAAGGTCTCCAGTGATGTAGATAGAGGAAGCAAAGCACAAGTTTCAAAGTAAGCTAGCAAGGATGGGAACAAGATTTGCACCAGCAAGCATTCTTCAACACTTTTTTGCAATGTACAACTAGACTGCATGAGCCTAACTAGTACACCTCGCTAAACTTATAGCAGTAGGTGGCCTGCATAAATAAAAGATACTATTTCTTAGGATCGATACATTTTTTTTTGTTAAATAACAACAAACTTTCCGCTACTGTTGCTAAATTAGTTGGTTCATTCTATTAGTGCTTTAAGATGGTGAAGCTAGCGCTAGAGTTAGGAAACCTAGTTTATATGGACTAAGTAAGTTTGTTAGTTCATAGTGTTGAATTCCGAAAGCAGAAGGCCATGCTACTATATGATCATACATGACTAAAGCTAGCTCATCAAGTTGCTTCAATCAAGTACACAATGCCGGCTAAGAAATTCAGACTCTACCTTATTATTAGTAAATAGATACTTGAAATAGAGTTGACTGTCATATGCCTTGATTTCTTACTTTGAGTAGAATTAGGAGCACATACCCTAAATAGATCTTTCTGCTTCCCTACTCGCTCATCTAAAGTAGTCGCATACTTTATGACCAATCTTGTAAAGAATAGAAGACAACTTTGATCTTTCAGCATCCAGCCATGCCACTAAAGACTTGTCAATAAGAATCCTAAAGGAATAAAGTATGCAAAACATTAGAAGGATTCACTCTTCAGCAATACCACTTCTTTCGAGGGCAAATAACTCAGACTTCCCACGTCAATCAAGGACTTAGACAAGGTGAAACAAAAAAGGCCAAAAGAGAACGTCCAGCCCAATTGCAAGAATCTATTGAGGATGCATCCATCAGAGTCATTTGACATGAAATAGTCCATTTTAAAATCTTCTTCTCGACTCAAAAAAGTGGATGGGCCAAAAATTTTAACAAAGGAATCTACTCCAAAGCATAATTACCAAGCCACAAGAGCAATCTTAAATTCTCATTCTTCCTTCTCTCTCATATTCCCAATATCCAGCCAACACTGTTAAGCAACCTCGAATGGAACCATCTTTTTCTCTATATCTCAAAAATAGCTATCAAAGAAGGAATCTGATGCACCAGTGGATTTTCAATCTTATGAAAAAACATACATAAGGCCCACTAAATGGATCCAATGAATAGCTATCAACAGCGAAGGAACCTCCCTCTCAACTAATCAGGATCGACTTAACTAGATAAGCTTTCCTATGCTGTTGAGCCTACTTCTTCAAGTCCATATCTTCCGGCATTACCATTCTCATTCTCTTCCTTTCAAAGCAATTTTTGATAGCTGGGAGACCCACTTATTATGACATATCTAACTAATAGGCAGCCCGAACTCACGAATGTCGGTGAATAACCATCTTCATGAAACTTCAAACTGTACCCGCTCATAAATACCCGGCTAATTGCTTCACTTCCAGTCCCAGGTAACCTCTTTTCTCCGGCAGCAACTGCCAGACTCTTCGATGCCTCCCTAAAAATCAAAACTTTTCTCTCCAATGGCTAGGGCCCCTCCTTTCCTTCAACTAATTCAAGCGATTCTTTTAGTAGGAAAGTCATCTCACTGAACATTGGATTTTATACTCGTGAATTATTACAACCAGAGTATACATTTACATTTCAACTTTCTATTTCTCCCTAAATGCATAAGAAAAGGTAGAAGTGAGCTTCCTAAAGTTAGAATGAGGAAGGGATCTTAGCCATCAGTGACCTTTATCTCAAAGCATCACGACAGATAATTAATAAGTGAGTTGATGCCAGCTACATCGCTTCCAATAATGAGTATGTCATCGACATAAAATAGAAGAAAAATATGCTCGAAGTAGAGCATTGAACTCATCCTGCATGGATGTGCGCCATTCTGGTACCTTTAAAGCCTGAGAGAAGCTGGTCAAAGAAGCATCGGATTGAAGAACAAGAAAGTGGGTAGTGAGTGGCGAAGAAGACCTTCGGTTTCCCATCCCTCAACTGAGTAATCATATTATGACGTGACACGGTGACGGAAGATGATAGTGGTGGTGTAGTCATGCCAAGTACACCTAGAACCTTGATCAAATACCAATGGAGGACTAGAAGTCGGGAGCAACCTCAATCATAGTAACAGTAGGCTGGTCGAAGATCAATAGTGGTGCATCAACGGAAGAGGGTGACATTACGTCACAAAAGAAAGGCTCAAGACAAGCAAGGAGCAACATGGCTGCACTAAAGAACTAGTAGGTGATAGAGATAGTGGAGTGAGATGCAACTCTCTCTCGTGCCTTTCTTCAGCTTGTTCATGTACATCTATTTGGGATGAGGCAGGCATCCCACATACATGAAGAGAAGAAGAGAGGGTTATTCCGTAGGCCCTCATTAGTTGTTAGGCATTTGTCACTACTTCATTTCCATAGAAAAAGTGTGATTGATCCATCTTCCATTCTTCTTAAATTGAGATTTTTTTTATTAGGTTGGTTTTATCATGTTGATGATATGAAGTCGCCTTTATGTAATAGGGCAGCACCAAGTTGAGTTGTCTGGATCATCCAATCACCAAGGGGAACTATCGGTCACTCGCCCATTAATAGTCTTAGCTAAGAGCTTTAGTTGAAGAGAGTACAAAGGACTCTGAAACAAGGCTGGCGAGCCTACACGACTACCTTCCTATCCTGAATTGAACTTATCTTTTCTTTATCCAATTCATGTTCCATCCTAGGTGACGCAACAATCTATCAAAGAAGCAATCTGTCACAAGACATAAAATGTCAATATCAACTGGTAGACCAGATTTAGTTGGTTTGTAAATCTCGCCAGTATCGCAGGGAATGGAACGAGGTGCTTTGTCTCAAAAAACATCACAAGATGTCAAAACCATTTAATAAATTAGTCTGGAGTCTGAAGACAATGATGCCAAGTATAAAGAATATAATAAAAAGATTCCCAAGTGAGACAGGGAGGAATCGCTCGATCTATAGAAAATGAATCCTTGTCTGAGTAACCATCCACTGCTCGCGTTATTATATCCCAAAAGGGTGACCGAAAAGAATGTGAGTTACATTCATGTTCGTGCTTACCTCTTTGGGCTAATCTACCTTGCCTCGAAAGCTGAGTAGGTCTTATGTTTGATATGCTCATATAGAAAAAATGGACTATCATTATTGGGTCGACAGGTCAGATCATGACTTTGGGGCCCATTATAGGCGGGAGTAGGATACTCGACTCAAAGTGGAAAGAAATCTAGTCTTTAGCTCCTACTTCTTTCTATATTGCGCCATAGTGCCAGTAGTTTTTTCATCTCAAGAGGGATGAGATCCCATCCCCGAGGTTGCCGAAAAGAAGACTAAAAAGAATAAATCATTGATTACCAATGGTCCTAACTAATGAACCTAACTAAAGAAAAAAGCCTTGAATGCTAGGCAGTTGACAGAGAGGAATGGCAGAACAAAAAAAGGATGGAAAAGGACATCATCGATGCACAAATGGTTAATACAAAGGCAAGAATAGCATATCAGAATAGTTTTCGTAAGTCATAGGAAAACTACATAACTTAACAAAAAGCAAAATATGTAAGCAATACCAATTCATGCTTTTCCGAAAAGGCTATAGTCACAGACCCAAAATTAGCCAAGTTCATTTAGTAGCCATCAATACCTTATCTTCTCGCACGGGGAAAGAGATTCCCAGCTCATAGTGGAGAAACTCATCAAATCCATCTTGACTATTGAATCTAGCTTACTCCTTTCCTCGAGTGAGGTTTTTTTTAGTCATTCCTTAGCTTCTTTCGTTGAGACCTCATTACACTATAAATTAAAAGAGTGGAAATTCTCTTTCGTTACATTAAAGGCTAAAAAGAGGAGATAGAAAGTTCTCAATACTTTCTCCGATACCTTCCCTGAATTTAGTTACCAAGAGAGCAAGATAAACATGCTTTTGGCATGAGAAAAGAAAACCTATCTAGCATGTCTACTAAGAGGAGCTCATTCCTCTTCGTTAAAGGCTAACTCCTTGACAAATGAGGAAGAAAAGAATTCTACCTATGTTGACACTAAAATCTGAATACTCCTACAAAAAGGCTCTATTCCATGGCAATTTTGGGTAGTGAACAACTCCTTGATCAAAGATTCAGTGATAAAAGTACAGGCAAGGAAACAAGGGTAAGGAAACTAATGTTTTTACTACCCAATTCCAAAAATCAATCAAATAGCCATCCCCCTCTATGAAAATGATAAAAAGAAATATCACTTCGCTCAGTCGCTACGTTCGCTATCTATATCTATTGGTTGGGCTACCGAGCATCCCTCTCACTATCAGAGAAAATAACGATGATAAAGGGCTCACCCTCCAGCACGAAAGTCTACACTAGGTCCCTTAGATTATGATTTTGTATAGCTATGAATCTTCATGGTGGATGGACGTATAAAATAAACCCCTTTTTTATTAAAGCCTTATATTTAATATAGGGCCTTTGTTTGCTGCAATTGCTCAAGTTCAATTAGCTTCTAATCCTAGCATACTAAAGTTAGCATTCCTAAGGCATCAGCATAATCTAAGTGCTTACTCTCCACTCACTAAGCAGTGAGATCTACTTTTTAAGAGGTAGGCTCAATGCGCCTAATGAAGGGATTTGAGCTAGAGGAGAGGAAGGGAAGAGATCGAAGCTAAGCAGATCACTTACAGGCCTTTCTCCACATGAGCATCATCAATCTTAGGGGTCCACCTCTGGGCTTGATTTAGGCAATTACCCCGTAGCAGGACAGGGTTGAAGATGGATAGCTGCCGGTAAAGGCTTTAGACCATCATTAAAGAGTTCAATTAGAGTGTCTCTACATCTTAAGTCTTCATGCCCAAGTGTGTTATCGTAAGGGGATCTAATTGTTCATGTCTCTATGGAGCTAATAAAGTGGGTTCATCGACATTCAAAATACGGATTAGACAAGTGCTTTTACCAAGCCGAACATGGAGCTCATCACCTCCCTTGCTTTAGATGTATAGAAGGAGTACTTCTCACGAAATGTCTTTTAGTGGCACTGAAAAAGAGAAAGAAGGGTGAGTGAGGAATTGGCTTTCTTTCAAAGTCAATTTTACTGCTAGGAAAGTCATGTGGGTTCAATGTCCTAGAAGCCTTTCGCCTTTTCATCGCTTTGGCCTGGTAAGTAAGGTAAGGTGCCTGGTCATAAGTCATTTATGCCCTTTGATTTTTATAGCAATCGTGCCAAGTAAAGAAGTCCAATTTCAATAAACATCATTCTGCTAGGTGAATGTGTAGCTACAGAAGGGAGGTACGGGGGTTCGTGGGGTGCCCCCTTGAGACCTTATTCACTAACTATGCAAACATTCCCTATTCTATGGGGCTTACATAACTAAATGAATAAATTTTTTGTAAGGTTTTTCGAGCATTTCCTTTTTAACCTGCTATTGTATCAGTGAAGGAGCCCCTAAAACTAGGGTATGGGATCCAAATGGTTAAGAGGTATTGCTTTGCCTTAGCCTTTTCCTTTCGTTTTGATGGCTTAGCCAGCTGCACTCTTTGATCGAATAGTATGTTGAAAGTACAAGGCCTTTGCCTTTGCATTACCTATTTTTATTAACTCCTGGCCTAGGCAAGAGAAAGAGGCTTGTAGTTACTTCGCTGCCTTTTGTTTTGTCCCTTCCTACTTTAGTTCTTTAATTTTATTCTTTTCTTAACTTCTGTATTTAAGACATCCATTTAGAATAGAAGAACATCGAATCAATTCTCAATCCAATAGAAGTAGGACTATGGATGGATGGCATGTCTTTTCAAGAATCACCACTTTATCCTGTACCATAGGATGAGAAGGAAAGATAGGGTCCATTTGCTTTGTATGTAAGACTTCTCAGTTGATTAGTGTTTAGAATTGTCCAATGCCACCTGCCATCTTGAATAATGGCACTAATCTTGTCAAATCTATTGAGACTAGGATTAGATATTTTTGTGTGTCCCAAGAAAAACTAGCTAGATAGGGTCATCATGATGCCCCCGCCACAAAAAGGATGGTTACCTTAGCAAAACTCTTTGAGCCTCTGGACAGGAACTCTTACCTATGACATTATAATATGGCCACTTCACCAACTCTTATAGGGATATGTCTTTTTCTTCCTCCTTTGGTATGAAGTATTGGGTGAGGCACTATTCCCATCAACGGTTCAAGGGATAGAGATGCAGATTCCTTCGTTGATTGAGTGTGTTGCACTGCCTAGAGGTGTTCCTGGTTGAACTATTTTTGCTTCTAGGGCTAGTCCACTTCTGAATTATTTGGAGATGCCATCTTGATAGATTATTTTATACCTTGACTAGCATTACACACTAATAGAGATCGGGGAAAATATTCCACAACTACTTTTTTTCTAGACTTGCATGTCTTATCATCTTATGAGAGAATCAATTAGAGTAGCGGATAGGTAGGTGGCTCAGAAAAGGAATTTCCCAAGCTTTATAGGTGCTCCAACTTAGGGTTCTCCGTGCCTCTTTCTTTGAAGCATAAAGGCAAAGATTGTGATTCCTTTTGTTAAAACTCAAAGAGAAATATACGCAGAAGCTTCAGAGGCCATACAGTAAAAGATTTTTTCAAATAGCTCTTCATGAGAAGTAGTCCTTTGGTTCTAGATTAGATGGTCTTCCTTCCCAAATTTTTTTTCTCAGGCCAACTCAACTTAGAAGACAAGAGAAAGTAGAACTGATACAAAATCAAAGTCTATCCTGTGGTAATCATCTACCTCCATAGCTAATGCAAGCCTATTAGGACTAATGGAATCCGTTGACCAATTGCCAGACGAAACTAAAATAGAAATATAGAGTATAATGGAGAAAGAAAATAGCATAGCAGCTACTTACAGCAACAAACATTGGACAAAGAATTATAGGTGTACAGGCACTCACCTATAGCTCCAATCACTTACAACAAAAAGAGACAAGGGGCTTCAATTCTTTCTTCTACCTAAATTCATAGGTGTAGAAGACTAATCACTTTAGTTCAAGTAAATAGGTGAGATATTTGATGTGAGGAAAATAAATCTCAATTAGTTAACTTTCTCAGTGTATGGTACTAAATATCAAATTAGTGTGAAAGAGAATATTGTTAGGTTAGTATGAATTCTACAGAATATTTCTCCTGTCTTCCTTCTAGCTTCTCCTTTGGTTAGTAGAAGTCCCTTATTTAACAGAGCTTATCTTCTTGTCTTTATCTGTTGGAATGACTTTCACTACGGAAATGGCTAAGTCAAAGTAAAGTCTTAATTCCAAGCTTTAAACTAACCTAGATATTTAAACTTGATTGGTATAACAACTTGAGCATTGAATTTCTTTGTAGAGGGCAAAGAATGCTTGACATTAATGTAATGATCCGACGGTGTGTACGAACCACTTCTCTTCCTTTAACTTTATATCAGAGTAAGCAAGATTTTCGAATCCTATCTTTCTAGCCTATGCCTTTCTCCGTCTTCTACCCCTAGACAAAAGCATTGGGACTCCTACTTGCTAGCCTATAATTTCTTAATCTAAATAAGCTATTTGGACTGTAAGACATCTATAAAAGTCGACCATCTTTCTACTTGACTAGAAGAGTAAAGTTAAAAGATATGGTTGAAGCATGCTTCCCATAAGAGGAAAATATGATCAATAGAAAGAATGAGACCCGCTAGAAAAAATGTTTTAGAGTTACTCCTGGTAAACAAACAAATAAGGTCTTTCTTCCAATGCTCGCCCAGAAGATAGGTCTAGAACTCAAGCATGCAATTTAGCCAATTTGCATTCAAGTGGTGAGACTGACGTTTATTCAGCAAAGAAAGGGGAAGTCCAAAGGAAAAAGCCTTCTTAGTTGATGGAAGATGGAAGTATAATGCATGCTATATTGTTGACATTATGCTCATTGAAGGCAAGCTGCCAATCATCGGGCTCGGAAAATATTTCTATGCTATGAATGAACAGATCCATGAGCTCTATCAATTAGAAAAAAACTTTTGTGCAGGGCTTAGTGTAGCTAGTGATGAAAAATTTCTATTGCTGACATCTTCTGTGATGGGAGCATGCCACCAAGAGAAGAGGCAAGGATGCAGCTCCACCGACTAGGTGAAAATAGCATTCATGCATCAATAGAGGAACTGAACAGATGTGCCAACAATATCTTATAGCAGTATTGATGATTTCCTCATTTCATCACAACCTCACCTATCTTCTAGCAAAAAGAAAGACTATAGTTTAAGCAATCCGCCGATAAACTAGACTGTGCCCGGGGCCCACTCTCTGCTAACATAACTTTTGACAGAGATTGCCTAGTTCACATCCGACTTGAAAGACTTTTACAAGCTTTCCAAAGTATGCGCTTTGATTAGTCCATTACTATCACGGTGCAGCATACAAAGCGAACCTTTTCTTTATCTATTTTTATCTTCATAGTATAGCCAAAGTCTCAATTCTTGAATGACAGGCCACCCTTTGATCTAAATGCAAAACCTCATAATAGAGTAATAGAAGATGTCTTAAATTGAGCTTTTAAACGTACCTATTGGGCAATTGCGCTTACATGGTAGTGAGGTTAAGATACAAAAACAACAGAAACAACAGAAAACAAGCAATATATATATCCAATCCAGCAAGCATCCACGACAGAATCAAAAAATGAGAAATAAACATCAAAAATAACGTGGTTCGCTAGTCGCTCAGTACAACTAGCTACATCCACCAGAAAATGCTTATGTGTTATAGATTAATCCAATAGAAAATCATCTTACAATATGCAGCACACAGAACAGTCATGATAAATCGCGTAGAGAGAAGAGAGAGAGAGAGATGATGAACAGTTCCATGGGTCCAAAAAACAGCCACGCGAAAATAAAATTACAAAACATTTTATATTAAAAATTCTTTCGGTTCAATTAACCGGGGTGGGTCGGATCATGGGACGGGTCAGGCTCTGCTCCAAAAATTTCAACCCACTGACCGGACAGTGGGACCTCCGTTATTGTGCTACTGCTGCATCTTTGGCCTCTTAATATTTCCTTTCCTACACTTACATGAAAATATTAAAATAGAAAATACATTTGGTTATACAAACAGATTATTAAAAAAAATTACATATACAGCAATCTCCACCTTAATTTGTTTTGCATACAAATAGAGAGACGCTTTCTATAAACAGTTAGTCCAAAAGGACTACATCTGATTTGATATGTTAAGTAAGTCAAGACAGTGTATTGACTTATGCACAGTAACAGGTTTGGTAAACATGTCAGGTGGATTATCAGAAGTTGCAATCTTCTTTACTTGTACCCTTTTCTCAGATCGAATGAAATGATATCGCACATTAATGTGCTTTGTCCTCTCATGGTGCACTTGGTCTTTTGCTAAACAAATAGCACTGAGGTTGTCATAGAAAACTATTGCAACCTCTTCATAAAGACCAAGGTCCTTGAGAAAACCTTTCAGCCATATCCCTTCCTTCGCAGCTTCATTCAGAACCATATACTCTACTTCAGTAGAAGATAAAGTAACAGAAGATTGCAGTGTGACTTTTCGGCTAATTACACAACCACATACAGTGAAGACATAACCAGTCATAGATAGTCTACTCTCAATATTTCCTACATAGTCAGAATCAGAATATTATGTCAGTAAGTGTTCAGATTCATTGCCAAATATCAGACCAATATCTGAATTCCCCTTGAGGTACCTAAGTATCCTCTTAACAGCTTTCCAGTGCTCTTGACCAGGGTTTATCATAAACCTACTCACTGCACTTATTGCTTGAGCAATATCAGGTTGGGTACACACCATAAGATACATGAGGCTCTTGACAGCACTAGAATAAGGAACCTTAGACATTTGTTCCTTGTCAGATTTAGATTGAGGACAACATTCTAATGTCAGATGGAGGTTATAAGTAAATGGTGTGGACAGAGGCTTACAAGAAGTCATTTCAAATCTAGATAGAAGTTTCTAAATATATTGTTTCTGTGAAAGAAACAATTTTTTTTTAATTCTATCTCTGAATATTTCCATACTTAAAATTTGCTTTGCTCCTCCAAGATCTTTCATATCAAATTCAGAACTGAGAATATCTTTTAGTTCCTGAATATTAGATTTATTTATGGCAGCAATAAGCTTAGCATCTACATACAATAGCAAGTAGATATATGACTCATCCTTGTGCCTTTTGAAATAAACATAGCAGTCATGGTCACACTTACTATATTCATGGCTAGTCATGAAACAGTCAAATCTCTTGTACCACTGACGGGGAGACTGCTTTAGTCCATAAAGGGACTTCAGAAGCTTGCACACATGGGTTTCTTTATCTGATACCTCAAAACTTTTAGGCTAGCTCATGTAAATTTCTTCATCCAGTTCTCCATGAAGAAATATAGTTTTAACATCTAGTTGCTCAAGTTCAAGGTCCTGATGTGCCACTAATGCTAGAAACACCCTGATTGAGGTATGTCTAACTACAGGAGAAAATATCTCATTATAATCGACACTCAATTTCTGACTGAACTCTCTTGCAACTAATCGTGTCTTAAATTTTACACGACCAGTTATAGAGACATCATTTTTCTTCTTGAAAAGCCATTTGCAAGAAAGTACCTTTCTCCCTTTTGGTTTAGGCACAATAAGCCAAGTACCATTTTTATGAAGAGATTCAATATCTTCATTCATGGAAACTAACCACGTCTTAAATTCAAGACATCTAACAGCATTCCTGAAGGATGATGGTTTAGGAATATCAATCTCTTTGGCAACTTGTAGGGCAAACCCTACAAATTCATCAAAGCCGAATCTCAGAGGAGGACGTGCATTCACCCTCCATTGTCTATCCCTTGTAATGCAATAGGGAATAGAATCTTCAGGTGCAGGTTTAGGATCAAGTTTAGTAATAGACTTAACATCATTTTTATTATAAGCTATTGTTTGTCTAGAGACAACATGCGTCCTTCCTGGAGCTACAGATTCAGATTTTAGCTCCACCTTAAGTTCATCTTGAGAAACATCAGGTAACTAGATTGGACAAGGTACTTGTCTTAAGATGACACTTTCATCAAAGGTGACATTCCTAGAGAGAATCACTCTCTTTTCAGATGGTGACCAAATTCGGAATCCCTTGACTCCATTACCATATCCTACAATTTTCTTGCTCGTGGTTCAAGCTTACCATCATTTATATGATAGAAGGCAACACACCCAAACACTTTAAGATTAGAATAATTTGCAGGTTTACCAGTCCACACCTCAAATGAAATTTTAAAATTAATTCCATTATGTGGCGATCTGTTTATCAGATGGCATGTTGTATTAACAACTTCAGCCCAAAACTCATTGCTTAAGCCTGATTGAGAGAGCATACATCTAGTTCTTTCCAGAAGATTTTGGTTTATTCTTTCAGTAATTCCATTCGACTGAGGAGTGTCCCTAACAGTTTTGTGTCTCGCTATAACTTTGTCCTTACAGAATTCCTCAAATTCAGACAAACAAAATTTTAGACCATTATCTGTTCGTAATAGTTTAATCTTCTTTTATGTTTGATTTTCCACTAAGCTAACCCACTGCTTAAACTTTATAAAAGTTTCAGATTTATGTTTCATCATGAATACTCAGGACATCCTGGCGTAATCATCAACTAAACATAAATAAAATCAAGGACCCCCAAGATATGTGATTCTAGAAGGGCCCCAACAGTCAGCATGGATATAATCCAAAATATTGTTTGTACAGTGTATGACTTTACCGAACTTAGTTCTATGTTTCTTACCAAAAACACAATGATCATAAAAATTTAATTTACTGACTCTATGACCAACAAGAAGATTAAGATCAGAAATAATTTTCATACATTTCTCTCTCATATGTGCGAGCTGGATATGCCACAGTTTGGTAAGTTCAGCTTTGTCTACAGATGTTGGCTCTCTGGATGTGACATCAATAGCCCCTATCACCATGGAACCTATCAGTGTGTATAGCATTCTAGTCTTTTGCCCTTTCAGTCCAATATCATCTCCTCTATGAATATTTAGTATTCCCTTTCTACCACTGAATAAATATTTCTAATCATCCAGAACACCAAGATAAATGAAATTCATTGTCATCTCGATGACAAATCTCACATTTGAAAGTGAGACTATTCGGCCATCCCAAGTTCTCAGTCTGACTGTGCCGATTCTAACCACCTTATATGGTTGGCTGTTCCCCACCACAGCATGGCCAGCTTCCTTCATGTCATATTTGCTGAACCACTCCAAGTGAGTGCTTATATGAAAGGAAGCACCAGTATCCATGATCCCGGAATTTGATCTTGCGATCATTGTAAAGGTTACCTACACTAGGTCTTCTCCATCATCCAGATCATCAAAAGTCACAGTAGCAGCAAGTGGGGGTTTAGGTTGACCTTGCTATTCCAGCCTTGCTCTCTTCTTCGGGCACTCAATTTTCCAATGCCCTTTCTGTTTACAGTAGTGACAAATTTCACTTTTTTTGACCTCTTCTAAAGTTTATTTCCCTTCTTGAATGGAACAGGTTATGGCCTCCTGTTTGTCACCATCAATCCAACGTGCCTGTTGAAGAATGAGCCGGCAACTCATAGGCAAGCTCGGGTAAACAGATGAGCCGGCAGACGAATGAATAACACTCTTGAAGCAAAGAAGGTTAGAAATTGGGTTGGCAATCTGACTGGCTCCGGCTTAGTCGAGTGGGTTCATCAAGCACGTATATCTAGGGGATTCATAGCGAGTTCGATCTCGACTTCGTTCTTATCTATAGATAAATAAGGCAAGAGAGAACTTATGACCTCAACTGGATATTGTTCAACTCTTTCAACCCTACCTTCTTCCTCATCTCTCTGGAGTGTATGGTATTCCGAACATCCTCTAGTGTAATCTCTTCATTTCCCATAATGAGAGATTCAACAAAATTTTCATAGGAAGGAGGAAGCAAAACTAAAAGTAAAAGTGCAGCATCATCATCTTCCACCTTAGAATCCACACGTTTAAGGTCCATGAGGATGCTGTTTAAGTCATCTGGATGCTTCTTTAAAGAGGTTCCCTCTTGCATCCTCGGTGTGAACATCTTTCTCTTCAACAGAAGCTCGTTCATTGATGATTTAGTCATGTATAGTGACTAAAGCTTGAGCCACAGTCCTGCAGCAGATTCCTCATCTGCTACCTAAGCAATGACTTCATCCGACAAGCTCAACAGAATGGTAGAGTGTGCTTTCTCTTCACGTCTCCAAGACTCAACCTCAGTTATTCCAAGAGCGGCAGCAGTGTGTGGACCGAACCCTTGAACCAGAGGACTCCAAATATCAAAATTTTTTAAATGTGCTCGCATTTTAATCTGCCACATACTAAACCCGTTTCTGCCATTGAATTTCTCAAATGTGGTGTTTAGGGTTCTAGCCATTTTAACAGAATATTGCTTGTACAGAAAAATCACAAACCCTAATAGCACGATTTCTCGAAAAATTTTTCAAACCTTGCTCTGATACTAATTATTGGATAATTGTGCTTCCGCGGTAGTGATATTAAGATACAGAAATAACAGAAACAACACAAAACAAGCAATATATATCAAATCTGGCAACCATCCACGACAGAATCAAAAAATGAGAAATAAATACCAATAATAACGTGGTACGCTAGTCGCTCAGTACGACTAGCTACATCCACCAAAAATGCTTATATGTTACAGATTAAACTAACAGAAAATCATCTTACAGTATGCAACACACAAAACAGTCATGATAAATCGCACAAAGAGAAGAGAGAGAGACGATGAACAGTTCCACGTGTCCAAAAACAGCCCCCCGAAAATAAAATTACAAAACATTATATTAAAAAAATCTCTCGATTCATTTAACCGGAGCGGGTTAGATCATGGGATGAATCCGGCTATGCTCCAAAAATTTCGGCCCGCTAACCAAACAGCGGGACCTCTGTTATTGTGCAACTACTACATCCCCGGCCTCTTAATATTTCATTTCCTGTACTTACTTGAAAACATTAAAAAAAAAATATTTGGTTATACAAACAGATTATTAAAAAAAAACAAATTACATATACAGCAGTACCACTTAGTGATATGCGAGTCTTCTATATGTTATACACTTTTGATCTCTTTCTATGAGATATGAGTGAAATCCATTTGAATTTTTCTATAGAAATGGTGATTCATCCAGATGATGAAGGAAAGACTGATGCAATACTTGGCTGGAGCAAGTAATACCGAGCATTTTTTATTGCCTGTTATATTATATAAACATAAACCTAATGTCAAATCAATCATTCTTGTCTCTCCTTGGAGACCTCTACTTCCTCCTTACTCACTCGACTAAACTATCAAAAAAGTATTTTGGTTGACCTACTATCAATCTTTTACATTTTATACATTTTTCCTGAGAACTAGACTATAGGCTGAGCCTGATCGGTTTACTTTATTCTATTTCGTCTTCCTCCGAACCTACTTCTCCTTACTTGCAAGGCAAAGAATCTTTGAACATGTCTTCTTGGCCTTCTACACAATCAGAGTACCCATATCATCATAAAATCACTATGTGGTGACTTCTCCTACAAGACCAAAGAGGATCTCCTCTCTCATAGCACTAAGAAGTTGAAACACTGCTCATCTTAAGATTTGGTTGGCTGTTATGTCCTAGGTTATAGACATAGAACCAGTGAAAGGAATTCAAAAATGCAATCCCAACTTGTTGGGGTGACATATCTTGAAACAATACCTCTTTTTGTAAGGAGAACTCTCCTATCGCTTGGATGATGAATGAAGAAGAAGAAAGGAGGTCAAGTCTGATAGAAGGATCTGCGGACTCAGAGAAGAAAGGTCAATGCCCTAGGGTCACTATCACCAAAGAGGAGTGCATAAGTCATTTGAAGCCCTAGCATAGAGCCCTTATCAAAGTCCTAGAGAAGTCAGTATAAGATATTGGAGCAGAAAGTTTCAATGCTTTTGGGACTAAAGCTTGTGGTATGATAGAAATCATCGGTCGATTTAGAGGTGCTATGTGTGCTCTCATTGGCGATGTGCATCAACTCCTGATAGCCCACCATAGCTGGCCGGCCTATATAAAGGGCGAACAGGTCTCCATCTTTGTTTTTGGGCTATGTCCTTACCACCAACAGAAGTTATGCCGACAGTGGCAAGAGCTTCTTCTTGTTCTTCACTAATTGGCCATTTAGTAGGTGAGAAACTCCTAGTGCTAATCTATCTAAGAGCTGATTCAAAAGATCCATTTTCTCTCATGGGACATAAAGAAGATGTGAATTAGAACCTTTCGAGGTAGAAAACAAAAAGAGACCAACTGCTAATGAATGAATTACCTCATTGCAAACAAGCACAAGTGCTACTGGCATGGCTTGAGGACTAGCAATAAAGGTCTCTCGACCAGGGGATCGACATAGAGTTGCATCGGATCCTTCTCTCTTCTTAGTCCTCCTTCTATTCCTATTTAGCTATCAGACATTTGATTGTACAGTCTCTTTTGTATCCATGACACCAAATACTTAGGCAAAAAGAGTCCTTATATATTGATTACCTGCCTTGAAAAACAAAACTCTTTGACTTTATAAAGTGAGATTCACGTTGCCTGGTGGTTCTGATTAATTGTACAAAAAAAAGGTTAATCATAACAATGGTACGCAACCCATGCGAGCGGTCCTTTTCATGTTGGAAAATAAAGAAGAGTGCCAGCGAAGACTTTTTTAATTGATTAATCTCGGCATTAGACCAGCCACCCGAGCCAGACCTTTCCTTACTCTGACTTCTTTTTCTCAACTTGCTCTAAAGTAGGCCTTGCAGAAAAAGTCTTTTTCATTCTTACAGGAGAAAAGATGTAGTGATAATGCTTTCTTTTCTCTCCCGGAGACATAAGACGAGTCATTAAAGAATCCTAAGGAATGCCCATTCTAAGCTTATCACTAGCCCTGATCCTTTAAAAAATGGCATTTAAGGCTAGGCCAATGTTCTTTATTTTTACAGAAAGAGAATTAGACATTCTTTAACATTGATTATACGCTCTCCTTGCATTCGCAGAATAAGAGCTTGAGCTAGTGGGTCATTGTCCCTCTTTGATTTCGTAGCTGTAAGGATATTATACTATCAACATCTTATATCGAATCTAAGATATTTGATTGAAGAGGCATGTGAAACTTTTCTTCTTATAAGGAAATCCCTTATCAGTCCATGGTTTACCATCCTTGACCATAGTGCCTGATAGAAGAAGTTAGCCTGAAAAAAAAGTAGTTGTATAAGTATTCCGAGTGAGAGATTACGAGGAGTACCCAAGGCAAAGCTATGGTACCAGTCGACGACTACTATTTCTCTAACTTAACTCTTGTCTACTCAGTCTCCATCTCTACATCAATTGGCGCGAAATGATCTGCATCAAGAATTCTTCCCGTAAGAGAAACGCATCTACAGAATAGAGAGAGCACACACTACTGCTATTCCTTTAGGGATATGACCTTACTTTAGGATACCCTGCCCCGGATTATCTTAATTGGCAGAGTGATCTCTGCCCCTATTTCATCTCATTGCATTTGCCAATTATAGCTTCTATCTAATTTCTGAAAGGTCCTAGAGTGAGCATTCTTAATTTAATGTATGTGTTAATCCTTTGAATCTAATTTTTCTCCCATTCACTTATTCTTGTCCTTCTTGAGCCATCGTTAACTCTAGGCTTGTGGCTTTTTTCCTTTGATGATTAACCATTCTAATGGGTCATTCAATATAGCAATATAGCAATATAGTCGATTAAGGAATTTTCCCTTGTATAAATTGGCCCCTTTTTGTGTCATGAAATGCATATAGATCCATCCCCCTATTTGTAAAGTACCCCTATTCTCCTCCTTCTTTCTCTGGTGCTTCCTGGAGCTCGTGGGCCTGCCTAATATGCTTCACCCATCTTTATAAGCTTTTTTTCAGTAGGGGAATCAATCAGTTGAATCTGTTGCAAGCTCATTTTACCAAACCCCCTAATCCAATCATAGTAGAAACTAAAAGCGCTAATAAGTGAGGAAGCCCGATTCGAGAGGACTAGATTGGACTAGCTTAGAGATAAATCATTCAATAGCAGATAAGAATTGGATTAATAAAATGGATCACTTTCCCCAGAAAGAGGTGCCTAATATAGGGTTATTATGAGCAAGTGTTGTAGACTAAAAGGTGTAAATTAAAGATAAGCAAAAAAGAGGACGTCGACTGAACGACAGAGGACTTCAGTCCATGAGTTGGATAGCCTGTCGCCTATGAGGACTACTTTGAATAAAAATGAGATGAGAGATAAGTGACTTGCCTTCCTCATAATTAGCCATCTTGGATGAATGTCCATGAGTGTGAAGGAAGACAAATAGCAAGTAGTTTTGGTGGAAGCGGAAGCAAAACCAAAACTAAAATGGATTTTCAGTATAAAAAAAGATTGCTTAGGGGTAATCTATAATGAGCGAAGCTCCGATATGTTGGTTGGCGGCTGCAACTCCTGAATTGCTTGCACTTTTTTGGATCCATTCTAATCCAACTATGCTCTATGACATGCCCCAAAAACTTAATCCTCATTAAATCTAAATAGCATTTTGACGACATACAGTTCATGTTTCCGTAACTTGGTGAACAACTTTCTCAAATGCATTGAATGCTCTTCCAAACTAGACTTGTAAATGACAATATCATTGAGTTACACCACAACAAAATTTTCGAGATAGTCTCAGAATACCTGATTCATTAGCGTACAAAATGTTGCTGGCGCGTTGGACAAGCCAAATGGCATGACAAAGAACTCATAAGCTCCATACCTCGTGACACGAGTAATATTTGATTCATCCCCGTCTGAAATCCAGACTTGTCAATACTCCGATCAGTGATTCGACTTAGTAAACACTATTTTCTTGCTAAGTGGATCAAAATAGTTGGCGACAAGCTGAATGGGATAGTTGTTCCGAAAGGTCACCTTATTGAGTGCTCGGTAGTCTACACACTTTCTAAGAGAGCCATCTTGCTTCTTTTGAAAAAGAACAGGTGTGCCATACTGTGACTTAGCTGGCTGAAGCAAGCCCGCATCCGCAGCTCTTTCCACTTTTAGCCATTGTCATCTATTCTCTATACTCTTGTAGTAATGCGGGAGGTGTAGACTGCATTCAACATTATTCCGATCAGGATGGATGTAACTGTATATGCTAGAGCATGCAAACCCATATATCGATGATGTTCTTCTACGGTCATTTCAGCTTCATACGCATGAAACTCTATTAAGAGATCATGGCTGGGAGCGGCCGCCTCCAATCCATACATTCGATTAGTGGTATGAATAAGGATGTCCTGCATTAGATCCAATTGAGTGGGACTGAGAACCATGGTGGGATCTATAGTGATGAGAGCTTTCGTTACCATCTTAGAGAAAGCAAGCAAAGGATCCTAGCAACAAATACATACTGGGCATTAGCTCGAGATAGCTATCACCATTAGGTATATTCATAAGGCTCATAACCCAATTGGAGAACACTTTTGGATGCGACGATTCATGGGTGATAAGAAGGGTTTGATATGATTAACTGACTATGAAGTTAAACTTCACTCCCCCTTTGGAGACCCAGTTCAATGCCACATAAGCACATTCCCCAAGGCGAGGGGACCTCCTAGTGAAGCTACTAGCTAGCAAGCTTTCCTTCCAAAAGCAAACCTAGTTCAAGTTTGAAACCTGCCCTTACTAGAGAACCCATTCTATATTATCTAAACATCCTAGTCCGACTAACATTGGGCTAGTTGAACCATTTTCAAAGGGTAGATTTTTCTTTGTGCTTGTTCTATCCCAATACTCGGGAGAACTGATTCCTAAACTCTTTGGTATCTCACTAGGTCTCAATGGCTTTGACTTGATTAACAGGAGCTCTAATTTCCTTTCGTCTATCGCTTTTCCAATAGCTCTACTTTTTTTCACGATCCATAAGAGAGATACAAGAAAAATGGGTTTGAAACCATGCCCTTGATCTAATCTAAATAGCTGAATCCAAAGGCAACTCTACTATTTTTGACTCCATCATAGTGACTCGGGTAAACTGACAAGTCAACGAGAACCTAAGAGCATGTGACCAAAACCCCAACTAGTTTAGACAAACACTAAGTATACAGGTAGAGAAAGTGCTCAAGTAGAGACAAAGCTAAAGAATTGTCTGAGTAAATATACTTTTTGGGTGCTAAGATCAAAAGTGAAACTAAGTTAAAAAACAAATTATTGACCATGCATCCATCCCTTGACTAGCATGAATATGGAGCATGCTTTAGCGGAGATCTCATATAGTAGTGGCTGCTCTCTCTTAAGAGAAGAAAGATTTTGATAGATCATTCAAGTTTTGCAAGATAGCGGGGAAAAGAGCCTTTTTGATTGCTCTTCAGTGAGCCATCATTTAGGGATCGGTCAGAGAGCGAGGGCGAAGTTGATCCTGCTCCAATACACATACTTAATCTTCCTTGCCCACGGTGTAAAGGCTTAAGAATGGCAGCCTAGATGCTCGCTCAGTAATTCCATAGGGAAGGTTTTCAGTGGCAAGGTATCTAAGCACAGATCGAGGTGGTTATGTATTTCTAGATCAAGATCAATGGGTTCAAAGTAAGGCTGGACTGGAAGACTGAATGTGGGGAGGGACTTAAATGCTTTATAAGCGGTGAAACTCTTTGATATGAGCTAGGGCTACTAGATTTGTTGCTTCAATAGCTGAATCAACTATTACTCTTGCAATTGGTACTAATTCTTCTCATATAGCCCCCTCTAATGGTGGGTAGGTTCATTCATGAAAGGTTGCATCTGGCTTTGTATCTTTAGGAACTGGCAAACTTCTTATTCCTACCCTAGGATCCGCTATTCAATCTCCATCTCTACCTGGGACTTGTCTAGCTTCCAACTCGCTCCAAAGATCAAAATGTTCCTTCCTATTGATATTGCTAAGACTAGTGAGACTTTTACTTATACTGCTATTGGGTTTAGAAAGACTCCTACTACTAAGACAAACTCGCATGGACCAAAAGTAAATCAAACTCGAAGGTAATGTGCTTACTTATGGCTGGAAACTAGCATTGGGACAGCGGGCACTAGAGGCGATGTTTAATTGTACCACTCTACCTGGGAGGCTTTATGAAGGCCTTGTACTCAAATTTCCACTACAAATAGGAAAGACAAAAGCATATAGATGGGCTTACAGGCATTAAGAAGGGAAACTCAATCCGCATCTAAGGGAACCTCCATCAAAAGAGAAACTAAATAGAAATTCTTTATTCTATCACTAGGTTAGGAGAAAGAGCTGGTGAAGGAGTCAAGGGTTTTCTTCTTTATTTAGCTCAGAAGGGCTCCCTCGCTTGTGAGGGGAGTACATTATCCTATTCTTTGTCCGTTGGGACCAGTGGCAACTTCTTTCTTGTCTTCCCCAATTAGTCTCTTGCTTTTAGACCTTCAAACATTTCCTTCTTTCTCACTTGGCGGATGAGACATTTGCAGATGGAGGTGTCAACCGGGCCGGGCCGGCCCGGCCCGGCACGAGGCATGGCACGGTTCAGATGTGCCTGGGCCGGCCTGGCACGAGAAAATGGAGTGTCGTGCCCGGGCAAGGCACGAGTTGTGCCTGGCCCGTGTCGTGCCGTGCCTGGCCTGTGCCTTGTCGTGCCTAACCCAGCACGATTCGGCCCGTGGCATGGCACACCAGCATGAGTTCGTCCCGTGTCGGGTGTCCCGCAGCCCGACCCTACGAGCGCCCCACGCCCCTCCTGCAAAAAAGGCCGCTGGTCGGGTCTGATTGGACCCGACCCGGGATCTCGCCTCCAATGACTATGGGGCAGAATCCAACGCCCCTCATGATTCTGCCCCCTAAAAATAAAAAAAATTAATTTTTATAAAAAAAATTATCTTTAATCTATAAATTTCACCTACATCTCTTTAATATTTATGTTTTTCATAAACATAAATTCTCTCAAATCGTTCAATTTCTCTCTCAAAAATTTTGCTTCTCTCTCTCGGGACTCGGGATTTTGGCATTCGGCTTGGATTTTTGGTAATCTCAACTTGAGTTTTGAACTTAGAGATTGATCGTGGTGCACTGTACATGTAACCGACCTCATTGTTTTTACTGGGTAATTTATTTTAAGGTTTTTTAACTTTCTCTTTCTCTCACTCTATCTGGTTTCTCTCTCTAGACCAAAAATAGAAAAAATTAAAATCAATCTTCTAGTCTCTAAAAAACTATTCTGAATAACAAAAATCTGAAAAAATGAAAAATACAACTGAAATATATTTAAATTTAGAAAATGAAAATATTACACAGTGGTCTGAGACTGCTGAAACTTTGGTTTCTCCAGTCGCCTCAACCCAAACTTCTAAAAAACAAAAAACTAGGAGGACTTCTGTAATTTGGACTCATTTTAATATAATAAAACAAAAAAAATGTTAGGGGCGAGGAACAAGAAATGACACAGTGCAAATATTGTATGGGACTTTTAACATGTAAGAGTTTGTTTGGGACTGGGCACCTTATGAGGCATGCCGAATTATGCACCAAAAAACATGGTCCATTAGATCCTAGGCAAACCCAACTTAGCACTGCATTTTTTGAGATTGTATCGAGTCCAGTCTCAAATTTTACTCCCTTCATTTACTCTAGTGAGTTGGGTAGGGACGACATGGCCAGACTTATCACATTGATGGGTTTTCCGATCTGATTTTCGAAAGATCTAATGGTAGTGCGCATCATGCAGACATATTTTCAGCCTGCTTATCCTAGGATTCCTAGGTCCACATCTAGGAATGACATACTAAAGATATATAAGTTAGAAAAACAAAAAATAATTAATGAATTTATGGCATATTGTGGAGTGGTGTCTGTGACGTCCGATATCTGGACAAGTCACGATGAATCATCTTATGCATGTCTCACCAGCCACTCTGTAGATTCTAACTGGACTTTGAATAAAAAAATTTTAAAATTCTCTGAGATTTATCATTCTCATGATGGCCCAACCATTTTTGAGTGTATGATGAAAATCTTTAGGCAATATAAAATTCAAAATAAAATTTTTAGAGTCACATTCGATAACGCATCTAATAATGGAGTAGCGATCAACATGTTTGTTAGGAATATTAGAGACACACCATTAGGAGAGATCTTTCATGTCAGATGCATGTGTCACGTGATTAACCTGCTTGTTCAAGCGGGTATGAAGGTGTGTTCCCTCGCATTGGATAATATACGTAATGTACTAAAATATATTCACACTCCTCACAGACAACAAGAGTTTGGTAGTTTCTGTTTGTCTGTGAATCTTAAGAAGAAGAAATTCCAATCGGATGTGAGACATCGTTGGAATTACAAGTACCTGATGTTACAATCATGTGTTTGATACGAACATGTGATATCCGACTACGTCAATAGTAAGAGTGACGAACTTACTATTGACGACACTGACTGGGCTTCAGGAATTTCATTTATGAAATTCCTGAAGATTTTTTATGACACGATGAATTTGTATTCGTCGGTTTTATGCCCACGACTTGCATTGCACTCCGGTGCATATGCAACATTAGTAGCATGTTTAGGAAGTATCGAGTTGACCCGATACTTAGCCATATGGTTGCAGAGATGGAAACCAAGTACTTGATGTACTGGTCCATCGTTCCATCTCTTTATTGCCTCACTGCATGCATGGACCCTAGGGTTAAGGTGGAAGGGGTAGAAAACACCCTGACCTACATTTCCTCATGCATGAACCTGGAAGAGTCACCTGAAGGGTTCATTCACGGGAAGTTGACTGACCTGTTCACATACTACGATGCTAGGTATGGTGGTGGTAATAGTGAGACTGTGATTACGGACATTGATACCTTGTTCGGAGATGCTGATATTTCCATTCAGCTAGCGAGGGGGAGACTTAGGGGTGAACCATCACATAGGAGCGAGCTTTCTCGGTACTTAGATACCGATTACTGCTCAATCCTATCATATTCTGATACTAAGAATCTTGATATATTATAGTGTTGGAAATCAGATGAGTCCACCTTTCACGTGCTATCGAGGATGGCACGGGATCTACTGACTCCTCTAGTGTCGAGCGTAGCATCGAAGTCTACTTTTTCTGTTGCAGTGAACGTGATTTCGGATAGGAGATCGAGATTACGTCCAGATCTTGTTGAGGCCTTGGCTTGTTTTAAGGATTGGAAGGATTCGAGGTTTAGCATTCATGATCGTGTTGGAGCTAGGACTGGGACAGAGACTACCGCCGCATTCACTGTGATAGTGGAGGTATTGATTGCTGATGATGATGATCCATATGATACTAATCTTGATGTTGTGCCTGATGATGCTCATGATATGCCGATTTACGATTTATGATGATCTAATGTTTTTTTGATTTCGAAGTTTTGTTTTTTATTGATTATACGCTTTATTTATAAGTTTTGTTGTAACTGTAATTTGTTTGGTTCGAACCTTCGGTGACAAATGGCTGATTGGTCATTTTTAATTTGAGTTGCTTATGTTTTTTTAAATTTTTATTTTTTTAACATAATGTATTGATTTATTTATTTTTTTTGTTTTAATTTTACATGTAAAATTTATAACTATATTATATAAATCTAATAAATTTTAAACTAATTTTATATTACATTATAAAAAAAAATTTAAACTTTATTATTTTAATAAATTTTAACATTTTTCATATTATAAATATATAATATTATACATTATCTAACATTTTATATATAATTTAATAATTTATATAAATAAAATAAAAAAAATTTTACTGGCCCGTACGGCTAGGCCGGGCTCGAGCGGGCCCGGCACCGCACGGCACGGCTTGTCGTGCCAGTGGGCCGTGACGGGCCCGGCTTTTTTAAACCATGTCGGGCCAGGCACGATACGGTAAAGTAACCGTGTCGTGCCTGGCCCTGCACGAAGGCATGCTCGTGCCCAAAAAAAATTGGCTGGGCCGGCCGTTTGACACCTCTATCTGCAGATGAATGCCTGCCATTATCATTCCCCCTTTTCTCCTCAGTAGAGACTATAGCTTTGTTTCATCTACCAGAGATGTTGCATGTCTTCTTTCTTCACCTTGGAGTTGTTGACTCCTAGTTGGCTCTCTCTCTTTGCCACCATGAGACTTCCAATCCATGCTTTCGGGTCCCTTGTCACCATGGAAAACTGGTAATTTTCTATAGTGGACCAGGGATTCTTAAACTTTCAAGGTTCAGTTATTGGAATCGGGTGAGGAGTAGCTATTGAATCTTTATATATGGCAATGGTTTCGATAACTTGTGACACCTATGCCATGATACTTGTGGGTAGAGGTGGCAAAATTGGCTCGACCTGGTGAGCAAGCCCAGTCCACCTAAAATTATGGCCGGGGTGGGCTATTAAATTATTGGCTCGAAAAAAAAAGGGCCAAATTTGGCATGGCCTAGCCAGCCAAAATTTTTTTTTTGCTTTCTAAAGGCTATTTGGCATGACCAGCCTAGTTTTTAGGGTGGGATGGGCTGCTAAAATTTTAGCCCAAAAAAACATGCCAATTTTTGTCCTGCCCAATTTTGGCCCAGCCCACTATTAGCCCATCTCGGCCCTCTCGATTTCCAGCTCTACTTGTGGGCAGCATGACAAACTAGGTAAACAAACTCACGAGCTAAATAAAATGTAGTTCGCATGGCCTTTCTTTTGATTCTATTTTTTGGTCTTTAGCTCGCATTCTTTCTTGCCCATTAGACCTTTGTCCCAGCAAGGAAACGAAGCTCCTCCTTTACAAGATGCCATAGATTGGAAAGCACAAGGTTTCTCATATAGCGGGACACTTGTCCTCGAAATTATTTATTTTTATCAGCTTTTATGATCAAAAAAAGCACATTTAAGCGCATGGAACGTATCTTGAATTCCTGTGGGCTGAGCCAGAACTCAAAAAAAAATAATTCCTTTAGCATTGATGGATCTAACAAACCTTGCTTATGGGTCAATCCAGGAAGACTACATTCGTAGGAGCATCTTATGATATGTACGTCTATCCTATCACTCCTGCCATATTTTGAGTCGAGACGTTATGAAAAGATAGGATGGCTCGAATACCAATGTTTGGGTGATATTTGGCATTATTTACCATTGGGATTCAATATGGCTAGGGCACCCTCACAAGGCATATGGTGGGCTCTTTGGATAGATTGACTGGTTTAAGCCTATGAACCATCTTCTACCACTGACGAGCCAATTCGGACTATGCCTAACTAGAGGAATCAAATCACCTGATCTTGGCTCGGCATCTTTTGAAAGGTAATCCTTTATCTAGTAAGAAAGGTCGAGTCAACTACTCGAAGATGAGAAGCAAGAGCTCACACGACCCAGGAGGAAGTTTCATTCCAAACGGTGAGCTAGGAGATGAAACAATACGCTGTTAGACCAGGAGTTTTGACCTTCGGGGATCTGAGTTGCAAACTGCTTGACCTGACTTAGGAAAGGTTGGGTGGAGAGGTCTTCCCATTCATGAAATGGTCGAATTGAGGAGAGGAGCGGAGTTGAGAGAGGTACACCTCTTTCAAACTCACTTCTTAAGGTTCTGAGATGCTCTCCCATCTACCGGGATATTGCTGATTTTGAACTCCAAAAGGAAAGTCGCTCAGCCAACTAAAGCTAAAAGTTGATCTTCTTGCAGTTGAGAGAGATGTTGGCATTGAAGGAAGACCCCCTTATTGGACGAACAAAAAGAACCTTCTATAATGAAGAGTAGGATGTTAGGGAAAGCCCTCTAGTCGAGTAAGTGAACTAAAAGTTTCAAGCTGGTAAATAGTGAAACTAAGTTAGTGGGGTCATCAATCATTTCTTTCATCTGGAAATGACTAAAAATAGTAGGAGCACGGCTTGTCCGGGGCGAGGGATGCAGGTATGTCATAAAGATGAAGCTTTCAAGTGGCTGTGAAACTCAATCTCCATCATCAAAGACAGGGGCAAGAAGGATGTAATCAATCCCCACCCATACAAGGAATGAAAGCCACTCGAATCAAGGGAAGGGGTTTGAGAATCAATCGACTAATAAGGCATTAGTGAAGAGACAAAGGAAAAGAAGTGGAGTTAGTGAGGAACATATCACACATTATCTTACGAAATTATTGAAGTGAAGAAAGAAGAGAGAGGAAGAGATGCATTGAGATGAGCAGAAGTATCCCCTTGTTTTGCCATAGGAGAAAGATCCATTCCTTCCATTTCTTCCTCTAACAAAGTGAGAGTCTAACTGTGGCTAAGAGTTTTAGAAAGAAGTAGCACCTATTCCCTCCACTTAAAAGCTCCCGGTTAGCCGCAGTACGAGGGGTGAACTGCCTACTCCTAGCTGCACGAGTTACTAAGATAGGCTACAACTAGACATAAATCGAAGCTACATAAATTGAGTATGGAATCAAAGATACCCATTAGAATAAGGTAGGCAGACCTAGCATCCAACTAAAAATGTTCAATCCTAGCTATGAAGGCAAATTATTCAGTTGATTCTCTTTATTCTGAAGAAACTAGCCTGACCTGGTTCAAGAGAAGTTGTTGATCTCATTTAAGAAGTGATCAGTCTATCGAGTTTACTTTAAGGCCGTGGATTTAGTTTCTGAAGCAGCAGCCTCACGTCCCTATTCACTATTAAGCCGACTCCTCCTTAATTGAATAAACCACCTAACGAATAGAGGGAGATATATATTCAATCGTCAACCTCCGCTTGCAACTGGCTCGACTCAAAGGAAAGGTACCAACTCAAAATTGTAGGTACTAAACTCTCTATCTAGTAGGCTAACCACACTACCATAAGGATAGCACTTTTAGGCACTGACTACAATTTACGTGACCTTCGATTCGTAAGTCCTTTTAGAATGTCGGGGTAAATGTATTCGAAAGGCGACAGCTACTGATGCAGAAGAAACATCATCAAACTAAGATTCTACATATGGTATTGTGCAGAAGAAAACAAAAAGAGAGAGAGAAAATGCTACTTCAATGCTTGACCTTGACGTTGCCTACTGATAATAGTTAACTACGGCTAAATTAACTATGCTACTTTCACTACACTAGCAAACTACACTTTCATTGGATTTGACCCCCTCTTATCCCTCTGGTTTCACCATCTTAGCACTTTTTGAACCTCTACATTCGATTGGCCCCAACTATATGACTTTAACCAATGTTTTTTGAAGAGTGTGTTTGTCAACTATAAGCTAAAAGAGATTTCGTGTCACCATTTTATGATGAAGAATAGCAATCAACTTGAATCCAAGCTACCCAACTAGTTGTTTACTGAATAGCAACCACCTGTCTAGCAACAATATGAATTACACTAAATCAGAAGACATTTGATGGAATGCATTCAGTGTTACTCGAAGAAATGGAAGTAATTAGTGTCAACATAGAAGAGGAGCGAGCATTCAGTGTAAACTTGAAGAAGAAGAAGATTCAAGCACCAACACATATCAGAAAAAGAGCAGTTTGTGTCCGGTACATTGGGCCTTCTCTTTCAACCAAGAAGAAAGCAAGAAGTTGTCAGGGCGAATGGTGTTGTCATTTTTGCTTCTCTGCTAAGCTTCCTTACTTTCTACCTTACCATTCTTAGTAAGTGGTAAGCTAGTCTGTCTACTACTAGCTTTTTTCTTACTAGTTTCGCCCTTATAATGATAATCTAAATAAGTAGTTCCCTAAATCCGATTTATACTTTCAGTTTAGGTGACAGATTGTCCCTTTACTTTTTTTAGTGTCTTAATAGTTAGTTATACTATCTAGTTATTTTTTTATGTTAAGATGATGACTAGTAGAACCTTCTTACTCCTTTGGCTAGATAAAGGATAAACTTTTGTGCTAGCTATCAGGCTAGCTTGCTTCATGAGTAGTGAGAGCATTGGTAATCTTTCCTCAACTGAACACAAGATAATACCTCTTTCGCTATCTGGTTAGCCATCAGACCTTATTTCTGATGAACAAGTGCCTTGAGTCTTATCTACTTAGGACTTACTAGCACCTTGCTTTTAACTTACTTTACTTAATATGACAGGCAAGAGCATAGCTATATTGACCCCTTCCTTAAGCAGGTACAAAAGAATACCTTGCTTTTTTTCTGGTAGGCTTTCAGGCTAGAGAGTTGGTCCTTGTCTTTCTTCCTTTACTAGGAATATTTTCCCAAACCAGCATGACTAATCTTCCTTACTAGTAGTCAAATTAGGATGCATCTTTTCTTTTAAGACAAAACTCATTCATGTCCTTCGAGACAGACTCTCTTTTAGATCCTAACTTTTGTTTAGCCCATGGAGTGGTGAGGAGGACAAATCTTAGTCAAAGGAGCGAAGGTACCTGCCTTAAGTAAAGGGACATACGAGTGAGGGGAAGAATGCGGCAGCATTTATCCAACTTTCCAATGACAGAGTGAGACTATAATAAAATGGCAATAACAAGTTCAGGCAGGCAACTTAAGAATGAAGACATCACTTCTTTCTTTTAATTAGGCCATTACATGAGTGGCTTCTTTTTATAAAGCAGATGAAAAGACAGAAGCTACTAGAAGGCCTAATACCCATCATAAATTGTGTTCATTACTCAGGCAAGAGGATATACAAATATACTGACTGAATGAAGCGCTAGTGTTACATGCAGGACTTTTTTAGCCTACTTTAAGTCCTATAGGAAGCCCCTACTGAACAGCTGCATTCAGAACATCGCCTACTCTAATTGTTCTAGCTAACGAGCGGAGTGAGGGAAGGTTTGGAACTATCTATTCATCCAACTCCACTTCTAAAAAATATGATAATAACGACCAAAATACCTACCAAAAAATTCTATCAGTAATTGCTGACCAAAAAATGACAAGTTAGTGACCAAAAAAGTGTATAAAAAAAATTCTACCAACCAAATTTGTGACAAAATACCGACCATAATTACCGGCCAAATGTTTTTGGTCGAAAATCAATCTGTAGAGTGGTTATCGAATATATTACTGATCATTTAACAACCTATCATTATAATTGGTCGGTATCAAATTTTTTTAAAATTTTTTATATCTTTGTGGTTTACCAACCATTTATTGACCAAATATATAGGTCAGTATTTACTGACCAAATCACGACCAATTTAGAGATCCAAAGAAGCGCATCGGAGAAAAATACTCTCGACCAAATTTCCAACCAACTACCGACCATATATTACCAACCAGTCTGGAGTATGGTCTATAAATTAGGAGGGAAATAGCGAAAAATATTTTCAAAATATTACTGATCATTTAATGACCAAAATATATAATCATTAAAAATGATCAGTACAGTGGTTATCCAATATATTTATAAAGCCATAATTACCGACCGAATATTTAGGTTGATAATTAGTGACCATTTTATGACTGAATACTGACCATAACTCCTTACCAAATATTTTTGGTCGGAAATTGGTCCGTAAATTAGGATGTAAATAGCTAATAGAAATTACCGACTAATTACCGACCATTTAATGACCAAAACATATCACCATAAAAATTTTCGGTAAAGTGGACTTCCAAATACTTATAGATTTTTTATCACTGAATGTTTACTGACCATAATTTTGGTCGGTAATTCATTGTTTTAATTTATTGATTTGACAATCATTTTCTAAGCCATTTAATCCTAAATCATCGAAACTTCGGTATTTTTTCGAATCAGAGTCGATTGTAAGAACAATAACGCAAATATTTTGATATTTCTTCTGAATCCAGGTCAGTTTTTCTTTATTCTTCTCCTACAAATTTCTTATACACATCTCCGTCTCTCTGAATTATATATAGTAATTTGAAATTTTGTTTTTCAGTATATTCGGATTTTAGGTTTTTTTTCTCCTCCTAATTTCTTAATTTTTGCTTTGATTTCATTTTACCTAACATTATTTTGACTCGACACAATTAATTAAACTATAATTTTTCATTTATTAAAATTTGTTCATCTACGTTTATATTTTTAGGTTTTTAGTGATTTTGATTTCAATTACATTATGTTTACATCCAAATAATCTTAATGTTAATGGTTTATATTTATATAATCATGTGACATTATGTATAGATGTCTATACTTTAATATATATTATGATTTATGTTAAATCACACTTTTAATTTATGTCAATCTTAAATGTCTATAATAGTATATATAAACTTTTATACATTTATATAATCGAATGATATTATGTATAAATGTCTATACTTTAATATATATATATATATATACACACACACACATATTACATTATAAATACACATTGATATGTTTATATAAACATATAATTTTATATATAAATATTTATACATATGTATTAATATTTATAAATATCTATACTTACATTAAACTATCCATTTATATATTTTCTTATATAACAATTATGTAATATTAAATGATTATACAATTTTGTAATTATTTATATTACATATTATTTTTTTATATAATTATAGAATATTTATAATGTTTATATAAATGCGATATATATACTATATACTATTTATAAAAGTGTTACATATAAATATAGTAATATTTAAGTAATATTTATAAAAATATTATATTCACAAATAATATATAGATACACGTGTTTAATTATATAATCATATGTCATTTTATATTAAAGTATTTATAACTATATTTATAATAAAGTTAACTACTTTTATAACTATATTTATAACTTTATATAACCAAATTGTAACAATATAATAATGTATAACTATATGTATAATTCTATAACTATATTTATAAAAAATGTACTATATGTATACTAATATATAACTATATATAATTATATTTTACTAAATTTATACCTTTATAAATGTTAATTATAATTATATTTTAACTACCCAAATATTTATAACTATATGTGTATAACTATATATAAATATTTATATAAATATGTAACACTCTCTATAATTAAATATAACTATATTTGTAACTATATATACATATATGTATTCATATAATTAAATTAAAATATTTGTTTATAACGTTGTATATATTTATGTACAACTACATATAACTACTTGTATAAATATATCTATATATAACTATTTGTTTAATTATATATAACTATTTATAACTATTTATATTATATGTAAAATAATTTATAACTATAAATAATTGTATCTTACTATGTGTATAACTTTAAAAGTTTTATGCATAATTATATTTAAATATTAAATTTATAGCTTATATTTAATATATATGTGTATATAGTAGTATATAAAAAAGTATTTTACTATATCTATACTTATACATAACTATATGTATAAATATATAAAATTAAATTAACATATATATAAACCTACATGTATACATATATGTTTAACTATATGTATAAATATTTAAAATTACATTAACAAATATATAAACCTACATGTATAAATATACGTTTAACTATATGTGTAACTATATGTATAATCAAATGTAACAATATTTATAATTAAATGTATAACAACATACAACATTATGTTAAACTATGTGTATAACAATATATAAATATTTGCATAAATAAATAAATGTCTATATAATTATATATAACTATATTTGTAACTATATATACATTTATGTATTAATATAATTAAAGCAAATTATTTTTTTATAACATTGATTATATTTATGTATAACCACTGATAACTACTTGTACTAATATATCTATATATAATTATATAATTTATAATATACAATTATTTATAACTATATATATTATATGTAAAATAATATATAACTATAAATAATTATATCTTACTATGTATATAACTTTAAAAGTTTTATGCATAATTATATTTTAATATTAAATTTACATCTTATATTTAATATATATTTTTATATAGTAGTATATAAAAAAGTATTTTACTAAATCTATACCTATACATAACTATATGTATAAATATATAAAATTAATTTAACAAAATATATAAACCTACATGTATAAATATATGTTTAACTATATGTGTAAACTATAAGCATAATCAAATGTAACAATATTTATAATTAAATGTATAACAACATATAACATTATGTTAAACTATATGTGTATAACTATATATAAATATTTGTATATCTAAATAAATGTCTATATAATTATATATACCTATATTTGTAACTGTATATACATTTATGTATTAATATAATTAAAGCAAAATATTTTTTATAATGTTGTTTATATTTATGTATAACCACTGATAACTACCTATACTAATATATCTATATATCACTATATGTTTTATTATATATAATTATTTATAACTATATATATTATATGTAAAATAAATATAACTATAAATAATTATATCTTACTATGTGTATACCTTTAAAAGTTTTATGCATAATTATATTTTAATATTAAATTTACATCTTATATTTAATATATAATATAAAAAATTAATTTAACAAAAATATAAACCAACATGTATAAATATACGTTTAACTATATGTGTAACTATATGTATAATCAAATGAAACAATATTTATAATCAAATGTATAACAACATATAACATTATGTTAAACTATATGTGTATAACTATATATAAATATTTGTATAACTAAATATGTTTATATAATTATTTATAACTATAATTAGAGATAATTGTGTTTGTTAAATAAAATGATTTTTTTAACTAGTTATGGAAGACGATCGTGAATGGATGTACATGGGTCGAATAGTGAAGGGAATGTTCTCTAATGAATGGAGGGATAAAGTTGATGAATTTGTTGAGTTTACTCTAAGACATCCTATGTGTGTGAATAGTCGTACAAATATAAGGTGTCCTTGCACTTTAGTTAAATATCAAAATAAAAAGATTTTGAATGTTGAGATTGTGAAGATGTATTTGTATAGAAATGGTTTTGTGTTGGATTACTATGTTTGGATATACTATGGTGAGAAGCAAGTCCACCAGAGGTGTTCGAGTTCAGTACGGGTGTCAGTAAGTGAAATTGATCAGATGGTCTCAGATAATATTAATCACACTATATACCTAATGGTTTTGGATGTTGCGGGTCCTGAATTCAACTCGAATGAGGAATCGAATGCCAAGGTAAGGAATTTCTATGACAACATTCGAGCTGGAGACAAACCTGTATATGAGAGAAATTCTAAGCATACTCAACTTTCTGTAGCCGTGAGGATGTTAGAAATAAAGTGCAGACACAGGTGTTCGCAGGCATGGTTTGATGATATGTCTAAATTCATTCAAGAATTATTGCCAAAAGATAATCTGATGCCATTGGATTTCTACAGCACGAAGAAGTTAATTAGAGGATTGGGATTCCCCGTATAGGTCATTCAATGTTGTGTGAACAACTGTATGATATAATGGGGTGATGACAGTTACATTAACAGTTGTAAAATATGGGGATATGCTCGATACATACAAAAGGTTAGGGGTTCTGGAAATAGATTGTATATCTGTAAGTTGAAGGTGTCTTATAAAAAGATGCACTATTTTCAATTAACACCAAGGTTATAGAGATTGTATGCATCAACTATAATAGCTAATGAAATGAGGTGGCATTCATAGCATCATATGGAGAACGGTAAGATGTGTCACTCTTCTGATGCCCTTACTTGGAAATATTTTGATGAGTATTTTTCTGATTTTTCTTCTGAAGTTCAAAATGTTAGGCTGAGTTTATTAGCTGATCGTTTTTAGCCGTTTGGTCTATCTAGATAATAATATTCTTTGTGGCCTATGATGGTGACCCAGTATAATTTGCCTCTAGACTTATGTATGAAAGAGAAATTGTTTTTGACTGTATTAGTGCCAGGGCCTACGAATCCAAAAGATAAATATTTTCTTGCAGCCATTGATAGCGGAGTTGAAAAGTCTTAGGTGTGTTAGGGTACAAACTTATGATATTTCTAAATGACAAAATTTTCAGATGCGTACTGCCCTCATGTAGACCATAAATGACTTTCCAGCATATTCTATGATGTCTGGTAGAGTACAATTGGTATATTGGCATGTCCGCATTCTATGAAAGATTCTGATGCTTTTAGATTAATTAAGAGCGGAAAATAGTCATGGTTCGACAACCATCAAAAGTTTTGCCCATTTATCATCCGTATCGATGTAACACCAAAAGTCTTCATTAAGAATAGAAAAGTTACTAAACAATTCCCGGGGGTTAGATATGGGGATGATATTCTACATGAATTGAATAATAGAGGGTTGAGGAAGGTGATAGATGTTGATGCTGATGTTGTGAATGCAGCTATTTCTAAGACTTGTGGGTGGAATAAGAGAAGTATTTTCTAGGATTTGCCCTACTGGCGTGAACACTTGCTCAGGCACAATCTTGTCAAGAGATTGTGTTTGCCAATATTTTCAATACAGTATTTAACATTCCAGGGAAAACTAATGACACTCACAAGTCAAGAGATTAGTTGAATAAATATTATCATCGTCCTTAGTTTGCAAAAACTCTTATCAGCAATAAATATCCTGATGTGCCATTTGTTCTGAATAAATCACAGAAGAAGGTTGTGTTGGAGTGGGTAAAAAAACTTAGATTTCCAGATGAGTATGCTTTTAATCTGGGGAGATGTGTGGATGCAAACAAACTTAAGATGTTTGGCATGAAGAGTCATGATTGTTACATATTTATGCAAATGTTGTTACTAATTGCTTTTCGAAAATTCTTGCCTAATAGAATATGTGAGCCCATAACTAAGCTTTATTTTTTCTTCAAGCAACTAACTTCTTCTTCATTGACTGATGAGGAGTTACAAAATCTGGATGAACTCATTCCAATTATCTTATGCAATCTTGATAAAATCTTTCTTCCTAGTTTTTTGACTCAAAGGAACATCTTCTAGTGTGCTTGGCTTACGAAGCTAGGATTGCTGGTCCTGTCCATTATTATTGGATGTATCCTCAAGAAAGGTAATATTAATTCACTAAACCAATTTTTTTCCTATATATATATTTATATATGCACAAAAATGACTTGCAAATTTCAATATTTTTTTTGTAGATACTTGAAGAAAATAAAGCATACAATAATGAATAAGGCTCAAGTTAAAGATTATATATCAATAGGTTATATTATGGATGAGGCAGCAAAATTTGCATCATTCTATTTCAAATAAGGAGATCCAACTCTTCCACTTAAGGAAAAGCATAATGAGGTTTATTTTTATGATAATGCGGGTAATGATATGTTTGAATTTATCAAGCATTTGGGTAAAGCAATTGATGCTAAAGGAAAAAGGTATCTAGCAAACTATGAATATATTACAACTCATTTATATGTCCTAATGAATTGTCTAGAGGTTCAACCATTCATTGAGTAAGTATTTTCTAATAGTCAACTGACATCTATTATGCATTATAATTTACTATTTCCTATCAATGTATCAATACTTTTTAATTTTATTTTTTAGTGGTTTTGTTATAGATAAACATAAAAAGTTTCCTAAACATGAATGAAGAAGCAATTAATGCCATGATAGAGAAAGAATTTCCATCATTTTTTGAAAAATAAATATGTTTATTTATAATGAAAATCACAAAATAATTGTATTATTCTAATAAAAATTTATAATTATAATCTAAACAATCAACTTAATTTTGATTATAAATTCATAAGCGTGCAAATAAAATTTCTAATAATTATCTTCAAAGTGTAGCACAAGGTCTCCTAAGAGAGGTTAAAACGTACAATGGTTACTGGGTGAATGGTTTTAAATTTCACACTAAATCATATGGTAGCTACCGGGCAACAGACAATATAGGTGTATGCTTTAAAAGATCCGTATACAATGAAACTGAATATAACTATATTATGACACTTTGGTCAAAGTGATAGAGTTAGAATCTGAAGCCCTCCCGGTTAAAAAAACTATGTTATTCAAATTTGAATGGTTCAATCCAACACCATATATTGGTATTACTGTCCATCCTCAATATAAACTTGTCGATGTACACGATAAAAAATGATTCAACAAGTATGAATCTTTTGTCTTAGCAGTACAAGCATCACAGGTTTATTATTGTGAATATCTAGGTCAAACCGTTCCTAGAAAGGATTAGAAAGCTGTGTGCAAGATAAAAGTAAGGGCTCAAATTGACATCTTCGCATCACCAAGTACTGATTTCATAGACCCAGCTTTTCGAAATGATGACAATGATATTATAATCGAAGTTTTGATGGGGGATGTATACATCCTTTTAGTCGTATCTTCTGAGATGGATATAAGTGGGGAAGTAGATGTTGATGAAAATTTAATTGATTATGAGGACGAAACAAGTGATGAAGATGAGTTTGAAAATGATGTTACTACATCTAAAGAAAAAAATGAACAAGATTTGGATGATTCTGATGAGAATGAGTAGACAGTGAGTTTTATGTTATTTAAATTGTTATTCATTTTTATTTATTTTAATTGCCTTATGTGTTTTTTATAGGTATGGCACGTGGACGAGGTATAGGCAGCACGTTGCAAAGACATACAAGTTATGGTATATGCAGCACAGCCTCAGGTATGCCCGCAATAGGTAGATGGTCATGGGTGGATGAAACGCCACAGCAGATAGATAGGGTTGTGAATCTACCGCAGTAGCAGCATCAGCTGACTAATCCACATAATGGTCATGAGATTTTGATGAATGATCAAGAGACATGGGAGGGAGATGAGGGAGAGGATGGAGATGTTGGAGAGGATGGAGATGTTGGAGAGTCTTTCTCAGAGCACTCTACAGAAAAGACTCTCCCTATAGCTCATTTTGATCCGACAATTGATAATCCGTAAGATATAAAACTTAACCAATGATTTATCAATTTATTAATTTATTTCTTACTTGCTAATAAATTTTTGTTACATGACGAAATTAGAGACATCTGATTCAATTTCTAGGGTTTTGAAAATAATTTTCAGAAAGCCTTTTAAACCTAATGGACATAATTGGAAGTCACTCACACATAGAGACCAATTGATGATTTGGAGAGAATTTAAGGTAAATATTACTACCTAAAAATTTTTACATCTTTTATTTATTTTTTTGTTCACTGATTAAAAATTATTTATTTATAATTACAGAAAGTTTATAGGTCGACACGGCCAAAGGAGTCGATCAAAAGTGTGTTCTACAACCATACTGCCAGTCGGTGTAAAGACATCGTGTACGAGATCAAAGATAAATGGCTAAAGAAGAAGGAAAAAGATTCGAGTATCCTGGATCATGTTTTCGAGGAGTGGCGGAGCATATGGGAAGATCCGGATTATATGAAGAGGTGTGATAAACAGAGTAGCAATCCCTGCTCATAGCGGGCTGAGGAGGGTTGTGGCATGTCTAAACACACTTGTGGATCTCACTCTATGCATGGGCACGAACGAGCATTAGTATTATTTATAATCTTTACTTTGTATGTTTATTACTTTGTAAATTGTGTTCAATTATGCCTAAATTTTATTTCTCATAAAGAAATTTTTTTCAATATAATTAACATATGTATTGTGTGTAATTATAAACATGCAAGGAGGGTAAGAAGCCCAGTGCTCTGCTCTTATTCAGATACACACACACGAAGGCTCATGATGATCAGACTTTCATTGATCAAAGATCTCGTGCAGTAAATGTAAGTTTAAATAAAAGAAATTAATTTTTTTTTGTTTGAATATAAATTGAAATACTTTTTGTACATTTTTATTAGGTGAGATATGAGGAATTGTTAGCTGATGTGACTCAAGCATTTTCCTAGTCTACTTCAGGTTCATGTGATGTTGCAAGCGGTAGTTCTCATTCATTAGCTTCACCAATTGATGCAAATCAGATTAGATATGCGGCTGTTGATGGCAAGGAGAAGATGCCCATCTATGGCATCAGTTCGTCAACATCATAATTCTACTTGCGTAGACGACCAAACTATGAAGCTAAATTTTCAGGAATAGTTTCGAATTTAGTCTCGAAGATGGATGAATTTAAGGATGATATATGAAATTCGATACAGTTTCAGTTGGCCAATACCGAGCGACGCATGATGGACTATGAAGATGATAGGGATGAGTTGTGTATGCATTTTGACTGGCTTATAAAGAAGTTTCAGGAGGGAGGACTATAGTTCAACCCTGATGATCTACCTCAGATTGTTCGGCGTAATGCTCCAGCTACAGCATCTACTCCATCACCTACAACAACACCTACAGCAATTGTATCTGGACTAGCAGTAGCAAACAGCTCTACCCCAGTATCTGACATCTCACCGTGTGGACTAGAAATGGCACAGCATAATGATTATGAGACTAGGTTGGATGATTGAGTGTATTACACACATTTTTTTTAATTCCTTAAACTTTGATTTTGGATTTTAATTTTTTATTTTATCTTGATGTTTTTTTTATATAAATGTAGTATATGTTGTTGTTTGCTTGAGTTTTTTGGATTTTTATTGTGTTGTTTTATCTTTAAATGTTTCTGCATGAACTAAAACAAAATTGGAAGCAAAATGGTTTTTTTTGTGTTTTGTTTGTTTCAATTTCAACAGCAGCTATAGAATTACTGCTAAAAAAATTGGTCGGTAATTACTGACCGAATTGCGACAAAACCGACCAAAGTTTTTTATTATCGATAGCTGGTAAAGGGTCACTAAATAGTCGGTAATCCTTTTGGAGATCAATTACCGACCAATGATTTTAAAAGATGTTGGTCGATTTTTTATCACAATTTTTTAGGCTTTACAGACCATTTTGTGACCATATACCGACCAAATTATTTTGGTGGGAAAGTAGTTGGAATTTAGTCGGAAATTATTTTTCACTAAATGATCTTTAAATGGTTGGTAATTATCGACCATTTAGAGACCATTTACAGACCTAATTATTTTGGTCGGAAAATGGTTGGAATATAATCGGTAATTATTTGTCGGTCCTTGGTCTGTAAATGATCATTAATTACCGACCATTTGGAAACCATGTACCGATATTATTTATTCGGCCGATAAATTGTTGAAATTTAGTCGGTAAATTATCATCGGCAGAGGATTAGTAAATGGTCAGTAATTTACCGACCGACTCTTTTTTCATCGGTAAAAAATTTAGCAACGAGCAAAATTACGACTAATTTTTTGGTCGATAAATGGTAGCTAATTAGTTTGCCGACCAAAAAACACCTAATTACCGACCAAATATTTGGTCGGTAATACGGTCATTTTTCAGTGAGCTCACTAAGAAAAAGAGAACTCACAACATGGGTTTAACTCTTAGTGCCTCCCTCTTGCCTTAAGCCACTACTAGAGAGCTTTTGAATAATTTATCTCTACCTGTTTCGTATACCTTCATCACTTATTTCCACCCTTTGAGCCAGCAAACCTCCCCATGAATCAAGCCGAATCGAGCAATAAAGAAAGACTTGACCGCTTCCAGGTTTGAAACTGCTTAGTATGCTAGTACTAAGGAAAAGAAGCAAGCGAAAGAATGAAAGGTAGAGACATCCCTACATACGATCCTTATCTTTTATGTTTATCTCAGCAAGTAGTACAAGAAACTAATGAACACTACTAGATGATCGAACCGGCCACTAAGTTAAGCAGTACAAGGGTCCACTGTAAATTTCCCATTTGATATGTAAGGAAAAAAAGGTTATTCTGGTATCTGATCCATCATCATTGGGTTACCACATACCTCTCTTTCACATTCTGCTTTACGCATGCATAGGCAAGGCACAACCGGGCACTTCGTGGCGTATCTTCACTTTTAAGGTAAGGTCTTTGTCTAAGTGATTCTCTCTTTGAATGGAATCTGGTAATGATAATAACGCATCTATGCCTTCTGATATGAAGAGGAATCAGAGGGAGAATGACGAATTGCTCAAGTGGGCTATTCTCTTTTAGGCCTTATTTCAGTATCGAATCCGCAATAAGTCACCTGGACACTAGAAAGTCTTTCGTCTTCTATAAATTTGTGTGATCTCTATCTGTCAGAAAGGAAAGCAAAGCTAACCATGTCTCATATAAACTACTTGCTTCTTGAGTGCGGAAACTGGCACTATCACATCAGTAGGACCCGCATTTGTTTGGAAAGTGCATTGTTGCTCGTTTGAAGGAATAGCAAGCAGAAAACTATAAAAAAGGGGTCGCACATAAACCAAGCTATGATTTTATCAATCACATAGAAGATACGAGTCTTCGCGTACAGAAAAAAGTGCTATTTCGCACGCATGAGATTCCAGAGGGTCCATTACATCCATCAACGGAGGGTCCATTACATCCATCAACGGAGGGTTCATCCTTCACCAACTGTTATCATTCCTAGGCTGACAACACGTACTCCACCTTCCTTGATCAGTGTCTGTCCAGAACCATCATATTAGACCCAAAAAGTAATTCATTCAGGCCTACTAATAAAGAAAAAAATTGAAATGATTGTAAAGAACTCTCTAGCAGACGTATGCTCAGTTCCGGATCCATTTGTTTATGGGACATGATCTCTTGAGTCTGACACTCTTCTATTGGTTCATTCATTCTGGAATGATTCTGTTAGTGTCCAAATCAAATTTCTTTTATATCACGCCTTTTCAAGGATATCAATGAAGCAAACTTAGATTAGTATCTACGTGAGCATAACAATGATGGAGCAAAAGAAATTGCTTGTTGCCCAGATCAACCATACAAAAGGGGGAACAAACCTATAACAATTGAAAAGAGGGGAAAGGCAGCCTGAAAAGTTGAAAGCGATTCAGTCAGTCTTTTCGGGCTAATGATCTTTCTTTTAAGTGAAAGAAGGGATCTATGTAAAACACATATTTATGAATTTGCAACTTCGCCTTCTAGGGGTGAGTCCTCTTTGATCTTCTGACCGATCCATTCCAACTACAAGAAAATGTTCATTTAGCTAGGAAATTTTAGCTATGATTAATCCCTAGCTAAATTATAAGGGATTAGCTAGGAAATAGCAAGTGATTTTTGATTTTTCATCGAAATAAAAATTTGAAATAGATTAGCGATGGATTAGCGATGGAATAGACACGTAAATTCCACATAAAGAAAAGCCGGGAATTTAATGATATTTTTAGCCACTAAACTTCCCTAGCTAATTAAATCCAGAATATAGCGATAGATTTAGTGCCATGAATTTAGCAACATTTTTAGCCACGAAACTTCCCTAACTAATTAAATCCGGAATATAGCGACAGATTTAGTGATGGAATTTTCCTAGCTAATTAAATCCGGAATATAGCGATGGATTTAGTGACGGAACTTCCCCTAGCTAATTACATCCGAAATATTGTGACGGATTTAGCGACGTAATTTTTCTAGCGAATTAAATCTGAAATATTACAATGGATTTAGCGATGCAAATTCCCTAGCTAATTATACATCTAGAATATAGCGATGGAATTTCCCTAGCTAATTTCATCTGGAATATAGTGACTGATTTAGTGATGGAATTTCTCTATCTAATTTCATCTGGAATAAAGCGACTGATTTAGTGACAAAATTTTTCTAGCTAGTTTAATCCGGAAAATAGCGTGGGATTTAGCGATTGAATTTCTATAGCTAATAAAATCCAACATATAGTCAAGGATTTAGCGACGAAAATTTCCTAGCTAATTATATCCATAATATAGCGATGGATTTAGTGATAGAATTTCTCTAGCTAATTTCATCAAGAATACAACGACTGATTTAGCGATGGAATTTTCCTAGCTAATTTCATCAAGAATATAGCGACTGATTTAGGGATATAATTTCCCTAGCTAATTTAATTCGGAATATAGTGACTAATTTAGTATTGGAATCACCCTAGCTAATTTAATCTGAAAAATAGTAAGGGATTTAGCGATGGAATTTCTCTAGCTAATAAAATATGGATGGATTTAGTGACGGAATATTTCCTAGCTAATCAAGGATTAAAATATTAGTTTCTACGGATATATCGGTACTTTGATTTTATGGATATATCAGATATATCTAAGATATATCAGTGTATAATTGTATATGAGCATCAATCAAAGACATATTCTCCTCGTAAAAATTATAAAAAAAGGAAATTATAAATAAATAATTTAAAAATATAAAAATACAAAAAAAATAATATTAATAAAGATTAAAATAACTATTTTAATACTGATAAATTTTTTAAATAAATTATTCAAAAAAAAATTCTAAAATTTTTAATTAAGAAACTTAAAAATTTGTATTAAAATAACATTAAATAAGTAATTATATAATTATAATAATTTTTTAAGATATTTTAAAAATTGAATGAACATACATTAAAATTTCTACTATTATAAATGTAAAATAATTAATTGTATGATTAAATAGAAAATATTTTCAAAAATATCTGAATTGACGAATAAACTAGTAAATATTAATATTATTATGAGTATAAAAAAAAATTTATGATTATAGGAAACTTTTAAAAAAATAATTAATACAAAATTTGAAAATCTTGAATTATAATAAAAATTTACATTTTTTCATTAAATTTAAAAGAAAATAAATTAATATTTAAAAATAAATACATAAATGTTTTCCCCTACTATAATTTATAAGAATTAAACAATTGAGTAATATTTTTACTTTTAACTTTGAATATTTAGTCTTTATTAAAATAATAAATATAACTTTTTTTAATTATATTCTCACTTTAAGTAATTTTTAGAATTTTAAAAATTATAAATGATATTAAATAATATGAAATTTTTTGCCTTTCAAATTATTTCATATTATATTCATAAAAATTAATATGAATTCTTAAAAATTTATAACCATAAAATATATATATTTATATATTTTTTTAACATAAAGAGTATTTAATAACTCTGAGGAGAGTATATTTTTATGTGCACCTTGCTACATGCACATGAATTTTGTTGAAAATATTTATAGTAACTTTTAGTGTTTAATTAATTTTATAATAAAAAATTGTAAGGTGTTTGTTTTTCAAGTGTACCTTGCTACGTGCACATGAATTTTGTTGAAAATATTTTGATAATAAATAAACAAAATGAGTCTTTTTGTATTTTATATTTTTATTGTTTATTTAATATTTTTATAATGAAAAACATTTTGGTAATTTTAGTAATTTTTTTTCTTTTGTTTTAAGGCTAAACATTTGTTGTCAAGACTCAAGAGACAATGCCTAAGTCCTCAGCAGTCTGCCTCTATCTCTTGACACCGATGCATCAAACCCTAATTGAAGAGTAAGCGAGAATTTCTTATTGATTTGAGGTATGTTTTCTACCCTAATTCTTCATCGATTATCCTAATGCAAGAGTGTGTGTTTTGATTCTGTTATTTTTTATTTCGAAATTATTCTTCATTAATCACCATGGTATGCTTGGATTGCTTATAAAAACTTATTCGTATACATACTTCATGCATGTGTGATATAATGCATTCTCATTGTGTGGATGTTAATGGTTCACAGTAGGTATGCTGACTTGATATCTACAGCAATATACATAACTATATATAAACAATAAACATAAATAGTATACATAAATATAAGTGTATTTTATAAAAGTGTATTTAAACATAACTATACATCAATATGCATGTGTGATATAATTCGAATTTCTTATATAAGTGTATTAACTATATCTATAACTATAAAAATAGTTTACATAAACATAATTATATATAAATATAACAACATATATTTAATACATACATACAAACATACATACATATATATATATATATATATATATATATATATAACAATATATAAATGTATTTAACAATATGTATATCAACATATTACTATATATAAATGTATTTATCTACATCAATACCTTTACATAGCCATATGTCTAAATATATATAATTACATGAAAAACTACAAATAACTACATCTACAGCATGTATAACTACATGCTTTAGAAACTTAATATCCATTCATATCATTCATCTCATTCATACATATTTTTTTTTAATATTGAATAAATCTTTATCATTTTCCCATATATTTTAAGAATTAAAATTTAATTTTTTCAACCTTAAATATATTTTTTATTGTATTATTATATGTTTGTCTAAATCATTATGATTTAATATGTTTAGGGTTTGTATTTTTGTTTCACTTAATATCATTTAACTAAGATTGATTTCTAATAAAATGTTCATTTGTTAAGTTTCATGTTGTAAATTTCAAAACAAATAATAATATGTTTGTGTAATTAATATTATAAAAAATTTTAAAATATATATGTGATGTAGTTTCAATTTACAAAGATAAAACTTTAAAAATAAAAGTTATTAACAAAATAAAATTTGCACCTCATGATATGCAATATGTTATATTTATTATAAATAAATAATGTTTGAAATATATCTATTAATTACAAAAAAAAACATTATCATGTATTCAATTTGAGAAAAAATTTTAAAAATAATTATTTAAAAAAACAAATTCATATATTTATATGGACATTTATATATTTTGAATAAAATAAAAAAAAATAATTACTTGTCGAAAAATTTACTCATATATTTATATGGTAATCTGTTTTGTCTAAACATAATTAAAGAAATAATTGATTTTTTACAAAATATTAAAGCATGTATTTATATGCACTATATTATATTTGTTTGAATATTAAAGTTTCTGAAAATTTATTAATACCAATAAATAATAGGTACAAATTTATCATAGACATTAATATTTTAATAAAAAATTTATATAGAAAAACAAAATCAATATTATTTATTTATGAACTATATTTTTATTTTTAACATAATTGTAAAAACAAAATAATTTACAAATATAACAACTTCATTTATATATATAAATATAATGATAGTTATTTTAATATAAATATTTAAAAATCAACTATTTGAATAAAACAGAAGATCATATATTAATTCATAATTTCATTTTACACATTAATATGCTTCATACACACACGCACGCACGCAGCATACACACATGCATACACATCATACATGCACGCATACACACACACACACACACACAAATATTTGTTTTAAATATAAAGAATTTATAATATTTTATAAATTGTGTGCAATATATAATATTTTATTTTAATTAAATTTTCAAAATCAAAAAATTTTAAATACATTTACACACACACACACACATATAATAGTTTCATGCGTAACTTTAAAAATACATTATGTATATAGATATATGTGTGTGTTTGTGTGGGTGTACAGTAGTATATGCATGCATACAAGTATATACACACTACTTTGAAAATGTAGATACATGTGTGAATATATACAAAAGTACAAAATTGTGTATGATGATATATGATGTATAGTAATGTATATGGATATATAAATGTGTGTGTGTGTAGGGTAGTGTATATGCACATATATATTTATGCATATATATGTAAATATCAACATTAATTTAGAGAATAAGAATACTTAAGCACATAAATATTAACATGTTCCACAAATTCGTGAGAGCGGGAGCAAAAAGTGACATTATTGCAAGATACTACTAATATCCCATCTATAACACATTGCCTCAAATTTTGATTAGAGTACTACGTGCAATGATAAGGTTCATTCAATACTACATACCATGGAGTTACATTTTTATTCAATACTATAATTTGTTCTAATAAAAAAATCTATCTAATATCTTCTTCAACAACTCTTCTATCTTCTTTTTCTAGTCTTGATAAGCTATTTTCAATTTTGATTATATGTACATTTCTAATCTAATATCTATAGTTCAAACTATTGTAATAGTAAAATCCATCAAATCAATCTAGGCCTGACATCTTTCTTTTCTATGAGATATTTGATTATAGAATATTAAGTATATACTATGACTTTGGTTCCCACTAAATATGATATTAACTTGCCAAAAGAAAAGATTGTTGATATAAGTTCTTTCTCTATAGCAGTGTAATTCAATTGGGCATTTAAGAGTGTTTTGTTATCATAGTATATGATAACTATTTATAAATATTTGTATAACTATATAAAACTCTTCATAATTATATTTAACTATATTTGTAGCTATGTAAACTATTTTTATAACTATATTAATAACTATATATAACTATTTTTTTACTATATAATATTTTATAACTATATGAGTAATTCTATATAACTATATTTTTAACAAAATATATCATATGTATAATAATATATAATTATATATAATTGTATTTTACTATATGTATAACTATAAAAATGTTATATATAACTATATCTTTAACTGCATACATATTTATAACTATATGTGTATAACTATATATAAATATCTGTATAACTATGTAATACTCTATAATTAAATATAACTATATTTGTATCCATGTATACATATATGTATTCATATAATTAAATCTATATATGTATTTATAACTTTGTATATATTTATGTATAACTACTTATAACTACTTGTATGAATATATCTATATATAATTATATGTTTAACTATATATAACTCTATTTTTAATTATATATACTATAGGTATAAGAACATATAGAGGTTGACCTCCCTCTCTGGTGACCATCTCTTGAGGTCTATTGATTATGTTTCTTTTTCTCATCAGATCTCTTTACTACCATACAACAAGGGAATTGAGATTTAGTGGAAGAAATGGGGTTTACATTCACAAAGCTATTCAATAGGCTGTCTGCTAATAAAGAAATGAGGATTATGATGCTAGGTCTCGATGTTGGTGGTAAGACAACCATTCTATATAAGTTGAAGCTTGGTGAAATTGTCACAATAATTCCTACTATTGTCTTCAATGTAGAGATTGTTGAATACAAAATATCAATTTCACTGTATGGGATGTTGGGGGTCAAGACAAGATTCGTCCTTTCTGGAGGGATTAATTCCAAAATACCCAAGGTCTCATATTTGTAGTGGACAGCAATGACATAGATCAAGTTGTTGAAGCTAGAAATGAGTTTCATAGGATTGTTAAATGAGGAAAAGCTTCGAAATGAAAATTTGCTTGTGTTTTCCAATCAGCAAGATCTTCCCAATGCGATGAATGCAACTGAATTAACTGACAAGCTAGGACTTCACTCTCTTCGCCAATGCCTTTAGTACATTTAGAGTACTTGTGCTACCTCTGGCGAGGGCCTCTACGAGGGTCTTGATTGGCGTTCCAATTACATTGCCAGCAAGTCATAAATAATTTTAGCATGATGAGACAAACTTTGTTGACATATCTAGATGTGGATCTAATCTTTGCCTATTTTGCTTGAGTTTTATTCTGTTATGTGGATGACATCATCTATTTCTAGGGGGATACAAAATGTAATAATTTTTATATATTGCATACCTAAAATACAAGACCACATTTACTTTGTTCTGATCTATTGTAAGCTGAACTTGTTTGTTTTCTATTTTGTCTTTTTGCCATTGGTTCCCAAAGGTATAAGAACATATAACTATAAATTATTGTTTTTAACTATATATAAACTATGAAATATTATACATAACTATATTTAAAAATATAATTAACAGCATATATTTAATATACATTTTTATATATTAGTATATAAAAATGTATTTTACCATATATATACCTATAGATAACTATATGTATACATATATAAAATTATATAAATATATATATACCTACATGTATAAATATAAGTATAACTATATGTGTAACTATATGTATAACCACATGTAACTATATTTATAATTACATGTATAATAACATACAACATTATGTTTAACTATATGTGTAAAACTATATATAAATATTTGTATAACTATATATAAATATTTGTATAACTATATATAAATATTTGTATACCTCTATAATACTCTATATAATTAAATATAACTATATTTATAACTATCTATACATATATGTAAATCTATATATTTATTTATAACTTTATATATTTATGTATAACTATTTATATGAATATATCTATATATAACTATATGTTTAACTATATAAAAATATTTATAGCTATATATACTATATGTATAATAACATATAACTATAAATAATTGTATCTTATTATATGTATAACTATAAAAGCTTTATACATAACTATATTTAAATATATAATTTACAACTTATATTTAATATATATTTGTATATATTTGTATATAAAAATGTATTTTACTATATCTATACCTATACATAACTATATGCATAAATATATAAAATTATATGAAAAAATATATATAGCTACATGTATAGATATAATTATAACTATATGTGTAACTATATGCATAACCAGATGTAACTATATTTATAATTACATGTAAAACAACATACAACATTATGTTTAATTATATGTGTACACCTATATATAAATATTTGTATAACTATATAATACTCTATATAATTAAATATAACTATATTTGTAACTATGTATACATATATATAAATCTATATATTTGTTTATAACTTTGTATACATATATGTATAACTACTTATAATTACTTGGAGCTATGGATCAATGCAAAACAGTCTCAGAAATCAGGTATGATTTGGATGATAGCTATCATGTGCTACTTTTTTTTCCTTATAAAACTAATGTATACTAATAAAATATTCATATAATTTGAAACTTGTAATCATATCACAATGTTCCTATAATAATGAGAGTAATATAAGCTCCAATTTGTTTAATAATTTACACCCTCAGTTCATTGGGTACACTCGGGGAAAGCTGCATGAGTTGGTAATGAAATCATACAAATCTCTTGAGTTTTCTGCTGCTTAAAATGAGGTATTGGAGCTATGGATCAATGCAACCCAGCCTCAAAAATCAGGTATGATTTTGGTGATAACCATCACAGACTATTTTCTTTTTCCTTATTTGACTAATGAATGCTGAAAAAATGTTCAACAAATTTGAAAGTTGTAATCATATTAGGTTCGGTATTATGTTTCTTTCATGGCTGAATTATGAACTTATATAGACTGTTATGCATTTCTATTTAATATTGCTTATCATCTAGTTTGTGCTTTGCTTATTCACTTGATATCTACATAAAAATATTCATTGAGTAGACAATGATTTTACACGTGGAACTTGATTGAGTTTATATGTACATGTACACTATAGTATATATGTACATATATTATATGTACATATACATATATACTGGTATATATGTATAAGTATTTACCAATATATATGTACATACTTGTACATATACACTGTAGTGTAAATGTACATACATGTACATATATACTATAGTGTATATGTATACACGTATATATGTACATATACACTGCAAAGTATATCTCCATTTATTGTGTATATATGTACTTATAAATACTTGTACATATATACCAATATATATGTACATATATACTGTAGTATATATGTACATATATATTAAAGTATTATATATTTATGACATTAAGGTTTGCAAAATCATGAGATAGAGTTTTCAGTGAAGCAGAATTTAGCATGGTTTGCATTAAATCGATAATTTTGCAAGGTTTGTAGTAATCTAAAACTCTTCATCTGTTATATCTGCTACTAAACAATATAAAACTATATAAGGTTTGTATAACTATATAATACTCTATATAATTAAATATAATTATATTTGTAATTATGTATACATATATGTAAACATATATGTAAACATATATGTAAATCTATATATTTATTTATAACTTTGTATATATTAATGTATAACTACATGTATCTACTTGTATGAATATATCTATATACAACTATATGTTAATTATATATAACTATTTATAACTATATATACTATATGTATAATAACATATAACTATAAATAATTGTATCTTACTATATGCATAACTATAAATACTTTTTACATTTAGATTGGGGATTAATCAGCTATAAGAATAAAAAAGTAAAATTTATGATTAATTAAAAAATTTATTTAAATATAAAGAAAATATGTATTTTTGTTTTAATGAAATTGTGATTATGAAGTATCTGAATATGATAACTTTATAATTCAAATAAGTTATAGGTGAGTGATGGGTTGGTCTGTCGAATATGAGTCATTATAACTTGTTAAAATATATAGACATCAATTATTGTTCTACTTTTTTAGAGGATATGAAGAATCTAGATACATTGAGTTTTTAAAAATTATATAAAATGTTTTTCCTGATATCTAAGATGTCTCGTGATTTTCTGATCTTTACTGTGTTTAGTGTATATTAAAGTCTATCGTATTTATAATTGTGAATATTATTTTAGATAGGAAAATCAAATTACAATCAATATTATTGAAAATTTGTTATGATAGGAAGATTAAGAAAATACATAGACGAGTCTTCATGATCAAATTCCTACATTACAACTAAATATATATGATGATGTATATGATAAAATTTAAAGTTGTACAGATCATAACAGTTTGATTGAAAATGATCTTATAATGTTTATCATTTTATGATTTGATGATTTGTAATATTTTTTATGTTTTAGTTTTATTTTGAAAAATTATGTTACCATCTTTTATTTTATAAGTATTACTTATAATTTTAAATTAAAAAAATTTTTTAATATTATTTAATTTTTAAAATTCATAATTTTAAATTTTCTATATACTAGGTATGTATGTATATATTTTGTATTTACATTATGTATACATGTATCTACACTAAATTTCTGTCTATATACAATGTGTATATGTGTATATTCAATATGAGTGTATATGCACATTGTATGTACATTCTATATACATTATGTATGTATTTTGTATATTGTAATACACATAATAATTAACACATCTATGGTATGTATAATATATTAATATAATGCCGCAATCATGCTTAGCACTTACCACCTGCACACACTGTCCAAGATACATGGGCCACAGAAGTCTAGGGTCTAGGGCCTGGGCCCTTGTGAGGTGGACCATGTGCCATGGCCAGGCCTTGACGAGGGCTTGCCTGGCTCTCCTGGTTCAAACCTAGGCTATTCTGGGTTGGGCACGTGTCAGGCTAGGCAATAACCATTCTCATCACAATTATTTGCAAAGATGTTCATGAGAACTATCTGGAGTATCTTAATTTTTTTTTCTTTTAAGTTTGAGGTGATGAATATATATAATATTCATTATATTTATTGCACTATTAATTTACTTATTTTTTATTTCACTTGTATCTAGTCTAGGTAGTGTAGTGCCTATATTGATGGCATGCTCCAAATACTTTTACATTTTTTTCTTAAAAAAACATCAGGTGTCTTGGGGCAGTCTCCAACATGTTATCTTAAATGATGGTGGTAGCAATGGCATTATCACTTTTATTTCCCTCGCTTTGATATCATGTTCAATAATATAAATACATGCATTTTGGTGCCTCATTCCTGATACAACCAAACCTGTAAAAGAGACCAAGTACAATGCCACACAGAAGAAGAAATACATGATGAAAATTTATCTTCGAGAACATGTTAGATTTATAAGATAGAAAGCATGTTGTGATTGAATTAGCATCAAGGTCATTGGAGATTGTATTATTTTGTTTTGGCACATGTTATTTTTTTTGTTTTGTTTTGGAAGATAAAAATTCTGTTTGTCTGGGCATGTGCTATTCTAATTTTTACAGGGCAAAATTTTTTTATTTTCTATTTGTCAATTAGTTTTCGTAAAGTCTGAAGCATGTGCAATTTGTTATTGATACTAGGTTTCTACTTACCATGTAGAGTTGGATGTTCTGGCAATGCAATACTGGGCCTCATGTGCTAGCTCTTGTGGTGTGCTGATCTTTCTTTTCAGAGTCATGTGGCACATGACATGCACTGTATATGTACATATACCGAGTATATAAGTTAGAATATACTTGGTATATACGTACATAAATGCTGAGTATTTATGTAGGTATATACCACGTATGTATATAAGTGGGTGCGTATATATATTTATAGACATGTATATATTGTCATACATACACACCCATTCACACACACACACATGTTTGAATATATAATTGCTCAGGCTGGTTTGGTCATCATCGTGCATTGCTTACTGATGCAGGTAATAAAAGCCATCGATATTAAATTTTTTTAAAGCTATGGGATAAAGATATTTCTAGTCCAGGCTAGCCAGAAAAATAGATGTTGGTCTTAAAAATCTTAGTAATTATGTTGGTATGTAATTATCATATGGTATAAAATAAACATATGAGTAAATAAGTTTTCTTGCTCTTGGTTCTACAATGATTGGTTCTAATTGTACTAGGCTTAGGATGATGATGATGATGCTCGTGTAGTGTCATGTAATTCTAATCTAGGATGAATATTGGGTCCTATTTTAGGAGAAGCAGCTCGCCGCCTCGTCAAAAACTCACTCAATCACAAAACGATTGTTGGGAGGGAAGGTCATTAATCGAGCATCATCGCCTGCCCCACTTTTATTATCAATGGCGGTAGTGGCGGCAGCGGCGGCAGCAGTGGTGGTAATGGCGGCAGCGGTGGCAGTGGCGACAGTGACGGCAGCAGCAACTGCAACAATTAAAAATATATACGTAACTATATATTGAGTATATACGTACATATAATACTTTAGTATTTTATGTACATATATACTGAGTATATATATACTCAATATATATGTACACATAATACTATAGTTTTTATGTACATATACTGCAGTAATATCTGTACGAGTGAAATGTAAGTATATATGTACATATATACTACCGTATTATATATTTATCAAAACATAGCTTTTTTTATTTATTTTGATTTGATTGAGTGGTTTAAATTTTTTACAGATATGGTACCGCATTATTCCCCATACGAAGCTTGTATAAGTGAAGAGGTTTTTTACTAAGCATGAAGCACCATGAATCGGACAACTTTATTGCAGCAGAAAGTTAGTGATCGAATGAGTAGAGGGAGAGAAAGTAATGTTTATGCATGGTTAGATTATATTTTATGCATGGATAGATTATATTTTATGCACTGTCGGTAAATACATTGATGAATAAGATGTAATAAAATTTTGTTATTTTTTTTGTTTTAGTTATATAAAATATTGTATTAGAATATATTATTAAATAATTTTATTTTTTATTAATTATAAATTATCCTTTATAGTTTCTATTTTTATTCAATTTAATATAAAAATATTAAATTATTTTATTAAAAAATTTTAAAATAAATTAAATTCTGAAAATATTTTTTAATTTTAAATAGCTAGGGAAATTTTCCTAGCTAATTTAGTAAATTTTTCCTAGCTAATTTAGCCAGGGATCTTTATTTTAGCAAGGAATTTTTTTCTTCACTAAGTTTATTTTGCTAAGGAATATTTCCGTCACTAATATTTAGCAACAAGCACTTTTAGATTAGAAAAGCTTCCATCGTTATATCCGTTTAGTGACGAAAACTCTCATTTAGCTTGCTAATTTAGCTAGGAAAATTATTTTTTTAGCTAGGGATTTTTTCATCACTAAATTATTAGCTAGGAACACTTTCTCTCACTAAATTTTAGCAACGAGTACTTTAGATTAGAAATGGTTCCATCATTAATCCATTGCTATATCTCGTTTAGCGGCGGAAAATGACCATTTAGCTAGATTATTGTCCCTATTTATATAAGATTTTTTTTATAGTAGCTAAGATCAATGGAACCTCTTCCTTTAATTATAACTGGTGCTATTGTTCTTAGTCTCACTAATGGTAAAAATACCAAAATGTAACATACAACCTATCAAACTCTTCCTTTCATTATTGCTAGCAGGAAAATTTACTGACAAGTAATCTAACTTCCCATGAAGAAATACATCAATTTAAATCAAGGAATCATGTTGGGCATTTAAATGACTATCCAACTTTCATTGAATAATTTTAGTTACTTCACCTCTAGTTATAAATAGTTGTCCTAACAAACATGACATAAAAATAGTAAATTGCACTAAAAAATTATGTTAACTCAACTAGGTCAAAGACAAATGGGTCAGCCTTGATTTAACCCAATCATAATTAGGAGCTGAATACATCAATGGAGGTATGGGTGCTTCTATATATCCCTTATGGACAAAATTCAATAACCCAATTGAAAGTAATATAAGATAGTTCACCTCTAGTCAATTTCAATTGCCACAATAAATCTAACATAAAAGAAATTATATATTGCTTAGAAAAATCAAGCCAATTTAGTCTATTCAAAGTCAAACCATTCAAATTTGTTTCAATAAAATTAAAAGTAGGAGTTGGATATTAAAAAAAAACTATACAAATATTACCATTAATCCATGGGCATAATAATACCAAAATTTGAGCATCCAACTATGTAACTCTCCATTTCATTATTGTTAGCATGCAAATATATTGTCAAGTAGTCTAGCTTTCCATGAATCAATAACTAAACTTAAATTGAGGATGCTTGTTGGGCATATGAATAACCATATAACATTTAATGAGTAATTTCAGTCACTTGACCTCTTAATATAAATAATTATCAAACTAAATTTGACATAAAAAATAGTTCATTGCACTAAAAAATTAGCTAAATTTGATTCATAATTCTAGTACCAGTTTAAATAGCTTATACATAACTAACTACTTCACTTCACAAGTGGCTAATAGCAAGGAAAAAAATTTAACAAAAATAGAATAGCCGTAGAGACTTGGTCTTTAGAGACTAACTCGCCCAACATGGTTCTTTTCTTCATAACCTAAAAATTCTTACTCCTTTAAGAATTCTTCATGGCGAAAATGAAATTTGGTTAGGGCTATGAAAACATCCATACATTATCCCAAGTCCTTTCTTTCGCTAGAGAGCCACTCAACTTGATTAATATCACCGTCTTAGGCCAATATTATCCATTCTGAATGAATCATCAATGTCAACAAGCATTAATGTCGTTGTTTTGTAATTTTTTCATCACTCAAATAGTCTATGGATGACTGTCTTCCCCAATGGCATGGTAGAAAATTTATAGAACCACCTCCATAAGGTCATATTCGCTTAAGTCTTTCTCAATCTTCATAATGAGTTCTGTGGATTCAATAATGGAGTTGCCAATCATGAAAAATTTTGGTCTCTCACAGCAAACCCTAGAACAAATTTCTCAACGTAATAGTAGCAAAGCCTCTTATCATGGTGCTCTCATATATAATTAATATATATTTCTATTTAGTTTCACTATTTTGAACCATATGAGTAAAAATGGGTCAAAGGGTGATCAAAAAATTATGAGTTGCAATTAAGAATTAGTTCCTTTAAGATATATACAATATATTTACATATAAAAATATTTAATCTTTTGATATCGTAAGTATCATACTTATAATGATTAACATACCCTAATTTAGGAGATCAACAAATTGGTTATTCTCATGCATCACAATTAGAATGACTATAACTTACTGCCTATCAAATGCATGATTGAGCATTATGGTTTACTTGTTAACATATACCATGAAAAATTTGTAGAAAACTACAAATAGCAATAAATCTAATTTGATTTTTATTTAGTCATAAATACATATTTCAAATTAAACATCAATTACATTCATAATTTGTAGAAAACTACAATCTATAAACATCAATACATTAATAAAAAACATTAATACATTCGTAATTAAAACCAATTACATTGCATATTTCAAATTAAACAAACTATAGATCATGCTAATTTGGCACAATTTATCAATTTTATTCTTAGAGTTGAGGGGTTTAAGTGTTATGACCCAAATCTAAGATTTGACATATGTCATGCATCCATTGCTTATTTTTGAAACTCCCAGAGAGTTTAAAATTTTTTGGGGGTTTCAGTTGTTGTGGCTTTTCGAGATGCATGAGGAGAGATGGAGAACAAAAATAAGAGTCTCATGAAAATTTTCTAATTTCCACCTTTATACTAGAGTGGCATTTTTTCTCTAAAGAGGAAGTCATAACTTTCAAAAAAAAAGTCAAAACTTTATCTTTCATTTCTTTAGCTTAAGATCATGACTCTATAAAACAACTATATCTTTTCAACATCTTGATTTTTCTATAATACAATGTGATGACATAATGAAATAGCTATGGTTTCATGTCTTCATCTAGTTGTAGTCCGTGCAGGACCATGGGGTTGTGAAGTGCTTTGTTGAGTATAGATGGATTCTCTTATTAATATATATCCATGGTGATGTATTGAGGCCAAAACATTAACAATTGATCTTTCTTGATATGAATGTGGCCATGATACTATGAAGTGGCTGCAACACAAAAATAATCCTTTCAAATCTCTTAAGTGTCCAATCTCATATAATATATTTGTAGTATATGATTTGTTTTGTTATCTATTTTTTATCCCTTTGTTTTGTTTTTCTATTTTTTTATAGGTACGAGTACTTATATGTAGAGAGATTGGATACGTGTCATTGGTACAATAATGGGTATTTGCTCAGAAGATCTGACTCATTTCTATGTTATGTTGAACCCTAATTGTTATACACACAGACACAGACACACACACACATACATATTGTATCTATAATCATAATGCAAGCAATTTTTTCTTCTTCTTTCTCTCTCAATTATATACTAAAACATTATGGGTTAATAAATATACAAGTTCTATGAGCTTTTCTTTCGGACGTATCTAGTCATTTTAAATGGCTAGTGAACCATGTTAAAACTAGTATTTGGTTTGGTTGTGTTATATTCTTTTTGCCATGTGATGTGTTTTTTTTTTGCACAATCTATTGATATTATGTTTAGCACAATCACTATATATACATGGTTAAAAAATTATAATAATTGGTATCAAAGGATTTGGTTTTGTTATAGTTTCTATTGTGTTGATCAACTTCTGGTTTAGTTGTTAATACTATTATTCTAGTTTCATAATCTATGAATTTTTTTGAAATGACTCGAATATTGAAATTAAATGGTAGGAATTTTTTTAGTATGTGGCAAATTAAGATGCGGGCACATATGAAGAACTTTGATATATAGAGCCTTCTAGTCGATGGTTCTAGTGCTGATGCTACTATTGTTGGGATAATAGAGGTGGGGGCACAAACATGTGAAGAGAAGGTGCACTCCATTATTTTCCTGGGTCTAACTAATGAGGTGATAGTTGAGGTAGCAGATGAGGAGAGTGCTACAGGCTTGCAGCTCAAGCTGAAGTCGTTGTATATAACAAATTCACTCATGAATAAGCTTCTATTAAAAAAAAGACTCTTCACACTGAGGATGTAGGAAGGGACTCCATTAAAGATGCACTTTAGATGATTTGAACAACATCAATATAGACCTGACGTTTGTAGATGCCAAGGTAGAAGATGAGGATTTTGCACTTCTATTGGTATCACTTTTTGCTTCATATAAAAACTTTATGAAATCATTAATAATGGGGAATGATAAAATTACTTAAAATGATGTTTGGTCTATTCTACACTCCAGAGAGATAAGGTAGAAAGTAGCTAATTGATTGGTTGTAATGAATAGGAGGCCCTAGTTTGCTTCATTCAATAAAAAGTGAAATAAATTACAAAAATGATCCAAGGAGGGTGAGAGCTATCACAACTACAAATAGAAATGCTATTGGAAAACTGAATGCCCAAGGAAGAAGATTATAACATGAATGAGAATGGTCATAAAAAACTAAATGCTAGGTCAGCCTATTACCCAACCAACTGATATTGTATCAAGTGATGTCATGGAAAAAGGTGAACTCACACTAGTCACCTTTATTACTGTTGCAAAGTCTGACTTATGGATCATAGATAATGGTGCTTCCTTTCACATTAGTATACATTTGGAATTGTTCAATAGATATGATATAAAAAAAAGGTAGTCATGATATTGTGGGCAACATCCAACCATGTAAAGTTGTTGGAGTCGACATAGTTAGGATAAAAAATATGATGGTGGTAATAAATTACTTTAGAGGATGTTCAGTCTACTTACACTCTAAAGAGATGAGATAGAAAGCAGTTGTTTAATGGCATGAGCGGGAGACTACTAGATTGGTGGTAATTAATAGGGGGCTCCTGCCTACTTCAATCAAGAAAAAGAGTAATAAATTTCAGAAAATATCTAAGGGTGACTTCTATCACTACTACAAATAGAAAGGGCACTAGAAAACTAAATGCCCAAGAAAGAAGATGAATCCTAATCAACTCGGTCAGCATGTTCCCCCACTTGTTGTTGGTGTAGCATGTGATGTCATGAATGAAGATAACCTCATGTTGGTCAACACTACTACTATTACTTAGTTGACTCCTAGATCCTAAACAATATTGCTTCCTTTCATATTAGTACACAATTGGATTTGTTCAGTAGATATGATATGATTGAAGTTAGTCATGTTATTGTTGACAACAACTAACTATATAAAGTTCTTGGAGTTGGCATAGTTAGGATGAGGACATATGATGGTCGGATCATCTTTCTATCTAATGTAAGGAACATTCTAGAGTTGACTTTGAATTTGATCTTCCTCGGCATTTTGGATGATTAGAGATGTACCTTTAGTGGTGGTGAGAAAATATTCAATATTCATCAAGGAGATGACATCGTACTGAAGGGGAAGAAGATTGAAATGCTATACACACTAATGGGTTTCATAGTGATAGGGGCTACTATTGTCACATCTAAAGAGGCTGTGTTTGAAGCTAAAGCTGATCTTATCATATTATGGCACATGCAACTTGCACACATGGGTGAGAAATGTATGAAAATCCTTTGAAATCTTAACCTTCTTGTTGGTCAAAAAATTAGTGATCTAAATTTCTATGATCATTGCATTTTTGGTAAGAAATATAGAAATAAGTTTGGTAAAGCTATACACTACACAAATGACAGTTTGGATTATATCCATGCTTACTAGTGGGGCCCTTCGAAGGTCATATATCTTGGTGGTGCCCATTTCAATTTATGTCTAGTAGATGACTACTCTAAGATGTCCTGGATATTCATTATAAAATATAATTCAGAAACTTTTGGAAAGTTTAAGCGGTGAGTTAGCTTAGTAGAAAACCTGACACTTAAGAAGGTTAAATTACTATGAACAGAAATTTTGTTCATTTGAATTTGAGAACTTATATAAAGTAAATGGTATAGCTAGACATAATATAGTTAGGGACACTCCTCAACGAAAGGGTATTGCTCAAAGAATAAACCAACCTCTTTTGGAGAGAACTAGGTTTATACTCTCTTAATTAAGCTTAGGTAAAAATTTTTAGGCTGAAGATGTTAATACAACATGTCATCTGATAAATATATCATGACAAAGTAGAATTTATTTGAAATTTCCAATTGAGGTATGGTCTAGTAAACCCATGGATTATTCTATTCTAAAAGTATTCGATTGTGTTACCTACTATCATATAAATGATAGTAAGCTTGAACTGTGAGCAAAAAAAATATTTATAGGATATGGTGATAGAGTTAAGAGATTTCATATCTGGTCATCATCTGAAAGGAGAGTAATACTTTATATAAGTGTTACTTTTGATAAAAGTATGATCCTGAAATAAGTATCTAGTCCTATCCAGTCATCTGAAGTTCCTCAATTTGAACTTACGGTGGAGATAAAATTTGATTTTGTGGCTCTAGGAAGGATGTCTGAAAATGTCTCTAAATAATCAATAGCTGATCATGTATATGATTTTGAGTTTGTTTCTAAACCTGATCATGAACTTGTACATGGAGTGTATGTTCCCTACTATATTGCTAGAGATAGACCTAGAAGGATAAATGTAAGTCCTCTAATATTTTTTTTGATGAATTTGTAGGGTTTGCCCTATAAGTTGCCTAAGAAATTAACATTTCTGAACTATCTTTCTTTAGGGGTACTGTTAAATTTCTTGAATCCGAGTCATGGTTAGTTTCCATTAATGAAGAGATCTAATCCCTTCATAAGAATGATACCAATGTTATTGTACCTAAACCAAAGGAAAGAAATATTGTTTCTTGGAAATGTGTTTTGAAGAAGAAAGAAGATAACTTAGTTGCTAGTAGTGAAAAAATCAAGGCACATCTAGTCGCAAAAAAGTTCAGTAAATATATTAGAATCTTGAACTTGAGTAACTAGATGTCATAATTGATTTCCATCATGGAGATTTAGATGAAGAAATTTTAATCCGCTAGCCTGATGGTTTTGAGGTATTAGGTAAAGAAACTCATGTATGCAAGCTACTGAAGTCCCTCTATGGACTTAAATAGTCTCCTAATCTGTGGTATAAAAAATTTGATCATTTAATGATTATTCATGAATACAATAAGTGTGACCATGACTAATGTGTTTATTAGAAGCTTAAATGATGAGTCATATATTTACATATTGTTATATATAGATGATATGCTTATCAGTACCAAAAATAAATCTAACATTTAGGAACTGAAGAATCTCCTCAATTCTGAATTTTGATATGAAAAATCTAGGAGGGGCAAAGAGAATTTTTAGGCATGGAAATATTTAGAGATAGAATTAAAAGAATTTTTTTTATCACATAAATAATATATTCTAAAATTTTTATTTAGATTTGGAATAGCATTTTGTAAGCCTTTGTCCACACCATATGCTTGTAACCTTCATCTATAATTGGAGTTATGTCCTCAATCTGAAGCTGATAAGGAATAAATATTTAAGATTCCTTATTCTAGTGATGTCGGGAGCCTCTTGTATCTCATGGTGTGCCTCCGACCTGATATTGCTCATGGAATGAATACAATGAGTAGGTTTATAATAAATCATAATCAAGAGCACTAGAAAACTATAAAGAAGATACTCAGCTGCTTCATAGGGACATCTAATGTAGGTCTGATATTTACTAATAAAACGAACTCATGTTAGCCAGATATTCTGATTCTGACATTGTAGGAGATGTTGATAGCATATGGTATATGAATAGATATGTCTTCATTGTATGGCTTTATAGTTAGCTAGAAAGTCACACTTCAATTATCTATCACTCTATCCTCCACTGAAGTAGAGTATATGGCTCAAAATGAAGCAATGATTGAAGGGATCTAGATGAATAATCTTCTATCATCATGACTCACAACATACTCATGTACGTCCCAATAATGTTCTATCATCGTCATTCATGGTAATTATGTAACTCACACACTTAAGGTGAACTCCTTTAGAGAACACCCAACATAATATCCATCCCAAATGAGAATCAATCCCTTTAAGATAAATATAATGGATTGACATATAAAAGTATTTATACTTTTGATTTCGTAACCACCATAATTATGATGATTAACATACCCGAATTTAGGAGTACAACATATTGATTCTATTCTTATAGTAAAGAGGTTTAAGAGTTATGCCCCTAACTCTGGGATTTGACATAGGCCATGTGTTGTATATAATTTATTTTGATAAATTATTTGTATAACCAAAATATGTTTCTATTTTAATATTTTCATGTAAGTGTAGGAAAGAAAATATTAAAAGGTTGGGAATGAAACAATAGCATAATAACGGAGGTCAGGGGGCCGAAGAATTTTTGGAGCAGAATATGACCCGTCTGAGTGATGTGACCCACTCCGGTTAATTAAACTGAGAAACTGTATTGATATAGATTATTTTTATTTCTATTTTTCGGATGTTGTAATTTTCCATTCTGGACCTATTCATCTCTCTCTGTTTTCTCCTCTCTACATGATTTTTCACGACTGCTTCTGCACACATACTGTAAGAACATTCTTTTTGGTTATAATTTATAAATACATAAGTATTTTTCTAGTAGAAGTAGCTAGTCATATTGAACGACTAGTGAATCACATTATTTGCGTGTTCTATTATGGTTTGTGTTTGTACTGTGAGTTTATTCTATTGTGGTTTTGTTGGATTATATTGTAGATATATAGCATTTGTTGTTTTTGTTGTTCTCTTTTTCTGAATCTCTAAAATCACAATCGTGTGGAAGTGGAATTGCCCAACACCATGCATGCCTTGCTTATTTTTTAAAATTCTAGTAAGTATGAAATTTTTTTGGGGGGTTGTAGTTGTTGTGGTTTTGCTTGATGCATGAGGAGAGAAGGAGAACAAAATAAGAGTCTCATGAAAATTTTCTATATTACACCTTTATACTAGAGTGGCCTTTTTTCTCAAAGTAGGAAGGCATAACTATCAAAAGAAAGTCAAAAATGTAGCCTTCATCTCTTTAACTTGAGGTCATGACTCTAGAACAACTATATCTTTTTTACATCTCGATCTTTTTATAATACAAAGCGATGATTTTGTGAAATGGTCATTGTATAATGTCTTCGTCTATTTGTAATACATATAGGCCATGATGTTGTGAAGTGCTTGTTGAGTGAAGATGACTTCTCATATTATTATATATCCTTGGTGATGTATTGAGGCCAAAACATTGACAATTGATATTTCTTGATATGATTGTGCCCATGATATTGTAAAGTGGCTGCAACACAAAAATAATTCTTCAAATATCTTAAGTGCCCATAGCATTATGAGTGGCCGTTGCACTAATATTTTTTCTCTCATATTATATATCGCTATGGCACTAATAGGATGATGTAGCATTGGTGCTTAATTTACATATATAAGTCATGACTATGTCTTTCTTTGAGGACAAGAGTCATAACTTTGGAAATAATCATACTCGAGTAATTTCCTCTATAATATTTAGTATTCCAAATAGTGTGGCTTTGAAATATTATTGTGATTCTGGAATGAGTACTAGTGTGTGTATAATTTTCTGTAGTTCTAACATTATGGCTTTGAGAAACTTCCATGGCTATTACTTGAGACTACCAAGCTATTTAAATATTGATGTGACTCCAATAGCGACTCCATGATAATGAATGCTGAGTTGATAGTTATGGCTCGAGAACTCATATTAGACCCATTTAAATGTTCCAAGCATAGTATAGGTGTGCCTCCATGATAATATTAGAGCCATTAAGAATGTGTTTCATAGTGGAAAGATTCTGTGAATGAGTTGGTAAGGTCATGGCATTCAAGAATTAACTCCAAATATTTAGGGAGAGTTTTGGCCAATAATGGACGTCACAACTACATGAGACTTACTAAATATTTTCTCTCCTTAACTCTACCAAAAACTAATTGAATTAATGACTATTTATCAAAGCTCTCTAAAATACTAAAAATTATGAAATTAATACATATTAGCCTTATTTACATCTCTAAACATCATTATCAACTACCAACATATTTAAGAATGTTCAATCAATTGAACATCAAACAACAAGAAAATGAGGGCAATGTAGAGGATTTTTTTTCCAAGTGAATACTGATATCTAGACTTGTTATGGTGGTACTTTCTGATATTCATAGTATTGCTTAGCTTTATAGATACGACTAGAAGAATTTTCATCTATTGCACATGGGTAGAATTTGAACGAACTGGCATGAACACTATTGAACACAAGTAATGCCTAGAGTTCAATTAACACTTTCTGTAAAGTTGTGTTAATTTGGTAAACTTTTAACTCATTATTTGCCATGATTAATTGAACCTTGATATGAAATTCTACATTAATTTTACCATAGGTGTGCATAGTCATTGCTTGTCTATGATACCAATCTTAAGAAGCAATTTGATATAATTGATAAAAGATAGAGATATAAATTTTATTTGCTAAACTTTTGCATATCCTTTATGATTCAAGTACTAGCTTAAATGGCTTATCTATAACTAACTACTACAATTCATAATTTGCTAACAAGTCATTTTGCTCATAGTTATTAAATACGTAACATGAGTTGTAATGCCAATAAGTATCGAGAGTATATTGATTTTTAACATAATTAGGACATGCTAAAAATACTCTCCTCCTCCTCAAAATAGTCTTGTCTCCTGTCTCTCACTCACACACACACACACACTCTCTCTCTCCCTCTCTCTCTCTCTCTGTCTCACACTCTCTCTATCTCTCTATATCTATCTATCGATCTCTTTCTCTCTCTTTTCATTACCTTGAATTGGGAAAGAATCTTTTTCAAATACTAAAACATGAATATACAATTGTACATTATCATGTCGCCTATTAGTAGTTGAAGATTATATATCATGTATGATAGACCTCTATTCAAAAAGGATATTCTCATTAAGATTGTGTCATAAAAATTGTGTGTGTGTGTGTGTGTGTGTGTGTGTGTGCATGTTTAATTGAGTAAAAGTAAAACATTCCAACAAATTGATTCATTTATCTAGTAATTCTAGTAAAATCTATCTATATTAGTAGAAGCTCCCAAATTTGATTAAATAACTTACAAAACTCAATGTATTGATCCACTTCATCATAACATATAATAATTCTACAATGAAGTAGTTATGGAATAGTATCAAAAGAATTATTGATACTCCATGCATGTAACTTGTTGCCATATCTCAAAATATTTTTTGCATGACATACAAGAAACAGAAGTTGTACAAATACTAGCATCAAAGTAATATTATAATATTTTTAAAGTCGAACAACAATTTTATTTCACTCTCATCTCTTGCTACTTTTAGTAGATAGATAGAATGTAGACATACTATCAAGTATCAACTAGTCTAATTTTTTCTGACTAAATAATTAATCTTGAATTAAAGGAGTTCATTGGGTTTACTATATAAATAATCATTCAACATATATTAAGTAATGTTTCTCACTTTGACACTAGTTAATTTCACTCCCACGACAAATCTCACATAAAAATATATTATAGATTGTATAAAAATTAAGTCAATCTCAACTATTCAAAGTTAATCCATTCATATATGTTTTGATAAAATTAAAGGTAAGAGATTTATACATAAAGATGTTATCACCATTACAAAGCCCTATTGTAAAATTTGTTTTTAAAATAGGATCTCAATTATGAACTAAATTAGAGGATAGATAATCCTTAATCATACATTTTACATTCTCAATAATACAAGGCCCTAAATAGTGCAATGTTGTCAGAATGTATAAAGAATTAAATGAAAAATAAAACTCATAAAAGCAAAAATGGACATTCGCAAAAATAGTCGATATAAGAAGAACATGTTCCATTGGAATTCGTGTTAGAGCTATAGTCAGAACAAATTTAATTTTCAAAGGCTCATCATTCACCTACATTGCAAATAAAAATTTTAAAAATAGTTTCAAGTCAAAGAATATAAGAATACTAATAATTACTCCAGATGTTATATCTAATATTTGAACCAAGTTTGAGTATAAGAATATCTAATACATCCATATATATTTTTGGGTCTACCTGGGTAAGGTAGATCAATTCAATTAAATTAGTTCAGAAAAATTGATTTAATTAAAAATAAAATTTTGTTTGATTTAATTTTGGTGTAATTATTTGGCATGTTTAAATTTAATAATGTCACATTTTTTTTTTGCATGTAATACCAATTGAGTGTTCATAATTCATATAAAAATAGAGTGACAGAATCATTACTAATAAAATAAAAGAGATTGAAGTATTCAAAGTGTGTAAGGTGGCACCATTTTTTTTGTTTGAAAAAATTTAAAGGGTTACAAAACAAGTATTCCCAAAACAAAATGTATTTCAAAGTGGGTGAAATTATGTTAAATGATTACAAAACAAAAATATTAAAGTTTTAGTTTAGTCTAATTTTTAAAACTTTAAAAAAAGTAATGGCAAAACAAAAAAATATTTCTATTTTTGGAATATTTTTATAAAAAAATTTAAAAATAGGACAAAATGTAATAACATTAAGTACTAATTTGTTTGTTTTTTAACATTGGGTAATGAGTAGGAATAGTAACGAGACGAAATAAAAAAAATAAATGGGCCGGGTCGAGATGAAGTAGTCCCGTACCAAACTTCCAGTTGTCATCTATAATTATGAATGATATTAGCTCTCCTCCTTATTAGGTAATGATAATTTTTTTCTTATTTTGGTATATAATAACTTTTTTTGAATAGAAACATTCAAATATTTTAATTTTTTCTATTTATACCTTTTTAAAAAAAAATCAGCATTGAGTTATATATTTTTGAAAAAACAAATAGCTCAACACTTAAAGCAAATTGCTTTAAGTGTTCAGCCCAAAAAATAAATAGGCCCTAAGTATTTTAGTTTTTGTCCTTAATTTCGTATCATATCCCATCATTTAATGAAAGTGAATATTTTTTGTGTTTTTACCAAAACAAAAAAATACTTTCGCATCATATCCCATCATCGCCAACTTGATGACCAAAATTCGTGGTGAAGCCTCTATGGATGCAGAAACTGATAGCAACAACTAACAAAACTCATCCCTAAGACTGGGCACCCGATGAAAGCGAAAATGAAAGATTTGCCATTGACTCGATTTCTGCTGATTTGCCTTTGATTCGATTTCTGCTGATTTGCCTTTGACTCGATTTCTGCTGATTTGCCTTTAATTTTCATATTTTAAAACTCATTAGTCACGGCCCCGCCCAACAGAGCATGTTGTGCACAAAAAGAATCATCTTGTCTATTTTCTGTTGAATCTAGAAGTGTAAAATGGGCCGGGTCGGCACGATCACGACATGGTTCAGCCGTGCATGGGCCGGCATGGCTCGCTACAATGCCACACTCGGGCCAGTGCTGGGTTGAGAGATTTCGGCTTGTGTGTCGTGCTAGGCACGGCACAAGTACCTAGCCTGTGGGCACGACACAGGTGACCACGCACCAAGCATGGTCACGACGGGACGAGGGGGATGACAACAATGCTCGGTGGGTGAAACTTGGCTAGCCCCAATAGGGCAAGCGCCGAATCCCTAATTTTTTTAAAAAAGTAGGGTTTTGTCCGACCCGAACAAAGTCATACCGGCCCGAACCCATGCGGATTTCAGGCCGTGGGCCCTTGCCGGACCTGACATTTACAGAACCATGTCGTGTGCACGACATGGGTACTGTAACATGTAGTGCCTGGCACGACATGCCAGCCCGATTAGGGCATTAGGTGTGAAAAAACTAGGTCGAACAAGCCCAGTCCGGCTAGAGGTGTCAAACGGGCCGTCCCAGCATGGCACGGCCCGTTTTTCACAAGCACGGTCGTGCTACCGTGCCGTGCCCGGCACGGCACGGTTAGTATATAGGCGGGCACGGCACGGCCCGTAGGCACGGCAAGGCCGTGCCGTGCCGTGCCAGGCCCGCTCGGGCACGCATTGGCCATACAGGCCAGGCGGCACGGCCGGGCAGGTGGGAGCCGCAACGTGGGACCGGGTCAACCGGGGTCCGGAAGGTCGCACGGGCTGAAAATGGCAGATTAGAATTTTTTTTTTTTTTTTTGTAAATTTTTTGATTAAGTAACCCTAACCGTATAGACTATAGAGTATTAGTAATAATTAAAAAATATAATTTTTTGTAAAAATTATAAAATTTAAAATTAAATAAAACAAACAAATATTAGAAAAAAAAAATTTTTTTATTCGATTATGTTTAGCTTTTTTTATTATTATAATTTATTAATTATATATTAAAATTTAAAGTTATTAATTTTTAAAATAAATATTAAATCATAAAATAATAAATAAATACATTAAGTTAGTAAAAATTAAAATTAAAAAAAAATTAAACTACACAAATAAAAAATTACCAATCATGCTTTTGAAACCAATAGTCCGAACAAAACAAGTATAAGTTTCAACACAACGTATGGTACAAAGTACAAACAAAGCGTATAAATAAAATAAATAAAAAAACATCGAAAAAAAAGAGCAGATGAGCATCAATCGTCAAGCGGCATATCATGAGAATCATCAGCCGCAACATCAAGATCAGTATCATATGGATCATCATCATCGGCAATCAACTCCTCCGCCATCGTAGTGGATGTGGATGCGACTGCAGTGTCTGTCCCAGTCCCAGCTCCAGCACGATCATGGATGCTAAACCTCGATTCCTCCCAATCCTTCAAACATGCCAAGGCCTCAACCATATCTGGACGTAATCTTGATCTCCTATCTGAAATCATGTTCACTGCAACAGAAAAAGTAGACTCCGATGCTACGCTCGACACCGGAAGAGTCAGTAGATCCCGTGACATCCTAGATAGCACGGGATAGATGGACTCATATGATTTCCACCACTGTAATAAATCAAGATTCTTAGTATCAGAATGTGATAGGATTGAGCAGTAATCGGTATCTTAGTACCGAGACAGCTCGCTCCTATGTGATGGTCCACCCCTACGTTTCCTCCTAGCTGAATGGAATAATCGTCATCTCCGAACAATGTATCAATGTTCGTAATCACAGTCTCACCACCACCACCACCATACCTAATATCGTAGTATGTGAATATGTCAGTCAACTTCTCGTGAATGAACCCTTCAGGTGACTCTTCCAGGTTCATGCACAAGGAAATGAAAGCCAGTGTGTTTTCTACCCCTTCCACCTTAGCCCTAGGGTCCATGCATGCAGCGAGGCAATAAAGAGATGAAACGGTTGACCAGTACTTCAAGTACTTGGTCTCCATCTCTGCAACCATATGGCTAAGCGTCGGGTCCACTCGATACTTCCTAAACATGCTACTAATGTTGCATATGCAACGGAGTGCAATGCAAGTGGTGGGCGTATAAACCGACGAACATATGTTCGTCATGTCATAAAATATCTTCAGGAATTTCATAAATGAAATTTTTGAAGCCCAGTCAGTGTCGTCTATAATAAGTTCGCCACTCTTACTATTGACGTAGTCGGATATCACGTGTTCGTATCCAACACATGATTCCAACATCAGGTACGTGTAATTCCAACGATGTCTCACATCCGATTGAAATTTCTTCTTCTTAAGATTCGCAGACAAACAGAGATTACCAAACTCTTGAAGTCTACGATGAGTGCGAATATACTTGAGTGCATTGCTTATATTTTCCAACGCAGGGGAACAGAACTTCATACCCGCTTGAACTATCAGGTTAATCACATTACACATGCATCTGACATGAAAGATCTCTCCTAATGGTGCGTCTCTAATATTCATAACAAACATATTGATCGCTACTCCATTATTCGCAGCATTATCGAAAGTGACACTAAAAATTTTATTTTGAATTTTATATTCCCTAAATATTTTCATCATACACTCAAAAATGGCCGGGCCATCATGAGGATGAAGAATCTCAGTGAATCCTAATATTTTTTTTATTGATTGTCCAGTTAGAATCTACATAATGACTCGTGAGACATGCATAAGAAGAATCATCGTGACATGTCCATATATCGGACGTCACGGACACCACTCCACTAAAAGCCAAAAATTCCTTAATTATTTTTTGTTTTTCTAACTTATATATCTTTAGTATGTCACTCCTAGATGTGGACCTAGGAATCCTACGATAGGATGGCTGAAAATAAGTCTGCATGATGCGCACTACCCTCGGATCTTCCGAAAATCTGATCGGAAGACCCATCAATGTGATGAGACTGGCCATGCCGTCCCTACCCAACTCGCTGGAGTATACGAAGGGAGTAAACTTTGAGACTGAACTCGATCCAGTCTCAAAAAATGTAGTACCAAGTTGGGTTTGCCTAGGATCTAAGGGTCCATGTTTTTTGGGGCATATTTCAGCATGCCTCTTGAGGTGCCCAGTCCCACATGTACTCTTGCATGTTAAAAGTCTCATACAATATTTGCACTATGCCATTTCAAGTTCCTCACCCCTAACATTTACTTGTGTTATGATTTTAAAATGTGTCCAAACTACAGAAGTCCTCCTAGTTTTTTGTTTTTTAGAACTCTGGGTTGAGACGATAGGAGAAACCAACGTTTCAGGAGCCACAGACGTCTGTGTAACACTAACATTTTCATTTTCCAAATTTAAATAAGTGTCAGGTGTATTTGTCATTTTTTATTTTTTGTAAGTTTTTCTAGAGAGAGAATGTTTAGAGAGAGAAAGTACAAAAAAACGTAAAATATATTACCCGGTAAAAGCAATGAGGTTAGTCACGTGCAAGGTGCACCTCAGGAAGCTCTGATGTTCAAAACTCAAGTTGAGTTTCACGAAAATCCAAGCCGAAATCAAAATCACGAGGCCCGAGAGATAGATGCACGGTTTATGTAAGAGAGAGAAAGTATTGAGAGGTTTTATGTTTTTGAAAAACATAAATGTTATAGGGAGGGGGGTAGAATTTATAGGCTAAAGAATGTCTTTTTTTATAAAAAAAAAGATATTTTTTTATTATTTTTTTGAATTTTTTTAAGATTTTTAAGGGGCAAAATCACTAGGACCGTCGGATTCTGCCCCCTAGCCGTTGGAGGTGAATCCAAGGGCTGAAAATCGGTGAAGTTTGAAATTTTTTTTTTTTCCCGTTGGATTTGCTCGGATCGGGACTCGGGTTTCGGCAGAAAAGACCGCGGGTCAGGTCTGATTGAACCCGACCCACAATCTTTTTACCATGGGGGCCAGGGGACGAGCGGACGGCCAGGTCACGAGTCACGACTCACGCCACGGCCACGCGGCCCACGCCACACTTGGCACGCCGCCAGTGCCACGCGTGCCTGCGTGAACCGGCACGGGATGGACCCGTGCCGGCGTGCCGTGCCAAGGCACGAGCCGTGCCGGGCCAGGCACGGCACGGCACGGGATGAACTTAACCCGGGCACGGCACGGGCCCGGGCACGGTTTAAGAAAGTACCGGCCCGGCCCGGCCCGTCACGTTTGACACCTCTAAGTCCGGCCCATTTGACATCTATGAATGAATCCCAAAAAATACCTGATGCTCAGCTCAAGCCTCATCCCTTAGGTTGTGTGCCCAAGCTAATCGATTAAATGATTGTGTTTCAAAAATGTAAATATTTTATATTTTGGAATATGTAAGATAATTATCCAAAAAAACAAGTACACCTATATTTGTAATAAGAATAAAAAATAAAATAACTTAGCATTTAAAATTATATCTTAGCAAGAGATGCATATGTTAATTTGTTTTGTTCCTATTATCACAACCTAGCATATATCATCACATCCTAGTCTATGTTATCACAACCTAGCATATATTTTCACAACCTAGCATATATTATCACAACCTAGCATATATTATCACAACCTAGTGTATATTGTCACAACCTATCATATATTATCACAACTTAGCATATATTGTCACAACCTATCATATATTATCACAACCTAGCGTATGTTATCACAACCTAGCATATATTATTACAACATAGCATATATTATCACAAACTTTCATATATTATCAAAACTTAGCAGATACGATCACAACCTAGTTGATACGATCACAACCTATCAGAAATGATCACAACGTAGTCGATATGATCACAACCTAGCAGATACGATCACAACCTAGAAGATACGATCACAACCTAGCCTAGCAGATCTAGTAGATACCATCACAAACTAGCCTAGCAGATTCGATCACAACCTAGCCTAGTAGATTCGAGCACGGCCTAGCCTAGCAGATTCGATCACAACCTAGCCTAGCAAATTCGATCACAACCTAGCCTAGCAGAAATGATCACAACCTGATAGATATGAACACAACCTAACATATACGATCACAACCAAGCAGATATGATCACAACCTAGCAAATACGATCACAACCTAGCATATATAATCACAAACTAGTAGATGTGATGACAACCTAGTAGATATGATCACAACTTAGAAGTTATGATCATGACCTGGCAGATATGATCAGGCCCTAGCAAATATGACCATGACCTAGAAAATACGATTATGACCTAGTAAATATGATCAAGACCTAGCAAATATGATCATGACATAGAAAATATGATCATGACATAGAAAATATGATCACGACAACCTGGCAAATGTCATCACAACCTATCAAATATCATCACAACCTAGCAAATATTATCACAAACTTGCAAGTGAAAATGCTAATGTTATTAATCTTGAGGCAAAGAATGATTGTATACATGGTAGTGCTACTGAATGTATCTCAGTATTTATAAACATAAAGGTATTAACATATGAATTTTAAATATATTAGCATATTAATATATTTATGTATAGTTTTAGATATATATATATGTTTATGCATATTTTTAGATATAAATATGTTTTATGTATATTTTTAGATATAAATATGTTTTTGTATTTTTATTAAATACAAATATGTTTCTGTATATTTTCAGAAATAAATATTGTTTCTATATATTTTTAGATATAAATATATTTATTTATATTTTTATAAATAAATATGTTTCTATGTATTTTATAGATATATATATATATATATGTTTATGCATATTTTTAGATATAAATTTGTATGTATTTTTTAGATATAAATTATTAAAATATACTAGATTTCAAACAAAAACATTTATTTATATTTTCATGCATAGTTCTAATTAAAATTAATTACAAACAAAAAATAAAAATCTTATAATACATGCAGTAGTAAATTTATGTAAGGCACATACTATTTATTTTTAATTGTGGGTAGAATGGAGATTTTTTTCATCATTATCTTCTTCAAAATGTGCATTATCAATGTCTAAATAGTTTTAATCATCACCAATTAATGTATCAAGTCCATCATTAGCCACATGATTAATTAGATGAATTTTCATAGTATTCTTTTGAAATGTAGGTACACGAGATGCTTTCATAATGACATTTTTTTTCAACAACTACCACTTCTAATATAGGTTTTATTTTACAAATAGCGCACACGCAATCACCATTTCTTCTTGTGGCTGGATAAGTGGTGCAACAACCTTGTTATGTTTCCACCACAAGAATGAATAGCTTGTACATACAATAATATTATTAGGTGTATATCTACAATGTTGTATTAATAATAAATTCTAGTACAAATATTTGTAATGTGATCAAACCATTCACACTTAAATAGAATAGTCCTTTTACTTAGCAAAGCAGGATATTTTAAGTGTAGAATTTTATTCAATCAACCATGAAAGTCAAAATTAGAAGAAATAGAGTTCGACCCCTTAATTACATCACTATTAATTACAATTCTATTTGAACCATGTTTAAAAGTATAAAATTTATATCCATTTACAAAATGTATGGGATATATTTGTAAATGTCATAAAGAAATTTTTTCAAGATCTTTTATTTGTATATTATATATATTTGATGATGACAAAATACCTATAAAAAGAAACTAATTAATTCAAACTTATATACTGTGGCACGTTAATTATTAGAAGAAAAAATAATAAGAAATATATTGATAAAATTTTCAAACCAGGATGCAAAATCATTGTCAAACTCGACATTAATCATAGTATCATCAATATGCACTTCTATTTTCCTTAATTTCTTAGCAAAATTAATACAAAAATAAAATTGAATTTATTTTGAATATTAAAGTAGGTATATCACAAATCATGACAAAAAATAACAATATAAAATGATTATAAATCTTTTACTCAATATATGGTTTAACTTCTTTGCAGTTCAACAAAATATATGTGTGTATAGCATGATACTCCTAATCATCAAAAAAAAAATCATGATTTTGTTCTATCATATGATCAACATGCATGGGTTTAAATTGAAAGCATATCATCATCTTCTGATCTATCCCCATACCTTAATTAATATTTGGTGATATTTTGTAATTCGAAGTATATACTTGTGCTCATAAGTAGTGCACATAAAATACCAAAGCCTCTTTGACCAAGTAGTCATTACATATCAATCCTTCCGACTTTGGTTTTATTTTGAATATTATTTTTCATTTTCAAAGATTTTTGAAAAAATTATTAATTAGAATAATATTTATTTCTTAGATATGTTTAAATATTTATATAATGAAATAAAAATTATATAACCTCTTAAATAAATACATCCATCTATATTGCATAAGGCCTGCTATCATGGATTCATAAGGTAAGTAGATTGTAAAATATTCTATGGTGTCAAAGAAGCTAGGGAAAACATACACTCAAGTTTACATAAAATTATAAGTATATCATTTTGTAATTGCTTCGTCTTCCTTTATTATGACATTACAACTTAAATTCTTAAAAAAATACTAATTTTGGTCAAGGCTTACTAAACATATCTTGGAAGTAATTCATGGAATTTTATGGGTATTAACCTCTTCATAAACACATGACAGTCATGACTTTTCATCCTAAATAACTTATTCTTCTTCATATCAAAATCTCTTATCATATTAAATGCATATCTATCAAGGAACCTGACCTCTATTAGTCATTTACATAAAACTTCCTTTGCATCTTTGTCAAGATTATTAAATAAGCCTTAGGAAATGTATTCATTGATTCATTCCTAGATAACTCTAAATGTGAACAGAACTCATTTAAATCCTCTTTTGATTTAGCTTTTTTTTTGTTTTTCCTTCGATATATATTCATGATAATATTAAAAATATTATCAAAAAGTTCTTCTCAATATGTATCACAACTAAGTTGTACCTAATAAAATTTCTTTTCCAATAAGGAAAATCCCAAAATATGCTTCATTTTTTTCAAACACGGTGATAATTTTTTGAAATTTATGTATTAACATAGACATCATTAATTTTTATAATATTTTTGAAGCCAGATTTTTCAATTACCTCTAACATTTTGGAACTTGACCTAAAAGGTAGTGCACCATTTATAACTATTTGACCTTTCCTAAATACCTTTATATTTTTCTAAAATTGATGTTCCATATGTAAAAGCTTATGATGGTTATCAAACCAAGAAATCTTTTCACCTTTGCTCAAAGAAAATACACCATAGTTCTCCATGCAGTAAGGATAAACTAATTTTTCTAAAGTACTACATCCTGACAACATTGAGTATGCTAGAAAATCAATTATAGTTTACATAACTATTGCTCACATCTAGAAGTTTTATTTTCTAAGTATATCATATGTTTCCATACCTAGTTCCCACAAATTATTTAGCTTTATAATATGGAGTTGTAGGAAAATATTCAACTTGACTTTTAGGTTTCTCAGACCAGACATGATAGCACACAAAAATATATATTAAACTTTCATGCACATCCATGGTAGTAAATTATATGATGTAAGAATCACTAGCCATGAAGAGTATCATTATCTTTTTTGTCTAAATGGCTGAAATTCATATGTGCACAACTTTAATCTAATATTTTGACTTTTATCTAAAAAAGATGGATGAATATAGTCAAGTTTCCAAGATGGAGAATCTAAGAAACTCCATATCACACCTTCTTCAGAAGTATGCTTTTTTTGCCAACTCATGTCATTTGTATGACTTCAAATGCAAATAATTTTTACAAATGAGGATTCGAAAATCTTTTAATGAGGAACATATATTTATTGTATCAGTATTAAGCTCACAAATTCAAAAGTGCTAATAATTTAGCTACCTTATTAGTTTATGACTATATAACATGTGTCATCGGAGAATAAGAATACACATATAAAGTAACTATTAAGGATAATTAATGAGCTGCATAAAAGGCATAAATTCATGAATAACCTTCGAAGTAGATATTATTTGATATTATAGTGATAAAGTACTAAAAGAAATACTATTAGGAGATAATAATTGGGGAGTACTCAATAGTTGATAACCACCGTGAATATCAGTAGTATACTAGGTTATTTCTATAATAATCCTATATTCATTAAATAACCAAGTATGATAATATGTAAATTATTTTGATAAGTTTTCATGTGTAATATAATACATCAACCCTAAAATTTAAGAATTTGCCTGAGACCAAAATTATTTTTTCAACTAGAGTAGTATTTAACTAATTGTTGGTTTATCGAACTACTAACACAATTCCTGTGAAATTATTGTCTAGATGAAAAGACTAGTTTTCTACTTGTATTAAAAATATATTTGTGGACTAGTTGGACAAGAGATCCTCAGCCTATAAGGCTTTGAAACTTTTTTTACCTAATGATAAAAATTGGATATCATATCAGAATTGTAACAAAGCTCACCAAGTAGGACTAAATGAAAGAAAAAAGAATTTATTTTTGAGACTATAATAGATTGAATAGTAAAAGTTACACCAATGGTGGAAAGAATCATAGTTAGTAGAGACTTAAATGGACACATATGGTAAAATAACATGAGCTTTGAAAGATATCATTTAAGATATAAGTCTGGAGAAAATAAAGGAATGAGGGAAGTATTCATAGAATTTTTTTAGCTTATGATCTTGTTATAGCTAATAGATACTTTAAAAAGTGAGATGAATACTTGGAGACCTTCAAATGTGATTAAAATAATATATAAATATTTTTTTTCTCTCATTAGGATAAAGGATATAATATTATATAAATACATAAGGTGATACTAGGTGATAGTCTAATAACTCAATATAAACAAGATGTAAATGATATGCACTTTAGGTACAATCACATGGATACTTTGATTAATTATCTGAAAATAAAATGGTAGTATCTAAAGGGAGTAATTGGGTATATTCAGAAAAAAAGCTAGATAATGTAGTTAATTGGTCTTCAGACATAGATGTGAATACTATGTGGAATGAAGTTACTATTAGCATAAAAAAGTATCTAAAGTGATATTAATCATATTTTAGGGAGGTATTTGCTAAATGAGAAAACATGATAGTGAAAATATGACATCAAAAAAATAATTAAGGAAAAATGAGCTTGTTTTAAAGAAATACAGAAGAGTAAGAATAAAGATACTATGAAGTTGCATAAGCAGACAAAAAAGTAATCTAAAAGGGTAATAGTGAAACTAAGTTTAAGGCATATGCTAAATTATATAATAACCTACAAAATAACATAGGGAAAATGATGTCTATAAACTAGCTAGGATGGTAGAGAAGAAAAAAAGAGACATTAGTCATTCAAAGGTGCATTAAGAATGAAAAAAAAATATTTCATAAGTAAAGATTGTTTAATAACAATTTTTAATTTGGATTTATGACAGATATAGATTGTAACTACTATCGTGGAAAAATAACTATATCCCACTTGAAGTTTGGAGGTCATCAATGAGAAATGTGTAATATGGATGACTAAGTTTTTTAACATCATGAAGACCAAGCATATGTGAGATGAATGGAGACAAAATGTTATTATGCCCATTTATAAGAATAATAGGGATTTGAAGATTGTAACTACTATCACGGTATTAAGTTCATCAGCCATACTATGAAATATTATGTGAAAGTGATTGAACATAGATTAACAAGAGAAATAAAGATTTTAGAGAATCAATTTGGATTTATATCAGATATATCAACTATGAAGGCTATTTACTTAGATAATTCATCAATAAATAAAAGAGAAAAAGAAAAACTTATGCAAGACATTTATCAACTCGAAGAAAGCATATGAGAGAGTCCCAAGTGATTTAATGTGTTTATTATTATGTAAGAAAGGGTTATCAACCATGTATATTGAGCTATTTAAAGACATGTATGAGATAGTGAGGCCAAGATTTGGGTTAGTTCAAGATATCATGAGACTTTACTAAGGATCCTCACTTAATCTTTAACTTTTTGTGTTAGTTATAAAAAATGGAAAAGAGATCTCCAAGAAGGTATTCCTTAGTATATGTTATTTGTGTCAAATATTGAGGCCTCTTTTGTCAAAAATGGAGGCTTCAATTGTCAAAGTTAGGTAGCCTAACTTTGACTTCATCTCTCTCACTTTCTACTAAAAATAGAGATGTTGATTAATTCCACATAGCTCTTCTAATTCATTGTGAAGAAGTGAGAAAGAGAGAAGAGGGTGAAGGAAGTGAGGAGAAGTGAGAGAGAAAATTGAGAGTAATTTTCTTTGAGTGTTGTAAACACTATATTTTTTTTTCCCTTTATAGTAAACGATCTGTAGCAGCCCGTGGTGTAGGCAAGTTTGTGCCGAACCACGTAAATCTTGTATGTCTTGATTTATTTAATTTTGTTCATTCTCATAAATCCGGCATATAAGAATTGTTGTTTTGTTCTTAACAACTGGTATCGGAGGAGGTTATAGGCACTAGGATATTCTTAGTATGCACTGTGGTTGCAGCGTTGTCTGACCTTCAACATCAGAAAAGAATATTTCTTGACCTTTTTTTTTTCTGTCAATTTTCGAGCGAAGTTACTATTCACGTAAATAGTGAATTTCGTGAATAGTTAAAATTTGTCGGCAGTTCTGGTTTGTCGACAAAGGTGTTGTAATACATGGTGGTTCGCAGGAATAGTCAGAAACGATCCAGAGGCTGCTAGATTCAAGAAGGAGCAATGGCTGCAGATGAAGGGAAGGTGAAAATTGAGAAGTTCGACGGCGCGGACTTCAGTTTTTGGAAAATGCAGATTGAAGATTATCTGTACCAGAAAAAGCTGTATCAACCTCTCTTAGGAAAGAAGCCAGATAATATGAAGGAAGATGACTGGAATCTTCTCGACAGACAAGCCCTCGGAGTTATTCGATTGACGTTGTCACGTAATGTTGCCTTTAACATAGTAAAGGAAAAGACCACGGCGAGTCTTATGGCGGCTCTCTCCAGTATGTATGAAAAGCCATCAGCTTCAAACAAAGTTCATTTAATGAGACGATTATTCAATTTGCGGATGACGGAAGGGGCATCAGTGGCTCAACATTTGAATGAACTCAACACAATCACAACCCAGCTGAGTTCTGTGGAAATTGAGTTCGACGATGAAGTTCGAGCTTTGATTCTCTTGTCATCTCTACCAGACAGTTGGAATGCCACAGTTACAGCAGTCAGCAGTTCGTCAGGTAACAGTAAATTGAAATTTAACGATGTTCGGGATCTGGTATTGAGTGAAGAAATTAGACGGAGAGAATCAGGTGAATCATCAACCTCTTCAGTATTACATACAGAGTCAAGAGGAAGAAATTCAACCAGAGGTAAAGGTCGGAGCAGCTCAAAGAGCAGGAGATTCAGATCCAGGAATCCTAGTAATTCTAATAGCTCAAAGAATATTGAGTGTTGGAATTGTGGGAAGACTGGGCACTACAAAAATCAGTGTAGGAGTACACCAAAGGACCAGGAGATGAAGGCAGGGGCAAATGTTACTTCCACCTCAGAAGGAGATGACGCGTTGATTTGCTCTCTGGAAAGTAAGGAAGACTCTTGGGTATTAGACTCAGGAGCATCGTTCCATGCTACTTCACAGAAGGAACTCTTTGAAAGGTATGTCCCTGGAAATCTTGGGAAAGTATACCTTGGTGATGATCAACCTTGTGCTATTATTGGTAAAGGTGTAATAAAGGTTAAGTTGAAAGGGTTAGTATGGGAACTGAAAGATGTCAGGCATATTCCCGACCTGAGAAAGAACTTAATCTCAGTTGGGCAGTTGGCCAATGAAGGCTACACCACAGTCTTCCAGGGTGATGATTGGAAGATTTCAAAAGGCGCAATGACTGTTGCTCGAGGCAAGAAGAGTGGTACTCTTTACATAATAGCAGATGCACGATGTTCAATTGCTGTTGCAGTAGGCACTGAAACTCCCAAATTATGGCATCAAAGATTAGGTCACATGAGTGAGAAGGGGATGAAGATTATGCAATCAAAAGGAAAACTCTCATGTCTACAATCAGTGGAGATAGACATGTGCGAAGATTGCATACTTGGAAAGCAGAAAAGGGTCAGCTTTCAGACAAGTGGCAGAACCCCGAAGAAAGAGAAGTTAGAGCTTGTTCACTCTGACGTTTGGGGGCCAACGACAATCTCATCCATTGGTGGGAAACACTACTTTGTGACTTTCATCGATGATCACTCTCGGAAGGTATGGGTTTACTTCCTAAAGCATAAGTCTGAAGTATTTGAGGCTTTCAAGAGATGGAAAGCTATGGTTGAAAATGAGACAGGTCTAAAAATCAAAAAGCTCAGAACCGACAATGGTGGTGAATATGAAGACACCAGACTTAAGAAGCTGTGTTATGAGAACGGGATAAGAATGGAGAGAACTGTGCCCGGTACACCTCAACACAATGGTGTAGCAGAGCGTATGAATCGGACATTGACAGAAAGAGCCAGAAGCATTCGTATACAGTCAGGTTTACCAAAGCAATTCTGGGCAGAAGCAGTCAACACAGCAGCTTACTTGATCAACCGAGGTCCATCGGTACCATTGGAGCATAGAATACCAGAGGAGGTATGGAGCGGAAAAGACGTCAAACTCTCACACCTAAGAGTTTTCGGCTGTGTAGCTTACGTGCATATTAGTGATCAAGGCAAGAATAAACTTGATCCTAAATCAAAGATATGCACCTTCATTGGTTATGGAGTAGATGAGTTCGGTTACCGTGTTTGGGATGATGAAAACAAGAAGGTGATCCGCAGCAGAGATGTCATTTTTAACGAAAAGGTGATGTACAATGACAAACATAAAACTGACGTCGGTGACTTAAAGCAGAGTAAGCCGGTATTTGTAGAAGCAGATGACATCCCAGATGATACTCCAACAGAGCAGATAATGACAAGTCCTCAGCATGAGGAACAAAGCAGTGTGCAACAATCCGACACAGTACCTCCTACTCCAACTCCTGTATTGAGAAAGTCCTCTCGACCTCACGTGCCTAACAGGAGATACATGAATTATATGTTGCTGACTGATGGAGGAGAACCTGAATGCTATGATGAGGCATGTCAGACCAAAGATGCTAGCAAGTGGGAGCTTGCCATGAAAGAGGAGATGAAGTCTCTAATCTCCAATCAAACATGGGAACTAACTAAGTTACCTGTAGGGAAGAAGGCACTTCACAACAAATGGGTGTATCGAGTAAAAGAAGAGCACGATGGTTCCAAGAGATACAAAGCTCGACTCGTTGTCAAAGGATTTTAGCAGAAGGAGGGAATTGACTACACTGATATTTTTGCTCCAGTCGTGAAGCTCAATACAATCAGAACAGTATTGAGTATTGTTGCTAGTGAAGATCTTCATCTTGAACAATTGGACGTGAAGACTGCATTCCTTCATGGAGACTTGGATGAGGAGATATACATGCAACAGCTAGAAGGTTTCTCAGAAACAGGGAAGGAGAACATGGTGTGCAGACTTAAGAAGAGCTTGTATGGCCTGAAACAAGCCCCAAGGCAGTGGTACAGGAAATTTGATAGTTTCATGCACAAGGAAGATTTCCAAAAGTGCAATGCCGATCACTGTTGTTACTTCAAGAGATATAGTTCCAGTTATATCATTTTACTACTGTATGTTGATGACATGCTGGTAGTAGGTTCAGATATGGATGATATCAGAAGGTTGAAGCAGCAATTGTCAAAGGAATTTGACATGAAAGATTTAGGCCCAGCAAAGAAGATTCTTGGAATGCAAATCACAAGAGATAAGCAGAAAGGACTCTTGCAGTTATCTCAAGCAGAGTACATCAATCGTATTTTGAAGAGATTCAACATGAGTGATGCCAAGCCAGTCAGTACACCCTTGGCCAGTCATTTTCATCTATCCAAGGATCAGTCTCCAGAAACGAAGGAAGAGAGAGAATTCATGGCTAAAGTTCCTTATGCCTCAGCCATTGGAAGTTTGATGTATGCAATGGTTTGTACAAGACCAGACATTGGCTATGCAGTGGGAGTTGTAAGCAGATTTATGTCAAATCCAGGCAAAGCTCATTGGAAAGCAGTGAAATGGATCTTGAGGTATCTACGAGGCACCACAGAAAAATGTTTGTACTTTGGAGAAGGAGAGCTAAAAGTACAAGGATACGTAGATGCGGACTTTGGAGGTGAAGTTGATCACCGAAGAAGCACCACTGGTTATATATTCACCGTTGGAAGTACAACTGTTAGTTGGATGTCAAGATTGCAGGAAATTGTCACTCTATCCACTACAGAGGCTGAATATGTGGCAATGACTGAAGCTAGTAAAGAGATGATATGGCTTCAGGGTTTGTTAATAGAGTTGGGATTCAAGCAAGGCAAGAATGTTCTATATAGTGATAGTCAGAGCGCAATACACTTGGCAAAGAATTCAGCATTTCATTCTAGAACCAAGCATATTGGACTCCGTTATCACTTTATCAGATCTCTACTGGAGGATGGGGTGTTAAAGTTGGAGAAAATCCAAGGAAGCAAGAATCCAGCTGATATGTTAACAAAGACGGTGACTATTGACAAACTGAAGTTGTGCTCAACTTCAGTTGGCTTGCAAGAATAGCAAGGTAAGGAAAAGCTGCTGCATCGATCAAAGTGTGAAGACAGATTGAAATCAGTCTTCAAGTGGGAGATTGTCAAATATTGAGGCCTCTTTTGTCAAAAATGGAGGCTTCAATTGTCAAAGTTAGGTAGCCTAACTTTGACTTCATCTCTCTCACTTTCTACTATAAATAGAGATGTTGATTAATTCCACATAGCTCTTCTAATTCATTGTGAAGAAGTGAGAAAGAGAGAAGAGGGTGAAGGAAGTGAGGAGAAGTGAGAGAGAAAATTGAGAGTAATTTTCTTTGAGTGTTGTAAACACTATATTTTTTTTTCCCTTTATAGTAAACGATCTGTAGCAGCCCGTGGTGTAGGCAAGTTTGTGCCGAACCACGTAAATCTTGTATGTCTTGATTTATTTAATTTTGTTCATTCTCATAAATCCGGCATATAAGAATTGTTGTTTTGTTCTTAACAATTTGCAAATGAATAATGTTAGTTGATGAGAATGAAGAATACGTATGTAAGATACAAAAAATTTAGAGGGTAGCACATGAGTCTAAGTGGTTTAAAATTTGTAGTAGCAAGTTGAGTGTTATAAATATGAGTTTAATCATGTTAAGAGTGATAATTGTGTGATAATGTAAATATGAAAGTTAAAAGTATCAACAAAAATGAAATGCATAGGATCTATCTTAATTAGAGATGATAAGGTCAACAAAAATGTATCTTATAGGATAAGATGGAATGACCAAATAGAAAGCTATCTCAATATATTTTTTTTATAGGCAAAATGGCAGAAATCAAATAGAATAACTATAGCATCGATCATGTTTTATGGAAGTGAATATTAATCAAACAGGAAACAACATATACAAATGAAAAGATAAAGATAACATAAATAAGGATGATATGGTGGAATGGCAACAAGGTTAGGAATGATAAAATTAGAAATTAAGTTATTGGGAACAAAATCAGTATGTCTCATATAAATGCTAAGATATAGGAAAGAAGAGCCTCAAGTAGTTTGGTCACATCCAATATAAACCTCATAGTTTACCAGTTAAGAAGTTTATGACTAATCTAGTGGAAGAAGACAAATAATTAGAGGTAGGCATAGGAGGAATTGGATATGAGTTAGAGATAAATATTTCAAAACTAAAGGTTTAAGAATAGACATGGATCTAAAAAAGTGTATTACAAAAGTAGGATCCATACAATCAAAGCTGACCTCGGGTAGTTGATATAATGCTTGGTTCACAACAATGATGATAAATTCAATGCCTATAACTTTAACAAATTGAGCTATATTTGAATTATATAAAATTTATAATTAGTAAGTTTTTTAACCTATATTTTTAATATTGTTTGCATTAGAAATTAAAATTATATTTTTAATAATTATTTATCACATATCTAATATTTGATTAATTCATTTTCTAGCACACATATATTATATATTAGCCAATACCTAAATCAATGAATACTATATTATCAATAAGTTTATTTTAGCACAAATATTATGTATAAAATATAAATTGTGAGATATAAAAATGATTTGAAATATATTACTCATTATTCAAAGGATATAACCTTGAAGAAATGAGCAAATTTATAAAAGACAAATTCCTTAATTGTATGTTTTTTTTATGCCAATATTTATAATCATAGTAATTATTCTAATTATTTCAATAATATTTGATCTGATATCAATATTTGATTAATCCTAGTGTTTGTCACATAAACAATTTCAATCAAAAAATTATTCTTTATATATAACTAAATAAGCCAAATTTCAAAATAAATAATTTCTCAATAGCAAGTTGTTACATTTTGATGTTGAGCCATTGTAAGTATATTAGTTCTTTTCATGAAAATTATTTATCTCATATCTAATATTTGATTAATGCATGAATCAGGTGTGCAATATATATATCAACAAATTAGTCTACAGTTGAACTAACAAAACGTATTATTCACAAGCTTATTTTAACATAAATATTGAGAAAAATATTGAATTTGAGAGATAAAAATAATGTAAAAATAAGTCGTTAGTATCTAACTGCTATAGCATTAAATAAATGTGCCAAAATTCAAAATTAAAAAATTTAATATTTTAAGTTTTTTCTCCTAAATTTTTGATCAATTCAAATATTCTAATTACTTTTTAAATAATTTTTTAAATAATTTCTAATATGTAATCAATTCATTTTTTTTGTAAAGCAAAAAATATCTAACAAATTACTTTGTATTTAAAACATCATAGCATATTATCCATGAGCTTATTATAACTAAAATATTGAGAAAAAAAAATTACTTTGAGAAAGAAAATAATAATTTGATAAAAAATAATGTTTATTCAAAGAAAAATGATTTGACAACTTTAACAAATTTTGAGCTAAAATTCATAAATATATAGTTCCTTTTTGTAAATCATTTTGCCTAGATTTTGAATTATTATATATATTCTAATTTTATCTTTAAACATATATATCTCATACCAAATCATTATAAGTATTCTAACCATATTTTTAATTTTAATTTATCTCAAATCTAATATTTGATTAATTTTTTTTTTTTTTTTGCGAAATATTTAATATCTATCAACAAAGTAGTTTAGATATATATAGACACTGATTCACTAAGAAGTTCATTTTAATTAAGAATATTGAATTCAAAATTTATTTATATATTTTTTCACCATGATTATGAATCACTACAAGTATTCAATTTTGTTTTATAATTATTTACATATATTTGATTACTACATATTTTTTTCTGACATACAATATCAATCAAACTATTAGTCGATACTTGAATTAATAAAATATATAATTCAAATATTTATTTTAACAAAAATATCAAATACATAACATAATTTGAAAGAGTCAAAAACGAATTGATAAGACAAGTTCATTATCTAAAGGATATAACATTAACGAAATAAAGCAAAATTCAAAAGAAAACAAATTGCATGTTAGTATATTTAAAACCAATATTGTAATGTATTTAGTTTTATTTAGAATAATAATCTATCTCATATTTAATATTTACTTAATTTTTTCTGTGGTTTGTAAAAAAAAATTAACAAATCAGCTTACTATTCAACAAACAAGTCATTTTACTCAAAGGTATTAGATAATCAACATGAATTGCATGCGCCAATAAGTATCAAGAGTACATTAACTATTAACATAATTAAAACATGTCATAAAAACTCTCATTCTCCTCAAAATTGTCGTTCCTTCAATCTCTCTCTCTCTCTCTCTCTCCCTCCTCATTACCTATAATTGAGAAAGAATCATTTTCAACTACTAGACAATGATTAGACAATTGTGCATTACCTTTACCAAGTTTCCTATTAGCAATTGAAAATGATATATCCCATGATGAACTTCTTTTCAAATAGGAGACTCATTACGATTGTGTCCTGAAAATTGTGTGTGTGTGTGTGTGGTGCGCATGTTTAATAGAGTAAAAGTAAAATGTCCCAACCAATTCATTCATTTATCTAGTAATCATAGTAAAATCTATATATATTAGTAGAAGCTCCCAGGTTTGATCAGATAACTAAGAAAACTCAATAAATTGAACATATAAAAGTAGAAGCTCCCTACTATCAAATTTGTTTTAAAAATAGGAACTTAGTTGCGAACTAAATTAGAGGATAGATAAGCTCCTTAATCAAATATTTTATATTCTCAATGGTGCAAGACCCTACATCATGCAATTTTAATTGAATGAATGAGTGATCAAATGCAATTTTATATTCACAAATATAAGAACATATTGCATTGGAATTCATGTTAAATTTATAGTTAGACCAAATTTAATTTTGAAAGGCTCATCATTCAACTATATTATAAATAAAAATTAGAAAAATAGTTTCATGTCTAAGAATATAATTGTACTAATAATAACTTTAGATGTTATATGTCATATTTGTACCTAGTTTGATTATAAGAATATGTAATACATCCACACACATTTTTTGGTCGGCCTAGGTTGGGTAGAATAAATTGGTTCAAAAAACTTGATTTAATTAAAAATAAAATCTGGTTAGATTTTATTTTGGTTAATAATTTAAATTTAATATATGGTATTTGTTTAATTATTCAATAATGATGAGATTAATTTATTTTTTGCATGTAGTACTAATAGAGTGTTCACATGAAACTAGAGTGCCAGCATTTTTTTAATATGGAAAGAAATAAAGGAAAAATAATGTTAATTGGTCACAACTTCAAATACAAAATTATTTATTAGTCCAATTTTTAAAAATTTTAAAAAATATGTCCCTAATATAAAAATATTTATGTCCTTGGTATATTTTTAGAATAAATTTAAAAAATGGGGACAAGGTAAATATTTTCGCCCTGGCACCCTAAACAGTATTATCCACGTGTTAAAATTTTAAGTGGATGAAACTTTTAATTAAATATTATTGAATTCAAGTCATGTGAACCTGAACTGCACCCAACTTTATCAAAAATAAAAAAAAACAAAAACAATTTCAACGGATGAAACTTATAAATGCTGCCGACTCAACGTCCAAATTTGTGGTAGAGCCTCCATAAATGCCGACTCCAATGCCAAAACAAACAGTATGCATCATTCGCGAACGCGCCAAATACCCTAGAGCAGTGAAAATGAAAGCTCTACTTGGACTTCTTCTGCTATCTTCCTCTCGTTTCTGTTGACGGGATGTTCGTTAAGTTGAGCGGGCTTAGAGTTAAATTACTACTATGCCCTTAATGAGCAATTATTGATTTATTGCTATAAAGTATTTCTTTATTGTTTCTTTTATCTTAATTATCAGAAGGGATATAAAAACCCATTTTTTTCTTGACCTAGCTATTGGCTGAACATATTTTTTCTAAGAGTTTGATATTCTCTTCTCTTCTGCTCTTCTTCTTCTCTGTTCTGTGCTTTTATTTCTTAAGAATTCCTTGTTTAAAACATGGAATTGTTGTTCTAAAACAACATTGTGGTATCAGAGTCTTGATTACTAACTGAGATCGAGATTATTTTTGAATATTTTTCAAATCTAATTTCTCCAGATTAGGCGTTCTCTGAAAACCTAATTATTTTTCACAAATTTCTTAAGATCGAACATAGATCTGACCAGATCTACTAAGATCTAAAGGTTTTGTGGTTTTTAAAACCTATTTTTTACAAAACCCTAACTTTCTGTTCAAATTTTTCAAGTGTTCTTTAAAATAATTATGTTTTCAAAAGCTCAAAACTCATCAAACTCGAGTTCGATTCCTATTCCCTTGTTTGATGGTGAAAATTTTGACTACTGGCTTGTTAAAATGCAAACATTATTTATCTCCCAAGATATATGGGAAATTGTGGTTTCTGGATATGTAGAAGCCCCAAATTTCTCCATTCTGGAAGGTAAGGAATTGATGCAAAAGAAGGAATTACGAAAATTAAATGTCAAAGCATTACTTTTCATCCAATAGGGTGTAAGTAATATAATATTTCCCCGATTGCTTGGCTGCACTCAAGCCAATGAGGCTTGGGACCTCCTAATCGAGGAATACCAAAAAGATAAGAAGGCTCGAGGAGCTCTTCTGCACTCCTTGAGAAAAGATTTCAAGAATCTAAGTATGAAAAACTCAGATTCTCTTACTGAGTTTTCAACTCAGTTTCTCGATATAGTTAATCAACTTAAGATTCATGGAGAAAACATCTCTGAGACTCTATTAGTTGAAAAACTACTAATCTGTATGCCTGATAAATTTGATGCCATTGTGGCAGTAATAGAGGAAACCAAGGATTTATCAAAGCTCTCAATCCAGCAAGTTCTGAGTTCCTTAAAGTCTTACGAAAGTCGATTACTGAAGAGGGCAGAAAGTTATGGAGAAACTACAATGCAATCAAGATGGGAAGAAAATTCAAACAATGCCGAAATTCAATACAGAGACATGAGGAGTAAGAAAAGCACACAAAGGTATGAGTTTAAAAATAAAAACAAAAATAAAATTAAAACAGGCTCTTCTTCTACTCTCTCAATTGACTCACCTAAGGACCAATCTATCTCTTGCAATATATGCAAGAGATTAAACCACACTGTGACTGAGTGTTGGTTTCGAAAACAGAATCAATGTCAAAACTGTAAAAGGTTTGGGCATAATTTGAAGAACTCTAAAAGCATCTCCAAACAGAATGCTGGTTTTACAGAGCGAGTAGCCTCTGTAGAACATCTGTTTTATGCAAATGAAACAGAAAATACACCTTCGATAAATACCTGGTTTCTGGACAGTGGCTGCTCAAACCACATGTCTGGAAATAAGGAAATATTTGTGGATTTACTTCCAGTGGTAAATTCACAAGTCAAACTGGGCAATGGTGAATTAGTTCATGCGCAAGCCAAGGGCAGAGTGGTAGTACCCACCTGCTCTGGAACAAAATTCATAAAAGATGTACTTCTGGTTCCTACCTTGGACCAGAATTTACTAAGTGTTGGCTAGTTAATTGAAAAGGGTTATAAACTGTCATTTGAAAATAAAACGTGTGAAATTTTTGATCATGGCAGTGATCAACCCTCATGGACAGTAAAAATGTCAAGTGGAAGAAGTTTTCCACTGACATTTGCTGAGAAAACAGATAAGGCATTCTCTATGAATGTCCAATCTGTGGCTTCTCTATGGCACAGAAGGTTTGGGCATTTAAATTATTTAGACCTAAAAAACATTTTTCAAAATAATTTAGTAAAAGGAGTGCCTTCAAACCTAGTACTACCTACCTCTGTCTGTGAAGAGTGTTCACTGGGAAAACAAACCAGGAAGAGCTTTCCAAAGCACTCTACCTGGAAAGCTTCCAAACCCTTAGAACTACTGCATGCTGACATATGTGGTCCTATGTTAGTGAAATCACTAGGTAGCAGTAGTTACTTCTTACTGTTTATTGATGATTGCACGAGACATATATGGGTATTCTTCCTGAAGCACAAGTCTGAGGCACTTGAATGCTTCAAGCAGCTTCTATCACTTGTCAAAAGACAATCTGGACTAAGTGTTAAGACACTTAGAACAGATAGAGGAGGTGAGTTCCTCTCTCAAAAATTCACAAACTTCTGTGAATTCAAAGGAATAGCTAGGCAGCTTACCACTGCCTACACACCACAACAAAATGAAGTTGTGGAGAGAAAAAATAGAACTATAATGGAAATGGCCAGATCACTTCTAAATGAGAAAGACTTACCAAAAACCTTTTGGGCAGAGGCAATGAACACATCAGTGTATCTGCTCAATAGGTGCCCTACCAAAGTACTGGAAAATCTAACTCCAGTGCAAGCTTGGACTAGAAGGAAACCTAATGTCAAACACTTAAAGGTATTCGGGAGTGTTTGTTACTCTCATATACCAAGTGCACAAAGAACCAAATTAGACTCAAAGAGTCTAAAGTGCATTTTAGTAGGATACAGTCAGCAATCCAAGGGTTACAGATTGTATTCACCAGAAACTAAGTCATTTCTGGTGAGTAGAGACATTTTAATTGATGAAAATAGTAAGTGGGTTGAAAATTTAATTGAAGCAAACTGTGGAACCAAAAATGGTTGCACAGAAGCTGCTGCAACTAGCAATAAATTAATAAGCGCTCCAAGGTATGATTTCAGCTCACCCTCTGTTTTTTCTTCTGAATTTTCTTCTGATTCTTTTTCTGAATATGATTCTGAATGCAAGTCTAAATCTGTTTCTGAATACAGTAATTGTTCCTCACCTAATTCTGAATCTATGACTGAACCAAATAAAATAACACCTGTAAAATATAAAGACTTGATGGATATTTACCAGAGATGTAATTACGCCTCAGTTGAGTCACTCAACTATGAAGAGGCTGTAAAACATCAATTCTGGTTCAAAGCGATGCAGACAGAAATGTCTGTCATTGAGAAAAATAACACTTGGACCTTAGTGGACTTACCCCAAAATAAACACAGCATAGGTGTTAAGTGGATTTATAGGATTAAGACTAAATCAAATTCAAATCAGCATGTATACAAGGCTCGATTGGTAGCTAAAGGTTACTCACAAAAACCGGGCATAGACTACCATGAAACTTTTGCTCCAGTAGCAAGGTTAGAAACCATAAGGCTTTTAATAGCCTTAGCTGGACAGAAAGGCTGGAATTTATTCCAATTAGATATAAAGTCTGCCTTTCTAAATGGAAAACTTAAGGAAGAGATATATGTAGAACAACCCCCTGGGTTTGTAAAAAAGGGGTGTGAATATTGTGTTTATAAATTAAATAAGGCTTTATATGGGTTGAAACAAGCTCCTCGTGCTTGGTATCAACAAATCAACTCATACTTTCTGAATCAAGGATTCAGTAAAAGTAAGAGTGAGCCTACACTCTATATTAAAAGAGATAACTATTCTAGAATTTTAATTGTTTCTTTATATGTAGATGATATTATTTTTACAAGCAATAAAACTGAATTAATAAATAACTTTAGGAGAGAAATAGAAGCTAAATATGAGATGTCTGACCTAGGAAAACTAAAACAATTCTTAGGACTTGAAATAACTCAAGACACAAGTGGTGTGTCCATTTCTCAAATTACATATATTAAACAATTGTTGAAAAGTTTTGGAATGAGTGACTGCAAGCCTATATCTACCCCCTTGGAAGTAAATTAGAAATTACTTACAGCTCAAGGTAAACCTGTAAATGAAAAGACATATAGAAGCTTAATTGGAAGCTTGCTGTATGCATCAGCAACCAGACCTGATATAGTATATTTTGTTCACCTATTGTCACGGTTTATGCATTGTCCAAATCATATACACTTAAGTGCTGCCAAATGGATATTGAGATATCTTAAAGGTACACTTAACTTAGGTCTGAAATATCACAAAGTCAACCATACAGAAATTATTAGTTATTGTGATAGTGATTGGAGAGGAAATCCAGATGATTACAAAATTACCTCTAGATATGTGTTTAATTTAGGAACTGCGGCTGTTTCTTGGTAATCAAAGAAATAATCAACCGTAGCCCTGTCCACTACTGAAGCTGAATATGTTTCAGCTTCAGTTGCAACCTCCCAAGCCTTATGGCTTAGAAAATTGTTGGGTGACTTAGATAAATTTCAAAAACATCCAACAAAAATTATGTGTGATAATCAATCGACTATATCTATTACGAGTGATATGGTAATGCATAGTCGAACTAAACACATAGGTTTAAAATATCACTTCATTAAGGATGCAATTGAATCTAATGAAGTTAAATTGGTTTTTTGTAGTACCGAAGAACAAGTAGCCGATATATTTAAGAAGTCCCTGCCGAGAGAAAAGCTTGTCTATTTGAGAGAAAAGCTTGGTCTGATCTCAACTACATCGAATGGGGGGGACTGTTGACGGGCTGTTCGTTAAGTTGAGCGGGCTTAGAGTGAAATTACTACTATGCCCTTAATGAGCAATTATTGATTTATTGCTGTAAAGTATTTCTTTATTGTTTCTTTTATTTCAATTATCAGAGGGGATATAAAAACTCATTTTTTTCTTGACCTAGCTGTTGGCTGAACATATTTTTTCTAAGAGTTTGATATTGGTTTCCTGCTGCGCGATTCTCTTCTTCTCTTCTCTTCTGCTCTTCTTCTTCTCTGTTCTATGCTTTTATTTCTTAAGAATTCCTTGTTTTAAACATGGAATTCTTGTTCTAAAACAATAGTTTCTGTGTCTCGTAACTTGTTGGCCATCGCCCCGCCCAGCAGGGGATGTATGGCACAAGACGGCTCGTCCTGTGTCTTTCCTGTTGAAACCCAAAATGATACAACAGGTGAGTGACAAGACGAGACCAAAGCCAACAGGCACCACCACACAAAGATTGTCTCCTGGAGGCCATGGACCCCAGCATAATTGAATTTCACCTGGTAAAAAAAATATCGTTGAGTTTGTCATATCTCTTATCCTATGCAAAATGCATGTATCGCAACAAGATGCAGCATCTCCAACCCACTCTCTATTTATTCAATTTTTGCTATTTTAGCTAGCCAAACACAAAAAATCATTTCCAGCCCACTCTATATTCCACTCTATTTTCTATTTCCTACTTTACTCAAAATTATCAATAAATGTAGAGAGTCAATTGAGATATCTAAATTTTCTATTTCCCTTTTTTTATCTCTATCTCTCTCTCTCTCTCTATATGTGAATTTTTTAAAATTATTGGAAGTTTGGATAAAATATAGAGTGTGGTTGGAGTGTATTCTAAAAATTGATAGCTAAAATAGTGAATTTAATATTTAAATATATTTGAGTAGCTATTTTGTTGAGTGTGTTTGGAGATACTCTAATAATAGATAGTTATAATCTGGTGTGAATAAGGATGTTGAAACTGTTGTCCAAGTTGTGAAAATGAAAGTAGTAGTGTTCCCAAAATGATTTTGTTTGGCTTTGTTGTAGTAATTTCTCTTAAATCATCATTATCTCCGTTAAAACAATTCTGATCCCAAGGTTTTCGAGTTTTGTACGTAAATAATATATTTAAAATAAAAAATCCAAAATTTAAATCTGGTTTCGAAAATATTCCCAAACTAGTATGTCAGGAAACAGCGTGACAATGTCCATCGTTGTGAACGGCGACTATTGTCATGCTGTTGATTTTTTAAAATCAGAAATTGGCGTTGTGAATGCCGGTTATTGAAATATCATTATCGTTATCTCAGTTCATTTCTCACCTTTCGCCCCCTCAATCCTCACCCCTCGCCCCTTGCCCCTCACCCCTTGCCCCTAGCCCCTCGCCCCTAGCCCCTCGCCCCTAGCCCCTTGCCCCTCGCCCCTCACCCCTTGCCTGTCTACCCTCACCTCTCGCTCCTCTCTTCCCACCCCTCTCCATCCGCCCGTCTCCAAGAACTCCTTCGTGGAGCTCCGTCGAGCTCCAGCGAGCTCGAAGTGGAGCTCGACTGAGCTCTACGATGGAGCTTGAGGAGCTCCATTGAGCTCCAGCGAGCTCAAAGTGGAGAGGGTAAGAATTCCATTGAGATTTAGTAGAGGATCAGATGATCATCCTGAAGAAGGGTGAGATGCAGAAGCTGTTCCGATAGTGAAGGGCGTTTTTATCAATCATGTTGTTGGATTGAACTCAGTAAAAGCTCCAGTTTTACTCGGGATTGAAGGTTCGCCGTACAGTAGGATTTTCATGAAGAACATTAGCTATCCTGGCTTGTCATCATCTTCTTCCTGGCATTGTGAATTTATATGGGGGTTTGCAGAAAACATGGTTCCCTTGTCTTGCTCTCGGTTGCAGGATAATCGTTCCTCGACTATTTGTTCGTTCTTTTGAAGATGAAGCTTGATTCATCATGGTTGGGCTTTATTCTTAAAACTAACATGATTTTGAGCTTGATTCTGCTTTTGTTCATTCCAAATCTATTTCTTGTAATCTTTAATTAGATAACAAAGCTATTCCTAGAACATGTGGATTCTAATTGATTTTTTTAGTTTTTCATCCGAAGTGATTCTCTGGCACAATAGTTCGCTCTCTCGGCGAAGTTCCTCGACATACTGTTGTACAACTAGTATGGATACTGAGGCAACAAAATCAAACAAAACGAACAAATCTCTGATTACACCAAGTTTCGGGTACTCGCTCCAATCCATAAGACCAGCTGTCAACGAGGACATTGTGTCTTGACTTCTACCGACCATGAATAAGTCATGGTCACTGTCCATCGATCTGGTCACAGCCACCATTTCTTCGTCGTTGTTCACTCGTTGTAGAACACGTACTCGTTGTTGGTGGTATGCATCCGGAACTCGTCAATATACTTTTCATCATCCTGCTTCTCTATCTGATTTTCCGTTTCCATCTTTAACAATCTCAAATCAGAAGGATGATCAATGTTGTGTCTTGCTGATTCATTCACGTCATCTCCGGGAAGGAATCTCGTGACTGTGAGATTCATGTCGGGATGCTACGACATTCGCTATGCATATGCCAGTGCTTCTTTATTGCTTGGTCCTCTGAAGAACAGGACAACAATGTGATGCGACACCTGATTCACAGCTAGTCGATTTAATCTGCTTAGTCCTTGATCTACTAGGTCACCAATCGAGCAAGGTGCATTCTCCGAGATGTTCTGGTTCACCATGTGAAATGCCGAATTTGTGGCCTTCATTGCCCGGTCAACTATCTGTTTCTTGTGAAATGGGATGATTATGAATGATATTCGCTTGTCCTCGGCCCGGTGACAGACAACTTCGTGCATCGTCGCATGAGGAGAAATGGCAATAAGTGATTGCACAAAGGAAAATAACTGGTGATGTTCGTAGTTCTCGAAGGCGTGGATTATGTGATCGGACTGCACTTGACTTTTGTTCAGTACTGGTCGTCCAAACTTCCGAGTGTTATGGACGATGAGCATAGCAGAAGCTCGGCCTATCAGCTCCACCAAGTGCAGGACATACATGCACATCAGAGATTTCTTGCTAGGATTTGAAATTTCCACGAGGTTGATGATGGTCTGAATGTTTCAAGGCTTGTGGACCGATACCAAGAGCTCCATAGTCGAGCTCCGGCAAGCTCCACTTCGAGCTCGTAGGAGCTCGACGAAACTCTATGAAGAACCTCTTGGAGATGGTCAGGGGGAGAGGGGTGGAAAGAGAGGGGCAAGAGATGAGGGGCGAGGGGCAAGGGGTGAGGGATGAGCTAGCAAGGGGCAAGGGGCGAACTGGCGAGGGGCGAACTGGCGATGGTCGAGGGGCAAAAGGTTAGCTGAGATAACGATAATGCTATTTTCAATAGTCGGCATTCACATTGATGGGCATTGCCACGTTGTTTTCAGACGCACTAGTTTGGGAATATTATTGAAACCAGATTTACATTTGGATTTTTTTTTTAAATGCATTATTTCCGTATAAAACTCTAGGTTTTCCCATTTCAAAAACTGATTTTTTGTGTTGCTAAAATATACAGATTTTATGTTTTGTGATATCCAAACATAATTATCCCCAAAACAAATGCACCCATATTGGAAAGAGAAATCTAAAAGGGAATAACATAACATAATTAAGTGTAAGGAATTCAATGAAAGTATTTTTGTTTTTGCTTATTTTTTATTATTTTTTTAAAATATGGGTAAAATTATGTTTTGGTCTACTCTCAAGAAAATAATTGAAAAAAAATATAATTTTTAATATTTTAAAGAATTTATTGTATTGAAAATAAATAAAATACCATATAAATATATATGAACTTGTTTTCATAAATTCTATACTAGCCATTTAAATTATGAATAAGCAAAAATAATTAAGAAATATATTACAATATTTTTAAGTAAAAATTATATAATAATTAAATAATACTTAATTTAAATACTCGTAACTAAATACGTGTACATGCATGTATACACTATTGTCAATCCATCAATATATAGATAAGTATTGTTCAAAATAGATCATTATACTCATGTATATGAATGCACTATATACACATGAATCGATATATGTTTATATATATATTATTTATTTATTTATTTATTTTTAATATAAACAATTTACAATAATTTATTTTAGATAAATTTTCAAAATCAAAAAGTTTTAATTACATTTACACACACACACACACACACACACACACACAAACACATTAAGGTGTGTGTGTTTGTTTGTTTGTTTTTAAGATTAATGATTTATAATATTTTAGTTTAATTAAATTTTCAAAATCAAAAACATTTTAAGACATTTTCACACACACACACGTGTGTGTGTGTGTGTGTGTGTGTGTGTGTGTGTGTGTTTATATTTGTTTTTAATACACCAAAAAAAAGATGGATTTAGAAATGAAATTAGAAATTCTTAAATTCATTTCTAAAATTAGGAAAAGATTTGAAACAGATTAGAAATAGAATTTATAAAACCAGAAAAAAATCAAAATGGAAAAAGCTTGTGGATTGTATATCCTTCATATTTTGATTGAACACATTTCATCCATAAATATAGTATTAAATTATGATTTTTATTTTATCCCGTAAATTATAATTTTTGAGAATGGTTATATTTGTGTATTTTCTTAATACGTATAATTTCTTTTCATTTTTAACTTTGATATTGGGTTCTATCTTATTGTTTTGATGAAATATTATAAATATAATTGATAAATTATATTTTTTTTATATTTTTTTACAATTTTTTCTCATACTTTGATTTGTAAAATTTTTTGTAACACAATTGAATTATGATTTTTTTTGTGTATTTTGTTATTAACCTATAGTTAGGATCTCTACAATTATTTTGCATTTTGTTTCCTTTCTAGGATTATATGAAATTTAAAATTTTCAAATGGAATAACTCATATTAATGGCACAACCTTAGCAATTAACAATTTATAATTATTAAACCAAATACTAAAACTATATTTGTAATAACAATAAAAATGGAAAAAAAGATTATGATGGCATGCAATTAGAATAGTAAAACATAACTAACAAATGTAAAACTAAAAAAAGTAGAAGCTAATTTAAAAATTTATATAGTTGTTTGATCTAGATTTCACTAAAATATTTTCCCATATATATTAGAATATAGATTAGAATATTTTCCCATTCAATTATTAATATTCTATGTCGATAGTTGATTTATTTATTTTTTGTTTTATCATAGATATATTTTAATGTATTGACATTGATAATTTATTTATTATATTATTTATATATAATATGTTTTATAAATATTTAATACTCATTATTAATTTAGAAATTAATAATTATAACATTAAAATTTTTTTTTAATGCAATTTCATCTAATATAGATAAATATCAAATATTTAGTTTTATGTAAATGATAAAAATTCAACTTATATCTTTTGAAAAATATTTAAGGCATTCGAACAACTCATCTTATCTAATTTTAATCCAAAATTATCTAATAATTTTTTTATACAACTTATTTGTTAGATTTATGCAATGCCATAAAAATATTACTATATCTTTATTACAAATAGATTTCTACATATATTATTATAATTCAAAATATGTTAATGTTATGTTTTATAGTAATTGAAACATTATATGATCTGATCATCAATAGATGAATGTAAGATTAAAATATGAGTTTTTAAATGTTGAATTTATAGTTGGGATTGAGAAATTTATTGATGTTGATGAAAAACACCCTAATTTTATGGATAAAACAAAAATAAGATATCCATATAATGCTCATAAATGTCAAAATTAAAGTTTCTATGATATGGATACAGTGTGATATCATCTTACAAAAAATGGATTTGTTAGCGATAATTATGTTTTGTTTAAACACAAGGAATTAGTTGTGCCACAAATAATTGAGCATTATGTGCAAAGAAATATTAACTAACTATTGCAATAGAATTTGCTAATCTCAATAATAGATGTGAAGTAATGTTGAAAAATGTTATTGGTCATTCATTAAATTTGGATATCACTAATGACATCCATATATTATAAATAAAATAATTTTATGAAATGCCAAAGGCTTCAGAAAAGTGATTTGGGAAGGTAATTCATATGACCACTCAAAGTTATCTAGAGTGACCAAACTAAAAAATTTAACGGCAAAGCATCATTTTTTAGAAAGGTGTTATAATAAAATATATTAGTTGTTATCTAAACTATAACCAACGAATAACATTATGACAACTATAATTTATGGCACAAATAAGTTAATGTGAGGCTTTTGGGTTTGTCGGTATAAAAAATACATTGTTGTATAAATGGCTACATGATATATTGGGGCATAGACAGTGAAGTGTTTGCATATAATTTCCATAACTATCCTCATGAGTACAAAGTAAATACGGCATGTAATAGGCAAAAACAAATATTCCTCAAAAAAAGATGTACTATTTTCAATTGACTTCTCATTTGCAAATATTAATTGTATCTAATGCTGCTACTAATGATATAAGTTAGCACAAAGAGCAAGTTATTAAAGAATGGGTGATGCGGCATTGCTTAGATTCTCCTTATTGGAAATATTTTGATGATTATCATCTATTATTTGTAGTTGAAATTCAAAATGTTAGATTAGGGTTGTACACAGATAGGTTTATGTCATTTGGACAAATGGGGTAAAAATACTCTTCACGGCCAATTATTGTTAAAGCTTATAATTTACCACTATTGATGTGTATGAAAGATGAATATATATTTTTGTGTATTATCATACCCAGTTCGTGAAGTCCAAAAAGAAAATTGGATATTTATTTGTAGCCCCTTATAATAGATCTCAAAAGTTTGTGAGAAAATAGTGTTGAAGCATATGATATATCTAGAAAGAAAAACTTCAAAATATGAGCAGTACTTATGTGAACTATAAGTAACTTTCATGCATATTCAATGTTGTATAGAAGAAGTACTGTAGAGAAATTAGTTTGTCCTTATTGCATGGAGGACTCAGATGCATTTTATCTAAGCAAAGGAGAAAAGACTTCTTAGTTTGGTTATCACCATAAGTTCTTACTACCATAATATCCATTTTGGATGAATATTGATGCATTTAAGAAAGACCATAAAGTCTTATTTAGCTCTTGAAACAATTTTTTTTGTTATCATGCATTACAAATAACTAAATATAAACGAATTCAAGTATAATCAATGAACATCACCAAAAGTTTGAAATATCATCGAGTGTTATTTAATAAATTAATTTTTTATCGAGCAAAACTGTATCAATAAGTATTATCAAACATAAATTTATTAAATCAATTTGTCTCCCTTCAAAAATTATTAAATGTCAGTGACATACATTTAAAATGCATCAAATATACTTATGTTACTTTATTTAGATTAACTTGTCATCAACCAACTAGATGGTAGTTTGATAGGCAAATGGGGATGGATGCTTTAACCCTCTGACACGAGTTTGATTATCAAGAATGACAGATATACTTTCTTAGGGTGCTTCTTAGATCACCTATCATGCAGTTGGTATGAAGTCATTTTACCTGCTCTAATCCTAGGGCACCAAGTCTCATATATGAGCTAAATGATAATATGAGTTAGCTTTAAGGAGGGGTTGGGGGGGAAAATTAAGTTATCAAAAATGATACAACATCAAATTATTATTGAAAAATATCAAAAAAAAAATTGTTTCTTATTTAGTAGTTATCATCAAAAAATTTGATCATTTTTAAAAAAAAATACTAAACATTAAGTAATTATATATTTTATGGGTAAATATCAATAATATCATTAAACATCAACCATCATCATGTATTATCAAAAAAATTACCAAATATATTTGATGATCATCCATTAACATCAAATAGCATCATCATCAAGTACATATAAAAAATATCAATCATTGTCAATTATCTAATCGACAAACCATCATCGAATATTATAAAATCTCATCTAATACATTCAAAAATATGACATCTATTCTCTATAAAATTTTCGAATTAAATTAAAATCTCATTGGATTTATTATCACTATTCAGTTGAATATTGATTTAAAACATGACAATTATTATTTATCTTTAATCGATACATTAATTGACAGAGATTGTTCAAAAAAGGAGCTTATGATACATTAAGAAAGTGACATCATGATTTTTTAGGATATCCAATTATGTTGTAAATATCTTTGTTCTTAAAAATAACAAGCATATTTAAATAATTAAATTAATTTAAATTAACATATTTGTTCATATTCTAATACATAAAATTGTTCAATTTTTTAAAAAAGATTGATTGTCATTTGTTAATTGAAATTTTGGCACTATAATTTTGTTTCTCTTGAAACTTGAAATAGTGGTGAGAGTTTAGTGGTGCAAGGACTTCTCTTTGTCATTATTGTGCTCATCATCTCATCAACTCCCTTCATAAATGAAAGAAAACATACTTCATAGTATATCATTCATCCCACAATCGACATCTCACCAATACCTATTTTAACAACTTACTATACAAAAATAGATTAGGGAGGATATTAGAAAAACATATATTTTTAGTATAAATGAGATTTATAAAGATATGTTATAAATACCCAAAAGTACACAGATACAATTTAGCAAAACAATAAAGTAAGGAAAGAGACAAACATGTGAGACCCAACAAAGTAATTTTATTATCCTTATACTACCCCTTAAGATGGAGAGAACATATTACAAACTCTCATCTTGGACATCATAAAATAAATTGATTTTGGTGGAGAACCTTTTTCAAAATGTTTGCAAGCTAGTTTTGAGTAGAAACATGTTGTGTCTTAAAAACTCTTACTTGTATTCTTTCGCAGACTACATGGAAGTCAATCTCTATTCTCTACTAGGTTTATATGTTTAGGGAACATGGGATATGCAGCAAAATGGAAAGCTGCTTGATTATCTAAAAAATAATAGGGTTTGTCCATTATGTGTGACTATGAGTTCTTACACCATGGAAAACAACCAAAGAAGCCCATAAGTGGTGTTAGCCATGGATCTATACTTAGCTTTTACTGATGAATAAAACACAATTTGTTGATTCTTGGACTTTCAAAAGAATAAATAAGTCCCAAAAAACACACAAAAACCACGATTAAATTTCCTAGAATTTGGACATGCACTTCAATTTGAATGTATAAAGGCCTTAAGTTGTATATGAGAATTAACATCAAAGAAAATTGTAATATCACATCTCAAGTTATATGCAACAAGCATATGAGGAACCTATTGTGTAGTCATTAATTGACTTAATTAAGAAACAAAATAATATAAATATGCTTTGATGATATTGAGATAAAGCGGCTTTCAAATGAGTCTATGATAAACTATTACATCTTCAAGAAAATTTTTTTTGGACTAAAAGTGCTTGAGATTTGGTATCTAAGGAGTAAAAATTTGTTTATAGTCTTGATTTCATATTTCAGATAAAAGTGCTAGTGCATAGTGCCATTGACAAACTGAAATAGCCAAGTGAGAATTAGCAACTTTCATCCCTAAAAAATATTTCAAACACTCCTAGTCTTTCAACTTAAAATGACTATCAAGAATATTCAAATCAACCATAACAATTTGATCATTTCTTGCAAAAATAATATCATCAACATATATTAAGAGAGCTAAAAACTATTGTGCTAATGCTTAATAAAGAGAGACTAACCACTAGTTTATTTGGCAAAACATGTAGCAATGACTCCTAAAATTTGGCAACAAATGTGTTGTGAAGCTTTCCACAACCCATATAATGACTTGGTTAGCCTACAAAGACCTCTTTTATCTAAATACTCCCTCTTTAGAAAAGAATGACCAAGTGAGAGAGCCATATAAACTCTCATGAAGCTCATCATGAAAAAATGCATTATTAACATTAAGTTGAGTAAGGAATCAACCATAAATAGCTACTAAAGAGAGCAACTGTTTTGAGTATTATTAGCAATAATTTTCGTAGTTCCATCAATTAAAACTTGGTTGTATACGCCCAATTATTGTCAATAAAATATTTCATGGCACCTCGCCATTATGGAAGCTAATTTTCATAATAAAATATTTTTGGTTTGAAGGTGGAAGAAATGATGAGACTAAATGTTCGATGTGAATTAGAAAAATGATGGTAACTAAAGATATAATATATGGAATAGGGTGTGTGGGAGGAGGAAGATTGGTAAAAGAGGGTAGGGTAGTAGTTGGAGAATGGAGAAGTGGTGTTGGTGGATGGTAAAAAAAATGAATCTGGGAAGCACTCAACTGTGAAATAAATTAGAGTTTGATGTAGAAACATGTGTAGCTAAAGGAAAAATAGACATGTTAAAAATCACTTTGAAACAAAATAAAAGTAGTGCTGGTTGCAAGATTAGGAGTTTATATTTTTATATCCAAAAGGATAACAAGAATAGGACATGATCTAGCATGAGGGAAGAACTTGGAAAGGTTTCTTATTAAGTTAGAGCCATAACACAAGCATCCAAAAAATTTTAACATGAGAACAAGAATAAGACCTCAAATATTGTACATCCCCCCCCCCCCCCCCCCCCAATTAATCAAATAGATAGTTGTTAATGTACATCCCCCCCCAATAGCACATAAGATCATGAGATTTAAAAAATAAAGAATGAGCAAAATTTGATATATGCATGTGATTTTCTTGAACAGCAAAATTTTAGTTATGGAGTATTTACATAATAAAAATAATGAACAATGCCTTTGAGATCAAAACAATCAGTAAACACCAATTCAAAAGCATTGTAAAAATGAACAAATTTGATGACAATATAGAATTGATTTAAAATCATAGAAAAAAAAAGTGGAAACTTTATTTTGACTTCATATTTAGCCCACAGTAGAAAACTCATGTGTACCTTGTGTAGTCATTTATAATTATAAGAAAAAAATGGTGCCCATATAATATTGAGGTATGAAAGTATCCATAATATACATGTGAATTGAATCAAAGGATTTAGGTAATAAATGGTTGTGAGATAGAGATAGTAATCTTTTTTGTTTGGCAAGAGGGAAAATTGAATAATGGTAATGTTCTTGATCAAGTGAATCAGAGAGTGGTACTTATAATTTTTTATTAATTGATTTCAACCTTACACTAGAAGTTTATTGTTGCGACTCTATTATTCTATCTAATTTTATTAGTTAGGCAATGTCCCAAAATCTCATTAATGAGGATATCCCATCAATAGAGATATATAAGTACATGGGTCGTACAAGTAGTAAAAAAAACTTTCATACATATATCAATCTCTTAGGAATTATATCAATATAGGTACTTAATTACATGGATCGAAATGAGTTATCTCAATGGTTATCCTATTGTAGGTGTCCCCTCAGTACATCATCACCGAGACCACATTTTCTATGTGTGAGTCATCAATAATCCAATACATGTTAGGAAACTTCATTAATTTTTCTTGATATTTGCTTCATATGCAAGCTCTTTTTCTCCGCCCTCACATATCATAAAAAATAAGGAGTGGCATTGTTTGAAAGTATTTACACTTAAGGCTTAATAAGCATTATACTGACATAATTAAGATATATATGTTTTATGTTTCACTAGTGTGTACCATATGAAAAAAAATGCACATTTGATATCACCACCTTGTAAGTCACAATATACTTGTCATGTCCTGAGGAATGCATGTCACTATCCTCCTTAATGATGATATGATTCCCACATTAAAAATAAAATTTTTAGGAGAATATTCTTTATATTGTTAATTATAATCAAGACTAGTTATTTTAAGATAAGTACAATGAATTAACATATAAAAGTATTGTCACATACTTATAGGCATAATATTCACAATGATTAACTTAACCAACTTTTGGGTTTTAATATAAAAGTGTATCTCTTGCATCATAGTTGGAAAGATTGTCACTTTTTTCTAATCATATGCATGAGTGAGCCTCATGGTTTACCTATCACCATCTACTATGACAATCTTTCACAAACCCAATAATAATCAAAATCCTAAATAACACACTATTTTGGTTAAAATTTTTGAATATATTTTACAACATGGGTTTGAGAGTCATACCACCTAACTATAAGGATTGCATTAAATCTTGCATCCCTTGCTTCATTGTACAACTCCTAGATAGTATGAAATTCTCTCAAAGATTTTGGTTGTTGATTTGGTTTTTCTTGTTGTGAGTGAGAAAAAAAAGAAATTAAAGATTCATTCAAATTTCTCTATCTTCCAAATTTATACCCATGTAATTCTTTATTACTACAAGTAAAAAGTTGTGGCTTTTAGATAGTCTTCACATTGGCATTTATCCCTTAAATTTGACATATTGACTCTAGAAATCTATCTTGAATTGATGATGCTAGACAATGACCATAATACTAAGAAGGTCATGATGTAACAACGACTTCATGTTTTTGTATTTCTATTCTTTAAAAGAGGTCACAATGCTAGGAAAGTACATGGCATGATGAATGACCTCTCATATTATTATATTGTCATGGCACTATGAAATAGTTGCGGCATTGATATTTGCCTTTCTCAATTATTATATGATTGTGATACTAAAAAATAACCACAATCCAAAAAAGGTCTCACTCTGTCTTGATGTCGTTTGTCATGGTGTTGAGTAAACACCATGATACTAGATTTTTATTTCATATGTCTTACAAATTCATAGTACTATGAGTGGTCATGGGACTTCATTATTAGATTGATACTAGCAATTAGCCTATATATAATAGTCAGAGGTCTGTCTTCCTTTGAGAATATGAGTTGTATGCTTGTGGAATAGTCATACTCGAGTAATACCCTCTATAATATTTAGTTTCTCAAAAGTTATAACATTGAATAATTCCCATAGCTTTTGAATTTAGTAATATATCCTATAACTTTTTGTTGCTCAAAAGTCATGCTTTTGTAAAAAAATCATATCTTTAACATGAGACTACCAAATTATATTAAAGATATAATAATGGCACTTGGATTTAGTTGCAATCTTGAGCACTAGTGGGGTACTTGGTCACTATGGAAGCCTCAATATTCTACCCCGTCTATAAAACAACACTAAAAATCTATTATTATCATGACTATTCATAAAAACACATCAAAATTTCAAATTCATAGAATCAACCCATAATATTTATATTTTTGACCATACTTCGTTATAAACAACCAAAATATATAATATTATTTGGTAATTTGAATATCGAATTGATGTCAGAGCTGAAAATACCAAATATTCAGCCTGGATACTTTTGAAAAATTATCTCTACAAGAAGAAAAAGAATGCACCTATCATTTATTAAATCCAAAATAATATAATATTTCATCTCATTTATCCATCCCAATCAACATACTATGAGAAAGATCATAAAAGTAGTAAGAATTGGGTAAAATATAATAGAACAATTATAAAATCATGAAAGAACAATAATACTCCAAAGATTAAATTTAAATAAGATAATATAAAACACATTCGTTAATACTAGTTAATTTGGTAAAGTAATATATTCAACATCCATGATATTGACTTGATGACCATTAGGCATGGTGAGATTAGATCTAAAAGATGGATTGGGAGAAGATAAAAGAGAATAATGTAAACACAAATGATGCATAGGACCTATATCAATTACCCATCATCTCAACAAAGATTGAAGGTGAGATGAGTGAGAAGAATATGAATCTATACCTATAAAATGCGAGACATAAAGCTATGGGACTTCAAAATATATGTCAGCGTTGAGATGGAGCTATGAAAATATAAAATAAATAAACTAATGGCATTGATTCAAGGTGAAGAACTATACAGGCAATGATCTCTATGAGCTTGTGGAATATATTTTTTTTGGATTTGGCCTTGACCCTAGGTGGGTACCCAAACAATTTGTAGCATATATCAATTGAGTGGCCCAAATTATGCACTTTGCATGCAATTATGCTTCATAGCTTATGACGTTGGGTGTACCACAATAACTATATTTTCTCGAAGATTAATTGGAGAAGGGGATGTGAAAGATTGAAGCACCATGGAACTCGGTGATGAAAGAATGATTTCAAATCCAATTGTGTATTGTCATTCTTCTTGAATAACCAATTAGAACACCTTGGTGATTTAAGGAAAAGGATCAAGTAAAAGGATATGTGCTCATGCTGTCGCGGGTGAATCATTATAGTTCATTAAAAAATTGTTCATATACTCTTCTTGTTGGTAAACCATCCAATTACTCATCCACCCATGACAACAAATTGGTATCGCCTAAAAATATTTAAATTTCATCCCTTAAAAATTTGAAAGGAATGTAAAAGTAAACATTGATACATCCTTGGGACATCATGAGAAGAAGTTTCTTGATTTGAAAAATGCATGGTTCATTTCTATGGTAAAATCAATCATACAAATCCATCAACACATCACTAGCACTATCAACATATAATAAAATATATGCTATCTTTTGTCAATAGAATTAAGCAACCAATTGGTGACCATACTATTGCATATTGATAAAAACTGAAAGTTAACTCATCTACAAGAGATCTTGGTAATGCACCAACCAAGAAACCATTTTTGTGTCTTGGGATTGAGAGCCATGTGCATCAATCTTTTCCAAGTAGTGTAGTTACTTCAAACCAAAAGATGAGAAACTATTACTAACCAATTATCATCTCCATCGTGAAGAAAAAAAAAGGATTGATTGTGTCATCCAAAGTGCACTATGAATTTTGTGTAAAATCATACAAAGTTTCTGCAAAAATGGATACAAAGAGGTGAAACAATTTTGTTGACCACATGACATGAATTAGCAGATAGGTGCAACAGAAAGATGACTATCTGATATTGTATTAGAAGAACTAATATTTTTTGTATATATAGTGATAGATAAAGATGGGTTATAAATACCTAAAAGTACAAAGATACACCTCAACAAAATAATAAAGACGAGAAAAGAACAATATGCATGAATCCCAACAAAATAATTTTATTATCCTAGGGAGGACAAAACACTTTGCATAGTATATCATCCATCCCACAATCGACATCTAGCCAATACCATTTCTACCACTTACTATTAAAAAATTGTTGAGGAAGTGAATGATGCATTTGATCAATGGTGCCATAGACTACTTGAAATCCATTTAGATATATCAACATCTCACTCAGAATGTTAGTCTATATTGATCTTTAACTATTATGTATATACTATTTATTAAATCTCGTCTTTTTTGTATTTAGATAAATGTGACTATTGAGGAATTCTATTCTCCCCATGAAATAGTAATTTTCACAATTAAAATTATGTAAGGTAATAATTTTAATCATCGATAGTATATACATAATAGAATAATTTTTAGTTATATACTATTATTAAAAGTATTAATCTTTTGTATCTCAACTTAACTAATAATTCTACTTACATCTAGTTTAGTCGGTCCATGGAATGTTATTTTTTTTTTTGTAATATTTGATTACAATCTTCTATATCAGCTTCCACCATAATTGATGGTTGATGTTATAAACAATGTGCATTGGTTCTAAGTGAAATTAGTAGTTCTACCTCAATAAATTAACAAAGTTCTTGAGGTCCATAGAAATGTATTTAATGTGATGACAATTTAATCATATTTGGAATAGGGTAATTGTTGGTAGATGTACACTAATGAAATTAAATGTGTTGTTTTGGTTGGTGAGAATGTTGGGTAAAACTCTAGTTGAGTAGACCAAGGCTTAGTTAGTTTGTATTTATATTTGGTTGTTTTAATTTTGAAAAAATATACATATAAATATTATTTAAATTATGTATATTTTATTTTTAAGTAATGCTATTTTAAATCTATTTTATTTGCAGATAATGGGCATATATTACATTTTGACTTAGAACGTGGCATAATTTATTACATTTTGAATTAAAAATATATATTTTCTACAACATGTTGAGGTTTTTTTATGGATGAGAAAATGTTTTTTTTTGTTCTTGTTTTTATAGAAACATTTTTCTTGGAGTTTTTCCGGTTCTAATTTTTTTTACAAAAGAGAAATTTAAATAGAGTGAGAATAAAATAGAAATGTGAAAATCAAACATAAAGAAAAGGTCTATGAGGCAGAACAAAAGAAGTGGTAGACATATTTTTATTACAACTTGAGGAAGAGTCTAGTAGGTTGGAGGAAGGGCTAGTGTAAGGTAGAAGGAGTGTTATCCTAAGTTTATGGAAAAACACTCCTCTTTGTCTAGAAATTTAAGTAACAACTATTGTCGATGTTGATGAATTGAATAATTAACTAAAGAGTAGCACATAATGATATTCTATGCATTCTTCCCAAAAATATCATGTTTATGTTATTATTTTTTGTTTATGATTTCTAACATTTTATATTCTACAAAAATTATCTTAGATCAAAATATAAATTTTTAGCATTTTCTGTTTAATGAATTTTAGCATGTATGAATAAGTATTTGATATATGTTTTTTTGTACTGGCATTGTATAAATTGGTATTGGGGCATTTTAAGTGCATATTAATTTTTCTAGAATTATTGAAATTGTAGAATGAATTAACTAAATTCTCAATTTGTTTTTAAAATTCATTATTAATTTTATTTGGTACAAAAAGTTATTTTATTAAAACTTTACATCTTTTTAAAAAGATTAATATCAATTAGGTTTTGAATTTAAAAGTTTTCGTTGTGCCAAATAAAAATCATTTTGTCACCACCCCTGATGGTTTCATATTCATCACATAATGACCGACTTTCCACCAAATAGTATAACATCCTTAGTTCTCGATTCCATCCAAAAAGTGGACTTCTATTGAAGAGGTTGTTCAGTGATATCAACATGATATCTAGTTTCTTCATTATCATTAAATTGATATCAAATCATCATAATACCAACATAGTGATATTAGATACAATTTGAGATATGTTTATCTGTGTGATTTACATGTGGCTGATGTTAATTTCTATTATGATGGATAACTGTTATGTGATACTAAATTTAACTGAAACTAACTATTATTTTAGGAAAAATACAATATGTGACTATTTTTCAGTCAAATAGTCTATGACCCAATGTAGGGAAAATGCAAAACATGATAAATTGAGCAAGAAGAATGAGAAGATATGCATTTTAGGGTTGTCTCCATTATTTTGCAATGGATAAGTAGGGATAACTTAAAGTTCAAAAAAGAAATCTAATGTTAGCACACATCAAACTTTTCTAAGGGTTAGTGAACCATCTTATATCTATGAAGATACTTTTGGAAAATGAACTACTTGTGCCTACTAATAAGCTTACTTTTTATTGTTAGGATAACTTGATGCTTTTTTTTGAGCAAGTCATTTGAGGAAGGTATTGTATCAATGTATGTTATCTCATAAAACTTATTGTCTGAAATAGTAAAGAGAAGAGAGTAAGAAAGAGATTTTTAATATCATTGTTTCCAAGAGACATGGTAGGATCATCACTAGGCATAGACATAGTGAGGGAAAAATATATTTTTACAAGACAAGTAAAGAAACAAAAAAGTAGTCGAGTATTATCACAATACAATGATTGAACATATGACAAGAAACTATTATTCTTGAAAAAGTCTACAACAAAAGTATATGAGAAAAGATAGACCTAAGAGAGAGGTTAATATAACTTTGAAATGTAACTTGATGCTAGTTAGTAATTATAATTTTTCTAATCTAGTATCATACAAGGATGATTGACTTATTAACTTAGGTGCTTTATTTTATATCACCTCACATATTCATTTCTTTACTACATGCAACATAGTGGTTATGACATAATAAAAATGAGTAATAATAAAATTTGTCTAAAGATGGAAACTAAGCATCAACTAATGATGAAACTTGTCCAATATATACAAGTCATTCAAGTGAACCTAATATCTATAGGCATGATTAATGATATAATATATGTGAGTGATTTTGATGATGACTAGTGAAAATTGGCCAAAGGCTCATTGGTCATTGTAAGAGATAAGAAGGAGAGTACTTTACACGTCACTTAGATATGAGGGTATGAACATCAAGTAAATATTATTAATCAAAAGAATAACCTTTGTCTCTAGCATATAAGACTTTCTCATATGAGTGAAAATTCATGTATCCTGATTAGTATTGTCAATAATAAGTTTGTCACTCTTACTATTGATGTTGTTTAATTTACATGTTCGTATCCAATACATGACTCCAACATCATGTAAGTATCATTCCAATGGTGTCTCACAACCATTTGAAATTTCTTCTTCTTTAAACTCGTAGACAAATAGAGACTACCAAACTCCTATTATATGCTAGGCTTCCAAAGATATTTTAGTGAGTTATGTGTTTTTTCTTAAGTGTGGAAAACAGACTTCATCCCAACTTGTATTATGAGAGTAATAACATGACACATGCATCTAACGTAAAAAATCTAACCTAATGGCTCATCTCTAATGGTCTTAAAAAATATTTTAATGGCTACTCTATTGTTAGATATGTTATCGAATGTTATATTATATATTTTATTTTGAATATTATATTCTCTAAAGATTTTCATCATGCATTCATATATGGCCGGTTCATCATGAGGATTGAGAATCTCTGAAAATCCTAATTTCTTTTTATATTGTGTTCATTTAGAATCTACATAGTGGGCGGTGAGGCATACAAAAGATGTATCATCATAACTAATCCAGATATCCAATGTCACAGACACCATGCCACTATATTACCTAAATTCATTAATTATTATTTGGTTTTCTAACTTATAGTATTTTAGTATATCATTCTTAGATGTGGACTTACGAATTCTATGAAATACATGATACATATAGGTCTATAAGATACTGAATACCCTAGGATCCTCTGAAAATCTAATCAGAATACCTATCGTGGTATTCAGTCTGGTCATGTTTTCCCTCTCTAACTTGTTGCAGTATATGAAGGGGGTCAACATATAGGCTAAAATAGATTGAATCTCAAAGACCTCACCACTCAATTGAGTTTGCTTAGGATCAAATGCACAATGTTTTTTGATAAATTATTCGGCATGCCTTTTTAGGTACCTAGTCCCCTATGTATTCCTACATGTTAATATTTTCTTATAATATTTGCATCCTGATGATTCTTCATTGACACTCCTAATATTTGTATTTTATATAATATTAAAATGAGTCTAAACTAAAATTTTATTCTAATTTTTTGTTTTTAGATATTTAAGTCAAGACAATGAAAGAAAATAAGGTTTTGGCAGCTCTGGCCTTAGATATTTTCATAGGATTTTCATTATCAAAATTAAAATTATCTATATATCAGTTAATATTAATATCGTTCTTGTCATTACATTTACTACTTATCATTTTAGATTTTTATTAGTTTATTAAATATATTTTAAAGTCTATTTTTTATATTAAATAATATTTGTTATTAAATTATTAATAAGAGTTAAATTAAAGTGAGGGGTGAGATTGAGAAATGATGGAGATATATATATTATAAAGTTTTAAAAAATCTTTTTTTTGAATTTTTTTAATGATTTTTTTACGGCACAAACATCCATCAGATTTTTTACCCTAGTTGTTGGGGGGTGCATTTAACAGCTAAATGCATCTTAGTTTAATTTTTTTAACCATTGGGTCAAACTGATCTCGATACACTAGCTAAGCTCAACAGCCAATGGGTCACCCATCACAATAGCTCGGTACCTGAAACCCAGTATCTAGCTTGAGCAGCCAAGTCGTGCTTGGCCAGGCATGGGGCCCAGCATCTCATGGCCCGGCACAGCATGAGTCAAGGCATGCTTCTGGACCATCTCATGCCGAGCCAGACACGACTTAGTTGGGCAATGCCTCGTGATAGGGACAGGCTTTCTAGCCTTCTTGATACCTATATCTATAGTATACACTATCAACTTATGTAATCTATCAGCTTTTGAGTTCAAATTACAACTTGTTTAAGTTTATATGCTATAATAAGTTATAGGTCATTATATATTAAGTTTACACATAAAGAAGTTTACAAGTTTATAACTTGTTATAACTCATTATATACATTTACTATAAAAGTTTAAATATATGTAAATATAGTTTATATTATATATATATATATATATATATATATATATATATATATATATTACTCATTAACTCATTTATAAACTCATATATATATATATATATGAGTTTATAAGTTATAACTTGTTATTACTCATTAACTCAATTATAAACTTGTAAATGAGTTTATAAGTTTATATATATAACTCGTTATAAATAATTAACTCATATACCTTTACATATATATATACTTATAAAAGAATTTATAAGTTGCAATGAGTTATAAATACTTACATAATGAGTTTAGATAACTAATTATATAATGATGTTACGTGATGAGATATAAAAGAGTTTACATAAGCTCTGTGTTGTATCTTTCCCAAATATAGGTGAAATGGAGTTTACATAATGAGTTTAGATAACTAATTATATAATGATGTTACGTGATGAGATATAAAAGAGTTTACATAAGCTCTATGTGTTGTATCTTTCCCAAATATAGGTGAAATGGAGTTTACATAATGAGTTTACATAAACGAATTATACTCATTATAATCAGATATAAAGAAGTTTATAAGTTGGTATATCTGTAAAGGCATTTAAAAGGTATAACTCATTATAACTATATATATATATAGTTATAAACTCAATAGCATAGTTATTTTCAACAAAGCAGATGTTGTTGGAAGAAGGTTCAAGAGGAATTTTTGGAAATCTGGTTGATGTGGCTCACTTAAGGATCAAGAAGAAAAATTCATGTCATTCAATGAAGAACATCCATTAACATAGAGCAAGCCAATGTTCATAGAAATGAAATACAATACGGTACAAAAACACATATAATTATGAATATCTTTAGAGAAGCAAAATTCATGAAAATAAACAATGAATCTAAAAGGAGGAAATGTTTCATCATGGAAACATTTATTGGTGAACCTGTAAAAAATTGTATTGTATAATCAGGCCAATAATACTCATGGAAGTGTTATTTTATGTTTGCACTAAGTTTGAGCAAAAATTACTTGACTTTGGGTGTACAAATGGCTTCAGTCATGATTCATCTCTCATAAAACTTAACTAGTCCCATTTGGCAAAGATATAGATGATGCATTGTTGTCTCACCAAACAATATGGATATTTTAACCAAAAATAAAAATAAAAAGTCGATGCATTAAAATCAAACATTTTGGTCTATTATTAAAATAAATATCTTATTAAAGATTTAACATATTATATATATATATAATGAAAATCACTTTAATTATAATTAGTTAATTTGACAAAATCAAATTATTTGATTATAATTAAAGTAATTATTCTGATTATATACTAAATAAATGAACGAAAATCTTTAATACTTATATGGTATCTGGATAAGATATGAAAGGGACCACGAACACAGTAAGATCTTGAGCTTCTAATGTAAATTATTTCACACAAAAATTTATATTAATTATAATTCATACCACTATATGATTATAATTATACTCTCTCAAATATTCAAAATATTTTATACTTTTTGTTACTTAACACTAATTAATTTGATCATATTTGAATTACATATATATATTGATTGAATTAAATTATTGATAATTCAATTCAATCAATTACTAAATATTTTATAGATACTTTCTACATAACTTATTTGAATTACCAGATTAAAATGTACCTTCAAAGTTTGACAATATAAAAAATTATAAACTTTCTCAATATGTAATCATCAATTTTTTTTGATAGGAAATAGATTCAATCAGTAATCAATATTCATCATATGTTTGATAAAGTTATCTATGCCATAGAGATATTAAATCTATTTCTTGACCCCACTCTTTATGAATCAAAATAACTATTAATAAGTATATATAAAAATAATCGCAACTTCAAGAATAAGAGTAATAAAGTTTATAATAATTAAAGTATTTTTTTAAGTCATCATAAAATTACACTATGTTGGTCCCATTCAATATACCCAAGTAAACTAATACTAGATGTTAGAACTTTACCAGCCATCATAGTTAAGATAGACATACTAAAATCTAGTGTCATAGTCCTACTGATAGAATGCCCAGTTCTATTAAGATTATGAATGATAAACTTATATTTTAATAATAACCCAATGATTTAATCTTCTATGCATAAGCCAATATCTACGCACCAAATCAACTACATGCAGTATAAATGACAAATGAATTTTTACAAATTCAACTCACTAAAATTTATTATTAAAATTACAAGATGTAAATCAAGAAAATAATCATAAATAGTTTTTAGTATAAACTAGTTACAATTTTCTCCCATTATATCAAAGCTATGATGTCACACGTCTGACTCTTATCCCTTGCACATGTCTATTAAATACTTTTGCTTTAAGTCTCTTTGTAAAAGTATTTACCAGTTTATTTACCGATGCTATTTTAGTCATTACTACATCTTTTCTTTTCACAATGTTTATTATTAGATGATATTTATACTCAATGTATTTTTTTCCATTATGTGCGTTCTAGGTTCCTTAGATCAGTCAAAAAGTTAATGAGCCATACAACTTCTTTGGTTTCCACACAAGCTAACATATAATCAGCCTCCATGGCCGAATAAAAAAAGCAATCTTTGTTTATACCCCTCTAGCTAGTTGCTCCATTTCCTAGGCTAAACACATAATTTGAGGTATATTTTCTCAAATCCACATTTTATTAAAAATTTGATTCTATGTATGCTATAAGCACAAGATCATATGCTGGTACACTAATATATGACTACTAGTCCGTTTTATGTACTTGATTATATATTTTACTATTATCCAATATTCTTGTCTTATGTTAGATTGATATCTACTCACTATGATAACAAGATAATAGATATTGGGTCTAGTACAAAGCACTACATACATGAGTCTTTCTACTATTGGTGCTTAATAAACTACCTTCTTTTTCCCTACCTCATAGGGTATTTTCGGATACTATTTGTTTGATAGTGCGATTCCATGTCTGAAAAGAAAAAAAAACTTATTTTGGTAATTTGAATGCTAAATTGAGTTAATATCTCACCATTATAAAATATTTAATACAAGTCTAATATTCTTCGTATGTTATTTTGTAAAAGCCTAATCCCAATAACATAAATAGATTCTCACATGTATATCATATTGAATTGACTAGAAAACTATGCCTTAGCTAAAGATAATTATAGGCCCACATCATTTCCGTTGAATAATATATTATCAATATACAATACCAAGAGCACCACATTATTATCACATCTATGTGTATATACATAATGTTCATCCTAATATTAATCAAAGTCATAAGGCTTAATGACTTTATCAAAGTTTGTTTTTCAAGATCTAGATACCTTATCTAGTCCATAAATTGACTAATTCAAGTTACACAACATGTGCTCTTGCTCTTTTTTTAATAAAATTATCTAGCTACATCATATAAATATATTCTTCAAGAAATTCATTTAAAAATAGAGTTTTTATATCTATTTTCCAAATCTCATAGTCATAAAGAGTTATAATAGATAAGACAATTTGAATTAACTTCAGCATGACTATCAACAAAAAGGACTCCTCCAGACGACTTCCTTCTTTTTGAGTAAAACCTATTTCAACAAACATATTTTTATAAGCCTGAATTTTACCATCTATTCCTCTATTTTTTTATATATCCACCTATACTTTAATGCTTTTATCCCTTTAAATGGTTTAATAAGATCCCAAACATGATTGTATCACATTGACTATATTTCTGATTTTTTTTTACTAATGTTCTACATCACTATCTTAAAATATTTCATCATAGTTTTCAGGATTAGTATCTAGCTCATCATGTATTTTATCATTAGATGCTCCAAGATTGTATACCATGTAAGTTAAAGAATAATCTTTCCACTATAATGAGGCACTCCTCTTGGTTGTATACTTTTAGTGACATGTTATATAGATACTGATCCTTATGAACCATTATGACCATTGCCTTCTAGTCATACTACCAGCACACCAAAGAAAGACCCACAAGGTTCAATATCAATACTATCATGAAAAGTTCTCTCATTATGATGAGGTAATGAGGTATCATAAATGCTACCTTGTGGTATTCCTTTTGTTTTTTGAAAAAGTGTAGATTAACTTATATCCTCTTAAAATCTCTAGAACAATTCGACTTATGGGACTTCGTTTTGTATATTCATGATCTATGAATTGGACATTAGTACTAACATTAACCTTTTGATCCTTTGGATAATAAAATTAACCATCTTTAATTCCTCTAGGATATCCCTTGAAGAAAGAAACATTTTTTTCCAACTTATTTGTCTTCTTTTTTAGCATATATGTTGGCCAACCCCACAAATGAATGTGTTTCAGACTAGGCTTATGCCCAGTCCAAATTTTGGTAAGAGGTATTGATGCTGACTTAGATGGAATTACATTTAAAACATAACATACTATTTCTATTACATATACTTAGAATGAATCAAGCATATCTAAATAACTCATCATTAACCATATTATGTCCACAAGAGCTCTTTACCTTCTATCTATCTATCACACCATTTTATTGTAGAGTGTCAAACATACACAATTGGGTTATAATTTATTGATCCAACAAGTAATCCATAAACTCTACAAAGATGTACTTGCTAAGACAATTTGATCATTGTGTTTTGAGATATTTAATATAATGTTCTCCATTTCTATTTTATACTATTTGAATTTCTCAAATGAAATAGATTTATTGTATATCAAATAAATATATCCATATTTTGAGTAATTATCAATCAAAGTAATGAAGTACTCAAAAATATCTATTGCTCGAATGGTCATGGGCTCACAAAAATTTGAATGAACAAATTCTAGTAGCTCATTGGTTCTATAAGTATTTAGTCATAAAATGCCACCTATTTATTTTTTTTATTCTAAGTAGGATTCTCATGTTGGAAGCATGTCTATTCTTAATGAACTCAAAGGTCCATTTTTAATCTATCTTGAAATCTATTTTAGATTTATATGACTAATGCATAAGTGCTATTGATATATTTGGTTTGGATCAATAATTTATTTTTTTAAGGCAAGGCATTGGTGCTATTTGACATGAATTATTGTTGTATTGAAAAAATAGTTTTAAAAACTTAAAGGTTATATTTTAATGTACTAGAATAGATAATCCATCTATTCAAGTACATTATTAAAAAATCATTTAATAAAAAAGAAACCATCTTTGATTAAATTGAAAATTGTGATCAATTTTCTCTTGATAGAAGGTACATATGGATAATCTTTTAAAATTAAAACAATGTTTATCTCAAAATGAATTATGAAATCTCTAACTACCACAATCACCACCTTGGTATTGTTCACATCTAAAGATTAATCTCTCCATCATTTAATTATTTGGTTTCCCAAAACAATTACAAAGAATTATAGACATGATTAATAGTGAAAGTATCTATACGGTAGGTATATATAGATAACACAAATAAATATATTTCAACTACTAGTAATTAAGATTTATCTTGATTGTTCACTATGCTAAGACACCACACACACACCACACCATCCCCCCCCCCCCCCCCCCCCCCCCCCCACCCCAACATCCTAATTATATGCAATAAAATTTTTATGACATTTTAACTCCCAATTGTATTTTAGGAGCTATCGATGGAACTTTAGTATGTTTTTAAAATTTATTCTTCTTCTTTTAAAAAAGTTAATTCAGTCATAATACTCTACTAGATGATTTCACAATAATACTTTCAGCCCATACCAATTCTTTAACCAATTATGTCTAAGTCCTATTATGTTCATTCTTATTATAATTTAGGCTAAATGAATTATATGTGTCTAGCACCAATTGAAGAATTCTATGAATATGAGAATCCACTTCAATCTCCACTCCAAGGATCTGATGTCATTTAGAATACCAATCATCTTGTGAACATGATCCCACTCTAGGGTGCTTTTAGTCATTATGGTATCTGATTCCTTATGGCTTTTTCCTAAGTAGAAAGAGTCTGATTCTCAAATATTATTTTGAGATTAGACATCATGTCAAAAAAAATAGTAATTGACATATGCTAATGTTGGTGTATATTTGGCTTGGAAACCAAAATATAATATCTAGATATCTCATTAAACTTTAGCTATTTCTCATAAGACTTGGCTTCTTCATTGATTGCCTCATGTTCAGGTTTATCTAGGCATATATCTATGAATACAAATTTATAGTTCTCAATGGTCAAGACAATGTCAAGACTTCTTTTCCAATCAATGCTATTTTGTCTCATCGAGTTTAAGAATGATGGCATGTGGGTTGAAAAATATTTTTATAAAATGTTTTCTAGTGAACTTATTAATTTGAATTCTATCATGAGATTGATTCAATCAAATAATACATGAATGAATTCATCATCAAACTATCAAACCATGAATAGTATGCTTCGAAGAGAGGATGTTTACTATTCATTAATTATTCAGACAAGTTAATTTCTATTAATCTTGTTATCTAGGTATTAGTTGTGCAAAATAAGATAAAATTGATGATTTATCTTCGCTCCTACAAATAAAAGTAGTGACTTAGATAAAAAAAATGTTATTATTTATAGCCAGGTGTAAACCTTCACATAATTCTAAATTGATTGATTTGTAAATGAATCCTTTAGATGGATAAGTGATTCATAATCAATCCATAAAATTACTTTATCATAGTTTGCACTAAGTATGCCCACAAGCTTTTTAGATTGATTTGGAAATATACCAAGACCAACATGCTAACAAACTTTCTTAGCTTTCAAAACATCGATAGAGATCATATAATTTATTTAATGAATTTCCTTGCTTACTTAGATATTTTAAAATTTGTGAGGGTTTGTATTTAAAAATATGTGTATTTTTTTTTAGCCCAAAACTATCATACTAGTTATGATGCTTATACATGCATATCATTGAAACATATATATACTCATTCCATAATAAATATATTTTCATGCCAAACACACATTTCCATGCCACACATAGTTCCATGCCATAAATATTTCTATGCCACAAATACTTGATGACTAGGTATCACATATATGTGAATTTTGAACACCTCAGCTATTAAGGTTTTATGACTTACAACCTAAAACTTTCTAAGAATTAGGTTAATGCCTAAAACTAGGCATAATCTGTCATATTTTACCAACATAATGGTTTGGGGTAGTGTTTATATAGTTATGAAATCCATTTTAGTTTCATACATTGGTAATTGGCCATGAACTATGCCACTATCTCTGATAAACTCTGCCACTATTTGTGTCCTCCAACATGAACTTTACTGTTGCATGCTTCTTCCATCATGAATTACATTGTCATTATTTTTTTGGCAAAGGATACTACAAAATTAATAATATTAGCCATGTCTACCACCATAGTTAACATTTTTGGTTATAATCATCACATTTGACATTGCTCTTGCACTACAATAACCTTCACAAATGATATCATCGCTGAACATACACCTTCTATGGCTAATAATTTGATTAATTTATATTTATTTGCTTTATAATTTGCACTTAACTTATTTGTATTACTAGATTAAAATCATCCTACATTGTTTGGTAATATTAAAACTTATAAGCTTTCTCAAAGAGAAATTATAAATTTTTTTGATGTGATGTGAATTCCATTAACAATCAATATTCACCATAAGCTTGATAAATTTATTCAATTCATAGAGTTCTCAAATTTATTTATAGACCTCGCTCTTTATGAATCAAAATAAATAATAACAAGAAAATGTAAATAATAACTACTTCAAGAATAATAGTAATATTATTTATAATAATATGCATATTTTATTTTACAAGTTAGTATAAAATAATTATACCATGTTAGTCCCATTCAACACACTCAAGTAAACTAGCATTAGAAGTTAGAACTTTACCATTCACTATAGTCAAGATAGACCTACTAAAAACTAGTACTATAATTTACTGATAGGATATCCAGTTCATTCTAGATTATAAACAAATACTTATATTTCACAAGAATTGATGATTTGATATTTTTTGCATGAACTAATCTCTACCCACCGAATCGTCTACAAGCAGAATAAAGGACATATGCATTTTTTAAAATTTAGCTCATTATAAAATATATAATTAAAATAAAAATGTGTAAATCAAAAAAAATTATCATAAATAAATTTTAGTATAATCTAGTTCCAATAGATACAAGGGAAAGAAAGAGCTATGGAGAATTAGAGATAGAGAAGAAAGAAAGGTATGTGTTAAGGAACAAGAGAGAGATATAGAAAGAGATAGAGAGAGAGAGAGAGTGAGATAGAGAAATTGAATTAGGGGAGAAGTAGAAAAAGAAGAAAAAGATAATTTTGGTAGAAGAATGGATGGTCACATATGCAATATGAGAAAAGGTGCAAGTGCTAGGTTTTCATTTAAACCAAAAATTGGGTGGACATGACAATTATTCAGATGTGAAAGTTGAAGGAGCTAACAATGGAGAGGATGAAGGTGAAACTAAAGTAACAAGAATAAACAAGCAATAGAAAGTGAAAGTGAGAATGTTGATTGGATAGGAAACCATTGTTATGAATTGTGGAGTTAGTTCATAAACAAGTAGAGCATGGTTGTGCATTTGTCATTATATTAATTTCTTGTTGTTTCTTTTTGATGTATATATGAATTAAATATAAATGGGTAAACTCATATTTTGAATTTTTCTTAAAATTTAGAGTATGTTTTTTTCATGCCCACCATTCCAAATAATTATCTAACCTAGCTCATTCATATTGATAATTTTTTCTTTTCTTTTTAAAAAACTCAGACATCATGACATGAACATGGATTTAGTGACTAGTCTACGAGGATGTGCCACTTTGATTTTTTCCAAATTATTGTTAATTGTTTTTCATATTCTTTTGGCATTTTGTTGTGTCCAAGATTCATTTGTCATCGAAAATCACTTTTTTTATTGAAATCAAAGTTGTATCAAAGTATATGGTGATGATTTTTTTATACTTTTGAAATCCTTTGTTAGTAAAATTGCATTCATTTTTTAAATCATTGGTGTATCATGCATGAGTTGAGATCATGCATGAGTGCATTGTTTAGGCATGCCAAACCTACTTTTCAGGTAGGAGAAGTGGTATTAGGGGGAGTAACTATAAAATTTTTACAAATTAGTCATTATGTGAATTTAGGTTTCAATTAGAAGACTTGTTCCAATCTATATTTAAAAGAGATGTTTGCTCGTCAGTAATAATTGATGTTAGGAATCATTATCAACTTATTTTCTTTCAACTTCAACTTTTATTAAAGACTCATGAGCATTACATTACAAATTAGTCATTATGTCAATCATATCTAGAGCTAGTCATCCAAAGAATCTGGTAAACCCATAGAAGATTCTTTTTATCTTGTTCTTTTGATTACACCTGGAAGATGTAAAAGAATTGTATTGCTTATTTTTTGTTTTAGAAAATTTCATTCTCATTTTTTTTTATTTTTTCACCTTCTTTTACACTACAAGAGTATTCAAGTTCCAATAAAAGGCACTTTTTTGTCCAGGATAGTGTTAGATCATGTAGATAAATATATATATTTCACTATATTGAGACTTGTGAGCTAAGACTACTAGAGCAACTATAAAAGAGAAAAAATTGGATCAATGTTGGTCTTAATGATTGGGCATACTTTAGGGAGTAGTTTCACATATATTTTTGAATTGACCTTGATATTTTATTTTTTGTGGTGAAAATGTTTTTGATATGAATTTTTGTCTATTATTATTATTCATCATTAACAAATATTTCATGTTGGAACATTTTTCATTTGATTTTATATTTTTTGATAGAAGCATCCAATTCATGGATTGCCTAAGTCTCTATTGTTATATATATAGTACTAGAAACCCATCTACAAATTTTATCAAGTGTGATTTTGATTGTTATATAATAGTTTAGTTTTTCACTTAAATGGTATCATGAACATAAATCTTGCAAACTATAGAGATGAATGGTGTATAAATGGTTGTTAGTGTTGCATTTTGGTCAGGCAGTGTTGTGTGGTGTTTCATGGTTGATGTGTATAGTTGTCCAATGGTTGTCTAGTAAACCTTAGTGTAATGGTTTCCGCATGGTTGATGACATCACACAATGGTTGTCCAAAGGTGTCATCTGGTGGTGTGTACAATACTATCATGTGGTGTTATGAACATTAGTGTAGTGTGGTGTTGCTTTCAATAGCATTGGGGGGTTGCTAGCATTGGATAATTACTGTCGTCGCACAGTGGTGGTGTGCATTGGCATCATCAACAATGGCTTAGTATGTGTGGATGTTGTGATTTTGTGAGGTAGATGTAGTTTGTTGGTGCAATTATCATGAAGACTATTTTGTTTTGGGGATGTGATATGTGTTATTTATGCAAATACTAGATAGTGTAATAACCATATTTTTCAGAAGTAGCAGTAACTTTCTCATAGGGGTTGTGTTTTTTTTGAAGGCCGCTGTGAGCCTTGGGTGCTAAAGAATTTTTGTGCTAATGTGTTCCATGGATTCATCTGTGTTGGGTTTCTCTTGCACATTTGTGTTATTAATATAATGCTTTTTTAGGATGTGTGGTAATATGTTTTCATTTATGTTTTTAAATATATTTTTGTTGGGTTGTCACTACTATTATCAGCGAGTAAAATGATTGATTGAATTGAGCATGGAGAACAATAATTGAAAGTTATATATATCATATTATTTACATATGAGAACAATAATTGAACCATTGAAAGACTTATAAATATCAATATAGAAAAAGAGCCATAAGATCTTTAATATAGTGTATATGCTTTAGGATGATTGGCCATGATAGAAAGTTATTGGAAGTAATTTTCAAAGTAAAGACTATAATCATTATAGATTATGTGGTGTTGTGACTAATAGTGTTGCATTGTTGCTAGAAAGTGGAGTCATGTGGTGTTGTGCACAATAGTGTCATGTGGTGTTATGAACATTAGTGTTGTGTGGTGTTTTGCCCAATATCATTGCATGGTTGCTAGCATTGCATAATGGTTGGTATTGCATAGTGATGGTGTTCATTGATGTCGACAATAATGGCTTGTATGTGTGGTTGTTGTGATTGTGTGTGGTAGATGTTGTTTGTTGGTGCAATGAACATGAATACTAATGTATTCTTGGGATATATTGTATGTTCTATATGAAAACACTCGATTATCTAGTAAATATATTATTTAAGGGGTTGTGGTATCTTTCTCATAGGGATTGTGTTTCATTTAATTCGAAGGTTGATATGTGTCATGGGTGCTATAGGGTTTTTGTGATATCGTGTTCCATGGATTTATTTGTGTTGTGTTTCCCTTGCATATTTTGTGTTACAATAATGTTTATTTATCATGTGTTATAATAAGTTTTAATTTACTTCTGGAGGGTATATTTTTGATGGGTTGGTATTACTATTATCAAATAGTCAAGAATTATCTAAACTAAGCATAGAAAGCCATAATAAAGGCATATCTTATATTACTTACCTAGGATACAGCATACACCAATCAAGGTAGAGAAAGAGGCATAAGATCTTTAAAATGAAGTATGTGCTAGTTAGTAAGTTATTAGATTTATTTTCATAGTAGATACTGAAATAACTAAAGATTTTTTAAATAAATAGGCTGATTATGAGATCTATTTTAATGCTCTCACAAAATTGTTCTATAATCATCTTTATTGTGTGAATTAAACAAAATTCCTCTATTATAAGATCATAAAAAACATTTCATATCATACAGAATTAATAATTTTTACTACTCATCTTATTTCACAGTTATAAATAATTTACTAATAAAAAATAGTCACGCCACATATAATTATTTGCTATTTACAATTATTTTTAGTTGTTCTTATAATATTGTTATAATTTATAACAAAATATCTAAAGTATGTAGTTATGAAAATATTGACATTTATACTTTATTCTGTAGGAAGTTTTATTTTATGTTTGAGTGTACAAATGATTTACTTTTCATGAGTGATTTGTTAAACAACTTAAATATAATATTTTTTTTTCTCCTACTGATATTATTTTGTATGTTTTAGAGATTTCGATAATGATTTGTTTTGATTATATGCATAATAATTTGTATATGTTTTTTCTCTAGTATTTAGAAGTATGCTAGGTGTTTTAGACTTTAGTCTAGTAGACTCTTTACTTCTTCATTATCAACTTTGTTATTAATCTTTAAGTATACTAAGAATTTTGTATTTAGTATAAATGATATCTATATATTAGATTACGAGTTCTATTAGACAAGAAATTATAATAGAACTTACTACTCTACTAGAGATGACCTAATATATTCCATGACTTTCATTGATGATTTTATTTATTTTTGATTTATTTTATTTGAAGCTACACTAATATTATTTTTTATTAATTGTTTATGAAATTTTAAAATATAATTAAATACAAATTTTAACATTTTACATATTAATAGTACTTTAGAGTATATATATGACATTGATATTTGACTATATTAATAATATGTACATCTAGTAGATTGTATGTGCTAACATATCCCTACAAAATAATATTGTAAATGTAAAGAATAAATATTTAATTGAGATGATTACCATGGTTCTCTATGATAAAAGTATTTTTAAGTTATTTTTGCGAAAATATAATTTTAACTACCAATTGTCTGATCGACCAAATGCATTTCTCAATCATTTCATTTCGAATGAATTTTCAAGTCTTGTATACTTGAAAATGACTATTCAACTTATCTTTCGATAATTCTTAGAATAATTATTTTAATCAGGATCTCTCTATAAGATGTAATAAGATGACGCTATTGACAATAAAATATATATTTATTGGTTATCAATATTCAAAAAGGTATATAAGTTATTTTTCTGAGATAGATATAATATTAATTAGAGCTTTTTGTTTTCCTTTTTTTTTTAGCATAACTTGTTCTTTAAGGATAGGAGACTAGTTAAGAATTTAAAGAAACTTCTAATTTTCTTACTCTTTCTTGTTTTCTGAATTTTTTTGAGCTATGAATTTTTTTGAGTATAATTTTCTCCATGTAATTACTTTTGAATTTGTTTCATCATAGTATGGTGACTCTTCTAATAAATTATTATATTTAAAAACAAGTTTATAAAATATATTAATTTTGATTTTAATGGAGAGATATGTTGCATTAAAAATAGAATTATCTCATAGTTCAGATTGGATATTAGATCAAGAGTTTGTTTTTCCAAATTACAAATTAATTGGGAGTTGAGTGGGTTGACCACTAGTTCATCATATATATTTTATAATAAAATAATTTTTTTAGTATATTCAAAATTAAGGGAAGTCTCTAGAGAAGTACTAAGATCTTACAATCAAATCCAATGATTTTGATCTTTCAATTGCTCTTTGAAATAAATAAAAGAGTTGTACTCAACATGATATGTCATAGATTTAATTGCAAATCTATCTCATTTTTTGCTACTTAAATTTTATTCATGATGTTTCTAAGATACTCAAATCTTCTTTTGAGATTATTTTTATTTAAGATAATATCAAACCATGGTGAAAGTGATAAATGCCCTCTATTCTAATAGACTTAGGAACATGTACTTTGATATTTGAGAATATATATTATTGATTGCAAGTATGTATTCAATGTGTAGTCTAGTTTTGATGATAAAGTATATCACTACAGATGATACTTATTGCAATAAAATTTTTTAAGACTTTTAAAGTAGATTATCATGAAACACATTCATCAATTGTAGTAATGACCTAAATTCAAATGCTTATATCCTTTGTAGCTTTTCATAGATGAGTTAAATGCTTTTTAGAATTTTTACATTACTAATATAAAAAAGGGGACATGCTTTTTTTTGAGATATTTTGAATATTAATTAGTATTGATTTTATTTTATTTTTTATTTGATCATTACTCATTCTCTGAGGTGTTAAAACTAGTTAATCATGTAGAAGAAATTTTTGTATCTCATATTACTCCTTTCTCTTTTTAGTTTTCTTTGAGCTTCTAACTAAAATAGATTATTACCACTCAATTACTATTGTATTTGTTTTTTCATATTATGATGACTTTTCTATCAAATTATTACATATAAAAACAAGTACAAATCATATTGATTTTGATTTTATTTTAGTGACAAATGTTTCTTTAGAAATAGAGTCCTCTCCTAATTCAAATGGGGCATTAACTCAAGAGTTCTTTGTCCTAACTCCAAATAAATTGAGAGTTGAGGTGCTTGTCCAATAGATAATTGTGTTTATTTTAGAAAAGAAAAGAACTTGCTCATCATATCGAGATGTAATGCAATCCTTTCGACATTTTGAAAGATCTTACAACCAACTTCTATAATCTGAAATTTTCAATTTCTCAATAGAAGAAAAATAAAGGTTGTACTCAAAATCATATCTCACATGTATTTGGTATATAGATTACCGACTATTTTTGTGTATTAGTGGTGCCATTTAATGGTATATACGCATAGGAATGGTCATCTTTGGATCTATTTCATGATTTTTGAGTTTTGGTAAGTTTTTATGAATAGTCATGATATTACTATGTTTTTAGAGTCATTTCAAAACTTGGTGATTTATGTACCAGCAAATTAGTTTTAGCTTCCATCTCGGATGAAAGTTGACTTATGTAGTCATGGCAATTTTGTATGTCATGACTAAACCACCTTAATAGCATAATCCTTTAAGTTAAGCAACATATTCTTTTCATTACGATATTATCTTGAAGTTTTAGTCAACCTTATCTCATAACAAATTAAATTGTTGGCCTTTTCACAAAGTCATGAATTTGAGCTTCCAAAAGTTGTAAAGCTAAAATTACTCAGGCCAAAGTCATGGTAATTATTGAGCACCGATACATTTGGACTTCAAATTTTATAGAGGATGTTTACTCAAACATGGCTACTTCTCATGGTCATGACTCTTGCCATCAAGAGAATGCAACGTTACTACTTTGATGTATGGGCTAATTACCAATGTCATTTTCATTCATAGTTTCACAGTCATCTCATATATGAGGAAGGTCAAAACTGGGGTTTCGGTCAATCCTAGTATCACGGTCATATTATGCACATGAGAGGTTATTTCTAGTGTTGTTGTCATTTCCTGAGTCATGATCATTTCCATAGTCATGGTCATATTATGCCATATTTTGATGTTGGAAGATTCTTGAGAAATTGGTTTTTTGTTTCTTGAAATTAAATTGTTTGACCAACTAAGTCACTCTTCCATAATTACATTACTATGTCAAGTCGATGAAGTCCTCAACAATTAACAAGTTGATATAATGTGTCTGATAGTGTCTTCCCTAATTTTGTCGAGCATTATAAGAGGAATTAAAAGAGATAAAAAGTAAAAGAATCTGATTCGTGAAGGGAAAGAATCAATAAAAATTTGGAAAGAGTGACCATCCTTCATTGAAGTTGACATACATGGCAAAAAAACAAAGGGGAGAAAGATAAAAAGAAGAGGAAGCACACATTGAGCATTCCCCAACTTCATATGGAGGTATGTCTATTGATATTTTATATATTTTGAAAAATGTATAGTTGGATTTTGAACAAAATAGTGAAGCCCTAAAAAATGAGACCAAATTCTTACATGTAGTAGTAATAGGAGTAGTAGTAGTAGTAGTAGTAGTAGTAGTAGAAAAAGCTAGGAAAATAAGATGCAATGTGAGAAAAGTATCTCCGAAAAAAAGAGAAATTTTTTATCATGAAATAATAATTATTTGAAGAGAAAATCTACAACTTCTTAGATGAGGAGATAAAATGCATAAAGATCATTTTGATGGGAAATGATGAATTGCTTGGGAGACCATATGAGGCAATCACAATGAATTGGAAGAAAAAGATTATGAAAAGAGATGATATAAATAGAAATGACATAAAATTTAATGAGAACTAATAGATAGAGGAATTGGGAAAGTATAGTGAAAATCAAATGGACTTGTATTTTGTAATGGGATTTTTTGAGGTTACATTGAACTGAATTGGGCAAAGAAGAAAGGCATTCCAAGACCTTATGGTGAATATATTCCATTGGGTAGCTATACTGAAACCAGATTTGGAGAGACCATCCATTTATATGCTATCATTCAAGAACTCCAAATCAGATTTTACTTTTGATAAGTATGATCCTAAATGAAAACATCCCACCAACCTCGCTCAATATATTGATTTGCACTTTTTGTTTATTTATATATTATGATGTTATTGTCAATTATGTAGAATTAATCTGAGATGATGTTTGAGCTGTTTTTATTAAAGGGATAGTTAATGCTTGGGGATGAGTAATAGATAGTGTGTGAGTTTGTTCGGTAAATAAATTACTAAATATTCTTGTATATCTATGATACTATTTGATGATGTGTAAGCATGAAAATAGTTGTAATTGGATTGATTTTATGATTTTAGAGTTTTAATGAATTTTGATGAAGATTCATAAAATCATTTATGTTTTTGGATGCATTTGAATGCTTGGTGATTTATGGGTCATTGAGCAATTTCGACATCCAATAATGGTTAAAACTCTACTTATAAAATCATAGCAATTTTTGTATGCTAAAAATCTACTACCTCATTAGAATAATTCTTCAATTAAACAAATATGATATTAATTTTACATCATAATAACCAAGTACTCCACTATAGAGGTGTCAAACGGGTCGGGCCGGCCCGGCCCAGCACGAGGCACGGCACGGTTCGGCCGTGCCTGGGCCGGCCCGGCACGATAAAAAAACGTGCCCGGGCCCGTGCCGTGCCCGGGCGAACAAACCACGTGCCGGGCCATGCCTTGGCACGGCACGCCGGCCCGCGTGCCTGCGTCGTGAGTCGTGAGTCGCGACTCACTGAGTCGTGACTCGTGACCCAACCGGGCCCCGCCCCCAGTAAAAAGACCGCGGGTCGGGTCCAAACAGACCCGACCCGCCCCGCCCCGCCTGCCCTGCCTTGCCGTGCGCCCGTGCCCGAGCGGGCCGGCACGGCACGGCACGGCCTTGCCGTGCCCGAATTTAAAAAATTGTGCCGTGCCGTGCCCGGCACGGCACGGTAGCACGGCTGGGCACGTGAAAAACGGGCCGTGCCGTGCTGGGCCGGCCCGTTTGACACCTCTACTCCACTAGCACTAAAAGTCGAGACCACATCCTAACATTGTGACTTTATTTTTATCAAAGCTATGTGTTTTCAAGTTAAAGTTATCACATTTTCATGAATGCATAACATTTAAGCTACAAAAAGTTATAAAGCAAAAATTACTCTAGCCAAAGTCCTAGAAATTATCTAATGCCTCAACTTTTGGATACCAAATATTATAAAGAGAATTTACTCGATCATGCTTACTTTTCAAGCCTACAACTCTTGCCCTCAAGAGAAGACAACGTTGTGACTTTTAAGTGCTTGCTAATTTCTAGTGTCGTGACTATTTACATTATCCTAGCTATGTGATATATGAGAAAGATCAAAGTCAAAGCCATTGTCATTCCCACCATTATAGCCATACTATACATATGAGAGGTCATTTCTAGCATCGTGGCTATTCTCAACATCATGACCATATTATGCACAAGTGAGGCTATTCTTAGTATCATAGTCATTCATAACACCATGACTATATGATGAATAAGAGTGACTGGTGCTAATGCCATAGACATTCCAATTGCTATGACTTTTTATTAGAGTGATAAAAGACAAAAATTATAAATACTTCTTGATACTATGACTTCATATTACATATAGTTAAAAATACTTAATCAAACACCATTTCAAATACTCAACCACTTTCTAGAGTCATGACTTCAAGCTCAAGAAATCTAGGCCAATCATGGGGTCATTCAAGATTTGTGAATTTCTACTTAGAAGAATGCAAAAGTAATAAATTATTAGAGTATATTATTAGAGAAAAGAAATCAAAGAAAATCTTCTCCCTCTCTATGAACCAATAAAAAGGTAAAGCATAGCAAACAATCCTAGGGGTATTATATGTTCTTCCAAAGGAATCCACAAGAAAGCAAAAAATGCAAGGCATAAGTTATACCTAGGGTTGGGGGCATGATTATTGATTACTTATGCATAAATATGAATTACATATACATAAATATTTCTACATGTCTTACATGTAGTGTTTGGATGCCAACAAACTCTTAGTTATTGTCTTCGTTATTCAAGGTATGCTTAACTTTATACTTAATATTTGATGATTTTTTTTTGATGAATGATCATTGGTAGGTAGTCACTAGATAGAGGGAGTGACTTCTTTGGATCTTTTGTGAATGAATTTTTTAGGTTGGTGTTTCAAGTTCATGCATGTGAATATGTATGTCAAAATTTTTTCTACTCCTTCTACCTTAACTCTAGGGTTCATGTAGGCAATCAAACAATAAAGAGATGAAATAATAAACCAGTAATTTAAGTACTTGGTTTTCATCTCAACAACCATATCACTAAATGTCACATCTTTTCTAAACTTCAAAAACATGTCACTAATATTGCATATGCACTTGAGTGCAATGCATGTGTTGGGAGAATAAACTAACGAATACATGTTCGTTGTGTCATAAAAAATATTCAGAAATTTAATAAATAAAATTCATGTATCTAAATCTCTATTATCAATAATAAGTTTATCACTCTTACTATTGACGTATTTAGATATCAGGTGTTCATATCCAACACATGACTCCAATATTAGGTATCTAAAATTCTAATAGTGTTTAATATCCGTCTATAATTTCTTCTTCTTTAAAAGAAAACATATTCTTTTAGTATATTTTTAGACATAAATATTGTTTTTGTATATTTTTAGATAAAAATATGTTTGTGTATATTTTTAAATATGATTATGTATATTTCTAGATATAAATATGTTTATGTATATGTTTAGATATAAATATGTTTATGTTTATTTTTAGATATAAATATGTTTATGTATATTTTTAGATATGAATATGTTTATGTATATTTGTAGAAATGAATTAATAAAAATTACTAAATTTTAAACAAAAGAATTTATTTATATTTTCATGCATAGTTCTTATTTAAATTAATTACAAACAAAAAAAAATTATTAATGCATGCAATTGTAGATTTATGTAAGGTACATACTATTTATTATCTATAGTGGGTCAAATGATGATTTTTTTTCATTACTTTTCAAGTAAACAATGAATTGTGAATATCATTTCATTGTCAATGCTACAGTTTCAATGCATGTACCTTCTAAGATAGTTAGGATGAAGCTAATAATCCTATCTAGTATAGAATAAGACAAAAATGTGATATTAGTGGCAGATAATATATGTGTCTCATGATTTGGTGATGCTTATGTATCCTCTCTACATTTGGTGAATGTGGAGAAATATGTGTAGTGTTGTTGTTACTGAATAAATATTGAATTTTACCTCCACGAATTGTTTGTTGACCTCTTCTACTCCTCCCATGGATTGAGATCCTTGATCACTTGAAATGTCACCTCTCATTCTTAATTCCAGTTTCATAATTATTGAAAAATACAAAGGCAATAAAATAATGTAATGAATATGTCATACAAATAAATATAATGAGAAACCATTCACATTTATATTTGTGGCATTTTTAATTTAATACCTCGATTGTAAAAGTTACAAAATAAGTAATACAACTTAACATCAAAATTAAAAAATATCTACTCATCATCATAAACTTCAAATAAATCATCTCAATCTAAATATTCAACTTTATCTAATTATACAATTAATCTTCCTCATTACCTTCTTCAACATGTGCATCATCAATGTATAAATAGTTTTAATTTTTACCTATTAATATTTCAAGCTCATCATCTACCACATGATTGATTAGATAAATTTCAATAATATTCTTTTGATATGTAGGTACACATGATGATGTCATATTGACATCTTTTTCAACAACTTTTGTAGCTAATCTAGGTTTTATTTTACAAATAGCTCACTAGTCACCAATATTTCTTGGATAAGTAGTGTAGCACACTTGTTCTGCTTCCACCACGAGAATGAATGACTTATAGTTATGATAATATTTTTTATGGTGTATATCCACAATGTTGTATTGCTTATAAATTCAAGTACCAAATTTTGGAATATGACCAAAGCATTCACACTTAAATAAAATTATCCTCTTAATTAGTAAAGCCTAATAATTTAAGTGTAGAATTTTAAACAATCAACCATGAAAGTCAATATTAGATACAATTGAGTTAGACCCCTTAATGCACACACCACTGTTCATTATAATTCTATTTGAACCAAGTTTTAAAGTATGAAATTTATATCCATTTACACAATATATCAGATAGATCTTTAAACTTTGTAATGACCCTTTAGCTAGATCCTTTATTTGTCACTTATATAGATTTGATGATAGAAAATATACCTAAAAAAGGAAAAAAAATTTATTTCTTACTTATATACTATGGCATGTTATTTATTAGAAGTAAAAAATAATAAGTTGTATACTAACAAATTTCTCAAATCAAAATCAAAAATTTATGCCAAGCTTGACATTAATCACATCATCATCGATATATAGTTCTTTTTACCGTAATTTCTTAGCATAAAATATACAAAAACAAGATTGAATTTATTTTGAATATTAAAATAGCTATCACATACAATGACAAAGAAATGACAGTGTAAAATGATTATAAATTTACTCAATATAAGGTTTAACTTCATTGCAATTCAAAAAAATATATGTGTGTATAACATGATACTCATGATCATCCAAAAAAAATATGATTTTGCTCAACCATATGCTTGACCCAAATGTGTGAAAATGGAAAGTATATCATCATCTTATGATCCATCACCATACCATAATTATTATTTTGTGACATTTTGTAATGAGATGAATATACTTGTGGTTGAAAGTAGTGCACTTAAAATATTGAAGCTTATTTAATCAAGTAAGCATTACTATCAGTTCTTCAACTTTTGCTTTATTTTGAATATTATTTTTCAAATTTCTAAGGTAATTAACATAAATCTTTATTAGAATAATATTTCTTTGTCAGATACATTTAAATTTTTATGAGAGGAAATGAAAATTATATAACCTCTCAAATGGATATATCCATCTACATTACACTGGGCTTGTTATCATGGATTCATAAGGTAAGTTGATCAGAAAAAATTTCATAAAGTCAAAGATGATAGGAAAGAAAATACACCAAGTCTGCATAAAATTATGAGTATATCATTTTGTAATTGCTGCATGTCTTCCTTTATTATGATATTACAAGTGAGATTTTTTTAAAAATACTTGGTATAATCAAAGCTTCTCAAACATTTCCTAGAAGTAATTCACGGAATACTATGGGTATTAGCCTCTTCATAAACACGTGGAAATCATGACTTTTCATCCTATAACATATGCTTCTTCATATCAAAGCATTTTCTCATGTTAGATGCATATCCACGAGGGAACCTGATCTCTATTAGCCATTTGCACAAAGCATACTTTATATCTTTGTCAAGACTATAATAAGCCTTAGAGAAGTTATTCATTGATTCTTTCTTATGTAACTCTGGGTGTGAACGAAACTCTATTAATTCCTCTTTTGATCTTGTTATGTCTTTTGTTTTTCCTTATACATTCATGATAATATTAAAAATATTATCCAAAAAGTTCTTCTCAATGTGTATCACATATAAGTTGTGCCTAATGAGGTTGGTTTTCTAATAAGACAAATCCTAAAATATGCTTCATTTTTTCCAACCAAAGTGACAATTCTTCGAAATTTGTGCATTAATACAATCACCATCAATGTCTATAACAAATTTAAAGCCATATTTTTCAATTATCTTTAATATTTCAGCATGTGACCTCAAAGTTGGTGCACATTTTACAACTATCTGACCTTTTCAAAATACCTTTATATTCCTATGAAATGGTTGTTCCATATGTAAGAACTTATGATTGTTATCAAATCAAGAAGTCTTTCAACCTTTGTTCAGAAAAAATAAACTATAGTTCTCCATATAATATGGATAAACTAATTTTCTCTTATTAACTCCATCCTAACACCATTGAATATGCAAGAAAATTAGTTATAGTTAACATAATTGTTGCTCACATCTAGAAGTTCTGCTTTCTAGGTATATCATATGTTTCCATACCAAGCTCCCACAAATTTTTTATCTCCACGATATGGTGTTGCAAGAAAATATTCAACTTGTCATTTAGGTTTCTCGGACCATGCACAATAACACATAAGAATATATATTCATCTTTCATACATATTTATTGTAATAAATTATATGGTATGATAATCACAGCCTTAATCTAGCATTTTGATTTATATCTAAAAAATATAGATGAATATAATCAAATTGTTTCTAAGATGGAGAATCTAAGCAATGAGGAATCACACCTTCTTTAATAGAATGCTCCTTGTGCCAACTCATGTTATTAATAGCAACTTCAAATGAAAATAATTTTTGCAAATGAGAAACCGACAAGAAGTAACACATCTTCATATGAATAATATATATCAATTGTATGTGCATGAAGCTCACAAAATTAAAAGTGCTAACAATTTTGCTACCACATTAGTTTCTATATAATATGTGTCATCGAAAAATAAGATTGCACATATAAAGCAACCATCAAAGATAATTGATGAATTGCATATAAGGTATGAATTTGTGAATAACCCTCGAGTAGATATAATTTTTTATTATTATGGTAAAGTACAGAGAGGATATCTATGAGGAGATCATAATTGGGAAAGACTCATTAGTTGATAACTACCTAGAATGGAAATAGTAAATACTAGGATATTTTCATAATAATTCTATATTCATTATATAACCAAGTATAATAATATCTAAGATATTTAGATAAGTCATCATGTGTAATATAATGCATCAACCCTATAACTTAAGAATCCTACTTAAAACCAATATTATTCTTTCAACTAGAATAGTAGTTAACTAATTGTTGGTTTATCAAACTACCAACCCAATTTCTTTGAAATTACTATCTAGATGAAAATTCTAGTTTGCTACATGTGTGTTACATATATTTGTGGGACTTGTTGGACAATAGATCCTCATCAAATAAGGTTTTGAGAATTTCTTTACATAATGCTAAAAACTGGATATCATAGCAAAATTGTAACAAATCTCACCAAGTAGAACTAGTTGAAAGGATGAAGGCGAAAATTTGTGCTCTACAGAAGGGGCTTCAAATATGCAAAGAATTAAAATATAAAAAAGTGCATATTCGAGTAGATTCTGCACTGTTAGTTAGCTTAGCTACTAACAGACTAGCAATGTGGAAATATGAGGAAGAGGTAGAAAAAATCATACATCACATGAAGGACTTGAAGGCCACTATACAACATACTTACATGGAGTCAAATGCCCTTGTAGATGGTTTAGCAAGGCTAGGACTAATTGCATGAGTCCAGGATTTTGATAGCGAGTCTTTACCCGAAAAACTTAAAGGTTTAGCCAAACGAGATATGCAGGGAATTCCCTACTTAAGGGATAAAAGGGAAGGGAAAATATAAGAATAAGATATTAAATTTTTAGGATGTAATTTATTTTAAAAAAAATTATGAAAAAGACACTATAAATGGTATGAATATCTTGTGTTTCAAGTATGAAAATGCATGAATAACTTAGAGGAAGAAAAAGCTAATGGGCACAAGAGCATAGGGGGGCAGCTTCTAATTTAGTTTCTGCTTTCCTTGTATTGACATTGTTACAGGTTTCCTTTTCTTTTTGCAAGGGAAAGGGATGAAAAAAGAAAATAGATGTTAAAGTAGTCTTGTTGTGCTTTATTGGCTAACGTGTAAGCAAGAGGTAAGCATATAAAGTATTGTGGGTTATGGGGGTATAGAACCAGAACATAGTAGGGAACAGAAGAGTTAGAGGGCAGTAGCTCGAAGCAGTGGAGTGTTATGGGCATGGAATTGTTTGTGTATGTTAATTGTGGGTTATGTAGGGTAGAACATATGGCTATGTGGGGGGGGGTTTCTAGCAGAGAGTGCCTGCCAGATTGCTAGATTATTGTGTGTAATGTTTATGTCGGTTGTTAAGGCTTGAGTTGAGGGGTTGAGAAGAGGAGGCTATAGAGGCCATCAGGAGTAGGAGCGGGAGGTACAGTGTGTCGGGGAGTAGGAAATATGGGTGGGGCAAAAGAGTGGGAGTGTTATTTTGGTGTATTATATGGGTAATGGAACAGTGTGTGGGTGGGCCAGCTTTTGGTCATGAGAGCCTGTACTATAGGTCATGGTAAGTGAGCTTGCAGGCAGTAGCTAGCGAAGTAGAGCATGGGAGAATGGAGGATCTAAAGCTAGGCAAGATGTTAAAATATAGGGAATCCAGTCTTTGCGTATATGGAATCTTAAGGAACGGCAAGGTTGTACTACTCTAGGCCCAGTTGATAAAGGGCACGAAAGAGGCTGTTTACAAATAAATAATATATAAATATCAAACAAGCAAAGGCAGAAGTTTGGTTTAGAAAGCTAAAAACGCGCTATGATGTTGTGATGTGCTATTATGTATTTTGTTTTTGTGTTTTAAATTTTTATTTTGAAACTGGGTGTAAGGGGATAAAGGGTAGTATTAGTTTGTAATCAATGGTATTCCTCCGCCAAAAGAGAGGGTGTTTATAATAAAACTAATCTTTGCAAAAAAAAAAAATAATAATAATAATAATAAGATGATTAATAAGAATAATAAGAATAAGCAGAATAAGAAGAATTAGAATACTTAGAAGAATTAGAAGAATTAGAAGAATTAGAAGAATTAGAAGAATAAGAAGAATAATAAGAATAAGAAGAATCCGAAGAATAAGAAAAATAAAAAAGAATAAGAAGAATAAGAAGAATAAAAGATTAAGAAGAATAAGAAGAATAAAAAGAATAAGAAGAATAAGAAGGAAAAGAAAAATAAGAAGAATAAGAAGAATAAAAAAAAAGAATAAGAAGAATAAGAAGAAACAAAAGAATCAAAAGAATTAGATGAATTATAAGATTAAGAAGAATAGGAAGAATAAGAAGAATAAGAAAAATAAGAAAAATAAAAATAGTACAAAGAATAAGAAGAATAAGAACAATATGAAGAATAAGAAGAATAAAAAGAAAAAGAAGAATAAGAAGAATAAGAAGAATAAGAGGAATAAGAAAAATAAGAAGAATAAGAGAAATAAAAAAAAGAATAAGAAGAATAAGAAGAAAAAGAAGAATCAGAAGAATTAGAAGAATAAGAAGATAAAGAATAATATGAAGAATGTGAAGAATAAGAATAATACAAAGAATAAGAAGAATAAGAACAATAAGAAGAATAAGAAGAATAAGAAGAATAACAATAATAAGAAGAATTAGAAGAGTTATAAGAAAAAAAAAGAAAAAGAAGAATACGCTGAATAAAAAGATTAAGAAGAATAAGAAGAATTAGAAGACTTGGAAGAATAAGAAGAATATGAAGAATAAGAAGAATAAGAAGAATTAGAAGAATTAAAAGAATAAGAAGAATAAGAAGAATAAAAAGAATAAAAAGAATTAGAAGAATATGATTAAAAAGAAGAATAAGCTAAATAAGAAGATTAAGAAGATTAAAAAAATAAGAAGAATTAGAAGACTTATAAGAATAAGAAGAGTAAGAATAATAAAAAGAATAAGATGAATAAGAAGAATAAAAAGAATAAGAAGAATAATAAGAATAATAAGAAAAAAAATAAGAAGAATAAAAATAATAACAAGAATAAAATAAATAAAAAGAATAAGAACAATGAGAAGAATTAGAAGAATTAGAAGAATTAGAAGAATTAGAAGAATTAAAAAAATATGAAGAATAAGAATAAAAAGAAGAATAAAAAGAATAAGAATAATAAGAATAATAAGAATAATAAGAAGAAGAAAAAGAAACAGATAAATTAGAAGAATAAGAAGAATAAGAAGAATTGGAGGAATAAGAAGAATATGAAGAATAAGAAGAAGTAGTAGAATAAGAAGGATAACAAGAATAATAAAAATAATAAAAATAAGAAGAATAAAAATAATAAGAAGATAAGAAGAAGAATAATAGGAATAGGAAGAATAAAAAGACTAAGAAGAATAAGAAGAATAAGAAGAATGAGAAGAATAAGAAGAATAAGAAGAATGAGAAGAATAAGAAGAATAAGAAGAATAAGAAGAATTAGAAGAATAAGAAGAATAAAAAGAATAAAAAGAATATTAAGAATAAGAATAATAAAAAGAATAAGAGGAATAAGAAGAATAACTAGAAAAGAAGAATAAGAAAAATAAGATGAATATGAAAAATTAGAATAATAAGAAGAATAAGTAGAATATGAAGAATAAGAAGAAAAGAAAAATAGGAAGAATAATAAGAATAATAAGAATAAGAAGAATAATATGAATAAGAAGAATAAGAAGAATAAAAAGAATTAGAAGAATAAAAAGAATAAAAAGAATAAGAAGAATAAGAAGAATAAGAAAAATAAGAAGGAAAAGAAGAATAAGAAGAATAAGAAGAAGAAGAATAATAATAATAATAATAATAATAATAATACTAAAAAGAATAAGAATAAATAGAAAAATTAGAAGAATATATAGAATTTGAAAAATAATATGAATAAGAAGAATAAGAATAATAAGAAGAAAAGGTAGAAAAAGAAGAATCAGAAAAATAATAATAATAATAAGACTAATATTATTCTTATTTTTGAGAATATAATAGATTGAATTTTAATTAAAAGTTATACAAATGGTGGACAAAATTATAATTAGTACACTTGATGTTTAAAGCCCATCATCAACCACAAGATTGATTGGATAAAGTTCCACATTACTCTTTTGAAATATCAATGCACATGATGTTGTGACAAAAATATCATTTTTAACAACTTTCACATTTAATCTAGATTTTATTTTACATAAAACCCATTATTCACAAAGATTTTTTATGGTTAGATAAATATTCTAAAACACTTGCTCTACTTGCATCACAAGTATGAATAGCTCATACTTATGATAATATTTTTATGGTGCGCATCCAATAGGTTGTATTGATGAAAAATTCTAGTACCCAAATTTGGAATACAATCTAACCATTCACACTTAAATAGAATTGTCATCTTAATTAGTAAAGTAGGATACTCCACTTATAAAATTTCAATTATTTAGACTCCTTGATGCATATACTACTATTCATTACATCTATATTTAAATCATGTTTTAAAGTATAAAAGTCGTATCCATTTACATAATGTAAGAGATATGTTTGTAAACTTGATAATAGACATTTTGCAAGATCTTTTAATTATTTATTACATATATTTGATGACATACATTGTACTTACAAAATGAAACAAAATGAAATCATACTTATATAATATTGCACATTAATTTTTAAAATCAAGAATAATAAGTTATATATTGATAAATTTTTCAAACCAAATTGCAAAATATATCAAGCTTTGTATCAATGGAAGCATCATCAATATATGGTTACTTTTGCCATAATTCCTTAGCATAAATTCTTCAAAAACACATTGAAGGTAATTTAAATAATTAAAAAGGTATATCACATGCTATGAGAAAGAAATGACAATCTAAAATGATTGTAAATCTTGCTCAATATAAGGTATGACTTCTTAGTGGTTAAATGAGATATAAGTGTGCACATCATGATATTCCTGGTCATCCAAATAATATCTAGATTTTGGACTATCATACGATCAACCCACATGGGTGAAAATGAAAAATATGGCATCTTCTTATCATCCATCCCACATACCATAATCATTATATGATGATATTTTGTTATGAAAATTATATAATTATGGCTAAAAGTAGTGTGCACAAATACCAAAGCTTCTTTAACCAAGTAGGCATTTAATATTGATCCTTCAACTTTGACTTTATTTTGAACATGATTTTCAATTTTCTAAAATATCTGAAAAACAACTTCATTATAATAAAATTTATTCGTTAGATACATTTAAATTTTTATATTAACAAATAAAAATTAGATAACCTCTCAAATGGATACATCTATTTCTATTTTAGTGGGCTTACTATCGTGGATTCATAAGGCAAGTAGACAGAAAGATGTTTCATGGAGTTAAAGAAGCTATGAATAAAAATATGCTTAAGTCTACATATAATTATGTAGACTCTTAAAAAATGCTATTACAAGTGAGATTACAAGTGAGATTCTTTAAGAAAATGCTTATTTCAGTCAATATTTCCTAAATATTTTGTTAGTAATTCATAGAATGCTATGGGTATTGGTTTCTACATATACATATGGTAGTCATGACTTTTCATCCTAAATAACTTATGTTTCTTCTTATAAATATATCTTCTCATTTTAAATACATATTTGTCAGGAAACCTGAGCTCCATTAGTACGGGCATAACCAAGCCAAGTTACTCACGAGCTACTTGGAATTTGCCTCATTAGAAGCTAGCTCAAGCTCATTTATTAAGTGATATGAGCCGATCCTAAATAGCATTTTGAGGCTTTTAAGTTATACGAGCTGAGCTTGAGCACCCTCAAACTCTACTCTTTAGCTCATGAACAAGCTCGTGAATAGGCTCATTAACAAGCTCGTGAACTTGGATGATTAGAAAGCTCGTGAAGTAGGCTCGTGATCATGGCTCGTGAGCAGGCTCATGAACATCACTCTAAATGAGTTCTAAACAAGCAAGCTAAATGAGCTCAAAATGAGCCTTAAACAAGCTATTTAATTGACCAATAAATGATCTTTAAATGAGCTCTAAATGAGTTTTTAGTCGAGCTTCAAACAAGCCCTTTCTCGAGCTCATGTGCTAACCTAGCGATCAAGCTAGTGCTTGTTATAAATGAGCATTTGACGAGCAACCTTGAGCTAAGCTCAAGCAACTAACGAACAAGCTCAAGAGGAGCTCAAGCTCATATTTTCAAATTCTGCCCGAAGTTGAGCCAAGCCTAAATCTACATATTATAAAACTAAGCCAAGGTGAGCTTTGCCTAAAACTCGGCTTGGCTTGACTCATTTAAGCCCTTATCCACCAACCGTTGCATAAAGCTTTCTTTGCATCCTTGCCAAAACTATAACAAGCCATAGTGAATTTTCATTGACTCATCCCTATGTAACTCTAGATATGAACATAACTCTTTCTAAGTATTAAAAATATTATCAAAAAATATTTTCTTGATTATTCATTGTATATTGTTTTTCCTTCCACACTCATGATAGTATTAAAAATATTATCAAAAAAGTTTTTCTCAATGTGAAAGTCATCTAAGTTGTGCCTATTTAGGTTGGTTTTCCAATAAGGCAAAACATAAAAGATACTTTATTTCTTCTAATCACAATGATAATTCTTCAAAATTTACACATTAATACAAAATGCATCAATATCTGTAATATTTTTGAACCCATATCTTTCAATTACATCTAATATTTTTGTACCTAACCTCAAAGGTGGTGCACCTTTTATAACTATATGACATTTCCTAAATGCATCGGTATTCATCTGAAATGGATGTTTCATATGTAAGAACTTACGGTAGTTATCAACCTAAGAAGTCTTTTCACCTTTGCTTAGAGAAAATGCATATAAATCTTCCATTCTATAAGGACAAGCTAATTTTTCTATAGTATTTCATCCTGATAATATTAAATATGCAGGAAAATCATTTATTGTGCACATAAATGTTGCTCTTTTACAAATAATCTTTGCAAATGAGGAGTCAATACGAAATAATATATCTTTTTATGAAGAATATTAGTATTCTATCTCGTATATATAGTATTTCTTGTGTATTGAGGATAGTTACAAAAATTATAAGTAATTTTTTCCTATCTATGCCCTAATATGTTATGTAGCCAATAATACATGAATATATTTTTTCGATAGGTAATCATAAACCTTGCATTAACTTTTTTGTGTTGTTAAAGCTATTTGTCATGATATTATTCTTTGGTAAAAACTCAAATATTTCATCAAAACACCTTTCTGAAATATAATGTTTTGTATTTAAATTCAACAGTCTGGCTATCATAGATCACTTTGAGTGGCCATATAGATTACCTGACCAAACCACTTCTTATGATATTTTTAGCATTTCATAAAATTATTTTGCTGATTCTTTTGAGATATCATCATTTACATATGAATTGTAGGAAGGACTAATAATATTCTTTAACAATGCTTCACATGTATCATTGTGATTGGCATATTCCATTATAATATTTGAATTTGCACTTCTATGTGCATAATTCTCTATTATTTGTGGCACAATTATTTTTCCATATTTATACCAAACATAATAGTCTCAAACATATCAATTTTATACAAGATAAAATTGGCTTTGTGTCTACTTCATGGAAAATCCAATTATGACATTTATGATCATTATATTGGTATCTTATTTTCGTTTCATCCATAAATTCATGTTATTTTTCAGCAAATCCAACAAACTCATCAATCCCATCTATATACTCATTAGTCAAAACACATCTATCAGTCTAACATTCATCCATTGATGATCAGGTCTAAAAATATTTTTAAATCCTATAACACATAACACTAATGCATTTTAAATTATAATAATATAGATATTGACATATTTGTAATAAAGTTGTAGTAACACATTTAGAACATTACATAAATGTCCAAAAAATATTATCATCATATCATTAATAAGTAAGTTTGCATTAAAACAAGATAAGGGGAATGCTTTAATCTCTTAGATATTTACCAAAAGCCTTCAATTGTATTATTCTCATATAAAAAAACCAAAATTTTGATATTGATCACTATAGAATGAAATTACATAAATTAAGCAAAAATGAAAAAGTTGTATATGTGCTAGAAATATTTTTTCTATTTTGTTTAAAAATGAAAGACCACATCATAAAAATATATTTAGGCTCAAAGATACACTCTTAAGATGTGTGAAAATAGTAATTTTTATGAAATTAATAAATTTTTTTATTTGGGGTTAATCAAATTAACATTCTAAGATTCTATTAAATTTGGGGTTAATTCAACCATTAAAAATTCACAGTGCCAACCAATGCATATCAATATGTAAATGAAAATACGGCAACAAACATTAACTAGCGATGGAAAACATGAAAAATTAATAGGGATATTGAAAAAGCATATGAACCATATAGTATAAATACTCATGACTCATCTACCAATTGTGAGATGTATTATAACTATTTTAAAAAATATCAACTAATGGGAGATGTTATTTATTGGATTCCACCTTCAGTTAAGTGTTGATAAAGTAACTCAATAAAATTTGAATTGAGTTCCATTTTTTAAGTTGTTCATTTGTTGTTATGTTTCAACCTTCAAATTGCATACCTTCAATATTTTTTATGTTATTCATTATTATTATGTTTCATCCTTCAAAATTATTATGTGTGTGTGTGTGTGTGTGTGTGTTTGTTTGTGTGTGTGTGTGTGTGTGTGTGTGTGTGTGTGTGTGTGTTATTCATTGTTAAAATTACATACCTTCAAAACCTTTGGTATATATATATATATATATTTCATTGTTTAAGTTTCATACCATCAATTTTAACATACAAAATGCATACCTTTAAACATTTTAAACCAAAACTCTCAATTTTTAAATTTGTTACTTGTGATTACATATCAACCTTCTAAATTTTAATATTTATAAATCCAATTAAAATAGCTCTTTAGGTATCCTAAAATGTGAATAAATTCTAGTAGGCATAATAAATCCATATTAATTATCATGGTAAAAACTACAAGTAACAATAAAATGCACAAAAATTGCATACCTCGATTGGGTAACCTAAAAAGTGAATAAATCATAGTATGTTCTAAAAATGAGAAATGTAAATTTTATTAATTAAGAGGATAAAAATTCAAGAATACGAGAAGATAGAACCTGTGAGGATGTTAACATAATAAATATTAAAGGTAAACACAAAACACACAAAATTTTCATACCTCAATTATAATATATACGGGAAAATTGAAAATATTAAATTGTATACCTCAATGATAGATGAATAGTGCGAGGAACACAAAATGGAGGAAATAAAGCTCGAACACAAAATAAATGAATACATAATCAAAAAGTTTTCATCCAAACCCTATCTTTTTTTCGAATGGATGATGTGTTCTTCAAAAATTTAATTAAGGAGATTTAGCGAAGGAATGGGTTTCTATTTCTAATTTAGTGACGAAAATATATTTCATCATCAAATATTTTAAAGCCAAAAAAATGGCAAACTGTCAAGGCATTTCATATTTAGAGGTGATATTTAATTCTATCAAGAAGTTTAGAAAAGGATAAGGATTCTGTTTCAAAATTAATTGAAATAGAATTAAATTTCATCACAATATGCATATAATTTATAATTTTCAATACATAATAAAGATAGAAATAGAAATTTCTATCGCAAAATATCTCACTAACTAATCGGACCATGATTGAACATCATATTAGTGACGGAAGCCTAAACCATTTTAATTTACATCTTTATTTTGGTTTCTAATTCTGTTTCCATATATTATCAATTGATCAGTGCCTTTTATTAGCAAAAGATTTGTGTTGGGAGAATTATGTTTTGATGCATCAATCCAAAAATAATTAAAAAAAGACAACTTAAATTCAATATTTCAAAATAGATGCACCAAACTCTTAAATAGTTAAGTTTTATTGCACTGATTATTAATAATACAAAATTACACTTTTAAAAAACTAACTACCCAACCTAAAAAACTATCCATAGAGTAGAGGAACTCATTGTAACTTCATAGAATATTAGTGGAGCTCCTGGAAGCTCCAGGAGCTCTTGGAAATCATTAAAGCTCTAGCAGCTTGTGAAGCTAATAACGAGCTCGTGGAACTCCTAGAGCTCGTAATGAGCTCGTGGAGCTTCTGGGAGCTCCTATATGGAGCTCAAGGAGCTCCACGGTGATGAGCTCATGATGAGCTTCTGGAGCTTTCAAGAGCTTGCTGAAGCTCTGGAAGCTTTCAAGAGCTTGCTGAAGCTTTGGAAGCTTTAGGAGCTCTAGTGAGTTCATCGAGCTACTCGGTGATGAGCTCATGAAGAGCACCTGGAGTTTCAAGGAGCTTGTAACGAGCTAGACAAGCTCAACCTCCAAGAGCTACTCGGTGATGGTGCTTGAGGAAGTCTTGAGTGGAGCTTGAGGAGCTTCTCACTAGAGTTCGATGAGCTTCTCGATTGACCTTTTTGAGCCTCATCGAGGCACTCGATGAGGTTTCACGAGCTCCACCGAGGTGCTCGATGATGTTCCACGAGCTGGATCGATGAGCTTGATGGATTTATGGGCGATAGGTGATGTATTATGGATTAACTTAATTGAATAGTATTAGTTAAGGTTAAGGGTAATTTGGTATTAGAATAATTGAGTGCCCAAAAATCAATTAGTTAAAAATTTGGTGTACACTCTTTTTAAATATTAAAACTTGAGTTTATTTTTTCAATTATTTTTGAATTTGTGCACCAAAACATAATTCTACCTTAAAACAAATAACAATAATTTATTTTAAATAAATTTTCATAATCAAAAAAGTTTTACTTATATTTATATACACACATTTATATATATATATATATATATATACATATACATATATACATACATACATACATACATATATATATATATATGTATGTATGTATGTATATGTGTATATATATATATATATATTAATATGTGTGTGTGTGTGTGTATTGTTTTAAATAATAATGATTTATAATAATGATTTATAATAATTTATTTAATTAAATTTTGAAAATAAAAATATTTTAAACTATTCACAACACACATGCATGATGTGCTTTAGGAAGTTCCAACAAAGAGTTTGTTAGAGCACATTGAGCTTCATCGAGGAGCTCGATGGAGCACATCGAGGTCAACCGAGGAGCTTGATGGAGCACATCAAGGTGAACCAAGGAGCTTGATGGAGTACATCGACCTCCACCTTAGAGCTCAATGGATGAGGAGCTCAATGGAGCAATCGAGCTCCACTGAGGAGCTAGATGGAGCACATCGAGCTATACCGAGGAGCTAGATGGAGCACATCGAGCTCTAATGAGGAGCTAGATGGAGCACATCGAGCTCTAATGAGGAGCTAGATGGAGCATATCGAGCACCATTGAGGAGCTAGATGGAGCACATCAAGCTCCATCAAGAAGCATGATGAAGTACACCGAGGAGCTCGATGGAGCACATCGAGCTCTACTAAAGAGCTTGATGGAGTACATCGAGTTCCACTGAGTAGCTCAATGGAGCATATCTAAGAGCTCGATGCATCAAGCTTCTTCGAGGAGCTCGATGGAGCATATCAAGCTCTACTGAGAAGTTCGGTGGAGCACAATGAGTTCCACCAATAAGCTCGAAGGAGCACATGCACATCGAGCTCCATCAAAGAGCTCAATGGCCTCTTGGAAGCTTTGAATGAGCTTCTAGTGGGCTTCGATATGAAGCTTGTTGGAGCACATTGAACTTCATCGAGAAGCTCAATGAATCTCATCGAGCTCTACTAAGGATCTAGATGGAACTCATCGAGCTCCATCGAGCTCCATCAAGAAGGTATAAATAGAGCACATCGAGCTCAGTCATGAGCTTAATGAACTCTTGGAAGCTCTGCACAAGCTTCTAGTGAGCTTTGATGAAGCTCAACTGTGGAGCTCCAAGGTGCTCGATGAGCTCCATCAAGTTCCAACGAGGAGCTCCACCGAGGAACTTGATGGAGTGGGCGTCGATGGATTATAGGAGAGAGGGGCAAAGAAAAAAGTGAGAGAGCTGAGGAAAAAGGAGCGAGTTACAGGGGAGGGTGAGTGGATAGGAAATATAATTAATTAATACTTAATTTAGTATTTAGAAATTTAGTTAAGTTTGTTTTGTGATTTCTCTATTTGAGTGCATCAAAAATCAATTAGTTAAGGTGCTGTTTGGTTTGATATTTTTCGTTTTCATTTTCATGTTTTCCGTGTTTTTCCAAAAAAGCTGTTTGGATGCTTATTTTCATTTTCCTTTTTTGAGAAAACACAAGCTTGTTTTTAAGAAAATGAGAGAACGATAAAAAGTCATTCTCCCTCTTTGCCAGAGAATGCTCCAGCCCTCATTCTCCATCTGATTTCACTTACGATTTCTTCCTTGGGTCTGTGGCTGTGGGTCTGCTCGGCTCTCTTCTTGCTTCTGCTTGTCTGATCGACGCCTCGTGTGTGATTCCTCCCTTGCATCTGTGGGTCTGCTCGGCTTCTTCTTGCTTCTGCAAACTCAGGCTATTTTTTGTAGCTCAATTTGACCTCGTAGACTCCGGCTATCCAAATATTCTTTGATTTCTTGCCCCTTATCGAGGTCAGAGATATCAATTACGAGACTTTCGAGGCCAAGGCAGGCCACGTGGATGCTGAGAATTGTTCAACTATCGACACAGTTGCTTGTGTAATGTCATTGAGCGAAGTATTGGGGTACTAAAAGCAAGATTTTCAATTATGAAGAACATGCCTAGCTATCCATTGCGGAGGCAACGTCTAATTCCTACGGCTTGTTGTACTTTACACAACTTTATTCGACGTCATCACGCATTAGATACATTATTCATGGAATACAGTACAGAACAAATGCTAATGCGCAATGATGAAGTAATTGGTGCAGAGCAGGACCCAATTGCAGTAAATGCAAGCCAAACAGCACAAATGGAACAAATTCGTGATGACATAGCAGAACAAATGTGGAATGATTTTGATCAGAATCATGTATGAACTCTTTTGATTTTTATTTTGTTCAAAATTATGCATGACCTCTTTTATCAATCATTTTGTTTAAAATCATGCATAAACTCTTTTGTGAATGATTTTATTCAAAATCATGTTTAAACTCTTTTGTGGATGATTTTTTTCAGTTATGTATTGTTTTTTTAAGTTTAATTTAACATATAAAAAATATATTTTACATTATACATACCAAACACATTTTTCTATTTTCATTTTCAGCAAAATATTTTCCAGCAAAAACACCAAATATATTCTCTATTTTTCAAAAAATAGTTTGAAAACCAGAAAATGACTTCCAGCAAATGAAAAACAGAAAATTGAAAATTTATTTCAAACCTAACGCCACCTAAGAGTTTGGTATATCTTTTTTATATAATAAAAAATTTAGTTCTTTTTTTTCATTTATTTCTTGGGATTGCACCAAGGCATAATTCTCTCTTGTTTAAATCACTAAAAGAAATGACAAAATCAGAAATGCCCTATTCCTTTTCTAATTTCGTCGCTAAGGTTGAATAGAGATAGATTTACTGACTGTATGATAACGCACTTAAGATCTTCGAACCATTGAAATTTTTAATTTTTAATGGTTTGAAATTGTAAGTGCTTTTGATAAAAAAATATTGGGAGCTAAAAATTTAAAATTTTAAGTGAAAATTCATTGAAAATTTTAATTAGGTAGAGACCTACTTAATATTGAAGGTTGAATAGTTTCAACAAATTTTTTTTAAAAGATTATCATTTTTTTCCTTTTTTTCATTTCTTTTTCGTTTTCTCATTCATACTATAGTTTAGTTTGTGAATCTGTCTTCTCCTCCTCCTTTCTTCGCCACTACAAACCCTAATCCTAACTTTCTTTCATGATTAATTTAAAATAGGAAATAGCAAATCAACTAGTTGTTCATTAATTTTTATTTTTATATTAAAATTTTGGGTAGTTTTAAAGAGTTTAAATCTTATTAGTTATTTTTGAAAAATTTTTATTTCTTTTTTGGATTTATGATTTATTTATGAATATGTTTTTAGTAATTTTATTTTTTTTAATAATTAATAATTGTAGTGAAAAAAAATTTCATTATAAATTCTATTTATATTGGATAATATGTAATACAATAATAATAATGGAAAATAAGTAAAATTCATCATTTTCAGTATTTAGCATTTATAATTATCAAACAATATATTTATATTCAGCATTCAATTAACATTAATTTATCAAATAGTTTTTCAATACAAATTCATTATCTTTTAAAATTCAGCCTTAATTTTTCAGCACTTATTTTTCAGCACTTAATTTTTTTAGTTTTATCAAACGGACACTTAGAGATGGAATAGTTCCATTTCTATAATCATCCTCTCAAAATTTTAGAAACAAATCATACAATGCCATTTCTATAAATAGTGATGGAAAAAATTCATCACTACATTTTGTGATGTCAAAGGTATCTTAGATTCTATCGTTAATGTTGAAATATAAAAATTGGAAATGTATAATCCATTTCTAAATGAGTGACAAATCATCTAAAAAATGAAAAAAATCTATTTCTATTTAGAAATGGATTTAGAAACAGATCATCAAACAAAAGTAAAATATATATATTTTTTTCTGTTACTAAGTTAAAATTTATATATTATATTATAAATGATAATGTTCAATAAGTAGCAATATCATATATTTTTATTTTCATTCACATATTATTTTATATTTAATTAAAATAAAAAAAATGAAAAATGGTAATGATTGGATGTAGCAAATTAAAGAAAGTTACGTATTGTTTATTATCAATTATGAGCCAAATAAAAATTTTCTCATAACTTGGCATGCAAACTAAAGATTTTCAATATTCCATCGGTGCTGCTATTATAGTATCAATGCATAGTCCTCCTAAGATAGGTGGAACAAAACTATTAGTATCTTCTAATGAAAAATGAGATGAAGGAATATCTGAGATAGTTAATCCATGTATGTTATGATGAGGTGATGCCAAAGTTTCTTCCATACATGTAGAAAAATGCAGAAATATATTTGTAATGTTGTCATTACTGAATACATGAAGATTTTCTTTTCAAAGAACTATTAGTTGACTTCTTCTACCCCTCCTCACATATTTAGATACTTGGTCGCTTAAATTGAATGATAACCTCTCATACCTAAAACAAATTATATAAAGATCAAAATATATAGAGACAATAAAAACGTTATATTAAAATGTCATAATAACAAAATATAATGATAGACACATTGACATTAGAAAAAGTAATTAAAATATTTTAATTTAACATTCACTTTTTAACAATTACAAAATAAGAATGAGAAAATTACAAGGTAGTCAATGAATTTATAGACATCATTAGAAATTTCTAAAAAATCATATCTATCTACATATTTATCATCTTCTGATTTTACAATTAATTCCCCCTCATTTTCTTCTTCAACATTACCATCATCAATGTCCAAATCATTTCCACCTTCACCAAGTAAGGTTTGAAGGTCATCATCTACCCCAGGAATGATTGAATGAAGTTTTACATTATACTAAAACATAATTTGGAGTGATCATAACATCCTTTTCAATAACTTCAACTACTGATCTAGGTTTTATTTTACATATTGCCCACCAGTAACACATATTTCTTGTGGTTGGATAAAGTGGAGTAACACTCTTGTTTGGCTTGTATTGATGATAAATTATAGTATAGACATAATACTCTATGTGTAGAATTTTAATTAGTCGACCATGAAAATTAGTAGTAGATACAATATAATTAGATCCCTTGATGCAAATACCACAGTTCATTGCTGCTTTATTTGAACCATGTTTTCAAAGTGTGAAATTTATATCCATTTACATAATGTATGGGATATGTTTGTAAACTTATAATAGTCCTTTTGTAAGATCTTTCATTTGTTTGTTACATATATTTGATGAAAAAAATTATACTTATAAAAGGATAAATGGTAAATTCATACATATATAATGTTGTGCATAACTATTTAGAGCCAAGAATGATAAGGTATATGCTGACATATTTTTCAAACTAATTTGCAAAATCCTTTCAAGCCATTCATCAATTGAATCATCATCAATATGAAGTTCTCTTTACCTTAATTTCTGAGCAAATATTCTTCACAACATAATTGAAGGTATTTTGAATAATTAAAATATTAAATCACATACAAATGACAAATAAATGAGAATATGAAATTATTATAGATCTTACTCAGTATAAGGTGTAACATCTTCACAATTAAACAATATGTATATGTGGACAGAATGATAATCTAAATCATTCAAAAAATATCATGATATTTCTCTACCATACAATCTGCCCACATTCCTAAAAATAGAAATCATAACATTTACTTCTGAACCATTCCCCAAACCTTATACATTCTTTGGTGATAATTTATTATGGTGATTATATAATTGTGGCCAAAAGTAGTACACACGAAATTCTAAAGATTCTTAAACTAAGTAGACGTTGTATATCGATCCTTTGACTTTGACTTTATTTTAAAGATTATTTTTCAATTTTCTAAGATATCTAAAATAGATATATATTAGAAAAATATATATTCGATAGATGCATTATATTTTTTAGATTAACAAATGATAAATATATTACTTCTCAAATGGATATATCCATCTGTATTGCACAAGGCCTGCTATCATGGATTCATAAGGTAAATGGACCATGAGATATTTCATGGAATTAAAGAAGCTATGAAGCAAAATATGCTCAAGTTTACATAAAATAATGGTGATGACATTTTGTAATTGTTTCATTTCTTATACATTACAAGTGAGATTCTTAACAAAATATTTATTTCACTCAATGTTTACTAAACATTTTTGGAAGTAATTCATGGAATGATTTGGGTATTAGCCTCTACATGAACACATGGAAATCATGACTTTTCATTCCAAATAACTTATACTTCTTCAAATCAACATATCTTCTTATGTTAGAAGCATATCCATCATGGAACCTGAGCTAAATCATTCATTTGAACAAAGTTCCCTTTGTATCCTTTACAAGACTATAACAAGTCTTATTGAATTTATTCGTTTATTCGTCCATGTGTAACTCTTGACATAAACATAACTCTTTCAAATCATTTCTTGATTTAGCATTATCTTTTGTTTTTCATTCCACATTCATTATAATATTAAAAATATTGTCAAAAAAGTTTTTTTCAATATGCATCACATTTAAGTAATGTCTAACAATATTTATTTTCCAATAAGGCAAATCTAAAAAAAAATACTTTTTTTATTCCAACCATAGTGATAATTTTTTGAAATTTACACATTAATTCAACCTGCATCAATAACGTCACTTTATTTCAATAACCTCTAAATCTTGTCACTTTACCTCAAAGATAGTGCACTTTTAATAATTTACGACCTTTCTTAAATGGATCAAAATTTATCCAAAATGGATATTTCACATGTAAGAATTTATGGTGCTTATCAAACTAAGAAGTCTTTCCTCCTTTGCTCATATAAAATGCATATGAGTCCTCCATGCAATAAGAACAAACTAATTTCTCTGTAGTACTCTACTGGATAATATTGAATATGTAGGAAAGTCACTTATAGTTCACAAAAATTATCATTTCTAGATATATCATATGTTTAGACACCAACTCCCATAAAATTTTGATCTCTACTATAAGGGGCTATAAGAAAATATCCAATTTGTCTTTTGGTTTTCTCAGACTAGGAATGATAACACACAAAAATATGTATTCATCTTTCATACACATCTATGGTGGTAAATTATAATGTGTAATAATTACTAGCCATGAAAAGTATTATTACCTTATTTGTCCAAATGGCTGATATCCATATGTGCACAGCCCTAATCTAAAATTTTGGTTTTCATCTTCAAATAATGGATGAGAATCAAAAAAAAAATTTTAAGAATAATAATATTAGAAATACCGCATCATGTCATCTTTATTAACATGCTCTTTATGTCAACTCATATCATTACTAGTAGCATGAGATGCAAATAATCTTTACAAAGAGTCAATTTGAAATAATACATCTTCTTGTGAGAAATATCTATTTTTTTCCTTTTACATACTATATTTATTTTGTACCGAGGATAGTTACAAAAATTGAATGTAATTGTTTCACTGTATATGCCCCAATATATCATGCAACCATTAATATAGTAATGTATGTTTTCCACTGGCAAACCCAAACCTCGCATTAATTTCTTGGCAACATAAAATCTATCTATCATGATGTTATTCGTTGGTAATAATTCAGATAATAATAGATATATTTCATTATAACACCTTTCTAAAAAATGATGTTTTGTCTTTAAATTCATTAGTCTGACCACTACAAATAACTTTGAGTGATCATATAGATTACATTCCCAAATTATTTTTATAAAATTGTTTTGTTGATGATATTGAGATATTGTTAGTGATATCTAGATTTAATGAAGACCAATGACATTCTTAAAAATTGTTTCACATACATTGTTGGGATTAGCAAATTTCATTGTAACTATTTAATCAAGATTTCTATTTATATAATACTTAATTATTTGTGACACAACTAATTTCCTATGTTTATACCAAACATAATTTTCGCTAACAAATTGATTTTTTGTAAAATGATATCATATCCCACTAAGTCTACATCATGTAAACTTCAATTTTGATATTTACAAATATTACATGGAAATCTTATTTTTGTTTCATCCATAAATTCAGGCTGTTTTTCAGTAAATATATTAAAATTCCTCAATCTCATCTACAAATTCATCATTTTAAAACTCATCTTTAGATCTTACATTCATTCATTGACGATCATATCGTATAATGTTTCTATTCATATAACACATAACATTAACATTTTTTGAATTATAATAATATACATAGAGATCTATTTGTAATAAAGATGTAATATTTTTATGATATTGCATAAATCTAACAAATGAGTTGTATAAAAATAATTATTAAATAATTTTAGATTAAAATCAGATAAGGTGGGTTGTTCGAGTGTCTTAAATATTTTTCAAAAGACATAAGTTGTATTTTTATCATTTACATAAAATTAAGTATTTGATATTTATCTATATTTAATAAAATTGCATTAATAAAGAAAAAAAAATTGCAATCTCATAATTATTAATTTCTAAATTAATAATGAGTATTATTTAATTAGATAAACATATTATATATAATAGAAATAATATAAAAATTATCAATATCAATACATTAAAATTTTTCAATGAAAAAAGATACAAAATAAATTAATTATCGATGGAAAATATAATTAATAAATGAGAAAATATTTTAATCTATATTATGTATGTGAATACATAGTCATATACCACATGTGACATGTAATATATATTTTTTTAATATTAAATAAAGACAAGTATTATTTATTTTATTATAATTTTAGGGAGATGAAAATCAAGCAACTATATAAATTTTTAAATTAGCTTCTAATTTTTTTTAGTTTTACAATTATTTATTATGTTTCACTATTCTAATTGCATATCCTCATAAATTTTTTTCATTTTTATTTTTATTACAAGTGAAGTTTAAGTATTTATTTTAATAATTATAAATTATTTATTGTTAAGGTTGAACTATTAATATGAGGTAGTCTTTTTGAAATTATTAAATTTCATGTAATCTTAGTAAGGAAATAAAATGTAAAATAATTGTAATGATCTTATCTTTAAATAACAAAATACACAAAAAATCATAATTCAATTAGGTAACAAAAAAATATAAAACATATATAAAAAATATATGGTTTATCACTTATATTTATAATCATTCAAAAAAATAATTAAAACAAAACTCAAAATAATTATAAAATAAATAATTAAAAAGAAATCATTAAAAAAATATAAAAAATATACACAAAATACATAATAATTTGTCAATTATATATAAAATATATAAAAAGTCTTAATTTAATTGCATACCCTCATAATTCAGTAAAATAATTAAAAAGATATCATACATAACATCAAAATGCATAAATATAGGTATTCCCAAATACAATGCATACAAGATAAAATAAATATCGAAATTTCTTGCTATAATTATGGATGAAATGTGTTTCAATTAATACATGAAAATAGGCAATCCAAAACTATTCAGATGAAATCAAAAATAAAATTTAAAAACCCAAAAACTTATTATGTGCATTTATGCATATAATGAAGTATTTTGAACAATATTTATCTATATATTAATGCATTGACAATAGTGTATAGATGTACACATATTCAATTACATGTATGTAAATTAAGTATTATTTAAGAAATTATGTAATTTTTACTTATTTTAATATTATAATATATTTCTTAATTATTTTTGCTAATTCGCAATTAAAATGACTAACATAGAATTTATGAAAAGAATTTGATATATCTATATCAAATTGTTTTATATATATATATGATTTATAATATATTATTTTATATAAATGATTAAAATTTTATGAAAAAAAATTTATATAATAATGATTAACAACATAATTGAAATGACTGACAATAGTGTTTCTATATAATTAAAAACAAAATAATATATATTTGTTTTTAATATAAATGATTTATAATATATTATATTAATTTAATTTTCAAAAATCAACAAAATTTAATTAAATTGCCACACCCACACAATATGCTACACATAGCTCCATCTAGCACTGCCAAGGAGCACAATGGGGGGCACATTGATTCACCAAAATATTAAAAATTTAAAATTTTTTCCCATTATTTTTATTGAAAAAATAAATAAATTTTGATTTTGAAACATATTTCTATTTTCTTCCCACGTTTTTTGTTAAAGATGTAATTTTAAAAAATGTTAAAAAAATAAGCAAAAACAAAAAAAATACCTTCATTGAATTCCTTGCACTGAAATATGTTATTTATCCCCTTTTTTTTTCTCTTTCCATCACAATTATATTTTAGCAACACAAAATCAGTTATTGAAATGGGAAAACACAAGAATTGGGATTGATATAATGGAGACATGATCTAAGAGTAATTACCACAACCAAACCTAACAAAATCATTTAGGAAACACAACCATTTAAATTTTTGCAACCGGGATATCGGTTTCAACGTCCCCATTCCCACCAGATCATAGCCACCCATTATTACATCCTGTTGCGGTTCATTATGCATATGATAGGAGATATTATTGTTTTAGAACAACTATTCCTTGTTTAATACAAGGAATTCTCAAGAACATAAGCAAGAATTGAGAAGAAGATGAAGAACAGAAGAGAAGAAGGAGAGAAGAGAATTCGCGCAGCAGGAAACAATATCAAAGCACTCAAATTAAAAATATTCAGCCAGCGGCTAGGTCAAAAAAAACAGGCTTTTATATACATCTGATAATTAAAAACAGAAAAAATTTAATAAAGAGATACTTTACAGTAATACACCGATAATTGCTCATTAAGGGCATATTGGTAATTTCACTCTAAATCTCTCAACTTAACGAACAGCCCGTCAACAATTTTTCTGATTCGATGTAGTTGAGGTCAGACCAAGCTTTTCTCTCAAATAGACAAGCTTTTCTCTCGGTAGGGACTTCGTGAATATATCGGCTACTTGTTCTTCTATCCTGCAAAAAATCAACTTAACTTCATTAGATTCAATTGTATCCTTAATGAAGTGATATTTCAAACCTATGTGTTTAGTTCGACTATGCATTACCATATCACTCGCAATAGATATAGTCGATTGATTATCACACAGAATTTTTATTGGATATTTTTGGACTTTATTTAAGTCGCCCAATAGTTTTCTAAGCCATAAGGCTTGAGAGGTTGCAACTGAAGCTGAAACATATTTAGCTTCAGTGGTGGACAGGGCTACGGTTGATTGTTTCTTGGACTGCCAAGAAACAGCCGCAGTTCCTAGTTTAAATACATATCCAGAGGTACTTTTGTAATCCTCTGGATTTCCTCCCCAATCACTATCACAATAACCAATGATTTCTGTATGGTTAATTCTGTGATATTTCAGACCTAAGTTAAGTGTACCTTTGAGATATCTCAATATCCGTTTGGCAGCACTTAAGTGTATATGGTTCGGACAATGCATAAATCGTGACAACAAGTGAACAGAATATACAATATCGGGTCTGGTTGCTGATGCATACAGCAAGCTTCCAATTAAGCTTTTGTATGTTTTCTCATTTACAGGTTTACCTTTAGCTGAAAGTAATTTTTGATTTACTTCTAAAGGGGTAGATATAGGCTTGTAGTCATTCATTCCATAATTTTTCAATAATTGTTTAATGTATGTAGTTTGAGAAACAGACACACCACTTGTGTCTTGAGTTATTTCAAGTCCTAAGAATTGTTTTAGGTTTCCTAGGTCGGACATCTCATATTTAATTTCCATTTCTCTCCTAAAGTTGTTTATCAATTCTGTTTTATTACTTGTAAAAACAATATCATCGACATATAAAGAAACGATTAAAATTCCAGAATTATTATCTCTTTTAATATAGAGTGTAGGCTCACTCTTACTTCTGCTGAATCCTTGATTCAGAAAGTATGAGTTGATTTGTTGATACCAAGCACGAGGAGCTTGTTTCAACCCATACAAAGCCTTATTTAATTTATAAACACAGTGTTCACTCCCCTTTTTTACAAACCTAGGGGGTTGTTTTACATATATCTCTTCCTTAAGTTTTCCATTTAGAAAGGCAGATTTTATGTCTAATTGGAATAAATTCTATCCTTTCTGTCCAGCTAAGGCTATTAAGAGCCTTATGGTTTCTAACCTTACTACTGGAGCAAAGGTTTCATGGTAGTCTAATCTAGGTTTTTGTGAGTAACCTTTAGCTACCAATCGAGCCTTGTATACAGGCTGATTTGAATTTTATTTAACTTTAATCCTATAAATCCACTTAACACCTATACTGTGTTTATTTTGAGGTAAGTCGACTAAGGTCCAAGTGTTATTTTTCTCGATAACAGACATTTTTGTCTGCATCGCTTTGAACCATAATTGATGTTTTACAGCCTCTTCATAGTTGAGTGACTCAACTGAGGCGTAATTACATCTCTGATAAATATCTGATAGGTCTCTATACTTTACGGGGGTTATTTTATTAAGTTCAGTCACAGATTTAGAATTAGATGATGAACAATTACTATACTCAGAAACAAACTTGGACTTATATTGAGGATCATGTTCAGTAAAAGAATCAGAATCAGAATCAGAAATAAAATCAGAAGAAAAAGTAGAGGGTGAGCTGAAATCGTACCTTGGAGCATTTATTAATTTATTGCTGGTTGTAGCAGCTTCTGTGCAACCATTTTTGGTTCTAGAATTTGCTTCAATTGAATTTCCAGCCCACATACTATTTTCATCAATTAAAATATCTCTACTCACCAGAAATGTCTTAGTTTCTGGTGAGTACAGTCTGTAACCCTTGGATTGCGGACTGTAACCTACGAAAATGCACTTTAGACTCTTGGAGTCTAATTTGGTTCTTTGTGCACTTGGTATATAGGAGTAACAAACACTCCCGAATACCTTTAAGTGTTTAACATTGGGTTTCCTACCAGTCTAGGCTTGCACTAGAGTTAAGTTTTCCAGTGCCTTGGTTGGGCACCTATTGAGCAGGTACACTGAGGTGTTCACTGTCTCTGCCCAAATAATTTTTGGTAAGTCTTTCTTGTTTAAAAGTGTTCTGGCCATTTCCATTATAGTCCTATTTTTCCTCTCCACAACTTCATTCTGTTGTGGTGAGTAGGCAGTGGTAAGCTGCCTAATTATTCCTTTGGATTCACAGAAGTTTGTGAATTTTTGAGAGAGGAACTCACCTCATCTGTCTGTTCTAAGTGACTTAACACTTAGTCCAGATTGTCTTTCGACAAGTGGTAAGAGTTTCTTGAAGCATTCAAGTGCTTCAGACTTGTGCTTCAAGAAAAATACTCATATATATCTCATGCAATCATCTATAAACAATAAGAAATAACTACTGCTGCCTAGAGACTTCACTGACATAGGACCACATATGTCAGCATGCAGTAGTTCCAGGGGTTTAGAAGCTTTCCAGGCATAGTGTTTTGGAAATCTCTTTCTGGATTGTTTTCCCAGTGAGCACACTTCAAAGATAGAGGTAGGTGGTGATAGGTTTGAAGGCATTCCATTTACTAAGTTATTTTGAAAAATGTTTTTTAGGTCAAAGTAATTTAAATGCCCAAACCTTCTGTGCCATAGAGAAGTGACAGATTGGACATTCATTGAGAATGCCTTATCTGTTTTCTCAGCAAATGTCAGTGGAAAACTTCTTCCACTTGACATTTTTACTATCTAGGAAGGTTGATTACTGCCTTGATCAAAAATTTTACATGTTTTAATTTCAAACGACAGTTTATAGCCTTTTTCAATTAACTGGCCAATGCTTAGTAGATTCTGGTCCAAGGCAGGAATCAGAAGTACATCCTTTATGAACTTTGTTCCAGAGCAGGTGGGTACTGCCACTCTGCCCTTGGCTTGCGCTTGAACTAGTTCACCATTGCCCAGTTTGACTTGTGAATTTACTACTGGAAGTAAATCTACAAATATTTTTTCATTTCCAGACATGTGGTTTGAGCAGCCACTGTCCAGAAACCAAGTGTTTATAGAATGTATATTTTCTGTTTCATTTGCATAAAACAGATGTTCTACAGAACTTACTCGTTCTGTAAAACCAGCACTCTATTTAGAGATGCTCTTACAGTTCTTAGAACTGTGCCCAAACCTTTTACAGTTTTGGCATTGGTTTTGTTTTCGAAACCAACACTCTGTCGTAGTGTGGTTTAATCCCTTGCATATAGTGCAAGAGAGAGATTGTTCCTTAGATGAGTCAGTTGAGAGAGTAGAAGTAGAGCCTGTTTTAATTTTATTTTTGTTTTTATTTTTAAACTCATACCCTTGTGTAATTTTCTTACTCCTCATGTCTCTGTATTGCACTTCAGCCTTATTGGAGCTTTCTTCCCATCTTGACTGCATTGCAGTCTCTCCAGAGCTTTCTGCCCTCTTCAGTAATCGACTCTCATATGACTTTAAGGAACTCAGAACTTGCTGGATGGAGAGCTTTGACAAATCTTTGGTTTCCTTTATCACTGCCACAATGGCATCAAACTTATCAGGCATACAGATTAGTAGTTTTTCAACTAATCGAGTCTCAGAGACATTTTCTCCATGAATCTTAAGTTGATTAACAATATCAAGAAACTGAGTTGAAAACTCAGTAAGAGAATCTGAGTTTTTCATACTCAGATTCTCGTAGTCTTTTCTCAAGGAGTGCAGAAGAGCTCCTCGAGCCTTCTTATCTCCTTGGTATTCCTCGATTAGGAGGTCCCAAGCCTCCTTGGCTTGAGTACAGCCAAGTAATCGAGGAAATATCGTATTACTTACACCCTGTTGGATGAAAAGTAATGCATTAGTATTTAATTTCCTTAATTCCTTCTCTTGCAACAATTCCTTACCTTCCAGAATAGAGAAATTAGGGGCTTCTTCATATCCAGAAACCACAATTTCCCATATATCTTGGGAGATAAACAATGTTCGTATTTTGACAAGCCAATAGTCAAAATTTTCACCATCAAACAAGGGAATAGGAATTGAACCCGAGTTTGATGAGTTTTGAGTTTTTGAAAAGATAATAATCTTAAGAACAGCTTGAAACAAATTTGAACAGATTGTTCGGGTTTTGTAAAAAATAGGTTTTAAAAACCACAAAACCTTTAGATCTTACTAGATCTGGTCAGATCTATGCTCGATCTTAAGAAATTTGTGAGAAATAGTTAGGTTTTCAGAGAACGCCTAAACTGGAGAAATTAGATTTGAATATCATTCAAAAATAATTTCGATCTCAGTTAGGAATCGAAGCTCTGATACCACAATGTTGTTTTAGAACAACTATTCCTTGTTTAATACAAGGAATTCTCAAGAACAGAAGCAAGAACTGAGAAGAAGATGAAGAACAGAAGAGAAGAAGGAAAGAAGAGAATTCGCACAGCAGGAACCAATATCAAAGCACTCAAATTAAAAATATTCAGCCAGCAGCTGGGTCAAAAAAAAAACAGGCTTTTATATACATCCGATAATTAAAAACTGAAAAAATTTAATAAAGAGATACTTTACAGTAATACACCGATAATTGCTCATTAAGGGCATATTGGTAATTTCACTCTAAATCTCTCAACTTAACGAACAGCTCGTCAACAGATATGACAAACTCAATGAGATTGGTTTCTACCAGGTGAAATTCAATGATGCTGGGGTTCGGGGCCTCCAGGACACAATCTCTGTGTGGCGGCGCCCGGCGGCTTCGGTCCCGCCTTGTCGCCAGCCTCAACCTCGAGTGTCGTTTCGGGATTCAACAGGAAAGACACAGGACGAGCCTTCTTGTGCCAGCCTCGACCTCCATCAAGCTCGATGGAGCTCGAAGACGAGCCCTTCGAGCTCCAACAAACTTGTCTTTGGCTCGACTAAGAGCTCCTCAACAAGCTCAAGGAGTTCGACGGGCTAGTATTTGAGCTCCATTGATCTCGAAGACTAGCTCCAGAAGATGGGAGAGGGTCGAGGGCGAGGACCGATGGGAGATAGTAAAAGGCATGGCGAGGGCCGATGGGAGAGGTCCGAAATTAGAGGGCGAGGCGAGGGCCAATGTTAGAGGGCGAGACAAGGGCCAATAGAATAGTGGGAAAGTTTAATTAAAAATAATTTAGTGCGACTAAATATTTGTTTGGTGATTTAATGATGGTATTTAGTATAAACGTAATAGAGTGCCTCAATATTTAATTTTTTGTGATTTTAATGATTTTTTTCAAATTTTAAATATTAGTTTTAAATTCTTAAATATTTCTGGGTGAGCATCCCAAAACATAATTCTCTGTTTTTTTTTATTTTGCATATTTTTTGATAAAGATGGGTGCAGTTCACATAACTTGAATTCAAAAATATTTAATTAAAAATTTGATCCACTTAAAATTTTAATACATAAGATGGAAAATTGTGTTTAGGCCTTTAGGGTACCAAAACGAAAATATTTACCTTTTGTTCCCATTTTTATAATTTATTTTAAAAATATACCAAGAACGCAAATATTTTGATTTTTGGTATATATTTTTTATAATTTTTAAAAATTGGACTAATAAATATTTTTGTTTTGGATGTTGGAACCAATTAACATAATTTTTTCTTTATTTTTTTCCAAATTAAAAAAATGGTGCCACCTCACCCACTTTGAATAAGTATTCATCTATTTTGTTTTATTAACAATAATCCATTTTGGCAGTCTAATTTCATGTGAATTCTTTATTAGTACTACATCCAAAAAAAGAAAAATAATCATTATTAAATAAATAAAACAAATACCAAATATTAAATTTAAATTAATTAACCAAAATTAAATCTAACTACATTTTATTTTTATCAAATCATGTTTTTGAACCAACTTATTCTATTCAACCCAAGTCAACCAAAAAATGTGTGTGGATGTATTACATATTATTATAATCAAACTAGGTATAAATATGACTTAAAACATCTATAGTTATTATTAGAACTGTTATATTCTTCGAAATGAAACTATTTTTTTATTTATTACTTACAATGCATGTGAATGATGAGCCTTTGAAAATTAAATTTGTTATACCTATAGATTTAACATGATTTCCAATGGAATATGTTCTTATATCAACTATCTTTGTGAATGCTTTTTTTTTACTATTATGAGTATTTTTTTTCATTTGATCACTCATTCAATCTGACAACATCGTTTATCTATCCTCTAATTCTGTTCATAACAAAGTTCCTATTATCAAAACAGATTTGATAATAGGGAGATTCTACTAATATATGTTCAATATATTGAGTTTTGTTAGTTATCTGATCAAATTTAGGAGCTTTTACTAATATAGATAGATTTTACTATGGTTACTAGATAAATGAACCAATTGATTGGGATATTTTACTTTTACTCTATTAAACCCGCACGCACACATACACACACATTACTTTGAGGACACATAATATTAATGAGATTGTCCTATTTGAATTGAAGTCCATCATATAATATATCATCTTCAACTACTAATACGAGACTTGGTAATGGTAATGTACAATTGTCTAATCATGTTTTAGTAGTTGAAACTGATTCTTTCCCAATTCTAGGTAATGAGGACATAGAGAGAGGGGGGGAGAGAGAGAAAAGGAGATTGGTGGAAAGACATTTTTGAGGAGAATGAGAGTTTTTAAGACATGCTCCAATTATGTTAAGAGTTGATATACTCTTGATACTTATTGGCGCATGCAATTCATGTTGCTTATTTAATACCTATGAGTTAAATGACTTGTTAGTTGAACAATAAGCTAATTTGTTGTTACATTTTAAATACCATAGAAAAAATTAATTTAAATATTAAATATGAGATACATTATTATTCCAAATAAAACTAAATACATTAAAATATTGGTTTTAAATATTCTAACATGCATTTTTTTTATTTTGAATTTTGCTCAATTTCTTTAATGTTATATCCTTTAGATAATGAACTTGTCTTATCAATTCGTTTTTTATACTTTCAAATTATGCTATGTATTTGCTATTTTTGTTAAAATAAACATTTGAATTATATATTTTATTAATTCAAGTATCAACTAATTGTTTGATTGATATTGTATGTCGGAAAAAAAATAAGTAGTAATCAAATATATGTAAATAATTATTAAAAAAAAATTGAATACTTGTAGTGATTAAGAATCATGTTGAAAAAACAAACAAATAAGTTTTGCATTCAATATTTTTTTAGTTAAAATGAACTTCTCGGTGAATCTATGTTAGTTTATATCTAAACTACTTTTTTGATAGATATTGAATATTCCACAAAAAAAATAAATTTATGAAATATTAGATTTGAGATAAATTAAAAATTAAAAATATTCTTAGAATACTTATAATGATTTGGTATGAGTTAAATATTTTTTAAAGATAAATTTAGAATATATATAATAATTCAAAATCTAGGCAAAATAATTTACTAAAAGGAACTTTATATTTATGAATTTTAGCTCAATTTGTTAAGTTGTCAAATCATTTTTCTTTGAATAAGCATTAATTTTTATCAAATTATATTTTTCTTTCTCAAAGTAGTTTTTTTTCTCAATATTATAGTTATAATAAGCTCATGGATAACATGTATTGATTTTTTAAATTCAAAGTAATTTGTTAGAAATTTTTTGCGTCACAAAAAATAATGAATTTATTAAATATTAGAAATGAATTAAAAAATCTTTTAAAAAGTAATTAGAATATTTGCATTGATTAAGAATTTAGAAGGATATACTTAAAAATATTGAATTTTCTAATTTTGAATTTTGGCACATTTATTTAATGTTATAATAGTTAGATACTAATGGCTTATTTTTTTTTACATTATTTTTCTCTCTCAAATTAAATGTTTTACTTAATATATTTGTTAAAACAACCTTTTGAATAATATGTTTTGTTAGTTCAACTATATACTAATTTGTTGATATATATATTGCACACCTGATACATGAATTAATTAAATATTAGATATGAGATAAATAATTTTCAAAAAAAAAATAACTAACATACTTACAATGATTCAACATCAAGATGTAACAACTTGCTATTGAGCAATTATTTATTTTGAATTTTGGCTTATTTAGTTATATAAAGACTAATTTTTTGATTGACACTGTATATGTGACAAACACTACAATTAATCAAATATTACATATCAGATCAAAATTATTGAAAATATAATTAGAATAATTACCATGATTCTAAATCTAGGCAAAAAAAACAAACAATTAAGGAATTTTAGTCTTTTAAAAATTTGCTCATTTCTTCAAGGTTATATCTTTTGGATAATGAGTAATATATTTCAAATTATTTTTATGTCTCTCAACTTATATTTTATCCATGATATTTATGTTAAAATAACTTATTGATAATATGGTATTCATTGATTATGGTATAGACTAATTTATTGATGTATAATATATGTGTGCTAGAAAATGAATTAATTAAATATTAGATATATGATAAATAATTATTTAAAATATAATTTAAATTTCTAAGGTAAACAATGATTGAAAATATAGGTTAAAAAACCTACTAATTATAAAATTTATATTTTTCAAATATAACTCAATTTGTTAAAGTTACAGGCATTCAGTTCATCATCATTGCTGTGAACCAAGCATTATATCAAATACCTGAGGTCAGCATTAATATGGATCCTACTCTTGTAATACACTCTTTTAAGTCCACGTCTATTCTCAAGCCTTTAGTTTAAAATCTTTATTTGTAACTTGTATCAAATTCCTCCAAGGGCTACCTCTACTTCATTTTTCCTCTTCCACCAGAATAGTCACAAACTTCTTAACTGGTAAACTATGAGGTTTATATTGGTGGTGACCAAACTACTAGAAGCTCTTCCTTCCCGTATCTTATCATTTATATGAGGTATACAGATCTTGTTCCTAAAATAACTTAATTTCTAAATTTATCATTCCTAAACTTACCACTTGTCCACCATACCATCCTTATCCATGTTATCTTTATCTTATCATCTGTATATGTTGTTTCTTGTTTGTCTAATATTCACTTTCATAAAACACGATTGATGCTATAGTCATTATTTTTGATATTAACCTATCAAAAAAAAAACTCTGAGATAGCTCTCTATTTGGTCATTCCATCTTAATCCTATAAGATACATTTTTGTTGATCTTATCATCTCTAATTAAGATAGAGCCTTTGAATTTCATTTTTATTGAAACTTTTAACTTTCCTATTTACATTATCACATAATTATCACTCTTAACATGATTAAACTCATATTTCTAGTAATCCAACTTGTTACTACAAATCATAAACCCTTTAGACTCAAGTGCAACCCACTAAATTTCTAGTTTTTTACCTAATTATTCTTCATTCTCATCAACTAACATTATTCATTTGCAAATAACATATACTAAGGAATACCTTCTTGGAGATCTCTTTTTAATTTATTTATAACTAACACAAAAAGTTAAGGATTAAGTGATGATCCTTTATAAAGTCTCGTGATTTTTGGAAACTCAATTGTGATATCTTGAACTAACCCAACTCTTGACCTCACTGTCTCATACATGACTTTAATTAGCTCAATATACATGCTTGATAACTTTTTCTTATATAATAAACACATTGAATCTCTTGGGAATCTATCATAAGCTTTCTTCGAGTTGATAAATGTCTTGCATAAGTCTTTCATATTCTCTATTATTTATTGATGAATTATCTAAGTAAATAGCCTTCATAAGTGATATATCTAACATAAATCCAAATTGAGTCTCTAAATTCCTTATTTCTCTTGTTAATCTATCTTCAATCAATTTTCTTAATATTTCATTGTATGACTGATGACCTTAATACCGTGATAGTAGTTACAATCTTGAAATCCCTCTTATTCTTATAAATGGGCATATTAAAATATTTTCTCCATTCTGCTCGCATTTGTTTGGTCTTCATGATGTTAAAAAACTTAGTCATCCATATTACACATTTCTCATTGATGACCCTCCAAACTTCAAAAGGAATGCAGTGATTTTCGCATAATAGTTACTACAATCTATATCTGTCATAAATCCAAATTAAAGATTGATATTAAACAATTTTTAATTATGATATGTTTTTTTTTCATTCTTAATGCACCTTTAATGGATAATATATCTTCTTCTCTTCTCCATCATTTGTGCTAGTTTATAGATATCATTTTCCCCTTCTTACTTTGTAGTTAATTATATAATTTATCATATGCCTTAAACTTAGTTTCACTACTATCCTTTTAGCTTACTTTTTTGTCTCCTTATGAAACTTAATATTATCTTTATTCTTTTTCTTATGCATTTATTTAAAACAAGCTCAGTTTAAATTCAATATTTTTTTGACTTCATGTTTTCACTATCATGTTTTCTTGTTTAGAAAATGCCTTAAGCACTTTTAAAATAACTTTAGATACTTTTTTATGCTGCTAGTAACTTCATTCCATATAGTATCAAATCTCTGTACAATGAGCATTTAACTACATTATCTGGTTTTTTTTCTGAATATAATCATTTTCTCTCTTAAGATACTACCATTTTTTTTCATATACTTAATATAAGTATCCAAGTGAATATAATTAAAGTACATATCAACTGCATCTTATTTATATTGAGTGGTTAGACTCCTACCTAGTATCACCTTATGTCTTTACATAAAAATGTATCCTTTATCCTAATGAGAGACAAAAATATTTGACTTTTATTAAAATCATATTTGAAAGTCACCAACTATTCTTCTCACAATTTAATGTATTTATTTGCTATAATAAGATCATAAGCTAATATAAATCTAAGTATACTTCCCTCATTCCTTTTGTTTCTCCAAACTCATATCTTAAATGATATCTCTCAAAGCTCATATTATTTTACCATATGTGTCCCTTTAAGTCTACTAATTATGATTCTTTCCACCATTGGTATAACTTTTACTATTCAATCTATTATATTGATAAAAATAAATTATTCGTTCTTCCATCTAGCCTACTTAGTGAGGATTGTTATAATTTTGATATGATATCCAATTTTTAGCATTAGGTAAAAAAGTCCCAAAATCGTATTGGCCGAGGATCTCTGGTCCAACTAGTCCCACAAATATATCTATCATACAAGTAGCAAACCATACGTTTCATCTAGATAGTAATTTCATAGGGATTATGTTGATAGTTCAATAAATCAACAATTAGTCAGCTACAACTTTAGTTGAAAGAATAATATTGGTTTTAGGTAGGATTCTTAAATTTTAGAGTTGATGCATTATAATACACATGATGACTTATCTAAATAGCATACATATTATTATGTTTGGTTATATAATGAATATAGGATTATTATGGAAATATCCTAATATACTATTGATATTCAAGGTGGCTATCAACTATTGTGTGCTCACCATTTATGATATCCTCATAGTTATCCTCTTGATACCTTACCGCTTTAATATCAAATTATATCTAATCAAGGATAATTCATGAATTCATACCTTTTATGCAGCTCATCAACTATCATTGATGGTTGCTTTATATGTTCATTCTTATTCTCCGATGACACGTGTTATATAGACATAAACTAATGTAGTACCTAAAGTGTTAGAACTTTTGACTTTGTGAGTTTAATACTGATACAGTTAATATATATTTTTCAAAAAAATGATGCATTACTTCTTGTCGACTCTTCATTTGCAAAAATTATTTGCATTAGAAGTCACTACAAATGACATGAGTTGCGTGACACCCCATCATTCATGGGGTCCCATTCATTCAATCACACAAAATAATGTGCAATAAAATAAAATTTTCTCAAATGTAACATAGATTTTTTTCCCCATTTTATTTTCTCAGTAGAATAAAAACACATAATTTATTATTCAAGCCATAAATGGCTTCCCTTCACATGTGCAATTTCGCATGTGGATATGTCATATGTCTTAGACATATACCTGAAAGGGGTTCCACAGTGGAGTGAGCAAAGTTAAGTAGAGATAAACTTATATAGGGTTACGCCCTATCTAAGTGCACGTAAAATATTATACATATATATTAGTACGCACTCAAGTATAATGTTTACATGAATGTAATTATGGATTGAAATGTTTATATGCCCATATTCCTAAGTTCCATCGACTCCCTCACATGTGTCAAAGCCACGTGTGACATATTTTGTGTGTGTGTGTGTGTGTGTGTGTGTGTGTCTATAGAAATATTTATTTTTTTGGAATTATTCTGAAAAATATAGACCTTCTCTGAAAAACATATTGAACATTTTCCGATAAAATATTTTTTTCCTTAGATATCTTCCAAAAACCACCGCATAACTCAACTTGGACATTGTCTCGATTCGAATTCGCATATTTATATTAGCCATGCTTCAGAAGAAAAATATCACGCAACTCAGTCTGAACAATGTTCCAATTCGAGTTTGTCAAATACAATCAATATACATTTATATGTATATATATATATATCATGCACCCACTCATTTATATGGAATATTCCCATGCGTATAAAATGCAATTATGCCATTTACTATTAAATGATGTTTCAGATACAGTTATAACAATTCAAACCCAATTCACTATCACTAAATTTTACTAAACAAAACACAAAAACTTTTCACCAATTAACTATTTCCAATGATATTTCTAACAATTCAAATTGAAATATAAAACATGATCATTTATAGTCTTTAAATAGAAAGAAATTCTGATAGGAGAAAACCACTACCTTCCAAAAAAATTCACAAAAACTTTATAAATTTGATATTAAACTGAAGATCTCATCGCGTAGAACAACTTTAGTTCTTGGACTAATCTATTTTGAGTTCGGAATAATCCGTTAAGATCAAAAGAAAGTCAACAAATCTTTTATTTTTTTTTCTCTGCACTTTGTATCTCTCTCCCTCATAATATGTTTTTTTCTTTCCCCGTCATCCCATTTTCTGGATTCCTTGCATTTTTTTCTTATTTATTTATTTATTATAATAATTATTTAAATAAATTAAAAAAATAATAAAATTCTAACTTCCTCAGAATTTGATGAAATTTGTCACGGAAGTTATATTTTTCGAGACGAATTCAATAACAAAATCCATTTTATCATCAGGGTTCTAAAATTTTTAGCTTATGTTTCGTATGGAAAAATTACTATTTTGCCTTTTTTTTCCAAAAACAAAATCAAATTATATATTTCTTCATTTTTTTCGAGATTTCAAATTCTCTCATCCTTAAAGAATTTCGTCCCAAAATTCTCATAGATACACCTTTACAAGTATAAACATATCTTGAATTTAAATAATTATTAAATTACTAAAACACATACCTTAATTTTCAAATAAAAAAGGATAAGCAACATGCATCATGTTTTCACATTCCCATGTTGCTTCTTCTATTCATTGATGCAGATATATCACTTTTACTAGCCTTAAAGTCTTGCATCGAAAAACTTAGTCTTGACTATCAATGATATACACTGACATTTCTTTAAATGTTCAATCTGTATCAATAATGAGTTCGCTCCAATTCATTACATGAGTTGGATCAGAAATATATTTCCTAAGCATAGAGATGTTAAATATATCATGGACACCAGATAAATATGGTGGTAATGCCAATTGATATGTAACCAAACCCATATTCTCGAGTATTTCGAAAGGCCCAATATATCTTGGTGATAACTTTACATGTTTTCCAAATCTGATTACTCTTCTTTTTGGCATCACTTTCAAGAAAATATGATCTTCCACCTCAAATCCTAGAGATCACCATCGTCTATCAGCATAACTTTTCTGCCGACTTAGAGCTGTAAGAAGACATTGCCATATCAAATCTACTTTCTCTAAGGTATCTCTAATCACATCCGAACCCGTGATGGATTTGTCTCCTACCTTAGCCCAAAAAACTAGAGATCGACATGGCCTTCCATAAAGTGCTTCATATTGTGTCATTTGGATACTTGCTTGATAATTATTATTATAGGAAAACTCGACTAAAAGTAGATATTCTTCTTAGCTACCCCTGAAATCTAGACAACATGCTCGTAGCATATCTTTTAAAACTTGTATGGTTCTTTCTGACTGACCATCTATTTGTGGATGAAAAGTAGTGTTTATTATGAACTATGTTCCCATTGCATTCTGAAAACTCTTCCAAAAATGAGCCGTAAATCTGGGATCTCTGTCTGATACAATAGGTACTGGCACTCCATGTAATCGAACAATTTCTCATATGTATAACCTACACAATTCCTCGTGTGTGAAGGTCATTCACTTTAACAAAAAATGTGTAGACTTTGTAAGATGATTTATAATTACCCACACAACATCATATTTTCATTATGTCCGTGGAAAATGAGTCGCAAAATTCATCGTGATATGTTCCCATTTCCACTCTGCTACCTCCAAAGGCTAGAGTAATCTTGATGGCTTCTGATGCTCAACTTTTATCTACTGACACATGAGGTAACGTTGAACAAAATCCTCAATGTGTCTCTTCATCCCATTCCAGTAATACTTGCAACGAAGATCATTATACATCTTTGTTCTACCCAGATGTAATATAAATTGAGAACCGTGAAATTCTTTAAGAATCTCCTTTCTCAATTCTACTATTTGGAGAACCACAATCCGTCCACTTAACCGAAGACTATCATCCATATGAACAGCCCAACTTTCGTCACACGTACCAGTCTCTACTCGATTCTTTATAGATAATATTTCTATATCTTATTTCTAGATCTCAATCACCTAATTTAATAGCAAAGGTATAACTACTAAACTTTTGATAACAACTTGACTTTGACTGCTATATTGTAAGCTGAATCATCTTATAGTTTCAAGCATATCCCATTCCCAAAAAGATATACTAGCTAGTGCACCTCGTGACTTCTGATTAAGTGCATCAGTCACCACATTTACCTTACCTGGATGGTAATGCAAAGTAAAATCATAATCTTCTAGATACTACATCCATCGATGATGTCTCATGTTAAGGTCTCATTGTGTAATAATATATTTTAGATTTTTATGGTCTGAATATACCTCAAATTGCTCTCCATACAAATAGTGGGGACATATTTTTAAATCAAAGACTATGCCCGCTAACTCTATATCATGTGTAGAGTAATTCTACTAATGATTCTTTAACTGCCTTGAACCATAAGCTACAACTCTCATGGATTATATCAGAACACATCGTAATCCATCTTTCGAGGCATCATAATACACTATATATTTATGTCCCCTATATGGAACTATCAGAATAGGAGCTGAAGTAAGTCTCCTTTTCAATTCTTGGAATTCCTTTTCACATGAATCAATCCACTCATACTTGACTTTCTTCCTAGTCAATATAGTCATTAGAATAGCTAACTGAAAAAAATTCTCAATAAATCATTTGTAATACCTAGTCAATCCCAAAAAACTACGTATCTCAAAAACTAACTTTGGTTTCTCCACTCTCATGACTGCCCTGACTTTTTCATGGTTCACTGAGATACCAGTAGCTGATACTACATGTCCTAAAAATTTTACTTCTATCAACCAAAATTCAATTTACCAAACATGGCATACAACTTATGTTCTCTCAAATTTTGGAGAACAATATTTAAATGATCTTCATGCTCTCCTTAGAACTGAGAATAGATCAAAATAGCATCCACAAAAATCACAATAAAATGATCTAAATATAGCTGAAATATTTTATGGATGAGATCCATTAATGTTGTTGGGACATTCATTAATTTGAAAGGAATTACTATAAACTCAAAATGCCCAAACCATATTCTAAATGATGTCTTAGAGATGTCAGCCTTTCTAACTCACAACTGGCGATATCCGGTATGAAGATCTATTTTGGAAAAGACTCATGCCCCTTTTAACTAGTCAAACAAATCATCAATCCTTGGTAATGGATATCGATTCTTTATCATAACCCTATTTAACTATCAATAATCAATGCATAGTCAAAAAGTTTTATCCTTCTTTGCAAATAAAACTGGAGCACCCCAAAGTCAATTGATGGGTCTAATAAAACCATTGTCCAACAAATCTTGTATCTGGACATTGAGTTCTTGTAATTCAATCAGTATCATTCTATGTGGAGTCATAGAAATGGGTGATGTAGTAACTCAATACAAAAATCCACATTCTTATACGGAGGTAATCCTAGTAATTCATCTGGAAAACATTATCGTATCCACAAATTATTCGAGAAAGATTCATATTCAATGTCCCCTCTTCTTCTAGGGTGAGACATACTAGCCAACCTATAAGTTTTCTATGCCATTTAGAATCATATATAGTCTGGGATAAAGCATCATGCTTATCCCCTTGAAATACAATACATATATCGTCTAGTGTGTGGATAATAATTTTTCTGCGATCAAAATCAATAATGACTCGATGTGTCCTGTTAACAAGTCCATGCCAAGAATTACATCGAAATCTGAAAAGTCCCTGACCATAAATATCAAAGGATGATGTGCTTGAATCTTTGAGATTACTTGATCCTTCTTGACCTCCAGCTGCACTAATTTGTGCAACTCTCGCAATGGCAACACCCACAACCTCAATGAGAGCCTGTTGATCAAAGAAGGCTAGGGGTTGATCCTCCTTTTGTAGACTCCCCCGTGTCCTTGTTCTCTACTTATCATCTATATAAGTCAAATAATAATTTAAGAATTACATTTATTTCTTATTATTAGTGCACATGCCTACTAATAATAAACTTTTCATTTTGAAAATATTATTTCTTTTTCTGAACCGCTATGATTATGTTTCTTTATCCTAGTATTCTTTTTTTTTTCTGAGTATTAGATATTTATATATATATAATTTTCCAACCTACTTATGAAACTTGTACTAATTTTTGAGTTATATGTAATTGTATACCTAACATCCGATACCAAGTTGTAACACCTCATCCCCTGGGGGGTCTCATTCATTCAATCACACATTACAATGTGCAAGAAAATAAATTTTCTCAAATGTAACATACATTTTTTTCCCATTTTATTTGCTATGTGGAATAAAAACACATAATTTATTATTCAAGTCACAACCAACTTCCCTTCACACGTGCGATCCCGAGTGTGGATCTGCCATTTATATTATACATGTACCTGAAAGTGGTCTCATAACAGAGTGAGCAAAACTCAGTAGAGATAAGTTCCTACCGGGCTACTCCTTATCTAAGTGCACATAAAACATCATACATATATATCAGTACCCACTCAAGCATAATGTTTACTTAAATACAATTATGGATAAAATGTTTATATGCTCACATTCCTAAGCCCCATTGACTCCACACATGTCAAAGCCAAGTGTGACATAATATATATTTATTTATTTATTTATTTATTTATTTTTTTGGAATTATTCTGAAAAATATGGACCTCCTCCAAAAAACATATTGGACATTTCTCTGAATAAAATATAATTTTTTTGAATATACTCTAAGAAATATAGACCTCCTCTAAAAAACATATCGGATATTTTCTGATAAAATATTTCTTTCCTTTGATATTTTTTAAAAACCACCACTTAACTCAGGATAGATGTTGTCCTGATTCGATTTTTCCAAATACAAACCATATACATTTATGTGTGTGTGTCTATATATATATATATATCATAGTTTTAACAATCCAAACCCAATTCACATGCACTAAATTTTACTAAATGAAACACAACAACTTTTCATCAATTAACTATTTCCAATGATATTTTTAATAATTCTAATTGAAATATAAAACATGATCATTTATGGTCTTTGAATAGAAAGAAATTCTGATAGGAGAAAACCACAACCTTATGGATAATTTCATGAAAAATTTATAAATTTGATATCAAACTGAAAATCTCATCATGTAGAGTAATTTTAGTTCTTGGACTATTATATTCCGAGTTTAGAATAATCCGTTACGATCAAAAGAAAATCAACGGATCTTTTATTTTTTTTTCATCTGCACTATGTATCTCTCTCTCCCATAATATGTTTTTTCCCTCTCTGTAATCTTGGGGATTCCCAATATTTTTTTATTATTATTAAAAAAAATTATTCTTATTATAATTTTTTTTGACACATGACAAAGCATGGCGCAGCCAAGTGCTGATGTCATGGTGCGGTCTTTAGCTTCCATTTTTTTCTTATTTATTTATTTATTTTAATAATTAATTAAATAAATTAAAAAAATAAAAAAATTCTGAATTCCTCTGAAATTTGTGAAATTTGTCACCGAAACTATATTTTCCAAGATGAATTCAATAACGAAACCTATTTTATCATCAGGGTTCTAAAATTTTCAGCTTATTTTTATTTATTGCAAAATTACTATTTTATTATCAAGGTTCTAAAATTTCCAGCTTATTTTTATTTATTTCAAAATTACTATTTTGCCTTTTTTTCAAAAATAAAATCATATTATTTATTTCTTCATTTTTTTAGGAGATTTTACAAGTTGGCACAAAGAGCATTTTACTAAAGAACACGTGATACAGCATTTCTTATATTCTCGTTCTTGGAAACAATTTGACTATATTCATCCATTTTTTATAAATAAAAATCAAAATGTTAGATTAAAGTTGTGAACATATGTATTTCAGCCATTTGGACAAACAAGACAATGAAACTCTTCATGGATTATGATTTTTACACCATATAATTTACTAAATGTGCATGAAAGATTAATATATATTTTTATGTTTTATCGTGTCTAGTCCGAGAAACCTAAAAGACAAGTAATATTTTCATACAACTTCATATTGCAGAGCTAAAAAATGTGTGCTAGCTTGGTATGGAAACATAAGATATACCTAGAAAGAAAAACTTCTAGTTATGAGGAACACCCATGCACACTAAAATTTATCCTTACTGCATGAAGAACTCTGGTGTATTTTATCTGGCAAAGTTGGGAAGATTTCTTGGTTTGATAATCATCATATATTCTTACATATGGAACATTATGTTTAGAGGAATATAAAGGCATTTAGGAAAGATTAAATAGGTGTAAAATGTGCACCACCTTTGAGGTCAGGTGCCAAAAAGTTAAAGGTAATTAAAAAATATGGCTTCAAAAATGTTATAGAAATTAATGAGCCTACATTAACGCACAAATTTTGAAAAATTTTCATCGTGTTTGAAAAAATGAAGCATATTTTGAGATTTACCTTATTGGAAAACTAACCTCATTAAGCACAATTTAGATGTGATATAGATTAAGAAGAACCTTTTTGATAATATTTTTATTATTATTATGATAATAAAAGAAAAAACAAAAGTAATGCTGTTGTATATAATTTGGTTTGATAAACTATTTGTATAATTAAAATATGTTTCTATTTATATTTTCATGTGAGTACAGAAAAAAAAATATTAAAAGACCGGGACTATAGCAATAGCATAATAACGGAGGTCTCGCTCTCTGGTCAGTGGGCCAAAGAATTCTTTTAGTAGAGCCTGGACAGTTCAAGTGATTCGACCTTCTCCGATTAATTAAACCGAGAAATTGTATTAATATAAATTGTTTTTATTTTTATGTTTTCAGGCTACTATTTTTAGGTGTGTAGAACTGTTCATCTCCACTATTTTTTTCACACTACATGATTTTCATCACGACAGTATTCTACGCAAAATCTATAAGAACATTATGTGGTCATAATCTGTAAACACATACATATTTTCTATGTGGATGTAGCTAGTCGTGTTGAACGACTAGTGAACCACGTTATATTCTATTTTTCTACTGTGATTTGTGTGTGCTGTGATTTTATTCTGTCGTGGTTCTGTTGAATTGGATTGTGGATATATATCATTTGTTGTTTTTGTTCTCTTCTTCTGAATCTTCTGAATCACAAACGTGAAAGTAAAATTTCCCAACAAATGCCAAATCAAAAGAGTTTTAAAAAAAGTTTTGTTCACATTTAGAGTTACATAGGATTGAATCAATGAATACTTTTTTAAGGCTTATTTAATAATTTTGACAAAGATACAAAGGATGATTTGTGAAAATGGCTAATAGAGGTCAGGTTCTCTGATATATATGCATCTAATATGAGAAGATATATTGATATGAAGAAGAATATGTTATTTGGGATGAAAATTCATGACTGCCATGTATTTATGAAAAGGCTAATACCCATAAAATTTCATGAATTACTTCTAGGAAATGTTTGGGAAGCCTTAACCGAAATAAGTATTTTTTTTAATCTCAATTGTAATGTCATAATAAAGGAAGATATGAAGCAATTACAAAATGATATAATCATAATTTTATGCAAACATGAGTGTATTTTTTTTCCTAGCTTCTTTGACTCCATGGAATGTTTTTCGATCTACTTACCTTATAAACCCATGATAGCAGCCTTATGCAATATAGATGGATGTATCCATTTGAGAGGTTATATAATTTTGATTTTGTGATATAAAAAATTTAATCTATCTAACAAATAAATATTATTCTAATTTATAATTTTTTAAGATATCTTAGAAAATCAAAAAATAATGTTCAAAATACTCATAAAATTCCATGAATTATTACCATGAAATGTTTGGGAAGCCTTGACTTAAATAAGTATTTAAAAAAAAATCACAGTCGGAATGTCATAATAAAGAAAAACATGAAGCAATTATAAATTGATTCCGAAAAATATTTTTTGATTTGCTTACCTTATGAATTAATGATAGCATACCCTATGCATTGTAGATGAATGTATCTATTTGAGAGGTTATATAATTACCATTTTATGATATAAAAATTATACTAATTAATAATTTTTATAGATATCTTAGAAAATCAAAAAATAATGTTCAAAATGAAGCCAAAGTTGAAGAATTGATATGTAATGCCTACTTAGTTGAGAAAGCTTCAGTATTTTGGGTGCACAACTTTCGGCCATAAGTATATACTTTGAATTACAAAATATCATCAAATAATAATTAAGGTATAGGGATAGATTAGAAGATGATGAGAAGCTTTCAATTTAAACCCATGTATGTCAATAATATGATAGAGCAAAATCAAAATATTTGGATGATTAGGAGTATCATGCTATACACACATATTTTGTTGAATTGCAAGGAAGTTAAACCTTATATTGATTAAAATTTATAATCAACTTACATTGTTATTTTTTTGTTATGATATGTGATATACCTATTTTAATATTCAAAATAAATTCAATTTTATTTTTGTATTAATTTTGCTAAGAAATTAAGGTAGAGTTAACTGTATATTGATGATACTATGATTAATATCAAACTTGACAATGATTTTGCATCTTGGTTTGATAAATTTGTCAGTATATATCTTATCATTTTTTCTTCTAATAAATAATGTGCTATGTTATATAAGTTTGAGTTAATTTTTTTTCTTTTTAGGTATTTTCCATCATAAAATATATATTAAAGACAAATAAAAGATTTTGAAAAAGGGTCAGATGTATCCCATACATTTTGTAAAAAAATATAAATTTCACACTTTTAAACTTGGTTCAAATAGAACTGTAATGAACAATGATGTATGCATTAAGGGGTCTAATCCTATTGTTTCTAATAATGAATTTCATAGTCGATTGATTGAAATTCTACCCTTTAAATATCCTACTTTAATAATTAAGAGGACAATTCTATTTAAGTGTGAATATGAAATTACAAATTTTGGTACTAGTATTTATAATTAAAACAAAATTATAGATATACACCTTAAAAAATATCATCGTAAGTACAAGCTATTCATTATTATGGTGGAAGCAGAACAAGGGGTGTTATAGCACTTATCCAGCCACAAAAAGAAATATTGATTATTAGTGAGCTATTCGTAAAATAAAACCTATATTAGCGGTGGAAGTTATTAAAAAAGATTTCAGTATGAAATCATTATCATGTACCTACATTTCAAAAAAGATATTATGGAAAGTCATCCAATTAATCATGTGGTTAATGATGAGCATGAAACATTAATTGGTGAATAATAAAATTATTTAGACATTGATGATGCACATGTTAAAAAAGATAATGATGAACAAATTTTTATTTAGCCCACTATTGATAATAAATAGTACGTGTCTTGCATAAATTTACTACATGTATTATAAGATATTCTTTTTTTTTGTAATTAATTTTAATTAGAACTTTGCTTGAAAATATAAATAAATGTTTTTGTTTGAAATCTAGTAATTTTTAATAATTTATATTCAAATATATAAATAAACTTATTTATATCTAAAAATATACATAAACATATAAAAAATATACACAAACATATTTATATATAAAAATATACATGATATTTATATCTAAAAATATACAAAAACATATTTATATATAAAAATAAACATAAACATGTTTATGTTTATGTTTGTGAGCTATTCGTAAAATAAAACCTATATTAGCGGCGGAATTTATTAAAAAAGATTTCAGTATGAAATCATTATCATGTACCTACATTTCAAAAAAGATATTATGGAAAGTCATCCAATTAATCATGTGGTTAATGATGAGCATGAAACATTAATTGGTAAATAATAAAATTATTTAGACATTGATGATGCACATGTTAAAAAAGATAATGATGAACAAATTTTTATTTAGCCCACTATTGATAATAAATAGTACGTGTCTTGCATAAATTTACTACATGTATTATAAGATATTCTTTTTTTTTGTAATTAATTTTAATTATAACTTTGCTTGAAAATATAAATAAATGTTTTTGTTTGAAATCTAGTAATTTATAATAATTTATATTCAAATATATAAATAAACTTATTTATATCTAAAAATATACATAAACATATAAAAAATATACACAAACATATTTATATATAAAAATATACATGATATTTATATCTAAAAATATACATAAACATATGTTTATATCTAAAAATATACAGAAACAATATTTATTTCTGAAAATATACATAAACATTTTTGTATCTAAAATTATACATGAAACATATTTATATCTAAAAATATACATAAGACATATGGATATCTAAAAATATACATAAAACATATTTATCTAAAAATATATATATAACATATTTACATCTAAAAAGATACATAAAACATATGTATATCTAAAAATATACATAAAACGTATTTATATCTAAAAATATACTTAAAACATATTTATATCGAAAAATATTCATTAAACATTTTTATATTTAAAAAGATACATAAAACATATTTATATCTAAAATTAAACATAAAACATATTTATATCTAAAAATATAAATAAAACATATTTATATCTAAAAATATACATAAAACATATTTATATCTATAAATTTATATAAAACATATTTATATCTAATAATATACATAACATATTTATATCTAAAAATATACATAACATATTTATATCTAAAAATATACAAAAACATATTTATATCTAAAAATATAAATAAACATATTTATATCTAAAAATATGCATAAATATTAATATGCTAATATATTTAAAATTCATATGTAAATACCTTTATGTTTTTAAATATAGATATACATTTAGTAGCACAACCATGTATACAATCATTCTTTGCCTCAAGATTAATAACATTAGCATTTTCACTTGCAAGTCTGTGATAATATTTGCTAGGCTGTGATAATATTTTCTTGGTTATGATGATATTTGCCAGGTTGTCGTGATCATATTTTTTATTTCATGAACATATTTTCTAGGTCATAATCATATTTTCTAGGTTATAATCATATTTGCTAGGTCATGGTCATATCTGCCAGGGCATGATCATATCTACTAGGTTGTGATTGTATCTAATAGATTTTCATCACATCTGCTAGGTTGTGATCATATATGCTAGGTATCTACTTGGTGGTGATCATATCTGCTAGGCTGAGATCGTATCAGTTAGGTTGTGATCTTATATGCCAGGTTGTGATCATATCTACTAGGCTAGGTTGTAATCGTATTTGTTAGGTTTTGATTGTATCTACTAGGTCTACTAGGCTAGGTTGTGATCATATCTACTATTTTGTGATCATATCTACTAGGTCTACTAGGCTAGGTTGTGATCATATCTACTATTTTGTGATCATATCTACTAGGTCTACTAGGCTAGGTTGTGATCATATCTACTATTTTGTGATCATATCTACTAGGTCTACTAGGCTAGTTTGTGATCGTATATGCTAGTTTGTGATCATATCTACTAGATTGTGATCATATCTGCTAGGTTGTGATCATATCTGCTTGGTTGTGATCATATCTTCTAGGTTTTGATCATATTTTCTAGGTTGTGATTATATCTACTATGTTGTGATCGTAATTGCTAGGTTTTTATAATATATGCTAGGTTGTGATATTATATGCAAGGTTGTGATAATATATGCTATCATGTAAAAATATATGATAGGTTGTGATAATATATGCTATGTTGTGATAATATATGCTAGGTTGTGATAATATATGTTATGTTGTGATAATATATGCTAGGTTGTGATAATATACGCTAGGTTGTGATATTATACTCTAGGTTGTGATTATATATGCTTGATTGTGATAATATACGCTAGGTTGTGATAATGTATGCTAGGGTGTGATAATCTATGCTGGGCTATGAAAATATACGCTAGGTTATGACAATATAAGCAAGGTTTTGATAATATAAGCTAGGTTGTGACAATATAAGCTAGGTTGTGACTATATATGCTAAGTTGTGATAATATATGCTAGGTTATGATAATATATGCTAGGTTGTGAGCGTAAATACCAGGTTGTGATCGTATTTGTTAGGTTTTGATAATATATGCTAGGTTGTGATAATATATGAAAGGTTGTTATAATATATGATAGATTGTGATAATATATGCTATGTTGTGATAATATATGCTAGGTAGTGATAATATATGCTAGGTTGTGATAATATATGCTAGGTTGTGATAATTTACTCTAGATTGCGATTATATATGCTTGATTGTGATAATATACGTTAGGTTGTGATAATATATGCTAGGGTTGTGATAATTTATGCTAGGCTATGACAATATATGCTAGGTTGTGATAATATATGCTAGGTTGTGATAATATATGCTAGGTTGTGATAATATATGCTAGGTTGTGACAATATACGCTAGGTTGTGACAATATATGCTAGGTTGTGATAATATATGCTAGGTTGTGATAATATATGCTAAGCTGTGATAATATATGCTTGGTTGTAATAATATATGCTAGGTTGTGATAATTGGGACAAAACAAATTAACATATGCATCTCTTGTTAAAATATAATTTTAAATGTTAATTTAATTTATTTTTTATTCTTATTTCAAATATAGTTGCATTTGTTTTTTGGGTAATTATCTTAGATATTACAAAATGTAAAATATTTACATTTTTGAAACACAATCATTTAATAGATTAGTTAGAGAAAATTATCTTTAGCGGTAAAAAAAACTAAAATATTTACTTTTTGTCCTATTTTTAAATTTTTTTATAAAAATATACCAAAAACATTTAACATAATATATTCCCAAAACTAAAATATTTTTTGTTTTGGCAATAATTTTTTTAATGTTTTAAAAATTAGACTAAACTAAAACTTTACTATTTTTGTTTTGTAACCATTTAACATAATTTCACACACTTTGAAATACATTTTATTTTGGGAATACTTTTTATGTAACCCTTTATTTTTTTTCAAATAAAAAAATGGTGTCACCTCGCACTTTTTGAATAGTTCATTCTCTTTTGTTTTATTAATAATGATTTTGTCGCTCTAAATCAAATGAATTATGAACACACAATTGGTACTGCATGCAAAAAAGAATGTGACATTATAAAATTTAAAATGCCGAATAATTACACTTAAATTAAATCAAACAATTTTTTTTTTAATTTAAGCAATTTTTTTGAACTAATATAATTGAATTGCTCTACTAAACCTGGGCAGACACAAAAATATATATGGATGTATTAGATATTCTTATACTCAGACTTTGTACAAATATTACATATACCAACTGGAGTTATTATTAGTATTCTTATATTCTTTGACTTAACTATTTTTAAAATTTTTATTTGAAATGTAGATGAAAGATGAGCCTTTGAAAATTAAATTTGTTCTACTTTTATTGACTATCTTTGCGAATGTCCATTTTTGTTATTATAAGTTTTTTTTTTCCTACCTAATCCCTTATTCATTTTCACAATATTGCATGATGTGGGGCCTTGTACTAGTGAGAATATTTAATATGTATTAATAAGGAGTTTATCTACTCTTTAATATCATTCATAACTAAGATCTTATTTAAAAAATAGATTTGATAATAGAGCCTTGTACTAGTTACAACATTCCTTATGTATCAATATCTTACTTTTAATTTTATTAAAACTTAATTGAATTAATTAGCTTTGAATTGTTGTGATTAACATAATTTGTATACAATCTATTACATATTTTTATGTGAGGTTTGTCATGGGAGTGAAATTAACAAGTGGCAAGGTGACAAACATTACTTATTGAATGTTGAACAATTATTTGTAGAGTAAACCCAATGAACTCTTTTAATTCAAGTTTAGTTATTTAGTCAGAAAAAAATTAGACTAGTTGATAGTATGTCTACATTCTATCTATCTACTAAAAGTAGCAAGAGATGAGAGTGAAATAAAATTGTTGTTTGGCTTTTAGGGATATTATAATATTATTTTAATGCTAGTATTTGTACAACTTCTGTTTCTTGCATGTCATGCAAAAAATATTTTGAGATGTGACAAGTTAAATTCATGTAGTATTAATCATTCTTTTGAAACTATATTATAACTACTTCATTGTAGAATTTTTATATGTTATGATGAAGTTGATCAATACATTGAGTTTTGTAAGTTATTTGATCAAATTTGGGAGTTTCTTCTAATATAGTTAGTTTTACTAAAATTATTAGATAAATGGATCAATTTGTAGGAATGTTTTACTTTTACTATATTAAACACGCGCGCATGCACACATGCACACACACACATAATTTTGATGACACACAATCTTAATGAGAATATCTTTTTTTAATAGATGTCTATCATTTAATATATATTCTTCAAATAATAATAGGATACATGATAATGTACAATTGTTTAATCATGTTTTAGTAGTTGAACAAGATTCTTTCTCAATTCAAGGTAAGGAGGAGAGAGAGAGAGAGAGAGAGAGAGAGAGAGTGTGTGTGTGTGTGTGTGTGTGTGTGTGTGAGCGGAGACAAGACTAATTTGAGGTGGAGGAATGTTTTTGTGACATGTTCTAATTATGTTAAGAATCAATATCTTTTCAATACTTATTGGCATTGCAACTCATGTTCCTTATCTAATAACAATGAGCAAAATAACATGTTAGTTGAACTAAAAACTAATATGTTGATTCATATTACATATGGTATGAAAAAAAAATTTATCAAATATTAAATATGAGGTAAATTATTATTCCATATATAATTTAATACTTTAAAATCATGGTTTAAAATATACTAATAATTAATTTTTTCTATTGAATTTTGCCTTTTTTTTAATGTTATAGCCTTATAATAATGAACATGTCTTATAAATTAGTTTTTGTCGCTTTCAAATTAGGTTATTTACTTCATATTTTAGCTGAAATAAATATTTGAATTATATGTTTTGTTATTTAAGTTTAGACTAATTGTTTGATTTATATTGTATGCAGAAGATAAATATGTTTTAATCAAATATTTGTAAATACTTATTAAAAATAAATTTGGATGCTTGTAGTGATTCGAAATCTTGGTTAAACAAATTTACAAATAAAGAATTTTGGCCGTTTAGATTTTTTTCTCGCATCTCCAAGATTATTGCTTCCATATAATTAGTAATTTTTATCATATCATTTTTCTCTCTCTCCAATTTACTTCTTTACTCAATTTAGTTTAGATTATTTTTTGATGCACATTGCATGTGAGACAAAATATGAATTAATAATTTATTTTGATATAAGGTAAATAAATATTATAAATATAATTAGAATACTTATGGTTATTCAAAATCTATGAAATTAAACTTACTAATAAAAATTTTGAGCCATTTCTTTAACACCCAATTTCAAAATAATGGTATTTTAATCATCTTATTTTTCTTTTTTTTTTAATTTTTATTCATCATTAATTTGTTGGTAGGTTTTTTGTTTATTTTTGGGTAATTTTTTTTGTTGATGAACCTTAATTTGGGATTTTCAATTGTTCAATTGGTTGATTAACTTTTATCCATAAGGGAAAAATGGAAGTATGTTAGGTTCTAGAGGGAAACCAATGTTGGGCGTGTTATTTGATGAAATCATGGTGCATAGGTATATTTTTTGTTATCCTTGTTTAATTGTTATTAGCCACTTGTGAATTATAGTAGTTAGTTAAAGATAAGCCATTTAAGCTAGTACTTGAATCATAAAGGATACACAAAAGTTTAGCCCATAAAATATTTTATCTATATCTTCTACCCATTATATTAAATTACTTCTTAGGATTGGTATCATAAACAGGTAGCGACTATGCACACCTATGGTAAAATTAATGTATAATTTCATATCAAGGTTCAATAAATCATGGAAAAATATGAGTCAAAAGTTTACCAATTAACACAACTTTACTTAAAGTGTTAATTGAAATCTAGGCATTACTTGTATTGCATAGTTCTCATGCTAGTTCTTTCAAATTCAACCCATGTGAAATAGATGAAGCTTATTGTAAGTTTGGTGGGGCTCATAACACTTAACTAAAGTTATAATTTCAAAAATTCGATGGTGATAATTTTTCTAGTTGGATCTATAAAGCTAATCAATACTAAGAATATCAGAAAGTACCACCATAACAAGTCTAGATACCTTTCTTCACTTGGAATAAATCCCTCTACATTGGCCTCATTTTCTTGTTGTTTGATGTTCAATTAATTGAATATTTTTATATATTTTGGTGGTTGATAATGATGTGTAGAGATGTACATAAGGCTAATATGTATTAATTTCATAATTTTTAGTATTTTAGAAAGCTTTGATAAATAGGCATCAATTCAATGGGTTATTGGTAGTGTTAAGGAGAGTAGATAGTTTAGTAATTCTCATGTAGTTGTGACATCCATTATTGGTCAAAACTCTTTCTAAATATTTGGAGGTAATTCTTGAATGTCATGTCCTTATCAACTCGTTAGTATAATCTTTCAATTGTGCAACACATTCTTAATGAATCGAATATTATCATGGAGTCCCAACTATAGTATGCTTGGAATATTTAAATGGTTTTGATATGAATTCTCGAGCCAAACTTACCAACTCAACATTCATTATCATGGAGTCACTTCTTGGAGTCACATCGATATTTAAATGGCTTGGTAGTCTCAAGTAAAAGTAATGGAAGATTCCCAAAGCCACCATGTTTGAACTACAAAAAATTATATACCTACAAGTACTCATTCCATAATCACGATAATTTTTCAATGCCACAATTTTTGGAATATTAAATATTATAGAGAAAATTACTTGAGTATGATTATTTCCAAGGTTATAATTCTTGTCCTCAAAAGAAGACATAGTCATGACTTACACATACAAATTAAGTACCAATGCTACATCATCCTATCAGTGCCATAGCAATATATAATAAAAGAGAAAAAATATTAGTGGAGTAGCCCCTTATTATGCTATGGACACTTGAAGATATTTGAAGGATTATTTTTGTGTTGCAAACACTTCGTAGTATCATGGCCACATTCATATCAAGAAAAATCAATTGTCAATATTTTGGCCTCAATACATCACCAAGGATATATAATAATATGAGAACCCATCTATACTCAACAAGCACTTCACAACCCCATGGACTTTATGGACTAGAAATAGATGAAGACCTGAAGTCATGACCATTTCACAATGTCATCACTTTGTATTATAGAAAGATCAAGATGTTGAAAAGATACATTTATTTTTCAGAGACATGACCTCAAGAAAAAAATATGAAGGATAAAGTTTTCACTTTCTTCTGAAAGTTATGACTTACTACTTTGAGAAAAAATGTGAAATCCCGAAAAAATGAATAAATAACTAACATAATTTGATTTCTGGAAAAAAAGGGCAAAATGGTAATTTTGCAATAATAAAAAATAACCGGAAAATTTTAGAGCAATAATAATAATATGGATGTCGTTATTAAACTTGTCTTAGAAAATATAGCTACAGTGTCAAATTTCATTAAATTCTGAGAAAATTAGAATTTGTAATATTTTTATTTAATTAAATAATTATTAGAATTAAAAAAAAATTTTGCTCAACCGAGAGAACGCGCCACGTCGTCCACATGTGGTTGTGCCTGCGCGGGCGGTCCGTCGGCTGTCCAAGTGTCAACCTAAAAGGAAAAAAAATTATTATTATTATTTAATGATAATAATTAAAAAAGAGAGAGAAAAATGTCAGGAATCCAGAAAATGAGAGAAAGGCTGAAAAAAAATGTTCGGCTCGGAGAGAGACAGTACAGAAAAAAATATATATGTGAATCTTCTTTTAATCGTAACGGATTATTCTGGAATCGGAATGAAATAGTCCAAGAACTAAAGTTTCTCGACACGATGAGATCTTCTGTCTTCACATTGATATTAAATTCATAAAGACTCTGTGAAATTTTCTATAAGGTATCAATTTTCTCTTATAGAATTTCTTTATATTTAATGGCCAAAAATGATCATGTTTTATATTTTATTCGAATTGTTATAAATTTTATTGGAAATAATTATTTGGTGAAAAATTTCGGTATTTCGTTTAGTAAAAATTAGTACAAGACAACTTGGATTTGGATTATTATAATTGTGTCTGGAACATATGTTAAATTGGAAATGGCATAGTTGCATTTCATACGCACTAGAACATTCCATATACATGGGTGGGTGCATGATATATATATGTGTGTGTGTGTGTGTATGTATGTATATGGATGGTATTTAGCGAACTCGAATTGGGACAACGTCAAGACTGAGTTGTGTAGGATTTTATTTGGTACATGGTTATTATAGATTGCAAACTTGAATTGGGATAACATCCAGGCAGAGTTACGGCGGTGCTTATTTTTTAGAGTAGATCCAAGAAAATGATATTTTATTCGGATAAATGTCCAATATGTTTTTCGGAGGATGTCCATATTTTTCAGAATAATTCCAAAAAAATAAATATTTATACAGATATATATACATATATACATATATAGATCCAGATATATAATATATCACACTTGTTATTGGCATGTGTGAGTGAGTAGATGAGACTCAGAAATATGGGTATATAAACATTTCATCCATAATTACATTCATATAAATATTATACTTAAATGGGTGTTATTATATATTCATGATGTTTTACGTGCACATAGGCAGGGAGTAACTCTGAAAGAGTTTACCCTACTAAGCTTTTCTCACTCCTCTGTGGGACCTCTTTTCAGGTACAGGTCCAGGACAGATGACAGATCCACATACGGGATCGCACATGTGAAGGAAAGCCGGTTGTGGCTTAAATAATATGTTGTGTATTTTCTTTCTTCCGCTGAGCAAATAAAATATAAAACAAAAAAAAAATGTATTTTACATTTGAGAACATTTTATTTTATTGCACATTGTATTGTGTGATGGAATGAATGGGACCCCCCGGGAAATGGGATGTCACGGCTTGGTATCAGAGGGTAGGTATACGATTACCTATAACTCAGAAATTGGTACAAGTTTCATAATGTGATAAGAAAGTTTAGATATATAAATATCTAATACTCGGGGAAAAAAAAGAACACGAGTAAATAATACATAACATTAGTGGTTCAAAAAATGAAATGATATTCTCGAAATAAAAAATCTATTATTAGTTGGCATGTGCACTAATAATAGGGAATGAATGTGATTCTTATATTATTATTTGACTTATGAACGATGTCAAGTAGAGAACGAGGAAACCAGGGACGTCCACGAAATGAGGATCAACCCCTAGCATTCTTTGATCAGCAGGCTCTGATAGAGGCTGTGGGTATTGCTGTTGCAAGTGTTGCACAAACTAGTGCAACTGGAAGTCAAGAAAAATCAAGTAACCTTTAAAAGTTCAAAGTACATCATCCTTCAATATTTATAGGAAGAGGGGAAACAATGATAGTAGATCATTGGTTATGACTAGTTGAAAAAAAAACTTGGACAAGTTATTGCATGTGCCTTCTTCTTTGGGGTCTAAGGTGAAAAGTAGACAGATATGTCAAGATTGTTAGTTAGAAATCTCAGGGATTATATTCATGACAGATCTTAGAGTCATGGACATGTCGTATTTTGATGTAATTCTTGGCATGGACTAATTAACAGCACATCGGATCATTATTTATTGTGATCGTAGAAGAATTATTATCCACACACCAGACGATATATGTGTTGTATTTCAGGGGGATAAGCTTGATGCTTTACCGCATACTATGTATGATTCTAAATGGCATGGACAACTTATAGGTTGTTTGGCATGTCTCTCCCTAGAAGAAGAACAGACATTGAATATGAATCTTCCTCGGATAGTTTGTGAATATGAGGATGTTTTTCCTAATGAATTACCAGGATTACCCCCGCACAGGAATGTGGATTTTTGTATTGAGTTACATCCTGGTACATCACTCATTTCTATGACTCCATATAGGATGACACCGATTGAATTACAAGAACTCAAGGTCCAGATACAATACATATTGGGCAAAATTTTTATAAGGCCCAACACTTCACCTTGGGGTGCTCTAGTTTTATTTGCAAAGAAAAAAGATAGAATATTTCGACTGTGCATTGATTAATGATAGTTGAATAGGGTTACAATAAAGAATCGATATTAATTACCAATGATTGATGATTTATTTGACCAGATAAAAGGGGCACGGGTCTTTTCCAAAATAGATTTTCGCACTGGATATCACAAGTTGCGAGTTAGGAAGGTTAACATCCCTAAGACAACATTTAGAACATGGTATGAATATTTTGAGTTTATAGTAATGCCTTTCGGATTAATGAATGTGCCAGCAGCATTCATGGATCTTATGCATAGAATATGTTAGCCATATTTAGATTATTTTGTTGTGATTTTTGTGGATGATATTTTGATTTATTCTTAGTCCGAATGAGAGCATGAAAATCATTTACATAATGTTCTCCAAACTTTGAGAGAACATAAGTTGTATACAAGTTTGGTAAATGTGACTTTTAGTTGACATAAGTGAAATTTTTGGGATGTGTAGTGTCAGCTACAAGTGTCTCAGTGAACCCTGAAAAAGTCAGGGCAGTCATGTTTTGGGAGAGGCCAAAGTCAGTTTTTGAATTACGTAGTTTTTAGGATTGGCTAGGTTTACAGAATGGTTATTGAGAATTTTTACCGGTTAGCTGCTCCAATGACTAGATTGATCAGGAAGAAAGTCAAGTATGAGTGGACTGATTCAAGTGAAAAGGCATTCCATGAATTAAAAATGAGACTTAATTCAGCGCCTATTTTGATAATTCCTGATAGGAGGCAGAAATACACAATGTAATGTGATGCCTCGAAAGATGAGTAGGGATGTGTTCTGATGCAATCTGGGAGAGTGATAGCATATGGTTCAAGATAGTTAAATAATCATGAGAGAAATTACCCCACACATGATATAGAATTGGCAGCTATAATCTTTGCTTTAAAAATATGGCACCACTATTTGTATGTGGAGCAATTTGAGGTATATTTAGATCATAAATTTCTGAAATATATCTTTACATAATGAGATCATAACATGAGACAACGTCGATGGATGGAGTATCTAAAAGATTATGATTTTACTTTGCATTACCATCTAGGTAAGGCAAATGTAGTGACTGATGCACTTAGTCAAAAGTCACGAGGAGCACTAGCTACTATAGCTTCGTGGGAATGGGATATGCTTGAAACTATTTTTTGATTCAGCTTACAATATAGCAGTTGAAGTCAGGGTACTATCGAAATTTTAGTAGCTATACCTTCACTATTAAATAATGTGATTGAGATGCAAAAACAAGATGTAGAAATAGCATCTATAAAGAACGAAGTAGAGACTGGTACATGCGATGAAGGTTGGGCTATTCATATGGATGGTAGTCTTCAGTTTAGGAGACGAATTGTGGTTCCCCAGATAGTAGAATTGAGAGAGGAGATTCTTAAGGAATTTCACTGTTCCTGTTTTACAGTACATCCATGTGGAACAAAGATGCATGATGATTTTCATCGCTAGTATTACTGGAATGGAATGAAGAGACACCTTGGGGATTTTGTTTGATGATGCCTCATGTGTCAGCAGATAAAGGCTGAGCATCAGAGTCTAGCAAGATTACTCCAGCCTTTGGAGGTAGCAAAGTAAAATTGAGAACATATCACAATGGATTTTGTGACTCACTTGCCACGGACATCACGAAAACATGATGCTGTGTGGGTATGTGGATCGGCTTACAAAGTCCACACATTTTCTAGCAATGTGAATGACCTTCACATGCGAGAAATTGTGTAGGTTATACATATGAGAAATTATGCGATTACATGGAGTGCCAGTATCTATTGTATAGAACAGAGATCCCCGATTTACGACTCATTTTTGGAAGAGTTTTCAGAAAGGAATGGGAACATAGTTGATAATGAGCACTGCTTTCCATCCACAGACAGATGGTCAGTCGAAAAGAACAATACAAGTTTTGGAAGATATGTTGTGAGCATGTTGTCAAGATTTCAAGGGTAGCTGGGAAGAACATCTGCCTTTGGTCCAGTTTGCCTATAACAATAGTTATCATGCAAGTATCCAAATGGCACCATATGAATCATTGCATGGAAGGCCATGTCGATCTCTAGTTTGCTGGGCTGAGGTGGGAGACCGATCCATTACGGGTCTAGATGTGATTAAAGATACCTCTAAGAAAGTAGTTTTGATACGACAACATCTTCTTACAGCACAAAGTCGACAGAAAAGTTATGCTAATAAACGAAGATGACTCCTAGAATTTGAAGTAGGAGATCATGTTTTCTTGAAATTGATGCCAAAGGGGGGAGTAATCAGATTTGGTAAGCATGGAAAGTTATCACCAAGATATATTAGGCCTTTCGAAATACTCGAGAAGGTGGGTTTGGTTGCTTATCGATTGGCATTACCACCACATTTATCTGGTGTCCATGAGATATTTCATGTCTCTATGCTTAGAAAATATATTTTTGATCCAACTCATGTAATGGATTGGGGTGAACTAGTTATTGACGCAGATGGAACATTTAAAGAAATCCATCCTAGTGAAAATCATTGATAGTCGAGATCTAGTTTTCCAAGGTAAAACTGTGAGACTAATAAAAGTGATATGGCAGCATCAAGGAATAGAAGAAGCAACATGGGAACGTGAAGACATGATGCGTGTTGCTTATACTTTTTTATTTGAAAATTAAGGTATGTATTTTAGTAATTAAATAATTATTTAACTTCAGAATATGTTTATAAGTGCTAAGGTGTAATTATGAGAATTCAGGATGAAATTTTTTAAGGAGGAGAGAATGTGAAATCTCAAAAAAAATGAATAAATAACTAACATAATTTGATTTCTAGAAAAAAAAGGGCAAAATGGTAATTTTACAATAATAGAAAATAACCTGAAAATTTTAGAGTCATATTGATAAAATGGATGTTATTATTGAATTCGTCTTGGAAAATATAGTTACGGTGTCAAATTTCGTTACATTTTGAGAAAATCAGAATTTGTTATATTTTTATTTAATTAAATAATTATTAGAATTTAAAAAAATTGTTTGCTCAACCATTAGACCATGCCACATCGTCCGCACGTGGCTGTGCCTACGCGGGTGGTCCTCGGCTATCCAGGTGTCAACCTAAAAGGAAAAAAATATCATTATTAATTAATGATAATAATAATTAAAAAAGAGAGAAAAATGTCAGGAATCCATAAATGAGAGGGGCTGAAAAAAAATGTTCGGCTCCGGAGAAAGAGTACAAAAAAAAATATTTGTGAATCTTCTTTTAATCGTAATGGATTATTCTAGAATCGGAATAAAATAGTCCAAGAACTAAAGTTACTCTATACGATGAGATCTTCATATTGATATCAAATTTATAAAGTTTCTGTGAAATTTTTCGAAATGTATAGGCTTTCTCCTATGAGAATTTCTTTCTATTTAATGACTAGAAATGATCATGTTTTATATTTCAATTTGAATTTTTAGACATTTTATTGAAAATAATTAATTGATGAAAAGTTTTGGTATTTCGTTTAGTAAAAATTAGTACAATACGACTTGGATTTGAATTATTATAATTAAGTCTGGAACATTGGTTAAATTGGAAATGACATAGTTGTATTTCATATGCATGGTAACATTCCATGTACATGATATATAAATATATATATATATATATATATATATGAAGGTATATGGATGGTATTTAACGAACTCGAATTGGGACAACATCTAAATTGAGTTATGTGTGATTTTATTTGGTACATGGTTATTATAGATTGCGAACTCGAATTGGGACAACGTCCAGGCAGAGTTACGGTGGTGCTTATTTCTCGGAGTAAATCCAAGAAAATAATATTTTATTCGGATAAATATCTAATATGTTTTTCGGTGGAAGTCCATATTTTTCAGAATAATTCCAAAAAAATATCTATATATACATATACATATATACATATATATATATATCTAGATATATAATATGTCACACTTGACTTCGGTATGTGTGAGTGAGTCGATGAGACTCAGGAATATGGGCATTAATATATTTCATCCATAATTGCATTCATATAAACATTGTACTTAAATGGGTATTGATATATATTCATGATGTTTTACGTGCACTTAGGTATGGAGTAACTCATGAAGGAGTTTACCTTACTGAGCTTTGCTCACTCCATTGTAGGACCCCTTTTCAAGTACAGGTCCAGGACAGATGACAGATCTATATACGGGATTGCACATGTGAAGGAATGCTGGTTGTGGCTTAAATAATATATTATGTGTTTTCTTTCTTCCGCTGAGCAAATAAAATGTAAAACGAAAAAAATATATATTGTACATTTGAGAAAATTTTATTTTATTGCACATTGTATTGTGTGATGGAATGAATGAGACCCTCTGGGGAATGTGGTGTCACAACAAATGCCACTCTAGTATAAAGGTGGAATTTAGAGAATTTTCAAGAGACTCTTATTTTGTTCTCCATCTCTCCTCATGCATCAAGCAAAGCCACAACAACTACAACCCCCAAGAAAAATTTTCATACTTTCTAGAAGTTTCAAAAACAAGCAAGGGATGTATGACCTATGTCAAATCCTAATGTTGGAGGCATAACTCTTAGACTACTCTACTCTAAGAATATAATCAATAACTTGTACTAAATTAGCATGGTCTAGAGTTTGTATAATTTGAATTATGTAATGTAGATGGTTTTAATTATGAATGTATTAATGGTTTAGTTTATTTTATGCATTGATGTTGATAGATTGTGACTAAATATAAATTGAATTAGAGTTATGGCTATTAGTGAGTTTGTGTGAAGTTTTCATGATGTGCAATAATAGGTAAATCATAATGCTCACTCATGCATTTGATAGGAAATAACAAGTAAGTGACAACCTTTCTAATTGCAATGCATGAGATTAATCAATATGTTGAATTCCTAAATTAGGGTATGTTAATCATCATTAGTATATTGGTTGCGAAGTCGAATGTACAAAAACTTTTAAATGTCAATCCGTTATATATATTTTAAAGGGACTTATTCTATTTTAGCATTGATATTATGTTGTGTGTTTTTCCAAGGGATTCAGCTTTAGTGTGTGAGTTACATCATTACCATGAAAAATGATGATAGAAAATTCATGGGACATTCTTGAGCATGTTGTGACTCACGATGATAGAAAATTCTTCATCCTTATCCCTTCCTTCATAGCTTCAATTTTATTCATATACTCTACTTCAGTAGAGAATTGAGTGATAGAAGATTGAAGAGTGGCTTTCTAGCTAACTACAAAGCCACATAGTGAAGACATAGCCATTCATAGACCATCTGCTATAATATCTCCTACATAGTCAGAATCAGAATATTTAGCTAGCATTAGTTCGTATTCATTACCAAATATTTGACCTACATTGGATGTCCCCTTGAAGCACCTAAGTACTCTCTTTATAGCTTTCAAATGCTCTTGACTAGGGTTTATTATAAACCTACTCATTGCACTCATTCCATGAATAATAACAGGTCGGGTGTCTATCATGAGATACATGCGGACATTAGACATCACTAGAATAAAGGACCTTAGACATTAGTTCCTTATCAGTTTCGGATTAAGGACATAACTCTAATTATATATTTAGGTTGGAAGCATATGGAATGGGCAGATGCTTAAAAAATGTTATTCCAAATCTAGATAAAATTTTCTAAATATATTATTTTCATGATAGAAATAATTTTTTTTTTAGTTTTATCTTTGAATATTTATATGCATAGAATTCTTTTTTTCCCTCCAAGTATTTTCATATCAAATACTGAATTGAAGAGATTCTTTTGTTCCTTAATGTTAGATTTATTTTTTGGAGTGATAACTAATAAGCATATAATCTACATACAATAGTAAGTAGATATATGTCTCATCATATAGTCTTCTAAAATAAACATAGTAGTCATGGTCATACTTACTATATTCATGACTAGTCATGAAACAGTCAAATCTATTGCACCATAGATGAGGAGACTATTTAAGGCTATAGAGGGACTTTAGAATCTTACATACATGAGTTTCTTTAATTAATACCTCAAAACCCTCAAGCTGGCTGATATAAATTTCTTTATCTAAATCTCCATGATGGAAAGCAATTTTGACATCTAGTTATTCAAGTTTAAGATTATAATATGCCACTATTGCTAGAAGCACCCTAATTGAGGTATGTTTGACTACACAAAAAATATCTCTCTTTAATCATCACCCTCTTTTTGAACTCTCTTGCAACTAGAAGTACCTTGAATTTTAATCACTTGTAACGGAGGTATCTTTTTTCTTCTTCAAAACTCATTTCCAAGAAATAATTTTTCTCCCCTTTGGATTAAGTACAGTAACCTTGGTACCATTCTTATAAAAGGATTCAATCTCTTCATTCGTTGAAACTAACCATGACTCAGATTCATGACATTTAATAGTATCCTTGAAGAAAGATTGTCTAGGAATGTCAATTTCTTTGGCAACTTGTAGGGAAACCCCTACAAATTCATCAAAGTGAATCTTAGAGGAGAACCTACATTTATCCTCCAAGGCCTATCTCTAGTAATATTGTAGGGAACAGACACTTCATGTGCAAGTTCGAGATCATGTTTAGAAACAAACTCAAGATCATATTCATGATCAACTATTGATTGTCTAGAGACAAATTTAGACATCCTTCATGGAGCCACAGAATTAAAATTTATATCTGCCTTAAGTTTAGATTGAGTAACTTAAGATGATTGGATAGGACTAGGTACTTATTTTAGGATGATACCTTCAATAAAGGTAACAATCATAGAGTGGATACTCTCCTTTTAGATGATGACTATATATGAAATCCTTTAACTTCATCCTTTTAGGTACTTATCATCATATCCTTTAACTTCATGACTAGACATACTTTTACATGATAGTAGGCAACACAATCAATCAAACACTTTTAGACTAGAATAATCTATAGGTTTACTAGACTATACCTCAAATAAATTAACCTTCTTAAGTGTTAGGTTTTCTACTAAGCTAACCCAATGCCTAAACTTTCCAAAAGTTTCTGATTTATATTTTATCATGAATATCCAAGACATCTTGGAGTAGTCATCTACTAGACATAAATAGAATCGGGCACCACCAAGAGATATCTTGGAGTTGTCATCTACTAGTAAGCATGGATATAATCCAAAGACTATTTTGTGTAGTGTATAGCTTTACCAAACTTAGTTCTATATTTTTTTACCAAAAATACAATGATTATAGAAATTCAATTTACTAATTTTATGACCAACAAGAAGGTTAAGATTATAAGGAAATTTCATATATTTTTCACCCATATATGCAAGTTGCATGTGACATGATCTAGTAAGATCAACTTTATCTTTAGATGTGGACTCTCTAGATGTGATTGGAGTAGTCCCTATCACTATGGATCTCATTAGTGTGTGTATAGTATTTCATTCTTCTACCCCTTTAATATGATGTTGTCTCCTTGGTGAATATTCAATATTTCTTCACCACCACTAAAGGTACATCTCTGATCATCCATAATGCCAAGAGAGGCCAAATTCATAGATGTAAGGCACTGGATTGTGCCTTACATCTAATAGAAAAATGATCTGACCATTCATATGTCCTCATCCTAACTATGATGACTCCAACAACTTTACATGGTTGGTTGTTGTCCACAATAGCATGACTAACTTCATTCATATCGTATCTACTAAACCATTCCAAATGTGCACAGATATGAAAGGAAGCACCATGTTCTAGGATCTAGGAGTCAAACTAAGCAATAGTAGTAGTGGTGATTAGCATGAGGTTATCTTCATTCATGGCATCAAATGCTACTCCAGTAGCAGGTGAGGAAAAACTCTGACCCGGCTGATCATGACTCATCTTCTTTTTTGGGCATTTAGTTTTCTAGTGCCCTTTCTATTTGTAATAGTGATAGATGTCACACTCCTTGGACCTTTTCTGAATTTAGTGCCTTTTTCTTGAATGAAGTAGGTTGGGACCTGCTGCTCTAGCTATTAAACACTTTTCTTCTACCTCACCTCTCTGGAGTATAGAGAAGATTGAACATCCTCTAGAGCAACTTCATTACCACCATCATATGTCCTTAGCCTAACTATGTCGACTCCAACAACTTTACATGGTTAGTTGTTGCCCACAATAGCAAGACCAACTTTTTTTATATCATACCTATTGAATCATTCCAAATGTGTACTGATGTGAAAGGAACCACCACTATCTAGGATCTAGGAGTCATACATTGCAACAATAATAGAGATGACCAGGATGAGGTCATCTTCATCCATGGCATCACTTGCTATAGTAGCAGCAAGTGGGGGAACATGCTGACCCAGCATTTAGTTTTCCATGACCTGCTTCATCCATGGTCTCATCTTCTTCCTTTGGCATTTAGTTTTCTAGTACCATTTATGTTTGTAGTAGTGATAGGTGTCATCCTCCTTGAACCATTTCTAAAATTTATTTTTTTTTTCTTGAATGAAGGAAACTAGGGCCTCCTATTCATTACTTCTAATCTAGTAGCCTGCTGCTCATGCCATTCAATAGCAACTTTTTGTCTGATCTTTCTTGAGTATAGATCGGACCAAACATCCTCTAGAGTAATTTTATCCTTCACAACTATTTATGATTCTAAAAAGTTTTTATATGAAACTGAAAGTGAGATAAATATCAGAAGTACAACATCCTCATCTTCCACCTTGACATCTACACCCTTTAGGGCCATATTGATGTTGTATAAATCATCCAAGTGCATCTTTATTGGAGTCCCTTCTTACATCCTTAGTGTGAAGAGTCTCCTTTTTAATAGAAACTTTTTCGTGAGTGACTTTGTCATATACAACAACTCCAGCTTGATCCACAAGCATGCATAAGTCTCTTCATATGCTACCTCAGCTTTCACCTCATCAGTTAGACTCAGGAAAATCATAGAGTACACCTCCTCTTCATGCATTTGTGCCTCCACCTCTATTATCCCAAGAATAGCAGTAGCAGCTCCGCAACCATCGATTAGAAGGCTCCATATATCAAAGTTCGTCATATGTGCCCACATCTTTATTTGTCACATACTAAAACCATTCTTACCATTGAATTTCTCAATAGTTGTGTTCAATATTCCAAACATTTTAACAAAATTCATAGATTGTGAAACTAGAATAATAGTATTAACAATAGAACCATAAGTTCATCAATGCAATAGAAACTATAACAAAATGAACACCTCTGATACCGATTATTAGAATTTTCTAACCTTGTATATATAGTGATTGTGATGAACAAAATATCAATTGATTGTGCATAACATAACATATCACAAGGAACAAGAAGAATACAACACGACCAAACCAAACACTAGTTTTAACATGGTTCACTAGTATTTCAAAATGACTATCTATGTCCAATAGAAAAGTGCATAACACTTGTAGATTTATTAGCCTAGAATATGTTAATACATAATCGAGAGACAAATAAAAAAAAGTGCTTGAATTATGATTACAAATACTATATATATATATATATATATATATATATATATATAGAACAATTAGGGTTCAACATAAAATAGGAAATGAGTTGGATCTTCAGATTAGACACTCATTATTATCACAATACAATGTATCCAATTTCTTAGCATATTAGAACCTACATCTATAAATAAAATTGAGAAACAAAACAAAAGGTTAAAAAATAGATACCCAAAAAAATTATATACTATAAATATATTATATGAGAGAATAAAATATTAGTGGAACAATCACTCATAATGCTATGGACACTTAAGAGATTTGAAAGGATTATTTTAGTGTTGCAGCTACTTCACTGTATCATGGCCACATTCATATCAAGAAAGATTAATTGTTAATGTTTTGGCCTAAATACATCACCATGGATATATAATAATAAGAGAATCCATCTATACTCAACAAGCACTTCACGACCCCATGGCCTTGTATGGACTACAAATAGATAAAGACACGAAACCATGGTTATTTCATAGTGTCACCACTTTCTATTATAGAAAGATCAAGATTTTTGAAAAAATAAAATTGTTTTTTAGAGTCATGACCTCAAGCTAAATTAATGAAGGCTAAAATTCTAGTGGTTGAAAATAAATTTGAAATATGATAGTAGAGTAATATATTTCTAGAAGCATTTATACTTTTGAAACTATTTCATCACTATATTGTGTAGAACTTTCATATATTAGGATTAAATTGATCAACATATTGAGTTTTCCTTACTTAATTGCTCAAATTTTGGAGCTTCTACAAATATATCACCACCATTGCTGCCCACACTACTTCTAGTGGCACCCCATATTTTGCCTTGGAATAATGAGCCTTCCTTCACTTTTTTAGTCAATTTTATATGCCTTTTTGAATATTTTTGGGTAAATTTCTTTTAACTAGAGAACCTTAATTCCATATATTAATTGTTCAATTGGTTAATTTAATTTTGTCTATAAGGGACTCATAGAAGCACCCATACCTCCATTAATGTATTCAGCTCCTAATTATGATTGGGTTAGATCAAGTCTGATCCTTTTGTCTTTGAACTAGTTGATTCTACATAATTTTTTATTGCAATGTATTATTTTTTATGTCATGTTTGTTAGGAACTATTTATAACTAGAGATGAAGTAACTATAATTATTCATAGAAAGTTGGATAGTCATTCAAATGCCCAACATGATTCCTCGATTTAATTTGAGTTATTTCTTCATTAGAACTTAGACTTGCCAATAGATATGCCTTATAGCAATAATGAAATGAAGAGTTTGATACGTTGTACATTTTGGTATTTTTTTAATAGATTAATGATAATTTTTTTATAATATTTTATTGATGTATCCAATTCATAATTTGAATTTTATCAAAAAATATTTGAATGGCTTAGCTTTGAATGATTTAGATTGACTTGATTTTTATGTAGTATATTATATTTTTTATGTAAGAATTGTTGTTATGATTGAAATTGACTAGAGTCAAAGTGATTAAATTACTTAATAAATGTTGAACAATTATTTGTGTATCTAATGAACTCCTTCAATTTAAGTTTAGTTATTTAGTCAGAGAAAATTTAACTAGTTGAAAGTATATCTATCTACTAATAGAATAGGAGAGGAGAGTGAGATAAGATTGTGTTTAGATTTTGGAACTATTATAATATTGCTTTGATGCTAGTACTTGTAAAACTTTTGTTTCTTGTACGATGTGCAAAAACTATTTTGAGATATGACAGCTAAGTTACATGCATGTAGTATCAATCATACTTTTGAAACTATTTCATAACTACATCTATGTAGAGTTTTCATCTATTATGATGAAATTCATCTAAACATTGAGTTTTGTTAGTTATTTGATCAAATTTGGGAGGTTCTGCTACTATATATAGATTTGACTACATTTATAAGATATGTGAGCTTTTTTTTGGATGTTTTACTTTTACTCAATTAAACACACACACACACACACACAATTTTGAGGACCCAAAATCTTAATGAGAGAGTATCCTATTTGAATAAAAATCCACCAGAGGATATATCATTTTCAACCACTAATAGGAGACATGGTGATGTACAATTGTCTAATCAAGTTGTGGTTGTTGAAAAAGGTTCTATCTCAATTCTAGGTAATGAGGAGGGGGAGAGAGAAAGAGAGAGAGAGAGAGAGAGAAAGGAATCATGACTATTTTGAGGAGGAATAGAGTTTTTATGACATGTTATAATTATGTTAAGAGTCAAAATACTTTTAATACTTTTTGGCGCATCCAACTCATGTTACTTATCTAAAATCTATGAGTAAAATGTTTTGTTAGTTGAACTATAAACTAATTTTTTGATTCATATTACATTTTACATAAACATAAATTATACAAATATTAAATATGAGATAAATAATTATACCAAATATAACTAAATACATTAAAATCTTAGTTTAAAATATTCTAATATGAATTTTTTTATTTTGAATTTAGCCTCATTTTTTTAATGCTATAGCCTTCGGATAATGAACATATCTTGTCAATTTGTTTCTCTTTCAAATCATGTTTTGCATAATTATTTTACATAATTATTTATCTCATATCAAATATTTGATTAATTTATTTTTTTTAATATGTATATCTATCAACAAAGTAGTTTACATATAAACTAAGATATTGGTATACATAAGATTATTTTAACTAAAATATTGAATACAAAACTTAATTTGATTGAGACAAAAAAAATTGATAAAAATTAGTTATTACGTCCAAACAATAGTCTTAGAGAAATTAGAAAAAATCTAAAAGACCAAAATTTTTTATTTGTAAGTTTTTTCACCATGATTTTAAATCACTACAAGTATTCAACTTTATTTTTTATAATTATTTACTAATATTTGATTAACATAGATTTTTCTCCAACATTCTTTATTTGTAAGCCTATACTTGAATTAACAAAATATATAATTCAATTGTTTATTTTAGCTAAATTATCATATACATATTTTAAATTTTAATTGCCAATTGTCTGATCGAGCAAATGCTTTTCTCAATCATTTCATTTCGAATGCATTTTCAAGTCTTATATACTTGAAAAAGTCTATTCGGCTTATCTTTCAATATTTTAATGAGGATCTCTCTATAAGATGTAATAAGATGACGCTAATGAGAAATATATATATATTTATCAGTTATCAAATACTCAAAAAGGTATGTGTTATTTTTCTGAGATAGATATAATATTAATTAGAGCTTTTTGTTTTCTTTTTTTGAGCATAACTCATTCTTTAAAGAGAGAAAATTAGTTAAGAATTAGTAGCAAATTATAATTTTCTTACTCTATCTTGTTTTTCTGATTTTTTTGATCCTAGAACTAAAAGAGGTTATTACCACTTAATTACTTTTGAATTTGTTTCATCATAGTATGGTGACTCTTCTATTAAATAAGTAGATTTAAAAACAAGTATAAAATATATTAATTTTAATTTTAATGGAATGATTTGGTGCTTTTAAAATAGAATTATCTCATAGTTCAAATTGGATATTAGATCAAGAGTTTGTTTTTCTGAATTCCAAATTAATTGGGGAGTTGAATGGGTTGACCACTAGTTCATCATATTTATTCTATAAAAAATTATTTTCTTAGCATATTCAAAACAAAGGGAAGTCTTTAGAGAAGTACATAGATCTTACAATTAACTTCTATGATTTTGATCTTTCAAATTACCCATTGAAATAAATAAAAGAGGTGTACTCAACATGATATGTCATAGATTTAATTGCACACAAATCTTTCTCATTTTTTGCTACTTTTATTTTTTTATCTTGATGTTTCTAAGATACTCAAATCTTCTTTCGAGATATTTTCTTATTCAAGATAATATCAAACCATGGTGAAAGTGATAAATGCCCTCTATTCTAATAGACTTAGGAACAAATACTCTGATATTGAGAATATATATTATTGATTGCAAGTGAGTATTCACTCTGTAAAATAGTTTTGATGATAAAGTATATCACTACATGAGATTTAATTAGACTTTTAAAGTTGAGTATCATGACACACATTCATCAATGACTATAATGACCTAAATTCAAATGCTCATATCCTTTGTAGCTTTACATAGGTGGGTGAAATGCTTATTAGGATACTTACTTTACTAATATGAAAAAGGTGCATGTTTTTCTTGAGATATATAGAATATTAATTAGTATTGATTTTTTTTATCATTGCTCATTCTTTGAGGAGTTTAAAGTAGTTAATAATTTAGAAGAAATTTTTGTATCTCGTATTATTCCTTTCTCTTCTGAGTTTTCTTTGAGCTTCTAACTAAAATAGATTATTACCATTTACCACTCAATTACTATTGGATTTGTTTGATCATATTATGAAGACTTTCTATCAAATTAAACAAGTACAAATCATATTGATTTTGATTTTAATTTAGTGACAAATGTTTCATTGGAAATAGAGTCCTCTCATAGTTCAAATGAGATATTGGCTCAAAAGTTCTTTGTCCCAACTCCGAATAAATTGAGAGTTGAGATGCTCGACCAATCGATATTTGTGTTTATTTTAGAAAAAAAAGAACTTGCTCGTCATATCGAGAAGTAATGCAATTTTTTAGACAAGTCCAAAGATCTTACAACCAACTTCTATCATCTGATTTTTTCAATTACTCATTAGAAGAAATAGAAAGGTTGTACTTAAAATCATACCTCATAGGAATTTTTTATATAAATTACCAAATATTTTTGTGTAATTTTGGTGCCATTTGATGATATATATGCATATGAATGGTCATAATTGGATCTATTTTATGACTTTTGAATTTTGATAAGTGTTTATGAATAGTCATGATATTAATATATTTTTAGAGTCATTTCAAAAATTGGTGATTTTTGGATAATCAAAATATTTTAGCTTCCATCTCAGATGAAAGTCTACTTATGTAGTCATGGTAATTTTGTATATCATGACTATAACACCTTGATAGCATAATTTTTTACCTATGCACAATATTCTTTTAATTGCAGTTTTATCATGAAGTTTTAATCAAACTTATCTTATAACAAATAAATTTCTGTAACATTAATTTCACATTATATTAATCAAGTACCACACTATTGCTAAAAATGTTGACCACTTTCTAGGATCATGATTTTTACATTATATTATAATGTTAGAGTCTTGGCCTTTTCACAAAATCATGAATTTTGAGCTTCGGAAAGTTGTAATGATAAAATTACTTAAGCCAATGTCATGGTAATTATCGAGCACCGATCCATTTGGACATCAAATTTTATAGAGGATGTTTACTCAAACATGGCTACTTCTCATGGTCATGAATCTTGCCATCAAGAGAATGCAACGTTACTACTTTGATGTATGGGCTAATTACCAATGTCATTGTCATTCATAGTGTCACAGTCATGTCATATATGAGGAAGGTCAAAACCAAAGTTTTGGTCAATCCTAGTATTACGGTCATATTATGCACATAAAAGGTTATTCCTAGTGTTGTCATTTCCAGAGGTGTGGTCATTTCCATAGTCATGGTCATATTATGCCATATTTTGATGTTGGAAGATTCTTGAAAAATTAATTTATTGTTTCCTTGAAATTAAATAGTTTGGCTAATGATGTCACTCTCCCATAATTTTAAATTGCAATGTCAAGCCGATGAAGTCCTCATCGATGAACAAGTTGATATAATGTGTCCAATAGTGTCTCCCCTAATATTGTCGAGCATTAAAAGAAGAATTGGAAGAGATACAAAGGAAAAGAATTTAATTCATGAAGGGGAAGAATCAACAAAAAATTGGAAAGAGTGACCATCCATAATTGAAGCTGATATACAAGGCAAAAAAAAAAAGAAAGGGAGAAAGTTGAATTGAAGATGAATTGGGAAACTTAGTGCAAATCAAATGGACTTGTATTTTGTAATAGAATTTTTTGAGGATGCATTGAACTAAATAAGGCAAAGATGAAAGCCATTGTGTAACCTTATGGTGAATATATTGCATTGGGCAGCTATACTGAAAAAAGATTTGGAGAGACCATCCACATATATGCTACCATTTGAGAACTCCAAATCATGTTTTACATTTGATAAGTATGATCCGAAATGAAAACATTTCACCAACCTTTCTCATTATATTTATTTGTACTTTTTTTTATCTATATATTATGATGTTATTATCAATTATGTTAAATTAATTTGAAATGATGTTTGAAAAGTTTTTGTTAATGGGATAGTTAATGCTTAGGGATGAGCAACAAATAGTGTGTGAGTTTGTTTGGTAAATAAATTACTGAATATTCTTTTATAGATATGATACATTTTGATGATGTGTAAGTATGACAATAGCTATAATTGGATTGATTTTATTATTTTGTAGTTTCAGTGAATTTTGATGAAAAGTCATAAAATCATTATGTTTTTAGGGGCATTTGGGCAACTTGGTAATTTATGGGTCATCGAGAAATTTCGACATCCATTAATGGTTAATCCTTTACTTATAGAGTCATAGCAATCATTGTATGCCAAAAATATACTACCTCATTAGTATAATCCTTCAGATATGCAACATATTTTTTTTAACTATGATATTATCATCAAGATGCATCCAAACTTATCTCATAATAATTAAACAAATATGACATTAATTTTACATCACTGTAACCAAGTACTCCACTAATACTAAAATTCAAGAAATTTTCCTAACATCGTGACTTTATTTTTACGAAGGCTATTTGTTTTCAAGTTAGAGTTGTCACATTTTTACAAATTCATAACTTTTAAGCTGTAAAAGTTATAAAACTAAACTTATTGAGGGAATTTACTCGATCATGACTACTTTTCAAGGCTACAACTTTTTCCATCAAGAGAAGACAGAGTTGTTACTTTGATGTGCTGGCTAATTGCTAGTGTCGTGGCTATTTACAATGTCCTAGATATGTAATATATATGAGAAAGATTAAAGCCAAAGCCATAGTCATTCCCACCATTTTAGCCATACTATACATATGAGAGGTCATTTCTAGCATCGTGGTCATTCCCAATATCATAACTATATTGTGAACAAGATAGGCTATTCTCAATATCATAGCCATTCATAACTGCTTGGAAATATGCTGAATAAAAGTGACTAGTCCTAAAGTCATAAACATTCCAATTTCTATGACTTTGTATTATAGATATAAAAGGAAAAAGATTATAAATACTTTTAAATACTATGACTTCATATTACATTAAGTTAAAAATACTTAATTTAACACAATTTCAAAGACTCGACCACTTTCCAGAGTCAAGACCTTGAGCTCAAGAGATTAAGGCCAAGTCAAGGGGTCTTTCAAAATTCATGAATTTTTTCTTATAAGAATGCAAAATTAATAAAATATGAGAGTATAAAAGAGGAAAGAGAATAAATCAAATAAAATCTTCTCCCTCTCTATGAACCAAGAAAAAGGGGAAGCATAGAAAAAAATCCTAGGGTATTTTATGTACTTCCAAAGGAATCCATGAGAAAGTAAGAAATGCAAGACATAAGTTATACCCTAGGGTTGGGGGCATGATTATTGATCACTTATACATAATTTTTATACATGTCAGACATGTAGTGCTTGGATGCAAACAAACTCTTAGTTATTGTCTTTGATATTCATGGTATGCTTAAATTGTTACTTAATATTTGATGATTTTTTTTTTGATGAAAAATGATCAGCAACCAGTCACTAGATAGAGGGAGCGACTTATTTGGATTTTATGTGAATAAATTTTCCAAGTTGGTGTTATAGATTCATGCATGTGGATATATATGTCAAAATATTATTTACCCATTCCACCTTAACCCTAGGGTCCATGTAGGCAACTGAACAATAAAGAGATGGAATGATATAACAGTAATTTAAGCACCTGGTTTCCATCTCAATAGTCATGTCACTAAATGTCACACTATCTCTAAGCTTTTTAAACATGTCACTATTGTTGTATATACACTTGAGTGCAATTCAAGTGGCAGGAGTATAAACTAACTAATACATGTTTGTCATGTCATAAAAAACTTCAAGAATTTAATAAATAAAATTCATTTATTCCAATCTCTATCGTTTATAATAAGTTCATCACTCTTACTATTGACGTAATTAGTTATCAGATGTTTGTATCCAACACATGACTTCAACATCATGTATGTGTAATTCCAATAGTGTCTAACATCCGTTTATAATTACTTCTTTAGAAGAAAAAACATTATTTCATTATATTTTTAGATATAAATATTGTTTTTGTATATTTTTAGATATAAATATGTTTATGTATATTTTTAAATATGTTTATGTGTATATTTAGATATAAATATGTTTATGTATATTTATAGTTATAAATATTTTTATGTATATTTATAGTTATAAATATCTTTATGTATATTTTTAGTTATAAATATGTTTATGTATATTTTTAGATATGAATATGTTTATGTATATTTTTAGGTATGAATTAATAAAAATTATTAGATTTTAAACAAAAACATTTATTTATATTTTCATGCATATTTCCAATTTAAATTAATTACAAAAAAAAGAAAATTTATTAATGCATGCAATATTAGATTTATGTAAGGTACATACTATTTATTGTCTATAGTTGGTCAAATGCAGATTTTTTTCATTATTTTTTTCATGCAAACAATGGATTGTGAATATCGATTCATTGTCAATGGTATAGTTGTAATGCAAGTACCTCTTAAGATAATTAGGACGAAGCTAACAATACTAGATAGTGTAGAATAAGACAAAGATGAAATGTTATTGGCAGATAATACATGTGTCTCATGATTCAGTGATGCCTATGTATCCTCTATACATTAGGTGAATGCGGAGAAATATTTATAGTCTTGCCGTTATTAAATATATGTTGAATTCCACCTCCACATATTGTTTGTTGACTTATTCTATCTCTTCCCATGCATTGAGATCCTTGATCACTTGAATTGTCACATCTCATACGTAATTCAAGTTTTATAAATATTGAAAAATATAAAGGCAATAAAATAATATAATAAATATGTCATACTAATAAATATAATGAGAAACACATTCACATTTATATTTGTGATTTTTTTTTAAAATTAACACCCCAATTGTAAAAATTACAAATTAAGTAATACAACTTAACATCGAAGTTAAAAAATATATACTCATAATCAAAAATTTCAAATAATTAATATCAATCTAAATATTCATCTTTATCTGATTATGCAATTAATTCTGCCTCATTATCACAATTAATATTTCAAGCCCATCATCTGTCACATGATTGATTAGATAAATTTCCAAAATATTTTTTTGAAATGCATGTACACATGATGATGTCATAATGACATCTTTTTCAACAACTTTTACAACTAATCTAAGTTTTATTTTAGAAATAGCTCACTAGTCACCACCATTTCTTCTTGTAGTTGGATAAGTGATGCAACACACTTGTTCTGCTTCCACCACAAGAATGAATGGCTTATAGTTACAATAATATTTTTTATGGTATATATTTACATTGTTGTATTGATGATAAATTCTAGTACCAAAATTTAGAATGAGATGAAACCATTCACACTTAAATAGAATTATTCTCTTAATTAGTAAAGCATGATACTTTAAGTGTAGAATTGTAAATAATTGACTTTCAAAAGTCAATATTAGATATAATAGAGTTAGACCCTTTAATGCACATATCACTATTCATTATATTTCTATTTGAACCATGTTTCATAGTATGAAATTTATATCCATTTACATAATGTATTGGATAGATCTTTAAACTTTGTAATGACCCTTTTGCAAGATCCTTTATTTGTCTCTTATATATATTTAATGATAGAATTTGTATATAAAAGAGGAAAAAAAATTAATTCAAACTTATATACCATGGCACGTTATTTATTAGAAAAAAAAATAATAAGTTATATACTGACAAATATTTCAAACAAAGATGAAAAATCTTTTTTAAGCTTGCCATTAATCACATCATCATCAATATGCAGTTCTCTTTGCCTTAATTTATTAGCATAAAATATACAAAAATAAGATTGAATTTATTTTGAATATTAAAATAGGTATATCACATACCATGATAAAGAAATGACAATGTAAAATGATTATAAATTTTACTCAATATAAGGTTTAACTTCATTGCAATTCAACAAAATATATGTGTGTGCAACATGATACTTGTGATCATCCAAAAAAGACATGATTTTTCTCTACCATATGATCAATCCGTATGGGTGAAAATAGAAAGCACATCATCAACTTTTGATCCATCACCCTACCATAATTATTATTTGGTGACATTTTGTAATGAGGTCTTTGTACTTGTGACTGAAAGTAGCACACTTAAAATACCAAAGATTCTTCAATCAATTAGGTATTACATATCGATTCTTCAGCTTTGACTTTTTTTTGAACATTATTTTTCATAAGGTATCTAAAAATATCTTAATTAGAATAATATTTATTTGTTAGATACATTTAAATTTTTATATGATGAAATGAAAATTATATAACCTCTCAAATGGATATATCAATCTACATTGGACAAAGCCTGTTATCATGGATTCATAAGGTAAGTGAATCAGAAAATATCAAACCAAGAAGTCTTTCCACCATTGCTCAGAAAAAATACACTAGAATTCTCCATATAATAAAGATAAACTAATTTTCTTGTAGTACTCATTCCTGACAGTATTGAATGTGCTAGAAAATTAGTTATAGTTTAGATAAGTGTTGCTCACATCTAGAAATTTTTTTTTCTAGGTATATCATATATTTCCATACCTAGCTCCCACAAATTTGTTATCTCCACAATATGGTGTTGCAAAAAAATATCCAACTTGTGTTTTAGGTTTTTTGGACCAAGCACGTTAACACATAAGAACATATATTCATATTTCATACACATTCATGGTAGTAAATTATATGGTATAACAATCATCGACCATGAAAAGTATAATTATCTTGTTTGTCCAAATGGTTAAAATCCATATGTGCATAGCCTTAATCTAACATTTTGACTTATATTTACAAAATATAGATGAATATAATTAAATTGTTTCCAAGATAGAGAATCTAAATAATGTCGCATCACACCTTCTTCAATATTATGCTCTTTGTGTCAACTCATAACATTAGTAGCAACTTCAAATAGAAATTATTTTTGCAAATGAGGAGCCAACAAGAATTAATACATCTTCTATTGAGTAGCATATATCAATTGTATGAGTATGAAGCTCACAAAGTCAAAAGTGCTAACAATTTTACTACCACATTTGTTTATGTCTATATAACATGTATTGTCAGAGAATAATAATGTACATATAAAGCAATCATCAAGGATAATTAATGAACTACATAAAATGTATGAATTTGTGAATAACCCTCGAGTAGGTATAATTTTTTAGGTAAAGTATAGAGAGGATAACTAGGAAAAAATAATAATTGGGGAGGACTCATTAGTTGATAAACACCATGAATTGTAACAGTATATACTACGATATTTCCATCATAATCTTAATATTCATTATATAACCAAGTATAATAATATCTAAGTTATTTAGATAAGTCATCGTGTATAATATAATGCATCAATCCTAGAATTCAAGAATCCTACCTAAAACCAATATTATACTTTCACCTAAGTAATAGTTAGCTAATTGTTGGTTTATCAAACTACCAACACAATTTCTATGAAGTTACTATCTAAATGAAAAGTCCAGTTTGCTATGTTTATGACACATATATTTGTGAGACTGGTTGGACAAAAGATCCTCATCCAATAAGGTTTTAGGACTTTGTTTACATAATGCTAAAAATTGGATATCATAGCAAAATTATAACAAAGCTCACCAAGGAGGACTAGATGAAAGAATGAAAAAAATATTTTTGAGAATATAATATATTGAATAGTAAAAGTTACAACAAATAGTAGAAAGAATCAGAATTAGTACACTTGATGTTTGAAGCTCATCATCGGCCACAAGATTGATTGGATGAAGTTACATATTATTTTTTTGAAATGTAGGTACACATGATGATGTGACAAAAATATCATTTTTAAGAATTGTTATAGTTGATCTAGGTTTTATTTTACATATAATCTATCAGACACAAAGATTTATTTATATGGTTGGATAAGTAGTGTAACATACTTTTTCTACTTGTACCACAAGAATGAATGACTCATACTTATGATAATATTTTTTTATGGTGCACATCCAATAGGTTGTATTGATGATAAATTCTAGTACCCAAATTTGGAATATAATAAAACCATTCACACTAAAATAGAATTATTCTTTTAATTGGCATGATAATCTATGTATAAAATTTCAATTAGTTGACCATGAAAATCAATATTTGATGTAGTAGAGTTAGACCCCTTATGCATATATCATTATTTATTGTAACTTTAGTTGAACCATGTTTCAAAGTGTGAAAGTTGTAACCATTTGCAAAATGTATGAGATATGTCTTTAAACTTCATAATGGACCTTTTTCAAAATCCTTTATTTATATATTACAATATTTAATGACAGAAATTATATCCTACAAAATGAAGCAAAATGAATTCATACTTATATAATGTTGCATATTAATTTTTAGAATCATGAATAATAAGTTATATACTGATATATTTTTCAAATCAAATTGTAAAATCTTTGTCAAGCTTTTTATCAATGGAAGCATCATCCATATATGGTTCTCTCTGCCTTAATCCCTTAGCATAAATTCTTTAAAAACACATTGAAGGTAATTTAAATAATTAAAAGGGTATATCACATACTATGAGAAAGAAATAAAAATCTAAAATGATTGTAAATCTTATTTAATATAAGGTACAAATTTTTGGAGGTTCAATGAGATATATGTATGAGCAGTATGATACTCCTGGTCATCCAAATAATATCTTGATTTTACACTATCATACGATCTACCCACATGAATAAAAATGGAAAGCATATAATCTTCTTATAATCCATTCCACATACCATAATCATTATTTGATGATATTTTTTATGAAAATTATACAATTGTGGCTGAAAGTGAAAGTAGTGTGCACAAATACCAAAGCTTCTTGAACCAAGTAGGCATTTATATGGATCCTTGAACTTTGACATTATTTTAAACATTATTTTAAAATTTTTTAAGATATTTGAAAAACAACTTCATTATAATAAAATTTATTCGTTAGATACATTAAAATTTTTATATTAACATATAAAAATTAGATAACCTCTCAAATGGATACATCTATTTCTATTGTAGAGAGCGTACTATTATGGATTCATAAGGCAAGTGGACTAGAAGATGTTTCATGGAATTGAAGAAGTTATGAAAAAAATATATGTTTAAGTCTACAAATAATTATGTATACTTTTAAAAAATACTATTACAAGAGAGATTACAAATGAGATTCTTAAAAAAAATACTTATTTCATTCGATGTTTCCCAAACATTTTGTATTAGTAATTCATAGAATGCTATGAGTATTGGCTTCTACATGAACACATGGTAGTCATGACTTTTCATCCCAAAAAACTTATCTTTCTTTTTATCAATACATCTTTTCAATTTAGATGAATATCTATTAGGAAAATTGAGCTCCATTAGTACGTTTGTAACTAAGCCAAGTTACTCACGAGCTACTTGGCATTCGGCTCGTTAAAAGCTCACTCAAAGTCATTAATTAAGTTAAATGAACCAATCCTAAACATCATATTGAGGCTCATAAGTTAAGAATTGAGCTTGAGCATCCTCAAACTAAGCTCGTCAGCTCCTAAACAGGCTCGTGAATAGGCTCGTTAGTAAGCTCGTGAACTAGGCTGATGAGCAAGCTCATGAACCAAACTCGTGATCATGGCTCATGAGCAGGCTCATGAACGTCTATCTAAACAAGTTATAAACAAGCAATCTAAATGAGCTCGAAATGAGACTTAGACGAGCTATTTAAATGACCTCTAAATGATCTTTAAATGAGCTCTAAATGAGCTTTTCATCAAGCTTTAAACAAGCCCTTTCTTGAGCTCACAAGCTAACCAAGTTTTCAAACTCGAGCTTGCTATAAATGAGCATTTGATGAGCAACCTCGAGCTAAGCTCAAGCAACTCACAAATGAGCTCGAGGTGAGCTCGAGCTCAGATTTTCAAATTCTATCATGGTTTGAGCCTAGCCCGAGCCTGCATATTTAAAATTGAGCCAAGTTGAACTTGCCTAATGCCCGACTTAGCTCGGATCAGTTAAACCACTATCCATCAACCATTTATTCTTTGCATCAGATTTTCAAATTCTTTGCATCCTTGTCAAAGCTTTAACTAGCCTTAGAGAATTTATTGTTGGCTCATCCCTATATAACTGTAGATATGAACAGAACTCTTTCAAATCCTTTCTTGATTATTAATTATCTTTTGTTTTTCCTTCCACATTCATGATAGTATTAAAAATATTATCAAATAAGTTCTCAATGTGCACGACATCTAAATTGTGCCTAATTAGGTTAGTTTTCCAATAATGCAAATCCCAAAAGATACTTCAGTTCTTCTAATCGCAGTGATAATTCTTCGAAATTTACACATTAATATAATCTGCATCAATATCTGTAATGGTTTTGAACCCATATCTTTCAATTACATATAATATTTCGGTACCTAACCTCAAAGGTGGTGTACCTTTTATAACTATATGGCCTTTCCAAAATACATTGGTATTCATCCAAAATAGATATTCCATATGTAAGAACTTATGGTGATTATCATCCCAAAAAGTATTTTCTTCTTTGCTTAAATAAAATGCATCTGAATTCTCCATGCAGTAAGGACATGCTAATTTTTCTATATTACTTCATTTTGACAATATTGAATATGCATAAAAATCACTTATAGTCGATATAAGTGCTGCTCATTTGCAAATAATCACTTATGAAGAATAATAATTTTATGTATTTTATATGTAGTATTTCTTTTCTACCGAAGATAGTTACAGAAATTTCAAGTAATTATGTTACTATCTATGCCCTAATATATTATGTAGCCAATATTGTAAAAATGTATTTTATCTACAGACAAACTTAAACCTCGCATTAACTTTTTAGTGGTGTTAAAGCTATATGTCATGATATTATCCTTTGCTAATAATTCAAATAACAACTCAAATATTTCATAAAAATATCTTTTTGAAAAATAATGTTTTGCCGTTAAATTCAACAGTCTGACCACCCTAGATAACTTTGAGTACCACATAGATTATTTGACCAAACCTCTTCTTCTTATACTTTCAACATTGCATAAAATTGTTTTTGTTTATGATTTTGAGATATCGTCATCTACAACTGGATTGAAGGAATGATTAATAATATTCTTCAATATTACTTCACATGTATCATTGTGATTGGCATCTTATTTTTGTTTAATCCATAAATTCATGCTATTTCTTAGCAAATCCAACAAACTCCTCAATATCTTCTATAAACTCATTAGTCAAAAACATATCTTTCAGTCTTACATTTATCCATTGATTATCATGTCGTAAAATATGTTTAATTCATGTAACACATAACACAAATATATTTTGAATTACAATAATATAGATAGTGACATATTTGTAATAAAGTTATAGTAGCATATTTAGAATATTACATAAATGTCAAATAAATGTTGTAGCTGGATCATTAATAGGTAAATTTATATTAAAATGAGATAAGGAGGGTTACTTTAAACTCTTAGATATTTACCAAAAGCCTTCAATTGTATTTTTCTCATATAAATAAAACTAAATATTTGATATTTATAAATAGAATGAAATTACATAAATTAAGCAAAAATGAAAAAGTTGTGTGCATGCGGAAAATATTTTTTTCATTTTGTTTATATAAGAAAGACCAAGTTATAAAAATAAATTTAGGGTCAGATATTCACTCTTGAAATGTGTGAAAATAATAATCTTTTATGAAATTAATAATTTTTTTTATTTGGGATCAATCAAATTAACATTCTATGAATCTATTAAGTTCGGGGTTAATTCAAACATTAAAAATGATAACGCGAAACCTAAGATGTGATATTCCAATGGGGTAAGTGCTCTTGTCTTTCTTTCATCTTAGCAAATTAAAGTTCTATAATAATTGATGTCTTTAAAATTAAAAATATGTACTAACTATTTTGAAAAAATCATTTTGCGTAATAGAAATCCTCCAACATTTTGTAGTGCAAACCAATGCATATCAATATGTAATTGAAAATATGACAACAAACATGAACTAGTGATGGAGAACATGAATAAATTAATAGGGATATTAACTAAGTATATGAAGCAAGTAGTATAAATAGTCATCTACCAGTTATGTGATGTAATATGCATATTTTTAAAAATATCAACTAATGTGAGGTGTTATTTATTGGATTCCACCTTCAATTATGTTTTGATAAAGCAACTCTATAAATTTTGAATACATTTTTATTTTTTTAAGTTATACATTTGTTGTTATCTTTCAACTTTCAAATTGCATACCTTCAAAATATTTGAAGTAATTTATTATTATTATGTTTCAACCTTCAAACTTGTTTATATATATATAGTTCATTATTAAAGTTACACACACTATAAGAAATTATCAGATTAGCTTTGGAAATTAGATAATGAAATAATCCCTAGCTAATTTGTGAGGGATCATCAATAAAATAGTAAGAGATGTTTGATTCTAGATATAATGAAAAATTTGCGATGGATTTGTGATGGATTAGAGATAGAAATTTGTAATGGAAAAAAGTCCCTAGCTAATATTGTCATTGATTTTGGCTCAAAGATAGTGGTAAATTTAGTAATAACTTTAGAGATGGATTTTCCCTAGCTAATTAGCTAAAGAAAAAATCCATAGCTAAATCATGATCTAGAATTATTTTTTTACAATTTTATATTTAGTCCCTAGCTAATATTAAGGACTAATCCCTAGCTGATTAGCAAGGGATTAGTCCTCAAATTATTATTTTCACAAAATATATGCATTTAGCTTGGGATTTTTCCCTAGCTATTTAGCTCGAGATTTTTCCCTAGCTATTTAGCTCGAGATTTTCCCCTAGCTATTTAGCTTGGGATTATTTCCATCGTTAAGTCTATATTGAATTATTTTTTTTTTTGTTTTTTATAATTTTATTTTAATATTTGATGTAATTTTGTATATTAAAGATCTATCATGGTCTATGGATGAGGGATCCTTAGAAGACGCCTTCTCCTCATATAATTATAAAATAGGATATTATAAATTAATAATTACAAATATATATATATATATATATATATATGAATATAAATTAATATTAATAAAGCCAAAAATAACTATTTTTATGACTATAAAATTTTAAAAATAATTACAAAATAATATTTGTATTAATTAATAAAGATATTTAAATATTTGTATTAATAAAAGCATAAAATAATTAATTCAAAATTTATAAAAATTTTTTTAAATATTTGAATTACTAAATGAACATACATAAACATTTGTATTAATAAAAAACTAAAATAATTATTTGTATGATTAAAAAAAATATTTTATAAAAATCTAAATTAATGAATAAACAAGTAAATATTTATATTAATAAACTTAAAAAAATTATTTGTATGATTATAGGAATCTTTTAAAAAATTATTTACTAAAAAATTTAAATTATTTGAATTTAAAAAAATTATATTTTTCAAAAATTTTAAATAAAATATATTGATTTTTAAGGATAAATATATAGATGTTTTAATTACATCCAAAAACTTTTGATGAGTTTTAAAATCTCCAATTGCTTATTAAAAGAACACTTCAAGTATTTTTGTAGGATTTCAAAATAGTTTTTAAAAATGTTACTAATGATATATTTTGTCCTAAAATTACTTAATATTGTTTTTATCCCTATAAACACTTTTGAAAAATACTACCAAACTGACCTTAAGTTGATTTGAATTAAAGTTTTATTTTTGTCCTTACTAAAATTTATAAGAATTAAACAATTAAGTAAGATCTTTAATATTAGCTTTTTATATTTCATTCTTATTAAAATAATAAATATATCTTTTTAGGATATTCTCACTTTAAGTAATTTTAGGATTTTTACAAATTATAAATTATATCAAATAATATGAATTTTTATGCCTATAAATTTATTTCATATTATATTCATTAAAAATATATCGAATTTATTTTATCCATAAATTATAAATAATATGAAATGAAATAATATGTTTTTTATACAATTTATTTATGGTTATATGAAATAATATGTTTTTTTAATAAATGAAATAATATGAAAATTTGATTACCAATTAATAGTCTTCATGCTTATTAGTAATATTTTTTTTTCTTCATTGTTATAACCATAAATAATTTTTTTTTATTTCTAAAATTTATTTCATTAATTTATAAATAATATTACAAAAAATAAGCATAAAAATTTTATAAACTATTAACTATAGATTTATTTATTTATGAACTAATATCATCTATGGTTTAATAAAAAGTTATTTCATTTTCCAATTAGGTTTGTTTTGTTTATGACCTATCTCTGACCTAATTAAGTTTATTCCCTTCTCTCATCATTCATCTCTCACTATGTTTTCCAATTACCAGCACATCATTCGTCTCTTAGAACACAACATCATCGCAACGTCATTTTGAAGCACCAAACCAAACCAACAACATATCTCTCTCTCTATCTCTCGCTCTCTCTCTTTGTGTGTGTTGCTTTGTTTATTTTAATTTTAATTTCATGAGAGTTTTGCAATTTTTAAATCGGCAGTGAGCTAAATGGGTGCTTTTTTGTTGAGTTCTTGTGTGTTTATGATAAACGGGTAGTGTGAACTTTGGTCTTTTAATGATGAATTTTTTAAAGGTTTAATGGATTTCAAATAAAAAGAAAGTATGCTAGCTCTAAATTTTGTAGAAGAATAGTAAAAGAGGACAAAGAAAAGAATAACAAGGGGAGAAGAAGAGCAAGGTATTGTAATTTTTTAAATTCAAGTTCTATCTTATATTTTAATTTATGGGTTTTTATATTTTTGAATCTTTGTCTTGTAGAGAAGAAGAATATGAAGAACTTGTGGACATTTATCTACTAATTAGGTTTGTGTGGTAATAGTGTGAAACACTTTTATTTTCCTCAAATAAGAAGGTATATAGCTGATAACGCCAACCTTGTCATTCTTTTATAATAGTGACAGCTTAACCATAACCATTCACTTTGCTGTCATTGCTCATGTTGATAATTTGCTGAGACTGTAATTTTTATTGGTGGATGATGATGACTTCTATTTAGTTATTTTACTTGGTTAATCAAATTTTCTGGTCTTTAATTAGGTAATCAATAAAATCCATAGAAATTCTATTTTGTTTAGATTGGTGATGCTTTAATTAATTTAATTGGGTTTAATAGTACTGTTAAAAAAAATTCACTACACTAAGTCAATATTATATTTATTTAAACTTTATAAAAAATACAGACATGCTCTATCATAATATGCTTTGCAAATCTATAATTTTGGCATGTAGAATCAAAGCATACTTGATGGAGAAATGGGGGGGTATAAAAGACTAAGAACCCAAGTCAAACTATACATTATTGTAAGCATGGGAACTAATATAGTACAGAAAATTCTCAATGTGTTTTATTAGATACCATGCATTCTTAAGCACACTAGCCATGCATGGTGATCTTTCATGTATACATTTATAATAAGATATTATGCCACCATTGAAATGTTATGGACTGAAAAGAAGTATCATATTATTAATTTTGACTTAGATCTATTACGTAATTGATTGAGCATAGTTGGAAGACCAACATATAAGTCGTATATTAGAGATAATCATTATAGAATGTTCACTTCAGTAATATGATAGAGAATTTAATTAGTAATAGAGTATACCCTTCTATTTTTAAAAAAAAATGTGCATAGAGTATATATATCCAAAGTAGTAGATGCGTAGTGCATGTAAAGTTGCTTATTTAGTACAATCTATGTTTGCTTTTCTTCCTTAGTTTCCTTGAATCTCCTCTATTTCTCTCGTGATGCATGTATTTTGCATTCTTTTTATTTTTTTTCCACTCTATTAATGTACAATTTTTGACTTACTATACAATTTACAAAAGTGATATGTTGAAATTAATTTCTCTCTTTTGCATGATTTTATCATTTTTTTATAAGGACGAAAAATATCACTAACTTCAATTTTCATTACGAGTAATATATAAGCAGCCAATAGTTTTTCTTTCTTTCTAACATTATTTTTAGTGATATCATGACTTTTTACATATTTATTAAATTTATCTCTCCAACATAGACTAGTATTTTTTTTCTCCTCATTAAATAGGATGTCAGTTTATTTAAGCTAAATTTGTCTAGCACATAATGTTTTTTATGTTTTTTTTGTGTTTATAAAAAAAAGGTGTTAGGTAAGATTCATAAGAAAAAAATTTTTGTCAAAAGAAAATGAAGTCATTTCTTAAAGAAATAACTTAATTTTGAAAACAATTTTTTTATTCAATGTGGGTGGTTCAATCTAACTGCATCTGATTGGTGGAAATACATTAACTTTCATATTGAGATTGAACTTTTTGTAGGAATCACAATAGGGTGTGGAATATGTTCACCTACAAGTGAAGTCCAACATCTAGCCAATAGATTTGTTGCAAGTCATTTTCCTTATGTGAAGCCATTCGCTTGTGAATCGAGAAAGGAGTTAGCAGTAGAGGTAGGTCATTTTCCAAGTTTTACTACTCATTTTGTTTTTCATTTTTTGGCATTTTTTACTATATGATTTCTTTTTTTATTTTTCATTCCATGCTTGTATTCTTTTGTCCTTCAGATTATTTCATATTTATTTCTGGTGGTTTTAACCATTTTCTATACTTCTTTTCAGAAACTTGTATTCTCAATGAATCCTTATTCTAGCTTTTCTTTTCCACTCAATTATCTTTTTACCATGCTTGTGTATTCTTTGGTGATTCTTTCTTTGATATAGTTTTTTTTACACTGCTATTTTTTTGGTAGTTCTTTAGTTCATATGATGGTGTGTCCTTAGGCTACTACTTCAATTAATAATTTTTATAAGCTTATCTCTGGTCTTTACTCTTGGTGTTTGAGTAATGTTTCTCTTGAATATTAAGCTTGACTTTTACTAGATTATATTCATCCATTTATAATCTTTAGCTTGTTAGTAAACGTATTTAAGGATGTGACGGAATTACTAAGAGCTCTGTAGTCAACTAGATTTACTTAATTCTCATTGCTTTGTTGTTAGTATCGTATGCTTTAAGATGGAGTTTTTGTTTTAGTTTTGTTTTTGCCTATATTTCCTTTTGATATAAATTCTTGAAATTAACCATTTCCCCTTCTAATCTCTGCTAGTTATGAACACTATATTAATTATTTTCTTACTCCTTTCAGTTATATTTATACTTCCTTTTCTCTTGTATGCATGTGCTTCACATTTATATTTTCTAGTTTAATACTTTCTATGATATGTTTCTTTAATGCCTTCTATCATAATGGACCCTTTCTTTTCTTAAGCCTTGACTATTTTTATTGAAATTTTGGTAGATATATTTACATTCATCTTATCTTAGTCAGTTTTCTTTAGCAAGCTATCTTTTGATTGTAGTTTTGCAAAAAATCTATTATTGTTCATGTCTGTAATTATTCAAATCTATAATCAGACCATGTCTGTAATTCTAGGAATCTATAATGCAGGCTATGTCACATATATGTTTTCTAGTTTAATACTTTCTATGATATATTTCTTTAATTCCTTCTTTCGGAACTAACCATTTCTTTTCTTAAGCTTTTTTTTTTGTTTTTATTGAAATTTTTGCAAATCTATTTAAATGCTTCTTGTCTTAGTCAGTTTTCTTTAGCACGTTGTCATTTGATTATAGTTTTGCACAAAATATGTTAATTTTCATGTCTGTAATTGTTCGTATCTATAATTAGTCCATATCTATAATGATAGGAATTTGTAATTGCATGCTACTTCACATCTATGTTTTCTAGTTTAATACTTTCTATATGTTTTCTAGTCCAAATCTATTATTGTTCATATCTGAATTTTTCATGAATTCATTTGCCAAGAGTTCTACGAATTGGATCTTCATTCCATGTTTTTTTTCTTGCCTATTTATTTGTAGATTCAAAGATTGAGTTGGATCACAGTTTCTAAATTTTGGAGTGGACTTAATTCAAATTCTCCTTCATTTTTTTGTGGTAAGTTTTGTTTATTTTTTAATTCTGCTTTAGTTTCTTTGGTCCTTAATTTTATGGTTGCTAGTATGAGGAAAAATGATTGAAATTTAGATTTTAATTTTCATTAAAAAGTGAGAAGCTTAGTCCTTCAAACTTGGAATTCCTTTATTTTTTTTTTTGCTTCTCTTTCTTGTCCTTTCACTTGATTCTTGTGTTCTACTAATTTTTGCCTTTTTGTGTGGCTTTGATTGGTGCATTGGAAAATACATGCTTCCTTCATCTAGCAATAGCGTGATATTTTTTCACCTTTATGTTTTCTTTTTGGCAATTTCATATTTTCCATTAATTCTAGTTTCAGCACTATAATGATTTAGAACTCAAACTAAACCTAGTCCATTTGAACCTTAAACATTATATATAATGGACGAGTAACCAAAATTATTCCTTTTTCAATTTGCTAATAAATGTTCTGTTAATTCATGTAGATTTTGCAAATGTATTACCTAGGTATTCACAATATTTTGTCTCTGCATATTCATCTTAAAGTCATTTTTTTAATTAATAGTAATATTTGAAGTCATTGTATGTTTTATTCAGTATTATTATTCAAACTAAATAAGGTATAGTGGTAAAAATTGTGGTCCTTAATGGCAAACTCATATGGCCCTAGAACATAGATTTAGGTATTTAATTGTGTATTTTCAATTAAAAATATACTTGAACATCAGAATCAGAGCTTCATTCATGCAAACAACCACCATAGATTAATTGAAAAATTATGTTCAATTATTAGTAAGTTAAGCAACAAGAAATCAAAGATCCAAGTAGCAGTTAACAATAATTATCAAGTAATAGCAAAATAGTTTACAAATGATTTTTTCTTAAGTAAGATATCTACCAAGTATTGCAACCAAAACACAATTGTTTTAGGGCAAAGGTAGAACATGAAAATCAAATAATGTGCAAAAATATTAGTCTAAGATAGTTAATTCCTTGTTAATGTTTAATACAAAAATAAAATGTCATAAGATAGTTAATGCCTGAAACTCAAATTGCCACTTGGATATCTATACAGAATAATATACGTAAATTCTCTACAACAAATTCTAATTTACCAAAAAACATTAAAAAAATTAAAAAATTAGTTAATAAGATTAGAAAATGGAAAAAATTTTAAGTACATAATTAGAAAATTAAAATAAAAGATTAATTAGTTAATAAGATTTGAAAAATCTTATTAACTAATAGTTAGCGACATAATTTCTTAAAATATCTAGAGAAATTTCCCTGGCTTTTTGGCTTTTTTGTAGAGATACCTTCAAAATTTTTAATATATATATATATAATTTTCATTGTTTAAGTTGCATACCTTCAATTTTAACATACAAAATGCATACCTTCAAACATTTTAAACCAACTCTCTCAATTATTAAATTTGTTACTTGTGATTAAGTTTCAACCTTCTGAATTTTAATATTTATAAATTCAATTAAATAGCTCATTAGGTAACCTAAAATATAAACAAATTATAGTAGGCATAATAATTACACATTAATTAGCATGATAAAACTAGGTAATAATAAAATGCACAAAAATTGTATAACTCAATTGGGTAACCTAAAAATTGAACAAATCACAATATGTTATAAAAAGAAAAATGTAATTTTAATTAAATAGTAGGATAAAAATTGAAAAATACAAGAAGAGAGAACTCATGAGGATGTTAAACATGAAAAAAAAATTAAAGGTACCAACAAAACACACAAATATTGCATACCTCAATTTTAGTATATACCATAAAAATGAAAATATTAAATTGTATACCTCAATGATACATTAATAGTGCAAGGAACATAAAATGGCAAAAATCAAGCTCAAACACAAAATGGATGAACAAAGAATCAAAAAAATTTCACCCTAACCCTAACTTTGTTTCTATAGATGAAGTGTTCTTCCAAATTTTAATTAACATTAATAGCATGAGGAACATAAAATAGCAGAAATTAAAGCTCAAACACAAAATGGATGAACACATAATCAAAAAAAGTTCACCCAAACTTTTTCTTTTTTTTGAATAGATGAAGTGTTCTTCCAAAATTTAATTAACATAATTTAGCGAATGAATAAGTTTTCATTCTAATTCAGCGATGAAAATATATTTCATCGGCAAAATTCTTAAAGCCCAAAAGTAATGGGCTCTCTACGCATTTCATATAAGTTTCCGTTCTAATATAAAGAATTGCAGTATAATTAAATTCCATCACAAAATTCGTATAATTTATAATTTTCATTACTTAATAAATTTAGAAATAAAATTTTTTATCGCTAAATATCTCACAAACTAATTGGACCACGATTGGACATCATACTAGTAATGGAAGCCTAAATCATTTCGATTTACATCTTTATTTTTGTTTAGAATTCCATTCCATATATTATCAAGTAATTCGTGCCTTTTAATAGCAATAGTTTTTTTTTTTTTTTTGGAAAATTATGTTTTGGTGCACCAATCCAAAAAAATTTAAAAAACAACTTAAATTTCAATATTTTAAAATAGATCTTTATTTTTAAATTTCAATATGAAACTTTTAAATAATTAAGTTTTGTTGCACTAATTAATGATAATACGAAATTACACTTTTTAAAAACTAACTAAACAACCTAAAAAAACTCTACATGGAGGAGAGGAACTCGTTGGAGGTTCATAGAACATTAGTGGAGCTTTTGGAAGCTCCTGGAGCTCATGGAAATCCTTAAAGCTCTAGCAGCTCGTGGAGCTCATAACGAGCTAATGGAACTTCTAGAGCTTGTAACAAGCTCGTGGAGCTTCCGAGAGCTCGTAGATGGAGCTCAAGGAGCTACTTGGTGATGAGATCATGATGAGCTTTTGGAGATTTCAAGAGCTTGAAGAAGCTCCTGAAAGCTCAAGGAGCTCCATCGAGCTCCTCGGTGATGAGCTCATGATAGAGGTGTCAAACAGGACGTTCGGGCCAGGCTGGCCCATTTTTAGCCGGCCCGACCCTGCTTCTGTGCCTAGCCCATCACTATTCTGTGGAGGTCAGCCTAGCACGGGCATGCTGCACGAATCCACCGAGTTTAGCTCAGTAGGGCCGAACACTAATTAAAAAAAATTAGGATTTGGCGGCGCACCGTTCTTTCACCATGATTCTTCTTCACTATCGGGGCTTAGCTTCTGTCATTGGGGCGGTTTCTTGGCTCGTGCTGAGATACCGTGCCAACGGCCCAGGGTACCGTGCTGGACCAGGCATGGCACAAGGCCCGGTTGGCCTCGACACAGCACGGTTGGTGTCGTGGACAGGCACAACACATGCACGGGCACGGAAAATTTCATTGCCGTGTTGGCCCAGGCACGGCTGAATCATGTAGTGCCTCGTGCCAGACCAAGCCGACCCAGCCTAGTTGACACCTCTAACTCATGAAGAGCTCTTGGAGTTTGTAGGAGCTCGTAACGAGCTAAACAAGCTCCAACCTCTAGGAGCTCCTAAAAGCTCCAAGAGCTCATCATGAGCTCCTCAGTGGAGCTCAAGGAGCTTCTCAATAGAGCTTGATGAGCTCCTCGATTGACCTCATTGAGCCTCATAGAGGCACTCAATGAGGTTCCACGATCTCCACCAATGAGCTCAATGGATTTACGAGCAAGGGGTGAAGTATTAAGGGTTAACATAATTAAATAGTATTAGTTAAGGGTAATTTGGTATTAGAATAATTGAGTGCATAAATAATCAATTAATTAAGAATTTGGTACGCCATTTTTTAAATATTAAAACTTTAGTTCATTTCTTTTCAATTATTTTTGGATTGATGCAATAAAACAGAATTCTCCCATTTTGGTACACCATTTTATAATTTTTTTTTTAACTTTCATTTCTGTTTCTAATCCATTTAAATTTCATTCCTAATTTTAGAAATAAAATTGGGCATCTCAAATTTCTTTTTTTAATTGCTTCTTTCTTGTAGAAATATACTTACAAATACACAAACACACACACACGCATATATATATATATATATATAATCTACATGTACATATATTTATATGTTCATATATTTGTAATTTACATTTATTGAAATTTGTATGTATTTTATATACATGTGCAAAATTAGGTTTCTACTTTTAGCCTCATAATTTTTTTTTGTTAACATAGATTTTGAAAAAAAAAGATCCAGGGCATAAATATTTTCATTGAATACCTTAAACATAATATGTTCATTTATTCCCTTTTTTTATTCCTTTCCAATATATGTGCATTTGTTTATGATAATTATACAGATATCTGAAATCATTAAAATATTTAGTTTAGCATAACAAATTAGCTTTTAGAACTATTGATGATTGGTTGTAATATCTATGACAAACCAAATCAACATATATATTTTTGGGAGAATTATGTCTTGGTGCCTTCCCAAGAAAATAATTGAAAAAAATGAACTAAATTTATAATATACAAAAAAATTGTACAAAACTCTTAACTAATTAATTTTTAGCGCACTCAAATAGAGTACTCTAAAAATAGAGTACTCAAATAGAGTACTCTTAAATAATTTATAATATTCAAATAGAGTACTCTGATAATTAATTATTAATTATCTCTCCTTTTCACTAGCCCTTCTCTATAACTTGCCCCTTTGTCCTCTACCCTCGCCCCTCTTTCCTAGTCCCTCTTCCATGTAACTCAATCAATGCCCGTAACTCCATCGAGCTCCTCCATGGAGCTCCTCGGTGGAACTCGATGGAGCTTATCGAGCACCTTGGAGGTCCTTGGTGGAACTCTATGGAGCTTCTTGAGTACTTTGGAGCTCCTCGATTGAGATTCATCAAGCTCACTAGAAGCTTGTGCAGAGCTTCTAGGAGATCATCGTGCTCCTCGATTGAGCTCGATGTGCTCCATCTAGTTCATTGATGGAGCACTATGGAGATAGATGAGCTCCATCAAGATAAGCTCAATGAGATCCATCAAGTTCTGAGATGGAGCTCGATGTGCTCCATCGAGCTTCCATATTGAAGCTCACTAGAAGTTCATTCAAAGCTTCCAAAAGATCATCGAGCTCTTCGATGGAGCTCGATGTGTTTCATCAAGCTCATCGGTGGAGCTCAATGTGCTACATAGAGCTGCTTGAAGAAGCTCGATGAGCTCCATCGAGCTTCTCGATGTGCTTCATTGAGCTATTTAGTTGAACTCGTTGTGCTTCATCTAGCTCCTCGATAGAGCTCGATGGAGCTTGATGTGCTCCATCGACTCCTCGATGTGCTCCATCAACCTCCTTGATGGAGCTTGATGTGCTCCATTGACTCCTCAATGTGCTCCATTGAGCTCCTCAATGGAGTTGGATGTGCTCCATCTAGCTCCTCGATGAAGCTCGATGTGATCCATCGAGCTCCTCATCAATCGAGCTCCATAGTGGAGGTTGATGTGCTCCATCAAGCCCCATGGTTGAACTCGATGTGCTACATCAAGCTCCTCAATTGAGTTTGATGTGCTCCATCGAGCTTTTCAATGTGCTTTAACGAACTCCTTGATGGAGTTATTGGGAGCACATCATGTATGTGTGTGTGTGTGTGTGTAAATTTGTTTAAAATTTTTTGATTTTCAAAATTTAATTAAAATAAATTATTTATATTAAAAACAAACAAACACACACAGACACACACACATATATATATATATATTTTAATATATATGTGTGCTTTTGTGTGTGTGTGTGTGTGTGTGTGTGTAAATATAATTAAAACTTTTTGATTTTGAAAATTTATTTAAAATAAATTATTATAAATTATTTAAATCACTAAAAAAAGACAAAATCAGAATTACCCTATTCAATTTCTAATTTCATCACAATGGTTGAATAAAGATAGATTTAGAGAGGGAATAGTTCCATTTCTATAATCCTCCTCACTAAATTTTAGAAATAGATCATTCAATAATGTTTCTATAAATAGTAACATAAATAATCGATCACTACACTTTGCGACGTCAAAGGTATCTTAGATTATGTCATTAATGTTGAGACTTGAGACGTAAAAATCAAAAATATATAATCTATTTTCTAAATGAGTGACAGATCATCAAACAAACTAAAAAATTCATTTCTATATAGAAATGGATTTAAAAATAGATCATCAAACAAACACAAAATACACATTTTTTTTCAGCTACTTAGTTAAAATTTATTTTTAATATTATAAATGATAATGTTCAATAAGTATGAATATCATACGTTATTATTTTTTTTAAATACCAAAATTTAAAAATTATAATATATTTATAATTTCATTCACATATTTTTTATATATCTATTTGAAATGTAAAAATAAAAAATGGTAATAATTGGATGTAGTAAATTTTAGAAAGCTATATATTATTTATTGTCAATTATGGGCTGAATGAAGATTTACTCATAACTTAATATGCAAATTAAAGATTGTGAATATCATGTCAGTGTCACTGGTGCAGTACCAATGCATGGGCCTCCTAAGATATATGGAACAAAATTATCAGTATCTTCTAGTGAAAAATGTGACGAAGATAAAATATCAATGATAGTAAATTCATGTATGTTATGATGAGGTGATACCAAAGTTTTCTCCGTACGTGTAGGATAATATAGAAAAACATATGTAGTGTTGTCGTCACTGAATACATATAGATTTCCTCCTCCAATAACTATTAGTTGACTTCCTCTGCCCATCCTCACATATTGAGATCTTAAACCACTTGAATGGTAACATCTTATACCTAAATAAAGTTATATAAACATTGAAATATATAGAGGCAATAAAAACATTATATTAAAATATCATAATGTCAAAATATAATGATTATCACATTGACATTAGAAAAAATAATTAAAATATTTTAATTTAACATCCACATTTTAATGATTACAAAATGAGTATGAGAAAATAACAAGGTAATCAATGAATTTATAGTTATCATCAGAAATTTCTAAGAAATCAATTCTATCTACATATTCATCATCATCTGATTCTGCAATTAATTCCTCCTCATTTACTTCTTCAACATTATCATCATCAATGTCCAAATAATTTCCACCTTTCCCAAGTAAGGTTTGAATGCCATCATCTACCTTAGGAATGTTTGAATGAAGTTTCACATTATACTAATCCACACGATGGAGTGATCATAACATCTTTTTCAATAGCTTCAACTATTGCTCTAGTTTTTATTTTACATACTGCCCACTAGTGACACAAATTTCTTCTTGTGGTTAGATAAGTGATGTAACACACTTGTTCGGCTTATACCACAAAAATATATGGCTCATACTTATGTTAAAATTTATTATGATGCATATTAACAAGATTGTATTGATGATAAATTATAGTACTCATATTTAGAATAGGATCAAACCAGTCACACTTAAATAGAATAGTCCTCTTAATTAGTAAAGCATAATAGTCCAGATATAGAATTTCAATTAGTCGACCATGAAAACTAGTTGTACATATAGTATAGTTAGATCCCTTTATGCAAACACCAATATTCATTACAGCTTTATTTGAACCATACTTCAAAGTGTAAAATTTATATTCATTTACATAATATAAGGAATATCTTTGTAAACTTCATAATGGTCATTTTGTAAGATCCTTCATTTGTCTGTTACATATTTTGATGAAAACAATTTTACTTATAAAATGATAAAGGATAAATTCATATATATATATATATATAATGTTGCTTGTAACTATTTAGAACCTAGAATGATAAGTTATATGCTGACATATTTTTCAAACTAATTTGTATCCTTTTTCAAGCTTTGCATCAATTAAATCATCATCAATATGAGGTTATCTTTGCCTAATTCCTAAGCAAATAATCTTTAAAAAGAAAATCGAAGGTATTTTGAATAATTAAATATTATATCGCATACAATGAAAAATAAATGAGAAAATAAAATTATTATAAATATTACTTAGTATAAGATGTAACTTCTTCATAGTTAAACAAAATGTATATGTGTGCAAAATGATACCCAAGGTCATTCAAAAAATATTTTGATATTACTCTGCCATACGATCTACCTGCATGTCTAAAAATATAAATCATATCAATTTCGTCTGATCCATTCCTCATACAATATATATTCTTAGGTGACAATTTGTTGAGTTGATTATATAATTGTGGCTGAAAGTAATACATACAAAATATCGAAGCCTCTTAAACCAAGTAGGCATTGTATATTGATCCTTCGACTTTGGCTTTATTCTGAACATTATTTTTTAATTTTCTAAGCTATCTGAAATAGATATATATTTGAAAAAAAAATATTTGGTAGATACAATAAAATTTTTAAATTAACAAATGACAAATATATTACCTCTCAAATGGATACATCCATATGTATTACACAGGGATTGCTATCATTGATTTATAAGGCGAGTGGACTATGAAATGTTCCATGGAATCGAATATGCTATGAAGAAAAATATGCTCAAGTTTGCATAAAATAATAGTGAAGAAATTTTGTAATTGCTTCATTTCTTACGACATTACAAGTGAGGTTTTTTAAAAATATTTATTTTAGTCAATGCTTCTCAAATATTTTGTGGAAGTAATTCATGGAATGAATTGCATATTAGCCTCTACATGAACACATGTAAATCATTATTTTTTATTCCAAATAACTTATGTTTCTTCGTATCAACACATCTTCTCATGTTAGAAGCATAATCATCAAGAAACCTAAGCTCCATCGGCCATTTTCACACTATTTCCTTTGTATCCTTTAAAAGACTATAACAAGTCTTATAGAATTTATTCGTTGATTTGTCTGTGTGTAACTCTAGAAATGAACATAACTTTTTCAAATCCTTTCTTGATTTGACATTATCTTTTGTTTTTTTTATACATTCATTATAATATTAAAAATATTATCAAAAAAGATTTTCTCAATATGCATCACATCTAAGTTGTGTCTTATAAGATTTATTTTCCAATAAGACAAATCCCAAAAATACTTTTTTTCCAACCATATTGATAATTTTTTGAAATTTGTGCATTAATACAATTTGCATCAATATTCATAATATTTTTGAGCAATATATTTCAATTACTAATAAATCTTGTCACCTGACGTCAAAGGTGGTGTACTTTTAATTATTTATGATATTTCTTAAATATAATGATATTCATCTGAAATGGATGTTCCACGTGTAAGAATTTACTATGATTATCAAACAAGGAAGCCTTTTCTCCTTTGCTCAAGATAACGTACATCTAAGTCCTCCTTCATGCAATAAGGACAAGCTAATTTTTTTTATTACTTCATCTAGACAACATTGAATATGCAGGAAAGTCACTTATAGTTCACATAAGTGCTTCTCACATTTTGAATTTCTGCTTTCATATTTATATCATATGTTTCGACACAATCCTCCCACAAATATTTGAGCTCCACTATAAGGAGCTACAGAAAAACATCCAATTTGTCTTTTGGATTTCTCAGACTGGGTACGAGAACATACAAAAACATGTATTCATCTTTCAAGCACAACCATGTTGGTAAATTATAAAGTATAACAATAACTAGTCATGAAGAGTATTATTGCCCTATTTTTCCAAGTGGTTGAAATCAATTTATGTAGAGCCCTGATCTAATATTTTGACTTTTATCTACAAAATATGGATGAGATTCATCAAAATATTTCCAAGAAGAATAATATGAGTAATACTCCATCATGAAATCTTCAAAAACATGCTCTTTGTGCCAACTCATATCATTAGCAGTAGCATGAGATGCAACTAATCTTTGCAAACAAAGAATCAATGAAAAATAATACATCTTCTTATGAGGATTATTTGTTTTTTCCCTTTTACATGCTGTATTTCTTTTGTACTAAGGATAGTTATAAAAATTACAAGCAATCATTTCACTTTTTATGCCTCAATATATAATGCAGCCATTAATACAGTAATGTATTTTTTCCATCGGCAAACCCAAATCTCATATTAACTTCTTTGCGCCATAAAAAGTATTTATCATGACATTATTCTTTTGTAATAATTTAGATAACAACAAACATATTTCATTATAACACCTTTCTAAAGAATGATGTTTTGCTTTTGAATTCATTAGTCTGATCACCATAGATATCTTTAAGTGGCTATGCGGATTACCTTCCCAGATCCCTTCTTCTAAAGTCTTTAGCATTTCATAAAAATATTTTGCTGATGATATTAGGATATCATTAGTGTTATCCAGATTTAATAAATGACCAATAACATCTCTGAAAATTACTTCACATACATCATTGGAATAAGTAAATTTCATTGCAACAATTGAATCAATATTTTTATTTACATAATACTTAGTTATTCATGGCACAACTAATTTCTCATGTTTATGCCAAACATAATTGTCGCTAACAAATCTATTTTTTGTAAGATAATATCGTACTGCGCCCACATAATGGAAACTCTGATTTCGATAATTATTAGCATTACATGGACATCTTATTTTTGATTCAACCATAAATTAAGGCTATTTTTAGCAAAAGTAATAAATTCCTCAATCTCTTCTATAAATTCATTAGTTAAAAATTCATCTTTCAATCTTATATTCATCCATTAACGATCAAGTCATATACTGCTTATATTCTTATAAGACATAATATTAACATTTTTTGAATTATAATAATTTACATAGAGATCTATTTGTAATAAAGATATAATATCATTTTTATGATTATATATAAATCTAAAATATAAGGTATAGTAAATTAATTATTATATAATTTTGTATTATAATCAAATAAGGCAGGTTGTTCGGATGTCTTAAATATTTTTCAAAAGACATAAGTTGTATTTTTGTCATTTACATAAAATTAAATATTTGATATTTATCTATATTAGAATAAATTGCATAAATAAATAAAAATATAAAAATTTGCAATGTCATAATTATTAAATTGTAAATTAATAATGAATAAAAATAATTAGATAAACATATTATATATAATAGAAATAATAAATAAATTATCAATGTTAATATATTAAAATTTATGTTTTAAAAAACATAAAAAATAAATCAATTATCAACAGAGAACAATAATAAATGAATGAGAAAATATTCTAAATTATATGAAGTATGTAGTTTACATAGTCATATACCACAAGTGACATGTAATATGATTGTTTTTAATATTAAATAAAGGCGGATATTATTTATTTTATAACAATTTTAGTGAAATGTAGATTAAATAACTATATAAAATTTTGAATTAACTTGTAATTTTTTTTAGTTTTACAATTATTCATTATGTTTCACTATTCTAATTGCATACCCTCATAATTTTTTTGTTTCACTTTTATTATTATTATAGATGAAGTTTTAGTATTTATTTTAATAATTATAAATTATTTATTATTAAGGTTGTGCCATTAATATGATTTATTCTTTTTGAAATTATTAAATTTCATGTAATCCTAGAAAGGAAACAAAATACAAAATAATTGTAGTGATTTTAACATATGTCATTAACAAAATATACAAAAAAAAATCATAATTCAATTAGGTTACAAAAAAAATTTACAAATCAAAATATGAAAAAAAATTATAAAAAATATATAATTTATCAATTATATTTATAATCATTCAACAAAACAATAAGATAGAACCTAATATCAAAATTAAAAATGAAAAAAAAATAAATGTAACATAAATATGCACAAATATAGCAATTCCCGAAAATACTACATATGGGATACAAATAAATCTTTTCCATTTCAAATCCATTTCATTTCTTTTCCTAATTTTAGAAATGAATTTAGGAATTTCTAATTTCATTTCTAAACCCATCTTTTTTTTTGTATTAAAAATAGATATAATTATGCATACACACACACACACACGTGTGTGTGTGTGTGTGTGTGTGTGTGTGAATGTAATTAAAACTTTTTGATTTTGAAAATTTATATAAAATAAATTATTGTAAATTGTTTATATTAAAAATAAATAAATAAATAAATATAAATAAATAAATATAAATAAAAATATATATATATATATATATAAACATATATCAATTCATGTATATTAGTGCATTCATATACATTAGTATATAATGATGTATTTTGAACAATATTTATCTATATATTGAAGGATTGACAATACTGTATACATAAATGTACAAGTATTTAGTTACGAGTATGTAAATTAAGTAATATTTAAGTAATTATATAATTTACTTAATAATATTGTAATTTATTTCTTAATTATTTTTGCTAATACATAATTGAAATGGCTAGTACAATTTATGAAAATAATTTCATATATTATGGTTATTTATTTATTTATTTTCAATACAATAAATCTTTTAAAATATTAAAAATTTAATTTTTTTTTCAATTATTTTCTTGAGATTAAATTAAAACATAATTCTACCCATATTTTAAAAAAATAATAAAAAATAAGCAAAAACATAAATACTTTCATTGAATTCCTCACACCTTAAATATGTTATTTTACTCCCTTTATGATTACTCTTTTCAATATGGGTGCATTTGTTTTGGGAATTATTATGTTTGGATCACAAAACATAAAATCTTTTTATTTTAGCAGCACAAAAAATCAGTTTTTAAAATGGGAAAACCCGGGGATCAGAATTGTTTTAACGGAGATACTGATGATCTAAGGAAAATTAGTAAATTACCACAACAAAGACAAACAAATTCATCTTGGGAACACAACCACTTTTATTTTCACGACCGGGACGGCGGTTTCAACATCCCCACTCCCACCAGATTATAACCATCCATTAATACATCTTGTTGCGATACATTTTGCATAGGATAGGAGATATGACAAACTCAACGAGATTATTAATACCAGGTAAGATTTAATTATGCTGGGGTTCAGAGCCTCCAGGAGACCGTCTCTGTGTGGTGGCGCCTGCCGGTTTTGGTCCCGTTTTGTCGCTCGCCTAGTGTATCGCTTGGTATTCAAAAGGAAAGACATAGGACGAGCCTTATTGTGCCATACATCCTCTGCTGGGCGGGGCGATGACGAACGAGTTTCAAGACACAATAACAAAAGGAAAACAGCAGAAGAAGTCCAAGCAGAGCTTTCATTTTCACTGCTCTTGGGTATTTGGGGCGATCGCGAATGATGAATACTGTTTGTTTTGGCATCGGAGTCGGCATTTATGGAGGCTCTGCCACTAATTTTTGACGGTGAGTGGGCAACATTTATAAGAGCAAATCTAATGCGATTTGCTATAAATGTGCCTGTGCCATCTATATAACAGCTAAAATGTCACTCAAACAATAAAAAAGTAGTTATAAATTTCATTTTGCAAACCTTAAACAGTATTTTGACACCTCTAAACAATAATTTTAATACAATAATAGGTGACAAATTGGGGTGTTACTTTAATAATTAAATATTTTTTTATTCAAAATTTATTTTTTAACCATTTAAGAGAGTCATTATGAGATGTACAGTAGACATAACTGCTATTGTGCATCTTCTCTTTTATCTCTCCAAAGTTATCAAATATAGTAATTCTATACCTTGGATGACATTTTGCAATCCCTTATGCCACCCTGTTGAAGTAATAGAATTTATGATTTTGATAACATTTTGCAATCCCTAATGGCACCTCTCGTTGGAGTTGCTCTAAAAGGTGGCAAAATGTTATCAAATGTCTTGGGGTGGACATATTTGGCAATCTTTGAGAGAGAATAGAGAGCATACAAAATAGTAGTTATGAGTACTGTGCATCTCAAATGATCTTTCTCATAGGTTGAAAAAAAAACTTGAATTAAAAAAATATTTAATTATTAAAATAGCACCCTATTTTGGCAACTACCATTGGAGTAAAATATGTTTAAAAATGCCAAAAACACTGTTTAAGTTTGTAAAATAATATTTGGCACTCTTTTTTTAGCATCTCCCATTGAAATTACTCTAAGTTTTGTCTATTAAACAGTTTTTGTTTTGTTTTTTTTTTTTTGATAAAATTGGGTGCAATTCAGGTTCACATAACTTAATTCAATAATATTTAATCAAAAGTTTCATCCACTTAATGTTTTAACACATGGATAATAATGTTTAGGATGCCAGGGCAAAAATATTTACCTTTTGTCCCCATTTTTTAAATTTATTTTAAAAATATACCAAGAACATAAATATTTTTATTTTAGGTGTATATTTTTTTAAAAATTTTTAAAAATTGGACTAATAAATATTTTTGTTTTGGAAGTTGTAACCAATTAACATTTTTTTCCTTTATTTCTTTCCATATTAAAAAAATGCTGGCACTCTAGTTTCATGTGAACACTCTATTAGTACTACATGCAAAAAATAAATTAATCTCATCATTATTGAATAATTAAACAAATACCAGATATTAAATTTAAATTATTAACCAAAATAAAATCTAACCAGATTTTATTTTTAATAAAATCAAGTTTTTTGAACCAATTTATTCTACCCAACCCAAGCCAACCAAAAAATGTGTGTGGATGCATTTCATATTCTTATAATCAAACTAGGTACTACTATGACTTATGACATCTAAAGTTATTATTAGTACGATTATATTCTTCGACATGAAACTATTTTTTTAATTTTTATTTACAATGTAGGTGAATGATGAGCCTTTCAAAATTAAAATTGTTCTAACTATAGGTGCTGTATATGTAATTTGTTTTTACTTAATAATCTATTTTAATATTTTCATGTAAGTGCATGAAAGAAAATATTAAAAGCCCGGGGATGCAGCAGTAGCACAATAACGGAGGTCCCGCTGTCCAGTCAACGGGCCGAAATTTTTGGAGCAGAGCCTGGCCCGTTCCATGATCCGACCCGCTTCGGTTAAATGAACCGGATGTTTATTTTTTGTATAAAATGATTTGTATTTATTTTTCGGGCGGCTGTTTTTTGACCCGGTTGAATTGTTCATCATCCTATCTTCTTCTCTCTGTGCGATTTCGCGACTACTCCGTGCTGCATACTGTAAGATGTTCTGTTCTTGGGTTTAATCTGTAATGCATAAGCATTTTCTGGTAGAGGTAGCTAGTCATACTAAACGACTAGCGAACCACGTTATTTCTGTGTTGATTTCTATTTTTGATTCTGTCGTGGATGCTTGTGGATTGGGATATATATATTACTTGTTTCTGTGTTTTCTGTTGTTTTCTGTTTCTTAATCTCACTACCCGTGGAAACGTGATTGCCCAACAATAGGTATAACATGAATTCCAATGCAATATGTTCTTATATCGACTATCTTTGTGAATGTTAATTTTTATGATTATGGGTATTTTTTTCTCATTTGATCACTCATTCATAGTATCAAAATTGCATGGCGTAGGGTTATCCAAGGGATCGAGGGATATTGGTTCTCAATATTCCTTATCCCAAGCTATATTATAAATGTAATTGATAATGCCTGTAGGAGATTTTTTGTGGGGAGGTCCTAAATCAGGAAGATATATGCCCAAAGTTGCTTGGGCTAAAGTATGCATGCCTATTTCCTTGGGAGGACTTGGCTTTCTAAATATTGCTATATGGAATAATGCTTTCTTTCTCAAAACCCTTTAGAGGATTAATTGAAAGGAAGACATGCTCTGTATCAAGTGGGTTCACCACGTATATCTTAATGATAAAAACATCTGGGACTACCGGAGATTTAAAGAAGACCTGCCTCATATGGAAATCCCTTAATTTAATAAGGGATATCTTTGTTGAGAAAGCTGGATCAAAAGAGCAAGTAAGAAATTTATTGGATACATGGGGCGTGAATAGGAAACTAATATCCGAGTGATATAATTTTTTAATGGAAACATGCAATAAAAAAAGAAAATCATGAACCAATACGATATGGATGAAGAAGATATTGCCAAGCATACAATCTTTCTTTGGATTGCTAAGCACAAACGGCTTAGAACGAAGGATATTGCCTTCTCCACACCAGAAAACACAAGCTGTACATTCCGCCCCATCGCACAATCGATAGATCATTTATTCTTCAAATGCAACTACACAAATACTATATGGAATGGATTGAAAATCTGAATGGGAATAAAGAACAAAGATGAAACTTAAACAGAAATTTTAAAGATATGAAGTCCCAACACGCAGTGGACAGCACATCAAACATGGTTTGGAAGGTAGTTTTTGCAGCAACAGTTTACTTCACATGGAAAGAAAGAAATAAAAGATTGTTCGAAGGCAAGACCCAAGATGCGGAAAGCTTAATTAGGAAGATTAAAATTGAGATTTACATTGTTTTTTACAAGGAATGTAATAGCCTGAAACTAGCATAGCTTGTACAAAAATTTGGTATTTGAATGTTTATTACTTATCAAAAAAAAATTGCATGGTGTAGGGCCTTTGCACTAGTGAGAATATAAAATATATGATAAAGGAGCTTATCTATCCTTTAATTTAGTTCACAACTAAGTTCCTATTTTCAAAACAAATTTGATAGTAGGGAGCTTCTCTAATACATGTTCAATTTATTGAGTTTTCTTAACTATCTGATCAAATTTGGGAGCTTCGACTAATATAGATAGATTTTACTATGATTACTAGATAAATGAATGAATTGGTTGGGATATTTTACTTTTATTCTATTAAACCTGCACACACACACACACACACACATAATTTTGAGGACACAATCTTAATGAGAGTGTCCTATTTGAAAAGAAGTCTATCATAGGATATTTCATCTTCAACTACTAATATGAGACTTGGTAATGTTAATGTTCATTTGTCTAATCATGTTCTAATAGTTGAAAATGATTTTTTTCCAATTATAGGTAATGAGGAGAGGGAGAGAGAGAGAAAGATGGAGAGATAGAGAGAGAGGGAGAGAGAGAGATGGAGAGAGAGAGAGAGAGAGATTGAAGGAAAGATAAATTTGAGGAGAATGAGAGTTTTTATGACATGTTCTAATTATGTTAATAGTCGATATACTCTTGATATTTATTGGTGCATGCAATTCATGTTGTTTATCTAGTACGAATGAGTAAAATGACTTGTTTGTTGAATAATAAGCTAATTTGTTGATTCATTTTACATACCATAGAAAAAATTAATTAAATATTAAATATGAGATAAATTATTATTCCACATAAAACTAAATACATTACGATATTGGTTTTAAATATACTATATTGTAATTTTGTTTCTTTTGAATTTTGCTCCATTTATTTAATGTTATATCCTTCAGACAATGAACTTGTCTTATCAATTCATTTTTGACTCTTACAAATTATGTTATGTATTATTTGATATTTTTTGATAAAATAAATATTTAAATTATATATTTTGTTAATTCAAGCATTGACTAATTGTTTGATTAATATTGTATGTCAGAAAAAAATATGTAGTAATCAAATATTTGTAAAATAATTATCAAAAAAATTGAATACTTGTAGTGATTCAGAATCATGGTGAAAAACATACAAATAAGTTTTGCATTCAATATTTTTGTTAAAATGAACTTCTCGGTGAATCTATGTTAGTTTATATCTAAATTACTTTGTTGATAGATATTGAATATTCCACAAAAAAATAAATTAATCAAATATTAGATTTAAGATAAATTAAAAATAAAAATGTGGTTAGAATATTTATAATGATTTAAATACTTAAGGAAAAAATATACGTATAAGTCATTTTATTTTTTTTAATTTTTGCTTTTTTCTAAGTTATATCATTTAGATAATGAGTAATTTTTATCATATCAAATTCTTCTCTCTTAAATTTAGTTGTTTACTCAATTTTTAGTTAAAATAAAAAAATATAATTAGAATATATATAATAATTCAAAATTTAGGCAAAAAAATTTACTAAAAGGAACTTTATATTTATTAATTTAAGCTTAAAATCTAGGCAAATAATTAAATATACACGTGGCATGATTTTAGAGATTTGAGTTTTTCATTCTTCAAGCTCAACTCTTTCTCTCTCTCTCTCTTCTCCATAAATTTAGAATTGTTTTTTATTTAGTTTTTTTAATATAATTTATTTGTTAACTTAGAACATTAAATAAAAAATATATAAATACGATAATAGTGAATTTAATGATAATGAAATTAATATTGACATAGACGTAAATAGTATTAATAATGATAATTCTACGGAAAGGTTCGAGGCCAAAAACATATTTTTTTCTTATTGCCTTGACCAAAATTCAAAAATCTAAAATATAAAAAAATAGAAGAATTTTTATAGCTTGGACTCATTTTAACAAAATAAAAAACAAATATACTAGGAGTGACAATGAAGAATCAACATAATATATGTATTATAAAAAATATATATACATATAGGAGTATATGTGGGACTAGACACCTAAAGAGACATCGATTATTGTACAAAAAATAAGGTGCATTAGATCTTATGCAAGCCCAACTAAAAGGTAAGGTATTTGAGGCTGGATCTAGTACAACTTCTTTGTTGACCCTCTTCATATAACGCATTGAGCTAGGGAGGGAAGATATTGCTAACCTGATAACCATGCTGAGTTTTTTAATTAAAATTTTGGAGGATCCTAGGATAGGTAGTATCATGCAGACATATTTTTAGCTTACATATCATAGGATTTCTATTTTCACATATAAGAATGACATACTAAAATATTATAAGTTAAAAAAACTAATAATAATTAATGAATTTAGGCAATATAGTGGCATGGTGTCAATGACGTCCGATATCTAGACTAGTCACAATGATACATCTTTTGCAAACCTCACTACCCACTATGTAGATTCTAAATGGACACTTAATAAAAAGATTTTAGGATTTTCAAGATTATCCATCCTCGTGATGGTCCAGCCATATATGAGTGCAAGATGAGAATATTTAGAGATTTTCATATTCAAGATAAAATATTTAGTATCATATTTAATAATGAATCTAATAATAGAATATCCTTTAATGTTTGTTAGAACCAATAGGGAGGAACTATTAAAAAAGATTTTTCACGTTATATGTATGTGTCACATTATTAACCTAATAGTTCAAGCATGGATGAACATTGTTTCCCAACATTTGAAAAAAAATAAAACTCACTAAAATATCTTTGGATACCTAGCAAATAATAAAAGTTTGGTAGTCTCTATTTGTATATGAATCTAAAGAAAAAGAAATTCCAAATGAATGTGAGAGACCATTATAATTATACTTACTTGATGTTTGAGTCATGTGTTGGATACAAACATGTGATATCCAACTATATCAATAGTAAGAGTGACAAACTTATTATTGATGCCAAAGAGTAAAATACAAGGATTTTATTTATGAAATTCTTGAAGATTATTTTTTACATGATGAATATGTATTTATCTATTTACATTCTCACCACTTGTATCACACTCATGTGCATATGCAATATTAATAACATGTTGAGGAAGCTTAGAGATGACTCTATATTTAGTGACATGACTGCTGAGATAAAAATCAAGTACTTAAAGTATTGGTACACCATTCAATCTATTTATTGTCTAATTACTTGCATGGATTCTAGGGTTAAGGTGGAAGGGGTAGAAAATATTTTGATATATATATCCATGTTCATGAACCAAGAACACCAACCTGAATGATATATTTATGAAAAATTAATCGAGTTATTTACATATTATGATACTAGGTATGGTAGTAGCCGTAGCCAGGCTTCGACTACGAACATGAACATCATATTTAGAGATGATGACTTCTCCATTCAGTCAACAAGAAGAAAATGCTGGGGTGGTCCTTTGAATAAGAGCGAGCTATCTCAGTACTTAGATATCAATTACTTTTCAATCCTAACACATAATGAAATCAAGAACCTTGATATTTTATAATGGTGGAAAATCATATGAGCCTTCATATCCCATGTTGTCTATGAAGTCAAAATCTGCTTACTCCTCCAGTGTCAAGTATAACATCGAAGTCTATATTTTCTATTAAGTCAATGTCATTTTGGATAGGAGATTAAGACTACGGCCAAATATCATTGAGGTACTAGCATGCATGAAGGATTTAGAGATTCATGGTTGATCATGTAAAATTGGGTTAGAATAAGAGTGGAGTAGTTTTTGGCTGATGATAACTCATGATACTTTGAAAATATTGAGCCCACTACTAGTGATACCATTAGATGATTATGTAATGATGATAATTATCATTTGCATACTGACATTGATTAGCATAGGGACTGAGTTTGATTGACAATTATTATTTTGTGTTATTTTATTTTTGGTTGGATTAGATGATTTTTTTTTATTTTTCATTATTAATATTTTTGCTAATGATTTAATTTTATTATGATTAATGTGAAATTATTATGTAACCCATAATGGATAACTTAAAATTTTAAATTTACAAAATAAATATTTAGAATTATAAACTAGTAACCAGTCTACTAGGCTAGCAATTGGCAGCTTCCAGGCATTACCCAACATGACCAGGCATGACCCAGCCTAATTATGCATAGACTTGGGCAAACCGGGCCATGCTGGGCTAACATTAATCATGTTATGTCATGCTCGGCATGATCCTTTTGACACCTCTATCTATATATTTTGGTTTAATATTTTTTTTTATTTTGTAGTCATAAATCAATAGAGCGAAACTTTGGGATTGAGCTAATAGTTTGGGACACAAAAAGTGAGAATCACAAAAAATGAGAACTTCGTGAGTAGATGATGAATATGCACAACCCAATTTATGAATATGATGAAACCTATTTACTACAAAGTAGTAATATATATCTCATACCTAATGGTAACTTCAATCAATTCTATTATAAGAATGTATTAAGTTATGGAGATTTAAGATACGAGATCTAGAAGAGACTACAATTGATAGTCTTTATCCAACCTCCAAATTTTTATTCGAAGATATAATCACTAAGTTGCACATTAAGATAGGAAGACTAAATGAAGTGAAAGAAGGGCATCTAAGACAACTAAAATTGAGATTTGAACACACTAATTTGGGCATACTTAAAAAAAGTGCAATATTAGAATTTCAAATGGCTAAAATGAATATGATCAATTGTGAGAAGGAGATCAATGAAGTCTAAGGAATTATGACACATGATAATATCATAACCAAAACAAAAAAAAAATATTTGGGCATTCAATACCAATGAGTTACGTGGAAATTATCATTGAAATATTTTTTTATTTAATGTTACTTGATGATACAAAAAATACAAGGAGAAAGAAAGTAAAAAACCATATAGAGAAGTTTGCATGGACTATAAAAAATATAGATGAGGAAAATACTTTAGTGAAAGCCTAGCTATGAATATAAAATATAACACTGTTTGCGAGGCAACCCAAAATTTTTTTTTTTATTTCATAATAAAATAATTTTTTTTGTTATTCATTATATATGTATCACACTTGGATACTGATATACAATAAACCTCCCCACACAAAAATGGGTTGCTAATTTAAACTTAGCTATGATTTAAACCTAATCAAACTCAAAGCCATAACAGTTAGCCAATGCCATAATTTTCAAAAAAAAAGTGAAGTCAACTTTGTGGAGCAATTTAAGCAAAGTGAAGTGGAAGCCTTAAGAATATCAAATTGTCCTCCCTCATTCAATGTCAAGAAATCCAAGCTTCAACACCCCAAGATTTGCTATTTGTTGTATAAGAATGCTCACAATCAAAGCAATGATAGAAGGGTGTTGCTGAAAAGATGAGTAGCAAGGCAAGAGGCAAGGGGCCATAGTTGAGGAAAATTCATATTTGTGATAGATAGAAAGTTATAAATTTATTATAGAGGAAAATTCATTGCTCGAGGATGAGCAATTACATTAGTATGTACGTTTGTTCAATATGTCGGATACTGAATTATACTAATTATTTTGGTGATTATACTTTATGTTTTTGCATAAAAATAGCTTTAAATATAATCATTTCACTATATTATAGTTTTGATGGATAATAATGAATAATAGTAAAATTCATTGGTTTTTTTGTGAAATATGAGATTCGATGGATTTATTGAGTTGGAGGAGAGCAGAAACCATTGTAAAGTCATTATATTTATTGTATTATGACTTTGTTTTGCCTCAATAAGATTATATGATAGTTTGTCATCTATTCTTAGTTGAAGTTCTACATAAATAGTCATGGTACTCTTCGTACATCACTTCTCAACTATCTTATTGACATAGTTATTTCACTATGCAACATTATATTTTTGGCTATAAAACCTTCTTTGAATTGCAACCCAACTAGCTCATGATATTTTTCATGGTTATAATATTAAATTATATGTCACAGCAACCAACTATCCCACTGGTGCTAAAAACTAAGGCATCATCCAGCACCACAATTTTCTTGTTATACAGCCACCAAGACTAATATAAAAGTTTTGGTGTTTCTCCATCATCTCATCTTTTAGTTATAGATAATTCCAGAGAGTATTTACTTGATCCATAGTTATTTCAAGGGTCATGAACTTTTGCTTTTGAGAAAAGAGTAAAATCATGGTTCATTCCCAATACTACAATTCTGGGTTATAAATATAAAATGCAAAAGCTATGACTATTCTCAATGTCTCAACTTGTTTATTTCAAAGATGAAATGCACAATCATAATCATTACCAACATCATGACAATCTTATCTAAGATGAAGACCAAAGTCATAACTCATTTGAGAGCTACAACTTTGTGTTAGCACAACCATAATCATTCTCAATGGCATGAAATCTAAAGCATTGATAAGGCTAATGTCATGTATCATTCTCAATATCATGACCATCCACTTACAAATTACACTCAGTCATTCATGTATTAAGGCTCAAAATAAGAAAATTTTGAAAAGAATTTGAGGGCAGGAAAAATAGACAAAAGGCTAGGGTTTGGGGAACAAGTTTTTTTGAAACCTAGTTGAGATCCATGATCGAAAATGTGATTCAAGGCACAAACATAAACCCTAATGGGGGTATGCATTTTTACTCACACTAAGGTGCAAATATAAGGTGCATGAATGCAAATTATAGGTTTAGGGTTTGATTCCTAGATACTTGAGTGTTATTATTGGAACCTAAAATTATATGCATTCTAAATTATCTTATATGAATTCTTTTTTCAATATTAAGATAAATTGAGGTCTAGTGACACATTTTATTTTGTGTGATAGATGCTTACGTAATAAATTTTTATGTAGAATTGAAATTATCATTTTACCCCTGGTGGATTTATTCATATTATTATGATAGACAGTAATAGATAAGCCATAAAGCACACTCATACATAATGCTCTAAAGAAAATGATAGCTCTTCTGATCATGATGTACAAAATAAATGTATTCATCAAAACCATACATTTAGATAAATTTAATCATATGTGTATGATACTTATGAAGCCAAATGTATAAATACTTCTATAAGTCAATTTATTATTTATATCTTAAAAAAAGTGATCCTCAATTAAACTGAGAGTTTTAGAGAATATTATCCTAAGAGTTTCACCCATGGTATGAGAGTGGCATGTTATCATAGTAAATGATGACAAGAAAACCATGAAACATACATGGGTGGAGGTACTCATAAGATAGTAATAGTTCTATAAGGTATTTTCTATCATATGAATCCTACCATTGAAATTTGAGAAAAGGTATATATTAATTACGTAAATATGGTGCTAAAAAAAATAAAAGTGCAATTACTTTTAATACTATATCATTTCATATTTTTATGATGCATGGGATGGGAGAAAAAGAATGCATATATGAAGAAATCATTAAGGATAGTTGATGAATTTTTTAAGATATATAGACTTATGAATGACACTCGAGCATGAAGGATTTGTCATTTTGGTCATATAGTACCAAGGAAATAACTATGAGAGGATAATCATTCAAAAGATCATCATAGTTGATAACTACCTTGTATGCCATTAAGGCACAAGATAATTTTCATAATAATCTAACCTGCATTCTATAACCAAACATAATAACAACCAAATTATTTAGATAGTCTATCATGCACAATGAAATGGATCAACCCCATAATCTTAGAGTCGTTCCCAAAACCAAGTTTTATCCTTTAAACAATAGTAGTAATTGCCTCATTATTGGTTGACCAAACTACCTACATAACCCATATAGGATCGATATATACATGAGAGCCTAATTTACTACTTATATGACTCATATACTTACGAGACTAGTTGGATGAGAGACTTCCTCTTAATGAGATTTTGGAACTTTGATTAATCCTAAAAATTGAACAATATAATAAAGTTGCAATAATATGAATGAAGGCTTTGTAACTAAAAAACTCTCAAGTAATCATATGAGATATTTGTAGGGTTCCGATAAATGTAAGATTAAAATTTTGTAGCGAATTAGGAACTCACCATTGATCTAAGAGAATACAATCAAATATTGGAAAAAGATGTTACCTCTTATAGTGTAGAAAAATTTTTGATTCCGAATGGTTCTGTTGAATCCTAGGACAGTCAAGTGTTCGTTCCTCTAGCAGTATCCACACAAATATATCTTCATTGTTCGATCCATTTTCTATCTCTCCCATTTTTAAAATCTTTTGTTTTTTTCACGCGCTATTCTAAAAGGATGTGTCATTAACTAAAGAGAGAAACATGAGCTACCCAATAGGTTCTCATAACATTGGCAGTGATTTTAAAATCTTATTTTAAAGAAATAAGATATGAGTGGTATCTAGCAATACATCATTGCTACCCAAGTGATTAGAAAATAATAGATCCGACTTACCCTATTTTCATGAATTATTTTATTATATAATTTAGTCCTTTTGTCCATGATATTTAGATTGATTTATGAGGTATGGATCATGTCATCCTCACATCAATCTATATGTTTCTTGATCTTTGTGTTGACTGACTTAAACAAATAAGCTCAATATCTCATATTGACTTATTTGAGCATGATCATGCATTTTAGTAGTCCTGCTCAATCAATGGGCCAATTGATATCACATTCATTATATAGAAAGAATAAATTCCATCTACATTAATCATATTCCTCTGCATAATTTATTGTATATCTAGTAAATAACTTTATAACCATCCATGTTACAGGTGGTATTTATCGAATCTAAAGTATAAAATTTATTATGTAGGAAATCATAGTGACTTCATGTCGAAAGATAATTCATACTAATAGTCACTATGAGTATGTGTATGACAATCCATGCAATACTCTCATAGCGGGTCAATTCAGTATATGTTCTCCAACATATACTCATGTGTTAACTTAATATCTCATATTAGCTAACCTACATGCTAGTCTTAGTGTATTTATATTACCCTTGACTAGAGACAATTTATAGTAATATTCGATAGAATATATCACTTTAGAGTATTATTATATTCATCTAATATTTACATAGATCTAAATAAATTTATTAATCATAAAATGATACCTTTTCACATATAAGATATGATACTAAAGTTATAAAAGAATTATCTAATGATTGAAATTTAGGGCATACTCTAAATATCTTTCAGAGTCAAGATTTTATTAGAAGCGTCTCTATCCAAGGCAACGGTATGATACATGTTATTTACATCAACAACCATACACTTAATTTATTTCCAAAACTTTTTGAGAATATGCACATGAGAAGTATATACTAGACTTTTTCCTTAACTGACAAGTTCATCCTCTCACCGATACTATTTTATTGTGATATTTTGGCTTGCATTTTTCATGTCTAATGCAAATGGATATACAATATCTCTCAAAATAACATTTGTATTTTCTTTCAAAATTAGAACATATGGAGATCAAATTTATATCAATATCTCTCTTAACTAAGGTGTGAAAATGCTTAAAAAGTCATGAAAGACATGATCTATAGTTTCATTATAAATGCCCACACTTTCCTATAGAGCTTTTCAACAAATATGACAAAATAAAAGACCCCACAAAGTATTCTTCTCTACATAGAGTAGGCATCAGTATATATAAGATTGAGAATATTTGATTTTCTCAAGGGTGAAAAGGAATGAAAAAGTATTCTGACTTTTTCTATCCATTTAGTTTATACAGTCATCAAGAAATGATCAATGATCAAATGGTAAGATATTCTTTCTAGCTAGAAATTGAAGTCCGTTCTCACCCACATGACTAAGTCTTTTGAGTCATAGATCAATGTTGTTTTTTTAATGAATAATAATTATTTGACCTTTAGATACTCTTGTTCAAGTAGCATATAAAGTAGTCTCCTTCCTAACACTCACAATGACTAAGGGACTCTTGACCAATTTCCACCAATCAACACCAAAATATTTTATGCATCTCATGTCATCCATCATGCCTATATACATAAGGTTCACACAAATGTCAAATATGTCATAGATATGTTTCAACATTATATAATGTCTTATCTACATCTATAGACAGATATCTCTCATGCCCAAAATATATGATATCTTATAATAACCCATCTTTACTATACCATGATCATCAAATAATTTGTAATAAAGAAGTTAATATTTGGGGTGGTGTGGAATGAAGCTCCTGAGTCACTAAGATAATATTCCTCAAAAGATATACTATATTAGAAGAATTATCATCACTAACTTGCACCAAGTCACCTTTCAAACTAATATTGGTCTTTCTCTCCTTGGTCTATCTTATCTCGTGTGTTATTCATATTGATTTTTTCAAGAATAATAGTCTTTTTTCACATGTCACATCTTGTTATAATAGTAATATTTGTTTTTATTTCTACTCTGTGACTTCCCTTTAAAGTATATGTTCTTTCATCACTCTATGTGTCTAGTGGTGCTCATCATGCATCTCTCAAAAACAAAGATATCATGAGAATATATTTCTTTCTCTTTTCTCCTTGCTTCTATATATTAGGGTTTCCTATTACCTTGATAATTATGAATTAAAAAACACATCCTGACGATGACATGCTATTAGTGAGCTCATAATTAGGAAACTAAGTAGTTAATCTTCCAAAGGCATCTTCATAGATGCTAGTAGGTTCATTAGCCCTCGGAAAAAATTGTTGTGCATCTATGTTAGCTTTCAATCTTTGAACTTCAAGTTAACTAGATGTCTAATGATCAATATTTTATTTCTAAACATATTCTTTTTCAAACATAAACTCTAGAGTCTAACATAACTAATATTCCAAATTTATTGACAATATATTGATAAATATCATTACTTATCCATTGTCAAATGATGAAAATAGTCTTATAGTATAAATCTTCTCGTTCTGCTTTACTCAATTTTTTAGGTTTGATCTCTTTCTTTGTGGGGACATATAATTATTTGACTGGGGGTAGTCATACATTATATTTTTTCATATAGAATAATTACCACCTATTAACTTTATTATCATTGAGTTGTCCTCAATGATAATAAAAGTCAACATCAACCACGAGTTAATACAAACAAAAATATTTCAAATAATGTTTGATATCACTATGTTAGCATCAACATAATTGGATACCAGTTTAATGTTAATAAATGAAAAAGAAATCATATCAATATCAATGAATGACCTCATTAATAGAAGTTATAATGTCTATTTTTGGGTGATATTATGAATCTCGTTATTGATACTAGTTGTTAGGGGAGGTCAGTCAGTCAGTGGTTAATCCAAAACTATTAAAAATATCAGAAATTTAAATGTATCAGTCACAATTCAATTGCATAAAAAATATAATATACACAATAGTATCTCAAAGTAATTGATGAAATAAATAAATTGTGCTAAAAACTTTTTCACATATACTAATTCTCTAAAACAAACAAACTTCTTCACATATACTAATTCTCTAAAACAAACAAACTTCATCCAAAAATTACATTTAAACCAAAATTGAATTTCCAGGATAAAACCCTAGAATATGGTCATTCAAAACAAAAACATAAACCTAAGATTTTAAGGATTATGCTTTAGAAATATTTCACATTTTTTTAAGGTCAAGTGTTCAATCCATTAGCTTCAATTGGCTTGGAAATTAGTAATCGCAGTATATTTAATTACTAGAGAAAGGAGGTGTATAAGTCTGACAATTACAATTTTTCTAGCACAACAACATTACACCTTAACTACTTAGCAACACACCTTAGTTCAACACACAACACAACAACTTTACTCCAGTTTAGCACACACATCACAAACAACAACCAACAAAGCATCAACACTTCAATTCATTAGATAGGAATTTAGCAACACACTTTTTTATATCTTTTGATGTTTTTGCATCACAAAAAAAATGAAAAAACGAGTGCAAGCAAGATGGGCAAAAAAAAGATACTTTAAAAAAGGTAATGTATATTAAAAAAAAAACACATAGATTCTTTGTTTTTGTGAAAAATGCTTATGACTCGCCAATAAAACCATTATTTTTTTTCTTAGTTTTAAACTAGTTTGATTGGGACATTACCCCCATCCAAAAGGCACCAAGTGTCTCTTTTGAAATCTTAGAGCATGGGAAATTATCTCACATTTTTAGTAAATTGTGCTCCATACCCACAATAAAAGAACAAAAAAATAAATAAATTATCAGTAAGTAAAAAATAAAACATCCATACATTAAATAATAATTATTATATATTGCAATTTTAAAGCTAAAATATCCAAATAAAAGTACATAACAAATAAAACTTGGTCTACCCATCTCAGCTAGACTCAACAGATGTTTATGCTTCTGAATATATTTAAAAAATATATTTACAATTGTTCCATAACATAAATATAAGTAATATTTATGTTTATAATTATTTTTATTTATGAACATATATAAACATATTTATCAACATATATAATTGTATTTATAAATATAAGTGTCAACTTTTATATATTTTCATCTTAATATAAGTTTCCATAACATTTTTATTAGAAATCAAAAACTTTTGAGAAAATAATGCAAAGATACCCCAAGAGAAAATATTTATTAAAAAGTACACTTTAAAAAAATTTTAAATTGCACCAAAATGAAAAAATATTTACATTTTGGAATTTAAAATCCAATAATACCTTTCACATAAAAAAGCTTAAAAAAAGTTATTCGAAAACACAATTTATGTTATCATAGAATTATATAAACATAGAGGTGGCAAGTGGGATAGATGGCCCAGGCACGACCCAATTAAGCCATGGATGGCTAGGCACGACACGGTCCATAACCATGCTTGGACCAGTGTCATGCTGGCTTGAGGCACAGCTCATGTCGTGCAGGGCCAAGGGGTGTTGGGCTGGGCACAACCCAGCTACCTTGCTTGTAGACATGGTTAAGTGGCACTGGCACCTTTTGTGCCTCGGAACTCAGACAGAATTTTGGTCATAGTCCAATTGGATCATGTTCGACCCACCCATTTTTTTAAATATTTTTTTATTAAAAAAGTCCACCCCACTTCCATGTGGCGGGGTTTTTTAATAATGCCACCACTTGGTTGGTCGAGGGCATCCACATGTCATGGTCCAGGCACACTTGAATGTGCCATGTGCACCACACACCTCTCCCAGTAACAAATGTTTGAATTGAAGCCAAACATCCAAACCGGCATGGTCAGGCATGACATGACCCAAATCTGGCTAGATTCGAGCTGGACAGGCCATTGCCAGGTCATGCTGGGTTGACCATTATCGAGTTGTGTCATACCAGGAACCACATGACTATTGTACCAGGTCGTGTCAGGCATGACACAGTTACAATACTAGAGCATGCCCCTACACGGCATGTTGGCCAGACTAGGCCACCAAAAATTAGGCCATGCCGAGATGATATAACACATTTGACACCACTATATAAACATAATGAAGTCTTCCAATGGAGGGAAATGTGTCACACCACCACATATGGAGGGACCCTCTCTCTATCAAATATGGAGGCAAATAATCCCTAGGGGATTTCTATAGAAAGGTAGGAAGCTTCTAGAAATATAGAAATACATTGCATTCCAAGAAAACTGTGAAAGATTCTAGAGGATTAAAATATTTAGTATCTTCCAAGGCTCTAAACTATTGGTAGACGTTGAGTATTGCTTACAAGGCAAATAAGAGGTTGACTTAGCAATAACTAAGGGGTGAGTTTTCTAAGTATCATATAGAAGCTTAGTAGAAAAACTAAGTTTGTAATAATAATTATCGAAGAAGGTTGTGAGTGTAGAAGTATATCAAAAGAAATAATAGTAAGCTCTCATGTGGTAGAAGTCTTCAATGAAGTTTGAGGAAATGATATTGATCCTTCTGCCAATGATAAGGGAAAGAAGAACAAACCATGTTATCCTCTTACAATTTTTTTTTGATAAGTAATAAAATGTGATCCTCTTACAAGCTTGAATGGTATGGTGACCAGGTTAGAGATTATCATAAAAAATATTAAAGAGGGAATGAACCTCATGGAACAAATCATGGAAAAGGCCATGGTGGATATCAAAGTGGAGATCCAAGATCTTCAAGTGGGACTACAAAGCTTGATAGTCTCAATAATGTTATATGAGGAGTTCATGAGGGTTTTGGATTTGCTAATTAGCTTGGAGTCAAAAGTGAAAGTCTTGACTAAGCATAAAGAAGAGCTAAAACAAGAGGCGATAATTTTTAATATACTATGGTTAGCTCAAGTGATGGCTACTCATGAGACATCAAGGGTGGATGTGCCAAAGTCTCACTTTTGGGGGCAACGAGATGCCAATGAGTTAGACAACTACTTATGACAAATGAAAAAGTATTTTAGGGCAATTGTAATAACTGATGAGGTAATAAAGGTATGCACCACTATCCTTATTGATAATGTAACACTATGGTAGTATAGATTTTTTTTTAAAAAAAAGAAAGGGAGATGTGCATAATAGATGCTTGGGCTAACTTCATGAAAGTGATAAAGAAGTAGTTCAACTCAGAAGTTGTGACATATATGGCACATAAAATATGAAACATTTCAAACACATGGGATGAATTTATGACTATATCATAGATTTCTCTTTTTAATGCATGAGGCTCATGATATGAGGGAGGATGAAACACTCTTCAATTTTATGGTTTACTTGCAGAGTTGGGTTGAGCAAGACTTGAAGAGATGAGATGTCCATGACTTAGCCGCAGACATAACAGTAGGTGAGTCACTCATCGATTTCTAAAAGGGGGACTCATCTTAAGCTAAACTACCATTCAAAGATAATCGTGCTAAAGGTGGGGAGAGAATGAGCCTAAAGATTATAATACTAGAGAAGCATCAAGCGTGGTTTCTACTAGCAAATAGGGTAAGGGTTGATACAAGCATAAATATTTCAATCTAATAATCAATTATTTGCTATGTAATGGACCCTACTAGGTTCATTAATGATTTAAAAGAAATGCTTTCAATGCTATGATTGAAAGAGACCGAGCAAGTGGGTGATTATGTGCACATGGGATCAATATAGTTTTTGAATGTCCTCAAAGTTAAGCCAACCTAGGAGCACACTTAAAGTCGAGGACTCATGTATGTGGACACCAAAGTATATGAGATATTCACAAAAGTCATTAAAGAAATTGGTACCACATATAACTTTGTCATGGAGGAGGAGGCAACAAGACTCAATTTCAAATATCCATGGAGATATAAGTTGGATGATAGTAGTCAACTCTATTACCAAGCTATCTCAAGGAGTAGCTCATAGGATAATGATAAAGATTCGGCTATGAAAAAAATAAGATTGATTTCATGATAGCAAATATGAATGACCTCAAGTTCAAGGTACTGATAGGAATGAATTTTCTATGCTAGGTAAAAGATATGACATTGCCTTTTATATGCTCAATGACTATTTTAGAAAAGGAGGTATTATGTATGGTTCCCTCAATTATCAAAGAATAAACTAAACTCATATACTATTGGCTATGCATTAAAGAGTAGTATAAAAAAATGAGATGACCTACTTTGCAAATCTTAAGGAAGACATGATAGATTATTAGAAAAATTTTATGCCCATGAAAGTCAAGAGTCAATAAGTGTTGGACGAGTTTAAAGACATAATGCTATTAGAGCTCTTCAAAAAGATCCCACCAAGAAGGGAAGACGATCATAAGATCAAGTTGAAGTCGAAAGCTAACTCCCTATCCATCATATTAAATGATTAATGTTGCCCTCGAATTTGGAAGAGTTAAGATGGTAACTAAAGGAGTTATTGGGTACTAGATTTATCCAATCATCTAAGGCCCTATATGGTATATTGGTCTTATTCTAAAAGAAGCATGATGAGTCTTTACGAATGTGCATTGATTATGAGGCACTCAACAAAATAATGATAAAGAATAAATATCTCTTTCTTCTTATTACTAATCTAATTGATCAACTTGATAAAGAAAGATACTTTACTAAGTTGGACTTGTGATTGCGGTACTAACAAGTAAGGATAATTGAAAGGGGTGAATCAAAAATAATATTTATGATAAGGTTTGGCTCTTATGAGTTCTTAGTGATGCCCTTTGGTCTTAATAATACCGCTACTATATTTTGCAACTTGATTAATAAGATATTTCATCCTTTCCTAAATAAATTTGTGATGTATTATCTAGATGATATAGTTATAAATAGTAATATTTTAAAAAAATATATTGATCAAGTAAGTAATGTATTCCAACTATTAAGATAGAATAAACTATACTTGAATAGTGAGAAATATTTTTTTGCTCTAGAAGAATTAGGTTTCTTAAGCCATCACATTAAATATGGAAAACTTATAATAAATGATAACAAGACCAAGACTATTTAGGAATGAGATTCCCTAAATAAAATGTCATAATTAAGATCTTTTCTTGGCCTAGTTAACTACTACTATTGATTCATTAAAGGGTATTCAGCAAGAGCAGCTCTATTGATGGATCTTCTCAAGAAGAGTAATGCATGGACATGAAATAAAAAGTGTCAACAAACCTTTGAAGACTTGAATAAGGATAAGGCTATAATAGATGAGATGGTGTTGGTATTACCTGACCAGTCTAAGGTATTCAAGGTACACACCAATACCTCTGGCCTTGTAATAAGAGGGGTTCTTATGCAAGAAACATTGCCCTTTTGAAAGCCATAACCTCAAGGAAATAGAGAAGTTGTATATGATCTAAGAGGAGATAAAAAAAATCATCCATTGCTTGCAAACATGGAGACACTATCTACCACGACCGCATTTCATAATAAAGATGAACAACATTGCTAGTACAATTAATTACTTTCAGACCCAAAAGAAGCTAAGCCCCGAGGAAAAAATGGTGACAATACTTCTTAGCTGAGTTTGACTACATATTGAAGTACAAGAAAAGCATCAATAATTATGTGGTTGATGCCTTAAGTCACAAAGTAGTGTTAGCATCCACGACTAATTACCCATAGGGATAGATGATGGATCTCATAAAGAAGTTGTTGTGACATGATCTAGTGGCAATGGATCTCATTTTCCTATCTCATGAAGAAAATACATGATGGTCTCAGATAGAGGATGACATATTATCTACAAAAGGAAAGTAATCTTACATAGCCAAGTGGAAAAGTATCAGAAGGAATCTCATCAAAAAGTGTTATGACTCCATATGGGCTGGTTGCCTAGGGCAATGACACATGAGATCCTTATCATAGTTTATCTACTATTGACCACAAATATGGGATGATATTGATACTTATATGAAGAATTATCTTATATGCTAATAAGATAAAGTGGAACAATATCAACACAGGGGATTATTAGAGCCACAACTTATAATGAAGCAACCTTATGAAAACATCACTATAGATTTCATAATTAGTATGAGGGATGTGGATTGATCATAGTGGTGGGGATCATTTCACAAAATATACTACTTTTTTTATAGTCTCCAAGAATTACATAGTATAGAATAGATTATTATTCAAGAACATGATGGTGCAATATTAGAGACTACCAATATTCATTGTAAGTGATTGTGATCCATGTATCCCCAAAATTTTTTTGGATGGAGCTCTTCAAGCTCTTGGGTACGATGCTCCACTTCTCTACTAATATTTACCCTTAGATCGATAGGTAGACATAATGGATAAATGCATTAGTAAAGTTATATTTGAGATATTTTGTGAGTGTTAATCAGACTAACTAGGCAAAGTTGTTAGATATGACTTAGTTTTCTTATAAACTATAAAAGAGTGAAGCAACCAAGAGGATCTATTTAAGATAGTCATGGGACAACAACCAATGAGTCCTCACACCCTAGTTGGAGGGTACATAGGGAGGAGTCCACCAGCCTATAAACTTGGTAAGGACTGGCATGAGCAAGCAGACATGACATACAAATTCTTGGAGAAGGTTATTAGAAAGATAAAAAAGTAGGCTGACAAGAAGAGGAGGGATGCCGAATTCTGAGTTAGAGACTCAGTATTTATTAAGCTCATACCACAAAAAAAGGGACTAGTAGAGAGTGAAAGCAACCGGGAGCTATTAATGACATTGTGCTAATTCTAAGAACATATCGAGTAGTTTCAGGTAGGAGGATCAATGATGATGTCTATATCATTGATAGTAGAGAAGTTACACCACCACTTATGGAGGCTCCTCTCTCCATCAAATGGAGGCAATAATACTTGGGGGATTTATATATGGAGGTGGAAAGTTTCTAAACATACAATGAGTCAACCATTTCCAAGAAAAGTGTGAAAAGATTCTAGATGATTAATATATCTAGAACCTTCAAAGGCTTTAGAGGATTGTAAAGTATTTAGAACTTTTTTGAGTTTCTAGATACTTCTATTGATAAGTATAAGAGAGGAGCTTCAAACCACCTAGTCTTAAACTTTTTTCTTGAATTTTATGTTTTTTTCTTTCTAGTTTTCTTTTGAGTTCTCCTTGCTTGTAAATTTAAGTAGAAGTTGAATATCACTTGTAAAACAAAGCAAGAGGCTAACTTAGTAACATACAAGGGCTAAATTGCCCTAGTGCCATAGAGAAGTTTAGCAGAAAGATTAAGTCCATGATAAATATCTTATTTATCCAAAAATTTTTATTTTTGAAAACGACAACATTTGAGAGACAATCATTCAAACAAAGCAAATGGCAAATAAATAAATAAATAAATGTATATTTATATTTATTAGTCTATATATATATTTATTAGTTATATATATATATAAATAAATAATTAAATATATAAATATAAAATATATAAATATATAGATATATAAATATATAAATATATATTTATTAGTTTATATATATATATATATATATGTATGTATCTATCTATATAAATTTAAATATATGTATGTATCTATATAAACTTACTTATTTTGAAATTCAAAAAGTAGTTTAATAGTTATTTAAGCAGTTTTGAATTTAAAAATATTACTTATTTTTTTAAATGAACTATGTGTTAATGGAGTATAAAATCAGGTTTTTAATTTTAGGTCTTCAAAATGTAAATATTATATGTTTTTAATATATATTTTTAGTTTTTTATGGGTTGTAGTGCCCAATAAATAGCATTTCTGCGGGCTTCGTCCTAGCCCGGCCCGCCCTGGTCCAGGTCCGGTCTTGCCCCGCTTCCTCTTTGGCCTTGCTTCAGCCTCGCTCCGGCCTCGTTCGTTCAGTGGTCCGTCCCAGATTTCTTGGAAGAATGATTTTTATGTGCAACAAAAAAACGTAAAAACCGTCATGTTCATTCATGTTTATATGTTATAGATTTCAAACCGAAACCAGGTTCCCCACGTGGTGTCGCTTCCAAAGTCAAAGCTCGATAATTTCATTTACTTGGGATTTGATTTCCATATTCAAAATAGGGTTTAAAATTCGGGAAAGCTTTTCTGTCAGATAGATTTGAATTTGGCATTGAAGTTTTTCACACTGCGATTCGCATTTATACACAGTGATCGGTACAAGCTGCATGCAGAGCAATGAAAAACAATGAACGCTTGTCAAATTTTGCTCTGGCAGGTTTGAATTTGTTTTCCCTGTTCTCAAGCAGGTGGCCCGTGGCCACTAGTCATTTGACTCCCATTGTGTCAGTACGATTATATGATAGGGTTCCATTTTTATAACTGGAAACTTTTAAATGTAATCAAATTCAATCCAACAATGTCTTATAAGCTTCGATGCCCCGTCCTTCTATTACCTGCATGTCATTGGACACATTCAAACAGTCTAGGACATCTCTTTGCTTGATTTAGAAGAACAATATATTAGATAATTAGTAGAGTCAAAATATTTGTGATTACAATTTAATGCATGATCTCTTGGTTATTGCCTTTACAAGTCTTCCTTCCTTGACTAGGAACTTATAGGATTTACTAATATCTGCTATTGATTTTAGTAATGTGTTTTACTGATTGTAGTTGGCAGAATTCATTGGACATTTTTTGGGTGATTTAGGGTTTATTAGTTATTTGTTCTTCATTATGAAAGTTCCCAAGAGAAATATAATATAATAGTTTTGTGATTAGCAATATGAGAAAATGGAAATGTTGGTGATATTATATATAAATGAAGCAAGAAAGGTGAAATGGTAAAGAATTAGAATGCAGAGTAAATGACTAGTGGTAAAAACAATTCCATTAATTCAGAAAAGTACACAAGATTAATTTAAAACTAATAAAATTATTTGGCGTATCCCAATCTTTGTGGGCATTCCACTGTGAAAAAATTGAAGATTCCATAATACACTAAGCTGAACATAATTCAAGAACGATTGGGGGATAGTTTTATGAGACAAGAATAAAAGTTCAAATGGCAAAGTGGTTCTTTCTTTATAAGCATGATATATAATAGTTCTCTTTGATTTTGAATGTCCAGTTTTTTGTATCATTTATTCTTTGGTACATTTGTTTTCCTCCATTTCTTTTCAAGTGGTATTTGGGAGGGATTTTTTGTTATTTTTGAAAACAACCTATGTTAAAAAGATGAATTATAAAAACAATTCCATTAATTTACATGATAGTTCTAAAATAGGAGGCTAAACTCAATATCGACAACAATGTTGATGTGGAGTTAGATTAGATATGCTCGAACTTGATACAATGAGTGTACAATAACGCAAGTACTCCCTTTATTGTGCAAGAGTATGATTAGTTTTGATTGGTTTTCTTGTTGGTAGAGGTGTCAAACGGGCCGGCTTAGCTCTAGACTGATTTGGCTGTGCATGGCCTGGCACTATACGTGAATTATTTGTGCCTATGCTCGTGCCGAGGCCAATCGGGCCATGTGCTAGGCCAGACACGGCTTGGTATTGAGGCTTGTAGGCATGGTATCTCAGCATGAGCCGAGATATGCCTCGACCCACCCAGCCCGACGCCCCAACCCGAACTAACAACCTGAGGCTCGACTGATTTGAAAGTTCTGTTGGGCCCAAAACCTGACCCGTGGTCTTTTTTGACATAAGTCAGAGGTCTGATTCCTTTTTATTCTAGAAGTCGAAGCTTCTGGAATGAGACTTTTTGGGTCGGTTCGACAGTCAAATCGATCAAAATGGTAAAAAAAATTAAATTCAATTTTAGCTATTGAATTTCACCTCCAACGGCTATGGGGAAGAATCCGATGATCCTAAGGGTTCTGTTCATTTTTTAATTATTAAAAATTTAAAAAAATAAAAAAATATTAAAAAAATCATTTTATGAATCTATAAAATTTTTCTTCCCCTCACTCTAAGATTTATGTTTTTTAAAAACATAAATATTCTCTTGGCTTTGCTCTTGTTCTTCTTTCTCTCTCTCTAATTTTTTCTCTTGGGATTTCGGTTTTTGGGAGTTGGCTTTGAATTTGTGGTGCACATGTGGTGCATATATAAAAAGGCTAAGTTTATGCATCTTAGTTTATGAGTATTTCATATTTTCATTTATTTATTTGTTTTTAAAGTTTAAAGTATTAAATTTTAAAATTTATTCTCTAGTCTAGTCTCTCTTTCTATCTACTCTATAGTCCAAAAAAAAAATTTAAAAAATGATAATATAAATAACAAAAATGAAATAAATTTAGATTTAGAAAATAAAAATATGACGAAAAGGTTTGAGGTTACTGAAACTTTGGCTTCTCCGGTTGCCTCGACCTAAATATCTAATAAATAAAAAACTAAAAAAATTTCAGTAATTTGAATTCACTTTAATATAATAAAATAAAAAAATTTTAGAGGTGCTGAAGAAGAATCGATACAGTGCAAATATTATAAAAAAATTAAGCTATAAGAGTTATGTAAGACTGAGCATCTTAAGAGGCATGTTGAATTATGTACTAAAAAATATGGTGTATTAGATTTTAGGCAAACCTAACTCAGTAGTGGGTTTTTTGAGGCTAAATTTAGTTCAGTCTCAAAGTTTATCTCCTTCATATATCATAATGAGTTAGGGAGGGAAGACATAATTAAATTGATCACCACAATGAGTCTTTCGATTAGATTTTTAGAGGATCAAAGGGTAGTTAGTATCATATAGATATATTTTCAGCATGTATTTCGTAGGATACCCTAGGTCTACATCTAGAAATGATATATTAAAATATTATAAGTTTGAAAAATAAATAATTAATATATTTAGGAAATATAATAGAGTGGTGTCTGTGATATTTGATATTTGAATTAGTCACGATGATACATCTTATGCATGTATCATTGCCTACTATATAGATTCAAAATAAATTTTAAATAAAAAAATTTTAGGATTCTTTGTGATTCTCTATCCTCATGATGATCAAGTCATTTTTGAGTATATGATAAAGATCTTTAAAGAATATAAAATTAAAAATAAAATTTTTAGTATCATATTTGATAATGTATTTAATAATAGAGTAGTTTTTACTATATTTGGAATAATAGAGATGGATTATTAGAAAAAATTTTTCACGTTAGATATATGTGTCACGTGATTAACCTGATTGTACAAGTGGGGATGAAGGTGTGTACCTCTGCTTTAGAAAATATACATAACTCACTAAAATATATTCGCACGCATCACAGATAACACGAGTTCAGTAGTCTTTATTTCTCTGTGAATCTTAATAAAAATAAATTTCAATCGAATGTGAGATATTATTGGAATTACACTTACTTGATATTTGAGTTATGTGTTAGATACAAACACATGATATTCAATTACGTAAATAGTAAGAGTGATAAACTTATTATTGACGATACTGATTGGACTTTACAAATTTTATTTATGAAATTTCTGAAGATTTTTTATGATACGACGAATATGTGCTTGTTAATTTATATTTCTACGACTTGTAGAAATATAAAGTACTAAGTACTTTATATTTAAGAAATATAAAGTACTAATTCATTATTTCATCTCTTTTTAAATCTGGCTGCTTGCATGGATTCTATGGTTAAGGTGGAAAGGGTAAAAAATATTTTGATTTATATTTTCTCATGCATGAACTTGGAAGATTTACCTGAAAGGTTTATTCATGAGAAGTTGATTGAGTTCTTTATATACTATGATACTACGTATGATTGTAGTAGTAGTGAGACTCTGACTATAGATATGAATATCATATTTGGAGATGATGACTATTCCATTCAATTAGTGAGAAGAAAACGATGAGATAAAATATCGAATAAGAGCGAGCTATCTCGGTACTTAGATACTAATTACTGTTCAATCATATGATATTTTGATACTAAGAATCTTGATATATTACAGTGATGAACTTCATGCGAGTCTTTCTTTTCCGTACAATCTAAGATGACACATGATCTACTGATTTTACTGGTGTTGAGCATAACAATGAATTTTTTTTTTTGTTACAATGAATGTAATTTTGGATAAAAGATTGAAATTATGTCAAGATATTATTATGGATTTAGCAAGCTTAAAGAATTAAGAAGATTCGAGCTTTGACATTTAGGATCGTACTGGACTGCATCAAAAGTGGAGGAGTTGATTACTGATGATAATTCTTATGATATTGATATTGAGGATAATATAATGATTAATAATGTTGATAATTGATGAATGCTAGATTGTGACACTTATGTCTGATTCTGATATTTAATTTTGATTTACTCATTTATATTGTATCTGTATTTGTTTAATTTTTGGTTATGATATTATTTTGAGACTTGAGTTTGTATCTTTGTGGATTGATACATTTGACGCTTGAAACTTGAATATTTATATTTTTTTGAATTTTTATTTTGTATTGGTTTTTATTTTTTATTTTTTAATTTTTATTTATATTTAAGTTTTAATATTTTATTACTTCATATTTCATACACTTACACTGATAGTTTGATACACATAAATTATAAAGCATTAATAATAATTAACATTAACTAATTACTAAAAATAATTAAAAATTTTTTTTTTTAAGTATTAAAACCTTTTAAACATAAACTAAATAAATATTATATAAATAAAATATTTTTAAAAAAAAATTATTAAAAATTAAAAACCAGCCTGCCGAGCTACCTTTTCGGGCCGTACCTGGACTGAAGAAACTGTGTTGTGCTAGGCAAGACATGGTACAGTGGCCCGGTTGGGCTACCTAAAATCGGGCCGGCATGGCTCGACCTAGCCTGACCCTACTCATTCCGTTTGACACATCTACTTGTTGGCAATGTTATTCAACATGGCAATGGTATCTTCATAAATTGTATGTTTAGACATTAATTTTTTTGGTTGGTGGGGGTCATCGATAATTTTATTGTCGGCTTCAATATCGTGATGACTCTCTTGTATTTATCACTATGAAATTAGATAAGGACTCATTCTCAAGGATTATTATACTCAAAATAAGACTTTTTGGGCAATGCTTAACTATGAGTTGAGGTGATCATAGATTAAAATATTGGTTTTTACGGATATATCGGTACTTGGATTTTACGGATATATCAGATATATCGAAGATATATCGGTGTGTATTTATATATGAATACCAATCAAGGATAGATATATCGGTCTTAATAAATATATCGATATTTAGAATTTACGGATATATCGGTGGATATATCGGAAATTTTTATCATTGGAGGTGATGATAAAATTACAAGTTTTTATTTTCAAAAAAATTAGAAAAAATGAAGATAAAAGTAAGAATAAGAAATATGATTATTTGAGAAAATTGTCAAATGCATTAGATAAGGACTCATTATTAAGGATTATTATTTTCAGGATAAGACTTTTTGGGCAATGCTTAACTATGAGTTGATGTGGTGATAAAATTGCAAGTTTTTTTTTTCAAAGAAATGAGAAAAAATGAAGATAAGAGTAATAATAAGAAATATGATTATTTGAGAAAATTACTCAAATGCATTACAAACATTTTTTTTAAGTTTTTAGTTAATTTGGACTAGGATTCCTAAATAAAATGCGTTAAAGCCAAAAGAAAATAATGATTACTAATAACACAATGTTTACGATTTATCAAATGTTGAATGGTGAAAATATAGAAGAGTCAATGAGACAACTAGATATGGGACATGCCAAAATGGTTTTACTCATTCGACATATTGACATGGTATAAATTATAAAGTATTTATAAATAAGAGAAAACAAATATTAATTGGATCAAACTTATGTATAAAATAGCAAATTGGGCTAATCTATTTTGTAATATAATAAATATTGGATTTGAGTGCCTCTATTAATATAAAAAGATACTCGGGCGTTCTCTAGTGATGGTGATGGATTGTGACAGTGGTAGTTTATGGGTTTGATATAATGTTAAAATAGTTATAATATAAATGGAAAAAAACATATATCTTTATTGAGTCAATACAATGTATGAACTTAACATGTAAGCAAGAAAAAATTATCAACAAAATTATTGAGGTTTTAGTAAATTTTTTAATAAAATCTATTGTATATATATTTTTAGTGTAAGCTAGTTCATAATTTGAATCGACATATCCAATTAACTATAAGTGTCTGTGATTACTGAAAGCAATCTAGAGTCCTATATACTTCATATATCTTAGTATGTGAAGAATTGTGTTCATATAAATATATTTAATAAAATTAAAAAAATGACTAATTATATTAACATTGTATATTATATTTAGTATGATGATAATCAAATAGTTAATCTTCTATATAACTTATTTTATAAGTAAAATAGTTAATAGAATGAGTTTTATTGAAAATAAAATTAATATTTATATCAATAAGAATATACATAATTGTATTATAGAGGATTTTATGAAACTTTTCTCTAATAAGTATTATGTTGGATAAATTTTATGAGAATTTTTAGATGAATTTGACAATTAATCTCTCTTAATATTATATAATATTTATGATCTTTGTGAAAATATTATTACTAATTATCTTTGATTTGATCATAATTTTAAAAGGCTTAAGCTGCATCGGGACACAAAATTTTTATGAAGTCTTAGGCCTAAGCTTTTAATATTAGATATTTTTTCATATATCTCAGTATATGAAAAGTTATGTCTAAGTAAATATATACCGCTAGTGCCTATGACAATTGAAAGAGATTTTAAGTTTTAGATGTTTTTTCATATATCTAAGTATGTGATACTTGTATCTAGAGGTGTCAAATTGGCTGGCCCGGTCTGGCCCGGCATGAACCATTTTTTTTAGGCCCAACCGGGCTTATATGCTGTGCCTGCATGACATAGTTCCTGGGAGGGCAGGTTGGCATGGGCCAGCGGCCCGAAATCGTTCCGTTTGATCTGGTTTGGCCCGATTTGGGTTAGGCCAGGTTGGTCAAAAACTTAAAACCCTAGAGTTTCGGTGCCGCTCTACTGTGCCTTTGTTGCCTGTCGGGTGTGCCGATCCTCATCCATTGGGTATTTGCGCGTCTCCACTCGTCGAGTATCGCTTGATGCGTGGGGCTGTCCTATCGTGCTGTGCCAAGCATGACACGCAGGTTGAAAATTTTTGGCCTGGCATGGCATGACTCGTGCCGAGGCTGCACTTGGCACGAGCCCAAGAATGACATTGTACCGTGCCTTGCTGGCCTAGGCACGGCTGAACCGTGCTGGTTCCGGCCCGGCCCGACCCGTTTGACACCTCTACTTGTATCAAAGTAAATATATATATTTTTATTTAAAATGATTAATTATATTGATTACATATATCATATATGATGTATGAAGAGCAATGTCTTATTGTATAAATTCTTGGTGCAAGTTGATACAGAACTTGAATTAGAATACTTAGCTAATTGGAAGTTCCATTATTATTGAATGATAATAGAGGTATCAATCGGGTCGGCCCTGCATGAGGCACGACAAGGTTCAGCCGTGCCTGGGCCGGCCCGACACGGGAAAATCCCGGGCCCGGGCCCATGTAGTGTCCGGGTAAGGCACGGCCTTTTCCGTGCTGTGCCGAGGCCAACCGGGCCTCGTGCATGACCTGGCACGGTTCGGTGGCCAGTGGCACGACACACCAGCACGGGTGCACCTGCACCATTATCCCCTTCGCCTTTCCCGCAAAAAAGATCGCTGGTCGGGTCCAATCAGACCCGAGCCGATTGCCAACCCGACCCCCCCCCCCCAACGGGCAAAAAAAAAAATAATTTAAATTGTAGCAGTTGGATCTCGCCTCCAACGGCTAGGGGGCAGAATCCAACGGCCCTCATGATTCTGCTCCCTAAAAAATAAAAAAAAATAAAAAAAAATAAAAAAAATGACTTTTTTTTAAAAAAATTATTTTCTATAATCAATAAATTTCACCCAATCTCTCTATAATATTTATGTTTCTTATATTTTTTCTCTCAAAAATCTTGTGCCTCTCTCTCGGGATTCGGGAATCAGGATTTCGTCATTTGGCTTGGCTTTTTGGGAATCTCAACTTGGGTTTTGAATTTTGAGCTAGACCGTGGTGCACCGTGCACGTGATCGACCTCACTGCTTGACTGAGTAATTTATTTTAAGTTTTTTTTTTACTTTTTTTTTCTCTCTCTAGTCTCTCTCTCTAGACCTAAAATAGATAAATTTTAAAATAGTGTCCTGATTAAGAAAAATTCTAAAAAATGATAAATACTAATGAAACATATTTAAATTTAGAAATTGAAAATATTACACAGAGGTCTGAGGCTGTTGAAACTTAGGTTTCTCTAGTCGTCTCAACCCAAACTTCTAAAAAACAAAAAACTTGGAAGATTTTTGTAGTTTGAACTCATTTTAATATAATAAAACAAAAAAATGTTAGGGGTGAGGAAGAAGAGATGATACAGTGCAAATATTGTATGAGACTTTTAACATGTAAGAGTTCGTTTGGGACTGGGCACCTTAATAGGCATGCCGAATTATGCGCCAAAAAACATGTTCTATTAGATCCTAGGCAAACCTAAATTGACACTGTATTTTTTGAGACTGGATCGAGTTCAGTCTCAAAGTTTACTCCCTTCATATACTCCAGCGAGTTGGGTAGGGACGACATGACCAGACTTATCACATTGATGGGTTTTCCGATCAGATTTTCGGAAGATCCAAGGGTTGTGTGCATCATGCAGATATATTTTCAGTCTGTTTATCGTAGGATTCCTAGGTCCACATCTCAGAATGACATACTAAAATTGTATAAGTTAGAAAAACAAAAAATAATTAATGAATTTATGACATATAGTGGAGTGGTATCCGTGACGTTCAATATCTGGACAAGTCACGATGAATCATCTTATGCATATCTCACCAGCTACTATGTAGATTCTAATTGGACAATGAATAAAAAAATTTTAGGATTCTCTGAGATTCATCCTCATGATGGCTCAATCATTTTTGAGTGTATGATGAAAATCTTTAGTGAATATAAAATTCAAAATAAAATTTTTAGTGTCATATTCAATAACGCATCTAATAATGGAGTAGCGATTAATATATTTATTAGAAATATTAGAGACGCACCATTAGGAGAGATCTTTCATATTAGATGTATGTGTCACGTGATTAACCTGATTGTTCAAGCAGATATGAAGGTCTGTTCCCCCTCGTTGGATAATATACATAATGTACTAAAATATATTCACACTCCTCGCAGATAACAAGAGTTTAGTAGTCTCTGTTTGTCTGCGAATCTTAAGAAGAAGAAATTCCAATCGGATGTGAGACATTGTTGGAATTACATATACCTGATATTAGAATCATGTGTTGGATACGAACACGTGTTATCCGACTACGTCAATAGTAAGAGTGATGAACTTATTATTGATGATACTGACATGGCTTCAGGAATTTTACTTATGAAATTCCCGAAGATTTTTTATGACACGATGAACATGTATTTGTCGGTTTATACGCCCACGACTTGCATTGCACTCCGGTGTATATGTAACTTTAGTAGCATGTTTAGGAAGTATTGAGCTGACCCGACACTTAACCATATGGTTGTAGAGATGAAAACCAAGTACTTGAAGTACTGGTCCACCGTTCCATCTCTTTATTGCCTCGCTGCATGCATGGACTCTAAGGTTAAGGTAGAAGGGGTAGAAAATACCCTGACTTATATTTCCTCGTGCATGAACCTGTAAGAGCCACCTGAAGGGTTCATTCAAGAGAAGTTGACTGACCTGTTCACATACTATGATACTAGGTATGGTGGTGGTAGTAATGAAACTGTGATTACGGACATGGATACCGTGTTCGGAGATGACCATTCAGCTAGCAAGGGGGAAACGTAGGGATGAACCATCACATAGGAGCGAGCTTTCTCGGTACTTAGATACCGATTACTGCTCAATCCTATCACATTCAAATACTAAGAATCTTGATATATTACAGTGGTGAAAATCATATGAGTTCACTTTTCCCGTGCTATCTAGGATGACATGGGATCTACTGACTCTTCCGGTGTCGAGCGTAGTATCGGAGTTTGTTTTTTCTATTGCAGTGAACGTGATTTTGGATAGAAGATCGGGATTACGTCCAGATATTATTGAGGCATTGACTTGTTTGAAGGATTGGGAGGATTCGAGGTTTAGCATCCATGATCATGCTGGAGCTGGGACTGGGACAATGACTGCAGCCGCATCCACTGCGATAGCGGAGGAGTTGATTGCTGAGGATGATGATCAATATGATATTGATCTTGATATTGCGGCTGATGATGCTCATGATATGTCGATTGACTAGAGGTGTCAAATGGGCAGTGCTGGGCCGGCCCGGCACGTTTTTTCCAGGTCCAACCGGGCTTCTGTGCCGGGCCAGGCAAGGCACAAAATAGTAACCGTGCCGTGCCTGTCTCGTCATGGTTTTTTGGGGGTTCAGCCCGACACTGGTCCGCGGCACGATTAGCCGGGTTCGGCTCGGTCGGGCCGAACCCTAAATTAAAAAAAAAATTTAGGGTTTCGGCGCTTCGGAAACCATAATTTTAAAAAAATTAGGTTTTCCGCGTGCCTGAAACCCTAATACTAAAAAAAATTAGGGTTTCGGCGCCCAGTAACCCTAATTTTTTTTTAAAAAAAATTAAGCACAGTACCATGCCAACGGGCCATGGTACCGAGCCGGGCCAAGCACGGCACGAGGCCCGGTTGGCCTCGGCACGGCACGACACAAGCCCGGGCACGGGAAATTTTCGTGCCGAGCCGGCCCAAGCACGGCTGAACCGTGCCGTGCCAAGTTCCGGGCCGGGCTGGCCCGGTTTACACTTTTATGATTGATGATTGATGATGATCTATTATTTTTTGATTTCGATGTTTTATTTTTTATTGATTGTACGCTTTATTTATACGTTACGTTAAAATTTTAATTTGTTTGGTTCGGACCTTCGATATCTAATGGCTAGAGGTGTCAAACGGGCCGAGCTGGGGCGGCCCGGCACGGCACGGCACGAAACTGTAACCGTGATGTGCCTGTCCCGGCACGGTTTTTTGTGGGTTCAGCCTGGCACGGGCCCGCAGCACGATTCGCCGGGTTCGGCCCGGTTAGGCCGAACCCTAAATTAAAAAAAAAATTAGGGTTTCGGCGCATGCCGTCGAGCCGAACCCTAATTTTAAAAAATTAGGGTTTCGGTGCTCCCGAAACCCTAATTTTTAAAAAAAAATTAGGATTTCGGCGCGCCCGAAACCCTAATTCTAAAAAAAATTAGGGATGGGCCCTTTTCCAAACCCTAATTTTAAAAAAAATTATGGATTGGGCCCGCTCAAAACCCTAATTTTAAAAAAAAATTAGGGTTTCAGCGCCCAGTAACCCTAATATTTTTTAAAAAAAAATTAAGCACGGTACCGTGCCGGGCCAAGCATGGCATGAGGCCCGGTTGGCTTCGGCACGGCACGGCACGAGCTCGGGCACGGGAAATTTTCGTGCCGGGCCGGCCCGGCCCGGTTGACACCTCTACGATTGATGATTGATGATGATCTACTATTTTTTGATTTCGATGTTTTATTTTTTATTGATTGTGTGCTTTATTTATACGTTACGTTAAAATTTTAATTTGTTTGGTTCGGACTTTTGATATCTAATGGCTAGAGGTGTCAAATGGGCAGTGCCGGGCTGGCCCACATGTTTTTTCCAGGCCCAACCGGGCTTCCGTGACAGGCCTGTCCCGTCACGAAACTGTAACCGTGCCTGTCCTGTCCCGGCATTGTTTTTTGGGGGTTCTGCCTGGCACGGGCCCGCGACACGATTCGCCGGGTTCGGCCTGGTAGGGTCATACCCTAAATTAAAAAAAAATTTAGGGTTTTGGCGCTCCCGAAACCCTAATTTTTTAAAAAAATTAGGATTTCGGTGCGCCTGAAACTCTAATTCTAAAAAAAATTAGGGATCGGGCGTGCCCGAAACCCTAATTCTAAAAAAAATTAAGAATTGGGCGCGCCCGAAACACTGATTTTAAAAAAAATTAGGGTTTCCGCGCCCAATAACCCTAATTTTTTTTTAAAAAAAAAATTAAGCACGGTACCGTGCCAATGGGCCACGACATCTTGCCGGGCCAAGCATGGCACAAGGCCTTGTTGGCCTCGGCACGGCATGATCGTGCCGTGGTCGGGTACGACACGAGCCAATGCACGGGAAATTCTCGTGCTGGGCAAGCCCAGGCACGGCTGAACCGTGCCGTGCTTCGTGTCCGGCTGGGCCGACCCGACCCAGTTAACACCTATACTAATGGCTGATTGGTCATTTTTCATTTGGTTTGCTTATGTTTTTTTTTTACTTTTTAATTTTTTTAATATTATTTATTGATTTATTTATTTTTTTGTTTTAATTTTTCATTTAAAAATTTATAACTCTATTATATAATTATAATAAATTTTTAACTAATTTTATTTTACATTATAAAAAAAAATTACACTTTGTAAATTTAATACATTTTAAACAATATTCATATTATAAATTTATAATATTATACATTATCAATAATTATATATATAATTTTAAAATTTATATAATCAAAATAAAAATATAAACAATAAAATATTAACAAAATTTGTTTTTCCTAATTTTCTAGCCCTCACGGCGGGCCGTGCAGGGCCCGGCTTTTATAAACCGTGCCGGGCCAGGCACTACACGGTACAGTAATAGTGCCTGGCCCGGCACGAAAGCATGACCGTGCTCTTAAAAATGGCCTGGCTCGGCCCGACCCGGCCCGTTTGACACCTCTAAATGATAACATAAGTTCTATATACTTTTTCATATATCTTAGTATGTGTAGAGGTATAAATTAGGTCGTTTCAGTATGACCTAAATTTTGGTGACCTAGTCACGCCATGGTGTGGTTCCTTGCTTGACATAATATGAAATGGGTTTTCATGTAGAGATATCAAATTGGCAGGCTCGGCCTGAGTCCGACATGGTTCAGTTGTGCTTGGGCCGGCACGACACGCTATAATGCCCTGCTCAGGCTCGTGCCAGGCGCACCCTCGGCACCGGTTGTGTCGTGCTTGGTTGAGAGATTTCAGCTTGCATGCCGTGCCAAGCACGACACGAGCGACCATGCATTGAGCTTGGTCACGATGGGGGATGACGAGGCGATGCCTGATGGCGGCGAGGCCCCGAAACCCTAATTTTTTAAAAAATTTAGGGTTTCGACTCAACCTGAACTGGCCCGAACCAGAGCGGATTGTGGGCCACGGGCCCATGTCAGGTTTGACCTCTAAGGAACCTTGTCTTGCCAGCCATGACACGGTAATGTAGCATGCCAGACACGACATGGTATTGTAGCGTGCCATTCTTGGCACTGAACGCCAACTTGGTTGGGCCTAAATTAAGTGGGCTAGGTTGGGGCGCCTCGGCTCATTTGACACCTGTATTTTCATGCCATGTCATATTAGCATGACCAAATTTTAGTTCAGCGTGGCACTATCTAATGATATGCATCTATGATTTGGGCCATGATGGGTTAGGCGTACATTGGCATGACTGTGCCAATCACTAGCCATAACCCACTGGCTAGTGCTTGTGGTTTTTGGTTGTGTCTACTCACTGGCCATTGCCTAGTGGCCCCTGGGCACGGCTGCTCGGACATGGGTAGTGAGCATTAGCAGGCTTCAAGGACATGTGTAAATCACCTCCAGGTTTAAAGTATAAATTTAAATTTATCAGTAAAAGTTAATTTTATAAAAATATAATTAAAAAAATAAAACTATATTATACCACACTGTAATGTAAATTAAAATTAATAAAATTCTTAATATCATAACTCAATAAAAAATGTATATATATTTTATTTTTGAATATTATAATATCATATGATAAATAATAATAAATTCAAAAAGTTTAAAACTAAAAAAAATGTACATCAATAAAAAATCAAAATAAAACATATTGCATGTTAGTCTTATGAGTGACCGAGTTTAATATTCATTAATGTTGATTAGTCTATATTAGTAATATGTATCGGATTTTCGTGTCTGATTTTGAAGCTAGTAGTATTAACATCTTCAATATCTTTAATGTTGCCAAAGGCATCATCAATCAGTAACTTTTTCACGATATTTTGAATATTTATTTTTAAATCTTGTCTTTCAAGCATTGAAGTTCTTCTATCATATTTGGCCGTAGGCTGAATTTTTTATTTTAAATAATATTTACAGTCACATAAAAATTAGATTTTAATATTATATTAGATATTAAAAGGGTCCGTAGATCACGTGACATCTTAAATAGTATGTGATTAATGAATTTATATGATTTTTATCAACTTTATATATCTAAAATAATAATAATAATAATATTATTATGTGATAGTTAGAAACAATAATTTATATATAAGTACTGAGATATTAAAAGTCTCATCATTTGCATTTTTTTAATTGAATTAAAAATATATCATTTTGAATATGATGTTCATGTTTGTACTTGAAGTTTTGCTATAATTTTCATACATTGTATCTTAATATGTAAATATATTAGATATTTTTTTGTGAATTCAATCAAGTTTATTTATTTGGTTCATACCAGTTGATATGCATCTTAATATAATTTATATTTCTTTAATCTTAGTATTAAAATTCATATAGATAACTAAATAATAAAGTGATAAAATAAAAGATTAATATTTTAAATAACTAATTTCTATCTCAACAGATATTTTACTAAAATTATGTTATTTTTTATATATGCTAAACATATTATTAATATTATGTATGTACTTGAGTATAATACAAGTGGTTAGAGTGTATACAGATGAATATATATTTATCATATTATAAAAAAATTAGTAATTTTTAAAATAAAATAATTGTCTCACAACTTAAATTATAAATAATAAGTTTATTATCTTTACTATTGATGTAGTTGATTATCATGTATTGATAGAGGTGTCAAATAGGTCGTCCCGGCCCGACCCAATTTGACCCATATTTTGGTGGTCCAATCGGGCCACTGTTTCATGGTCGGCATGTCCCAGTAGAGTAACCGTGTCATGTCAGGCACGACACAGCTCAAGAAGTGCTGACCCACTTGCTTGGCTCATACTCGGCAAGGAATCACGGACATGGCTCCCTACAGTCATTTCCACATGTCCGACACCTGGACACGTGGACATGGTACGGACATGGCACAGATATGTGTCCGATACTCCACGTGGTGTATCATTGATCAATTCATATCTGATATGTCACGTGGCATAACAGACGGTTGCGTCGGCTGCCATATCCATGTTAAGAGTGACCGACGTTCTACGACGTCCAGTGGCCAACATCGCCGCATGGGCGATGTTGGCCACTCGACACAGGCGGCATGCACGATTTGAGGGGGAAGGCAGGGGGCAGGCGTGATTTGAGGGGGGGGGGGGAGGCAGGAGGCGGGCGCGAATTGAGGGGGGGGGAGGCAGGAGGCGGGCGCGAATTGAGGGGGGGGGAGGCAGGAGGCGGGCGCGAATTGAGGGGGGGGGAGGCAGGAGGCGGGCGCGAATTGAGGGGGGGAGGTAGGGGGCGGGCACGATTTGAGGGGGGAGGCAGGGGTGGGCGCGATTTGAGGGGGGAGGCAGGGGTGGGCGCGATTTGAGGGGGGAGGCAGGGGTGGGCGCGATTTGAGGGGGGGGGGGGCAGGGGGGGGCGCGATTTGAGGGGGGGGGCAGGGGCGGACGCGATTTGAGGGGGGAGGCAGGGGCGGACGTGATTTGAGGGGGGAGGCAGGGGCGGACGTGATTTGAGGGGGGAGGCAGGGGCAGGCGCTATGTGTGGGGATGCAGGGCTGACATAAAATAAACTAAAATATTTTTATAAAATAAAATAAAATATTTTTATTTTATAAAATAAAAAAAATATATTTATTTTATAAAATAAAATATTTTAATTTAATCTAATTTATTTTATTTTATAAAATACCTAATATTTATAAAGAAAATAATTTTTATTTTTAATTTTAATTTTTTTATCATACCGTATCCTGGTCGTATCCGTATCCTAGTTTTTTAGGAATTTTTGCCGTGTTCCCATAGTTTACCGTGTCGTATCCTCGTGTCCATGTCCGTGCTTCTTAGATACTAGGTTTGAGCTGGGTCGTGCTTGGACTTGCTGGGTTGGGCCGGGTTGTGCCATTTGTTGGATCGTGCTTGGGCTTGCTAGGTTGGGTTGGGTCATGTTGGGTCGTGCTAGGACTTGCCGGGTTAGGTCGCGTCATGCCAGGTCATGTCGGGTCATTCCGGGTCATACCGAGATGTGCTGGGTCATGCAGGGTCATGCTGGGACGTGACAGGACGTGCTGGGATGTGTCGTTTCGGCATGTTCAGAATTGCGTCATCCCAAACTTCAAATATATTTTAAAATTAAAATTTTAAATGTTAAATTAATTAATTAAATGAATACAATAAAACAATAAAATTACTATCACAAGTTACAAGTCATAACTCACAACTAAAAATATGTATAAATTATAAAATAGCAAAACAAGATTAACTTGTTAAAAAATAAAAATTAATTCATCAAAGATAAACGCATAAACATAAATCTCAATCTCACAAGTATCTAAATAAATAAAGAACAACATAACAATAAAAATAGCAAACTCAAATGACAAAGATAAATATACAAAAACAATCCAAAAATGATCGATCTTGTAAGTATATGATGATATCACTAGCGAAAGGCCATAAGCAGTATAGTAGGCTCAATCTCAGTCATCATCAAAGTTTTATGAATTATTATTAGCAACCAATTCTACCAATCTTGTTGTAGTTGTAGCACAATCCTGAGTGTCAAAGCTCGAATCCTCATAATTATTTATTTATGCTAATGATTTAATAATATCTGGCCGTAATCTTGATCTATAATTTGAAATTATATTTATTGCAACATAAAAAGCAAACTTTGATGTTATGCTTGATACCAGAAGAATTAAGAGATCCTGTGATATCTTAGACAATACCGGATAGGTGGACTCATATGATCTCTACTATTATAAAATATTAATGTTCTTATTATCAGTATGTGATAGGATTAATTAGTAATTAATATCTAAGTATTGAGATAACTCACTTATATTCAACGATCCACCATATCATTTTTCCCTTATTAACTGGATGAAGGCCTCATCATCTCCAAATATGGTATCCATGTTTGCTAAGAAGCACGGATACAGACATGGGGATACAACACGACAAGATATGGAGACACGACAAGACATTGAGCACGACAAATTTTTAAAAACTAAGATTCATATACGGCTAGGACACGGCATAATAAGATAAAAAAAATATAAATATTTTTCTTAAAAAATAATTATACTTACATATTGCATATTTATATATTGTATATTTAAAAATTAAAATCATGCATTTAAACCCTCCCCATTCTCCATTGCTCTAGCTTCGTAATTTCATATAATTTTTTATTTATTACATATTGTTATTTAATAAACAATTATATTTAAAAAATAAAATAATACATTTAACCCCCCCTTCCACCCATGTTACTTTTTTGAAATCTCATTCTCCCCCCTTCCCCTCCTCCATGTACTACTTTGAATCCCTCCCCCCATGTTACTACTTCGAAATCCCTAAGACAACTCCCCTCCTCCCTCGCCGTTACCTCTTTTCTGAGTTTGAGACTCAAAAGTTGTCAACGTCGTCGGCCACTCGATGTTGTTGGCATTGTTTGAGTTGTCGAAGCCGACAAGCTTTAGCATGTAGGTTTTATTACGTGTCGGATATGTATCCAAAGTATCCTTTCGATATGCTACTTGGCGTATCAAATACGGATTGGTCAATGATATGCCATGTGACATATCAGACACGTATTTGATGCGTGTTTTGCTTATATCCACGTGTTCACGTGTCCAATACTTTGACACTCCTTTTAACTGTTGTTTCCATGCTTCTTAGCGTGTTCATACTCGAAGCTTAACTATAATTACCATCATACTTAGTATTGTAAGATGCAAATAACTCAGTCAATTTCTCATGACTGAACCTTTAATGTTGGTGTTCCTGATTCATACATGAGGATATATATGTCAAAATATTATTTATCCCTTTCATCTTAAATATAGGGTCTATGCAGGTAATCATATAATAAATAGATGAAATGGTGGATCAATACTTTAATTACTTAGTTTCTATCTCAACAATCATGTCATTAAATGTTGGGTCATCTCTAAATTTCATAAACATACTACTAATGGTACATATGTACCTGAGTGCAATGCAAATCATAAGAGTATAAACTGACGAACACATATTCGTCGTGTCATAAAAAATTTTTAGGAATTTCATAAATAAAATTTTTGTAGCCCCATCAGTATCATTAATAATAAGTTCGTCACTCTTACTATTGACGTAGTCAGATATTAGGTGTTTGTATTTAATACATGACTTTAATATCATATATGTGTTATTTCAATGGTATCTCACATTCGATTAAAATTTTTTCATCTTTAGACTCATACAAACAGAAAGTACCAAACTCTTATTATCTATGAGGCTTACGAAGAAATTTTAGTGAGTTCTATATAGTTTCTAAAGTGGTTGAAATAATCTTCATCTCCACTTGTATTATGAGGTTAATGATATAACACATATATCTAATATGAAAAATATTTTTTAATGACTCATCTCTAATAGTCTCAACAAATATGTTAATTGCTATTTCATTATCAGATATATTATCGAATAAGATATCATATATTTTATTATATATATTTTCTAAATATTCTCATCATGTACTCATAAATGATTGCGACATCATGATGATGGAGAATTTCCTGAGAAATTTAATATTTTTTTATTTAGTATTTATTTAGAATTTACTTAGTAGGCAGTGAAGCATGCATAAGATGCATCGTCGTGACTAGTTTAAATATCAGACGTCATAGATACCACTCCACTATATTATATAAATTTATTATTTATTATTTCTTTTTCTAAGTTATAGTATTTTAATATGTCGTTTCTAGATGTGGACCTAAGAATTCTACGATATTTAGGTTGAAAACAAGCATGCATAATACTGATTACCAAGGATGCACGGACACGGCTCCCTAGAGTTGTGTCCGGGTGTCCGACAACTGGACACGTGGACACGACACGGACACGACACAGACACGGCACTGATACGTGTCCGATATGCCACGTTGCGTATCATTGCACAATCCGTATCCGATATGCCACGTGGCGTATCAGATGGTTGCGTCGTCAGACGGCAGCCATATCCATGCCTATAGTGCCGGACTTCCGACGACGTCGAGTGGCCAACATAGCCGCATGGGCGACGTTGGTCATTGGCAGGGGGCGGGCACGATTTGAGGGTGAGGCAGGGAGCGGACACGATTTGAGGGGAGAGGAAGGGACGGCACGAATTGAGGAGAGAGACAGGGGCGGGCATGTTTGAGGGGGAGGCAGGGGTGGGCATGTTTGAGGGGGAGGCAGGGGCGGGCGTATTTGTGTGGGGATGTGCATTTAATAAAATATTTTTATAAAATAAAATAAAATATTTTAATAAAATAAAATAAAATATTATTATTTTATAAAATACATAATATATATTTATTTTATATAATAAAATATTTTAATTTAATTTAATTTAATTTAATGAATTTTATAAAATACATAATATTTATAATTAATAATTTTTATTTTTATTTTTATTTTTTTTATCATGCCGTATCCTAGCCGTATCCGTATCCTAGCTGTATTCGTATCCTAGCCGTATCCGTATCCTAATTTTTTAGAATTTGTCGTATTTCCGTATCCTGTCGTATCGTATCCCCGTGTCCGTGTCCGTGTCTGTGTCCGTGCTTCTTAGCTGATTACTATTGGATCTTCCGAAAATCTAATCTGAAAATCTATAATGGTGATCAATTTGGTCATTCTTTTCTTTTCTAACTTGTTGTGATATATGAAAGGGGTTAATATAGAGGCTAAATTGAATCCAACCTCAAAGATTCCATCACTGAGTTGAGTTTGATTATTATCTAATATACCATATTTTTTAGTGCATTATTCGTCATGCCTTTCAAGACGCTCAGTTTCATATGAATTCTTACGGGTTAATATATTTTTATAATATTTGCATTGTGTCGATTTCTTTTCGGCTTTTCTAATATTTTTATGTTGTATAATATTAAAGTGAGTCTAAATTATTGATTTTTTTAGTTTTTTATTTTTTAGATGTCTGGGTCAAGGTAGAGGTGTCAAACGGGCCGGCCCAGCACGGCACGGCCCGTTTTTCACGTGCCCAGCCGTGCTACCGTGCCGTGCCGGGCACGGCACGGTTTTTTAAATTCGGGCACGGCAAGGCCGTGCCGTGCCGTGCCGGCCCGCTCGGGCACGGGCGCACGGCAAGGCAGGGCAGGCGGGGCGGGGCGGGTCGGGTCTGTTTGGACCCGACCCGCGGTCTTTTTACCGGGGGCGGGGCCCGGTTGGGTCACGAGTCACGACTCAGTGAGTCGTGACCGTGAGTCGTGACTCGTGAGTCGCGACTCACGACTCACGACGCAGGCACGCGGGCCGGCGTGCCGTGCCAAGGCACGAGCCGTGCCGGGCACGGCCCGGCACGGGCCCGAGCACGTTTTTTTATCGTGCCGGGCCGGCCCAGGCACGGCCAAACCGTGCCGTGCCTCGTGCTGGGCCGGGCCGGCCCGGCCCGTTTGACACCTCTAGGTCAAGGTGACTGGAGAAAATAAAGTTTTTATAATCTTGGATCTTTTCGTATGATCATCGTTATCCATATTAAAATTTTTTATGTTTATATTAAAATTAATTTTGTTATCATCATTAAAATTATTATTTTATTATAATTTTTTATTAGTTTATTAATTATATTGTAAATTTTATTTTTTTAATTAAATATTAATGTATATTAATTAAACTAAAACTTTTAACTAAAATAAAAATAAAAAAACTAAATTAAACAAAATTTAAAAATTAATTCTCGTAATGCGTAAAATCCTATTTGTTTTATAATGTTCGTACCACAATCATCAGTTTGCACCCGATAAAAGTTGAAACCAATAAGAGAGAAAGAGGGAAAGAGACAAGATAGTCGAGAGGAGAGATAATACGAGAGAGAGATAAGATAAAATAGATATATATTTGAGAATGAGTGGATGCATATATATAGATTTCAAGAATATAATTTTTTTAAAATATCAAATTTTTTAATTTTTTTAATATTTTAAATGGGTAGAATCATGACAACCATTTGATTTCTGCTCTAGCCATTGGGGTCAAATCAAATGACGTACAACATATTTTTTTGGCAGTTAGGTTGGTTTGATCGGTGAACTTGCTCAATTGTCACGCATTCCAGAAGCTTCGGTTTTTGGCTGTCGAGTTCGGTCGTTCGGACTTCAAACGCAGACTCTTACGAACACCAACCCGAGATTCGGCGATTTGGGGCTAGGGTACTGGGCACGATTTAGGTCGTGCCAAAAAATCAATACTTTTGGTCAGACTAGTGGGCCGTGCCTGACCCGACATGAGCTTCTGGTTAGCTTGGCACACGATATGAGTCGTGCCTCGAGCTAGCTGGCATGGGCTCATGCATAGTTTTGGACCGTGTCGTGTCGGGACAGGCATGACTAAGTGGTGCAATGTCTCCAGTTGGGCCAGGGTTACTCAACCCGTTTGACACTTCAATGTATTGATAATCAATATATGATTTTAACATCATATAAATATAATTTTAATGATATTTGATATACGTTTAGAGTTTTTTTAGGTTCGCTGATGAATAATAAGTGTGGAATTTATGTTGTCTATTAGGTATTTTAAGGTATTTTGATAAATTTTTTAAGTTTTTTAATATGGATAAAATAATTTTTATTCTTGCTTATACATTATTAGGTTTATTATGTGATATATATATTTAATATGAAAAATATCAGTTAATACATCATATTTTTTTGCGTATTGATTGATATATTTTTTAAGATGACTATAAGTACTTTTAATTGTATATATTTTTTCATAATATACATTATGTCGAATCTTTTTCAATATTCCTGAAATTTATAATATTAATTATATTAAAATGTGTTTATACTATTAATGCCTATTTTTAAGTTTTTTAAGCAAATGTGTTGAGATCATATAAGAGAATTTAGTTTTGGTCTTAAAATTTTCTGTCGGGTTTTTGTTATAATCTATATATGTGTTTAATTCATTATTATTAAATTTATTATTAATTATTTTTTAATGTATGATTGTGAGAGAGACTAGCAATAGGATAATTGGAGGAGAGATATTTTTTAATTTTTTTATTTAATTTCTTTAATTTATTTATTAATTTAAATAAAATAAAATAATTTAAACTAAATTATAATATGTACCTAAATTTTCTATATGTAATAAATATTTTGGATGTTACACATTGCATTCTTGCACTTATATATCTTTACTCTTCACAACACGAAATTATCATCATATTGATGCTTTAATCCATAAAATTAAAATTTTAAAAATAAATTATTTTAAAAAATACAATTAATAGTAAACTATAATTTATTTAGAGTAATGAGAGAATAGAAGAGTAGACTAGTTTACAATTTGGCTATGAAAAATAAATATATGAATTAAGTATTTATATAAGTTTTTTTGGTTAAAAAGATATTTTTTTATATTTATTAAAGGTAGAAATTTCACAGTTGTTGGATTTCCAACATTCATTGGAAACAATTCGATGGATCCCAAATAAGGATACTTTAAATTTTTTTTCCGAGAGCACAATGATTTACATCGTGATGCCACTGTCCTTGTCGAGGCATGCCAATCATTTAAAAAACAACTTGTTATGCTGATAGAACATGCCATTTTTTAAAATGGTTGATTTAAAAAATTAGTCGTGCTATCCAAGCCATGTGCAATGTCGTCATGCTATCCAAGCCATGTGCAATGTCGTCGTGCTTAACTTGTGGATCATGCCTGACATGACATGAGGTATGCTGGTTGCCTTCCTAGCTCATGACATGACTATGGTTTAGGTATGATTCTAGTTCGTGTTGTGTTAGGCTTGACATGACTGAATTATGCTGTTTCGTGAGTTGTGACATGATCTGCCCGACCCACTTGACACCTTTAAGTATGTGAAAGTTTTGTTCAAGTGAATATATTGAGAAAAATTTAAGACATGATTAATTATAATGATTATAATATCATGATAAATAGATTTTTTATTTATTTTAAAAAATGATAAATAGATAATTAATTTTTTATAAGTAGTAGAGTCAAATGAAAGTAATATCGAAAGTAAAATTAATATTTGAATCAATAAGAGTATGTATCTATTTTAGAGAAGATTTTTTTTAAATTTCTTTATAGTATCATGATGGATAAAATTTGTGAGAATTCCTAGATGATTTTGGTAGTTAGGATGTATTAGTACCGTGTAGTACTCTTGATATTTTTCCTAAAAATAATACCAATAACTATTTTTAGCATGATCACAATTTTAAAAGGTGTCAGGTTTATCAAGGCGCAAAGTCCTTTTGAAGCATGAGCTGCATGATATTATATATGTATAATTTTATATAATATAATTAGATATCATTCGACAATTTTATCTAATCACAAAAAAATATAAAAATAAAGAATTTCATGCATAAAACAAGGTACCATGAATGCTAATGTATAAGAAAATTCAAAGTTTACAAAATATTAAAACTTTACTCATGTGTCTCTCTCTCTGCCGGTTATCTCTGCCTTTTTCTTTAGTCTTGCCCTATACTCTCCCTCTTTTCTGCTGAACTTCTCTCACAACTCACTCATATGCTCATAACTCAATTACTTGTGTCTCCTTCCAAAACAATTGATGAAACAAATTGACATTGAGCACACATACCATTTTTTTCATGGACATTTAAACTTAAACCTCAAGTATTAATAAATTGTTGATACTGCAAGTTAGTTGGCTCTGCTATGCATTTTAGTGGATTTTATAGATTGTGTGAGTTTACAAATATTGATTTTTTAATGGAGAAGTGTTTGCTTATTGATTAGAATTATAATTGTCATGAAAATATCAGCATCGTTGCTATTTGGTTTGATGAATTTAATTTTGCATTGTTCTCCTTAATTGAGTGAAACTATTTCTTGTCTATAGTTGTAGGACCACACTAGAAATTATGTTTGGTAATATAATCTCTGTGAGTGACATCAATTTCACCCATTCAAAATTGAAATTCTTGATCCATTGTTTGGAATTTTGGTTAGCTTATATTCAAATTGTGCAATGTGGATGTGGCTACTGCCTAACAAGTTGGTTGTTTATGAAACACGCATCATATTGTTGATGATGTACATGATGCCCAGAAAAAAAGTTCCAATATCCATTCATGCACAAACTAAACAAAGGGGAAGAGTTCAAACACGTGGAATTGAGAATGAAAATGAGAATTACTTTTTTGTAGTGATGTCAAATAAACACTCGAGAGCCCATGACGAGAGAAAATATTTGAAGCACAGTAAGCTACCTTCATACTGAACTCCATTGATGGTGAATCACATGTTTGAGTATGAGTTCCTAAAGAAAATGTGCTAGGGAAAATGAAATTGTCCAAGGTAACAAGAAAAAAGGAAAGTTATTTCATAGAGAAACTAATTTTTTTTAGGATGATTGAATGCTTGAATGCTTTAATGTCTGATGATTATCCTTGAAAGCGCACCCGCTCATCTGAGATATTGTTAATGAAGGATCCAAAATGGCGTTGTCTTGTGCCTTGTCACAGGGCTTGCACCTTGTCGTGGGTGCATGCTTCTCAACTCTAAGCAGCGCCTAAGTGGGGCCTAGAGGTGCTGGAGCTACGCGTTGCCAAGCCTTGAGCACGCATTTGAAAATTATGTGTGAGACTCATCCTCATGTTGTGTGTACACTGAATTGATGCTTTCATATTTATATCTCTGTTATGACTAGTATGTCACTATAAATAATTCTGATTTTCAGGCTTAATAACTGGAATTTGGACATACTTAATCAATAAATATCTCGTCCAAACAGTCAAACAATAAACTGAATCTCAAAGAAATCTCAAAAAACCCTAGTTTGGATTATGTCCAAGTTAATAACCTAATTTTTAGTGTTTCTAAAATTGTTTTCTCAAAAAAATAAGGGTTTCATGGCCTAACCCGAATTTCACTTGTTTTGCCTTCTGGATCACAACTGTGCCTGTTTGGCACCACAATCACACCTATTTTGGGATACATCCTTGCTTGTTTGGCACAACTTTTCTTCCTCATGGCGTTGATGTCCATCACCCACAATTGGTGTTCGTTGACATCAATGGCGACACATAAATTACTGTGCGCCCCTTGCACACATTTTTTCCAGAATATGTGCGTTTTTGTAGCACAGACATCTGCGTACACTCTACTGGTACAGCTCACACATCTTATTTCTCTAGGGTTTGATGTCCTTACATGCCTTATGATTTGTTTCCCTTTAGAGTATTAATTTCGAAACCATGTTACAATTCAAGCCACATAAGCAAACACTATAATAAAATGAATAATCTATCATGATTAAAAGTGTATAGGGCTAGTCCTATATTAGGGGAAAATCTGATTGAGGCAAGCCACAAGTTGGGTGTTTCCATGCATAATGCAGTAAAGTAAAAACTTAAAAATAAAAAAACTAAAAATTATAAACTACAAAGTTGTAAACTGCAACATTAGTTTTGCTCAATAAACTATTCTTGATTGTTTTGTGACTTGCATTTCAAAGTTTCATAGTTGGTAAATGCGTGCTACTTTTTTCATGTTAATACTTGTGTCATGTCTTGGATGCAGCGATTACATTAGCACCAGTGCTTTTGGATGTAAATCCAAACCTGAATGTTGTTTTCACAGCTTGCCTTGCAGTTTATGTTGGTTGTTACCGATCCGTTAAGCCAACTCCCCCTTCAGTAAGGATAAATGATACATTTGCATCCCTTTTATCTTAGATATTCTATGTTTATGGGCAATTTGTTTGATTCTTTTTCTTAATCCTGCAGGAGACGATGTCCAATGAACATGCCATGCGTTTTCCTTTGGTTGGGAGTGCAATGTTGTTGTCATTGTTTTTTTTGTTCAAGTTTCTTCCAAAAGACTTGATTAATGCCGTATTGACTTTTTATTTTTTTATTCTGGGAATCATTGCACTCTCGTATGTTCTCTCTTTGCTTCCTTGGTTTTGTTAACCTCACAATTTGGTGGCCCTCATTATTTATGTTTTTCATCCTTCAAATTTTCAGCGCAACATTGTTGCCAGCACTTGAACCTTACTTTCCAAAACATTGGAATGGCAATCTTATATCTCAGCGCATTCCACATTTTCATTGTATGTTATTTATATAATGTTGTAGCAGTATGCTCAGTTTCCTTTTTAAAAATGCTGGTTGTTTTTCAGAGTTCTTCTTGTCAATGTTGTGACTTGCCCCATAGTTCGGTCTAGTTGGTAAGGGTGTGCTTTAGGATATTGGTTTATCCTTTGGGCAATGGGTTAGATTCCTTCCTCAGGATCTAGGAAATGTGTGTGCCTAGACCCAGACTTGCCTTGACTTAAAACTTTGGGGAAGGCCCATCTCCACTTGAAGTTTGGCTCAAGTTCTTTTTTTTTTTTGTGAATGTTTTGAAGTTGATTTTGCATTGAAGAGGTACTATGCAATCTGGATAAACATAGTCTAGAAAATGTAGTTATGCCCAATAAGTAATATGGCTATTATAGTATGGTTTATGTTGTTGTCTCAACAAGGAAATGAGTACTTAAAAGAATCTGAAATGTAGATTGATATTTGATTGAAATGAGAACTTGTGTGACAAAGTGACAATGCATCTGTTTGGTTGTCTAGCATTGACAATATACCTCTGATACTATTTTAGGGAAAGGAAAACTCTTTATACATTACTAACTGGGCATTACATGTAAGGTCATTCTTAGCCAAAGACTGTGACCTAACCTACAATGTTTCTCAACTTTGCTAGAGAAGATTATGAGCTAACAATAGTAATGCCTCCATAGGCTTTGACCTACTCTCCAAAGACTGTGGTCTTACCACAGTGATTGAGAGGGTCAATTTTTTTTTATTTCTTAGCTCATAAGTTTGCTTTAAATTACAATTACCAAAAACATTAATTAAATAATAACAGAATCATTACATAATGGATGTTAATTTTACAAATATTATTGATTGAAGATGCTTTAAAATACACAAGATGCTTTAATTGATTAATTGTGGATTAAATTGATTTGTTAGTCATTAGAAATTTTATAAAAACAAGGGTGTTGAACTATGTTATTAGGAAAATGATATTAGTGGGTAAAAGAAATTATAGAGATATTGATGTATAAGAGCAATATGTTTCACATGTTATGGTTTTTTTGGTTTATTTATAAATATAATTATCAACACGTTTTATTGTTGATATTAGTACTTTTATACTTTATTTTTTTTTATTATTATTATTTTTTGAGTTGCACATGGAATGTTCGAATGTATAATAGTGTTTATAGTATATATTAATTTCCTTCCATATATATTCTATTATCTTATTTTTATTTCATTATATATAATTATGATTTCTATATTATTTTATTTAATGTATCTACATGTTTTGACTCATTATCAATGCTTTGACAATGAGTATTTTAATCAATCATGGATTTGTAATTATTGCTGTAATTTTTATTAATTTTTTTTTATTCTTTGCTTTTAATGAGAGTATTCGACCCGTGGTTTGTCCACATTATTTTTTCTTTATTATATAAGAATATTTAATATATATTTTTTATTAAGTATTATCATATTATTGTCTTAGATTAGAGTTCATGATACTTTTTTGAAATTTAATTAATTTGGATTATGACCCAATTTAGATTTTGGGAAAAATCTCAAATCTAGGGTTTACAATTTTTTTTGGGAAAATTCTAATTTATGTAAATTAGGGTTTGGTATAGATTTTATTTTAAAAAAAAATAGTATAAAGAAAGATTATTATAGTTAAGGTTGATAAATAAGAATATCAATTTATTGTACATAATTTAGAAGATGTCATATCAAAAATAATTATTAGATATTATTTTTAGAAAAGAGATCGAGAGCTTTACATAATATTGTGAAAGAAGATTATTATAGTTGAGGTAAATGAATAAGAATCTTAATTTAGTGTACATAATATTGAAAGATATATCATGTCGGAAATAATTGTTAGATATTATTTTTAAAGAGGAGACCGAAAGCTTTACACAATATTGTAAGAGATATTATTTTTAGATAATTGTAAATCCTTTAATTCTTTTAATAATTATTGATTATTTTACTCATATACATATTTCAAATTTTTAGATTATTAACAAATGAGTATATATTAAGATTATTGTTAATCATATCTTATTCACTATATATTTTTTTTGTTTTGAAAATATTATTATAATAATGACAAATATTTAAAATTATTGGATATAATAGTATTCAATTTGAATTTTTATTATTTTTTGTAATATGCTTATTTTTGGTTAGTTTGTTAGATTATGTTTATGAGTTATTTTTCTAGATGTTTTAATTTTTATTTTGTTTTTACTTTTATCGAAATTTGTTTAAATGATAAAGGGATTTTGAGAAATACTTTATTTCGGATTTTGCAAGTAAATTATCTATTTTTTTTGATGGTAAGATCTCATTCTATATATCTAAGTATTTTAGATTTTTTGCTGGTGCATTTGCAACTTGATCAATTATCATTAATCAAGTTAAGAATGAGATATGTTAGTTATGAAAGTTTACTAGAGATTTTTAGTTTACATGTAGTTTAGTTTGAGAAATAACTCATATGATATAATATACTTAGATATATTATGACTTAGTAGAAATGCAATCAAAGAAAAATTTATATATCTGTTCACTTTTGTAAATAACTATTCTAGACATACTTTAATATATATATCTTTCTTAATAGATCATATAATTTTTTTCCTAGATTTTTAATAAAATAAGCAATTAATTTGATAAAAATATTAAATAATTAATAAATAATAATGTATTAAAATATATGTCAAATAATTTAGTATTTAATTTATGAATCATGAGATTATATATTAGACTTTCAATGTTAAAACCTTCCAACAACATAAAGTTATTGATAAAAAGATTAATACATCTAATTGATATAATTTGGATACTCCTATTTGAAAAGAGTTTTTCATAATGTTTTAGGGGTGATGTAGTTTTATTCACAATTAATTTTATTAGTCAGATGTTCTCTTATGTTATTTCTGAATATATATTTTTTCATATATTACACCCTAAAGAAAGACAATTTAACTCTTTTCTTTAAGTTTTTGAATATTCTTGTTTTGTCTTCCATAATTCCATTGCTCTCTAAGATGAGATAAATTGATATCAAGAGTCTTGAGACATATTTTCCTCGGATACTCCAATGCTCAAAATGGTATCAATATTTTTTATCTGAAATTAGTTAGATTTTAATGAGTGGATATGTTATTTTTTGACTAGGACTTATTTTTTAACGAGCCTAAGAAGAATAACATTGAATACTCCATTGTGAGTTCAAATATTACATATAAAACCATAACTTTTTCTCACTTACATATAATATTGTATGAACTATTAGTTAGTAAACAGAGTCACTCATTAATTATATATGAACATGTTGGTATTTAATATAATATTTTTTTCTTGAAATTATCATATTCATTACCAAATTTACACCATGTTAATTTTGTAGAGTGAGATTTCTCGGGAAGAGAATAGCACAATTGTCCATGAATCATTTTAGTACATGCTCATATTGAGTTCTTAACTAGGGGATTTTATCACTTAGGATTTATAGTCTATACTTGGATAGTGGGACATACTCAATCTACTTAGACTAGAAATAAGCCTATCGGGAAACTACATGATTATGCAACTAGTCCTCTTGATATTAATTTTCTAATCATTCTTTGATGAGACAAAGGAGTTGTAGTTAGAACTTGATTTAATAGGTTTATTGTACTCTCGTCTTCTTTATTATTATTATTATTATTATTTAATAGTATTAGAATATCTAAATCTTATTTTGAGATATTATCTCATTCATGATAATATTAAGTCATAATGAAAATTATGATGTCCTCTACTCTAATGTGACTTGAGAGCTACTACCTCGACTTTTAGGAATATTTGTTGTTAGCTTTAGGTAGATGTTCACTGTGAAGACATGTTTATGCAAGGTAGATTGTATTAAGGTAAAATTTATAACGAGATGATTCACTTAAATATATAGCGTGGACTATCAATATGAGGACACTTACTCTAGTGGTCACGATGATACAAATTTTTTTTTCTTTTGTAGCATCTATTATTTGGAGGATATACTACTAAGACGTGAAAAATATATTTCTTCACAATGATCTTGAGGAGAATATATATATAAAGCAATTACTTATGTTTTGAGCAACATGATCAGATATAATTTGTAGCTTGCATAAGATGTTATATGGTTTGAAATAGTTTTCAAGAGCATAGTTTGTAAAGTTTTCATATGCTTTCATCTTATTTGGATTATACCAGTGTATTACTAATCTTTTTTTTATATTTTTTTATAAGTGCCTTAACGTTAAGATAGTTTTGATGATTGTCTACTTGAATGATATTATGCTTATGAAAGATTAGAAGTTGAGAATTATCAGACTCTGGGAATATTTGTACATATAGTTTCAAATGACAGATCTTGTGGGGCTTGAATATATTATTAGTATATAATTAACTTATTCTGCGAGTGATATCATCCTTTCAAAGGGAAAATATGGACTTTATACTATTGTAGGGATTTATATTTTAACTTTTGTTTTAGTAGATATTTTTATTGATATTGGTATTGACTTTATTTTTGATGTGATTCTTTCATTTGAGTTTATTATTTATAAGCGAATTATAGTGAAGATTAATAATTTAACTATTATTAGATTAGTTATAATATATGTATCTAGAAGAGGTGTATGATATGGTTTTATATTAATCTGGTAGATAATTTTGTCTCATAGAAAAGTAAGAGACATACTTATTTTTAGATATAGTATAAAAATACAATTTAGAGTGATACCGATAATATTTTGTGAGATATTTTTGATGTGCTATTTACTTGAAAAGATCTGTTATGTACTATGTTCTCTCACAATTTTTTGCTATGACAATCAGATAATAAAATATATAGATTTTAATTTGATATTTCACGAGTAGATGAATCTCCTAGAAGTGAACTTTTTTTAAAGGAGAAAATTTAGGATGATACTATTACTACAATATATATTTTGACAATAGGGTAATTAATGAACATCTTCTTGAAGGTCTTTAGATGATATCAGCTTATATTTCTTTCTTAGCATGGTGTTGTAGATTTGTATACACCAAATTGATGAGAATATTGTAATTTTTATTATTTTTATTTTTATTTTATATTTTTTATGAGAATACCTTACTCATAAGATGTCTTAATTGTTTTTGTTTATTATATAAGAATATTTGATATATAATTTTTATTAAGTGTTATTTCATTATTGTCGTAAGATTTAATGGTTGTCATCACTGTTGATGCTAATTTTGATATTTCTAATATTTAGGGTGATATTTATCTTTGAACATTTTTGTTTACAAGAACTAATCGAGAAAGTTAAATTGTATTTTGATCAATTTCTTTTTGGGAAAATATGACATGGATTTTCTCTAATTATATATAGTTATATATATATATATATATATGCATGATTTTTTTAATTCTCATTTTTAAGGTTAATGATTTTTATTTATTTATTTATTCTCTTTTTTTTCTCTTTCCTGATTTTCGCCAAAACTCTAATGAAGTTTTCATTGTAATATGATATCAGAGGACACATGAGGGTGAAGTAAGGGCGACACATGGTGTTTCAGGTGGTAATTCCACAAGTGTTTGCGGGGTTTTTCACTGAGGGCTGGTGCATGTGATGATAATATTAATTTCAAGAAAATTTCGCTCACAAAAATTTTAGATTTTTTGTTGTACTTGGTTGAGTAATTGTAGCATCAGTTGTTTAACGATCAATTTTTGGTGATCTAGCAAGGTTCAAATGATCAATCTCGACATTGGTTCTCATGATGGTTTGTATGATGGCGGCACTATTGCTTCGATACAATATAGTTTTTTATGTTAAAATTGTTTGAGGCATGTGTTTTAATGTTTGGCATGAAGTTGTGATCTTTTGTTGTCTTATCTTTTCATTTGGTTAGAGGTGGAGAATGAGTCATGTTAGGTTACCATGATTTGATTTGGTAGATAGGTTGTGCAAACATGATCTAACTGCATATATAAGGAGCTCGACATGGCCTAGTGGCCTGTTAGGCATATCGGTTCATATTGGGGCATGCCAGGTCATGTTTGTTAGGGTCAAATGCTAATTTATGACATGACTTAAGCACTAGGCATGAGTCGTAACAGGCTCGACATGGTACATGTTAGGAGGTTAGTTTGGGTTTGGTCCAAACTAGCTTGGCCTCAAATTAATGGCTAGCTTTGTCTCGATGAAAAGACCATGGTCTATTTGGGTTAGAGATGGGTGCAAAAGATGAGACCATTCTGGCTTAACCCCACAACTATCTTTTAATTTTTAAAAAAATATGGTGCATGAGATTAATGCATAGAGATGTCAAATGGGCTGGGTGGCCCGAGCATGGCCCATGGCCCATGGCCCAGTCCACTTCAACCATGCATGGGCCGGCATGACATTGTCCAAAACCATGCCTATTGTCAGGATGGGCTGCCCCATGGCACGGTTCGCGTTGTGTTAGGTCAGCATGAGGTGTTCCTCGTGTTGAGCTAGGTATGACTCATGTGCTTGGCCTTGTGGTATGGTAAATTGGTCCGGGTGACCGCTTGGTGGGGCCCCATGGGGCGATCACCTAGATGGTCTAATTTTTATTATTCTAAAACTATTAGATACCATGATAAGGTGATCTAAAAATTAGACTTCTTGATGGGGCGGTATAAAATGACTAAATTTTTTTAAAACAATTGGCCACCTGACCGATTGTAATTAGTCGGTCACCCATTGTGTTTCATGCAATGGGTCTTGCTGTTGCATGCACCATTCAGCACGGTCCTGCACTCGGCCTTGCCACCATGCCACTGTGTCATGCCTGACACGACATGAGAATGTTATTATGCCATTACTGGCACGACATTCTGGCTTAACTGCACAAATAGAAAGTAATCTAAGAAAAGATTTTTTAGTTTATATTGGTTGGATTGTCAATGGATAAAATGGTTGAAGTTGAAAAATATGATCTATTTTGATATTTTTTTTTGGGATATCATAGTGTTTTGATCATATATGTAGTATTCTATACATGCATGTGTGTGAGGGAGAGAGACACTTTTTTTATGATTCCAATTATGGTTTGTAATCATTTTTTTCATGTTTGCTTAATTGCACAAGTAAAAAGTAATCTAAAAAAATGTTTTCTAGTTTATATTGGTTGGATAGTCAGTGGATAAAAGGGTTGAAGTAAAAAGTAATCTAAGAAAAATGTCATCATAGTTAAAAAATGTGATATATTTTGTTGTTTTTTTTCTGGATCATCATAGTGTCTTGATTAAATATATTTAGTTATTTTGGAGATATTCTTTGTTTGGATGATGAAAAGAAGAAATGTCATACTAGTTTACAAAGCAAAGAATATATTAAGTAGGATAATTATGAGTTTAAATAAAAAAATAAAGTGAAATGTGATAAAAATTATGAATATGATGTGAGACATTCTATTTCAAAACCTTTTGCATGCAATTATATATTTTTTGAGTGCAATTTTTTTTATAAAAAATTAAACAAGAACGTAGTGTTGATTTTTGTATTAATGAATTTTATAAATGTGTAACAAGACTAACAAAATACTATGTAAATTAATAAAAAAATTATGTTAGTAGTGAATTTACACATGAAGATTGAGTATTTTGAAATTGAGTTAGCTATCAGGATTGACAAGGCCATATTTTATTATTGTTTTTTAATATTGTTTTATTAAATTTATATGGTGGTGCTTGCACTTTACATCATCCTATTAGTAAATTATATTAAAAAATTGACCATGGGCTTCAAACACCTATTTTTATTTTTAACATATATAGACACGTGAGGTCCACGCCCAAGCTTGTTCTTGTTGGCCTTGCCATGCTTTGACATGTTGGATATTTTAATATTGGCATAGCACGGTAAGAGCCATTCCATGGGCCAACCCATATATATTTCTAGCATGGCTTCTACTCATGCACAATATTGGCATGGTCCCTACTTGTGCTATGTGGTACCTAGCATGATCTTTTTGGGCCATGTTTCAAGTTGACATTTGGTTGCCCATCCTGTTTGACAACTCTACTTTAGTCTAAATTTTTATTTTAGTGGTGACATCTCATAAATTAAAGATATACCAATAAGAAGTGAATAATAATTTTTTTTCATGATAACTTTTAAGTTGAGATATATACAGAGCAGTCAGTTAAATTTTAAAAAGTACAATCAGATGTAGTGTCCATATTACAAAAAATATTATAGGGTCTAAAATAGTCATTGAGAGTCTAATTTATAAGATTTTTACAAATAATTTTTTTTGTATGGTTCATATATGTGTGTAATGATTTTTTTAGTTTTGTTGATAAGATGATTTTGTATATTGTATACAGAGATGATATTCTGATTGTGAAAAATGAGTTGGTAATTAATTTTTACATATCGTCATTTCGTATGGTTCAATTACATCAGGCGACTCAATGAGTATTTTTAGTTATAGTTCTAGCTGAATGTGTGTAGAAGGTTATAGAGAAATAAAGTGTTTAGAATCTTCCAAAGCTCATGAGAATCATAAAGTGTCTAGAACCTACCAAGGTTCTAGACACTTTCATTAACATGTATAAATGAGGAGAAGATCTCATTTGCAAACTACTAAGTTGTAATATTTATTCTCTAAGTTATAATTTTTTTTCCTTCTTTTGAGTTCTCTTTGTTTCTAATTGTTGCTAGAAGCAAGTATAATTTGTAATGTAAGTAAAGACTGACATAGTAACATCCAAGTTGTGAGTTGTCAAAGTACTACATGGAAATTTAATAGAAATACAAAGTTCATGATAGTATCAAAGAGAGATTGTGTGTGTGGAGTAACTCAAAAGAAATAATGATAGGCTCTCAAGTGGAGAAATTTTTAATGAAGTTTGAGGAAAGTACCTTGACCATCACGCCAAGGTTAAGGAATAGAAGGACATGTTTTGTGATCCTTTCACAAGCTTGGATTGTCGGGTGAACAAACTAGAGATTGCTATGATAGATACTAAAGAGAAAATGAACCTTATGGAGCAAAGCATGAAGGATAATGGAGGAACTTAAAGTGCAGATCCAATACCTTCAAGAGGGAATGCAAAATTCGACCATCCTGATGATGTCATTTGAGTTCATGGGGGTCCTAGACATGCTAATTAGCTTGGAGTCGAGCATAGAAGTCTTGACTAAGGTTGAAGAGGAACTAAGACAAAAAATGATAATTTATAAGGTAACATTATCATCTCGTGTAATGTCCACTCACAAGGTATCAAGGGTGGAGGTATCAAAGCCACGCACATTCAAATGACAACAAGATATAAAAGAAATAGACAATTACTTATGACATATGGAAAGATATTTTAACTTAATTGCACTTGATGAAATAATAAAGGTATATATTGTTATTCTTTATCTTATTGATAATGCAATATTATGGTAGTGTAGAAGGTTCATGAAGATAGAAATGGGGATGTGCATAATAGATTCTTGGACGGACTTCAAGAAAGATATCAAAAAATATTTTTACCTAGAAGATGTGATATATATGATACGTAAAAAGATGAAACATCTCTAACACAATGAGTCAATTCTTGATTATGTCAATGAGTTTTCTTTCCTATTGTTTGAGGTTCTTGATATGAGGGAGGAAAAGTCACTCTTTAACTTTATGGACAATTTGTAGGTTTGAGCTGAACAAGAAATGAGGTGAAGGGATATCCAAGACATAGCAACTGCCATCACAGTAGTAGAGTTAATTATGAATTTTTGAAAAATAGACTCATTTTAAGTTAAATCACCATTCAAGGGTAATTATGCTAAAGATGGACTAGAGAATGTGCCCAAGAATTATAACGCTAGAGAAGGACCAAGTGTGGTCTCTACTAGTAAAGAGTGAAGAGTAGAGACAAACACAAAGATTTCAAGCTAACAATTAATTATTCTCGGTGTGATGAACCATATTGGATTCGTGAATGTTCCAAGGGAAAGACCCTCAATGCTATAATTGAGAGGGAGACCGATAAAGAGGGTAATGATACACACATGAGATCTATGTAGTTGTTGAATGCACTTAAGATCATGCTAACCAAGGAGCAGCCTTAAAGGAGAGGACTCATGTACATGGAGGCCAATGTAAATGAGATGTTAATCAAAACTATTATTGATACTGGTACCACACATAATTGTCTCAGAGAAGCATGCAAAGTGACTCAAGCTTTATATATCTAAGGTGGTATTTTGACTAAAGGCAGTCAACTCTATTGCCAAGCTATCACAAGGAATAACTCGTGGGGTAATGATGAAGATTGAGTCATGAAAAGGTAAAGTTAGCTTCACAATAGCAATCATGAATGACTTTAAGGTGGTAATTGAGATGCATTTTTTATGCCATGTAAATGCGGTGTTCTTATTTTTCTATGTTTGATGATTATTTTATAAAAGAAAGTATCATATATGATTCTAATAATCATTGAAGACAAAACTAAGACTCATATAATATCTAATATGCAATTAAAAGAGGGTTGGAAAAAGAATGAGATGATTTATTTGGTAGTTCTTAAATGAGACATGATTGATTCTACGAGAGATTATATGTTCATGGTAGTTGAGAAGGTATTGAGCGACTTTAAAGATATAATGCTATTGGAGTTTTTCAAAAAGCTCCCACCAAGAAAAGATAAATATCACAAGATTGAGTTAATAAATATATGATTTTATTAACTCAAATTTTTTTTAAGCCAAGAACCAAACTTAATGCCATGGTTTTCTATAGGATGATACCCCTAAAATTGGTGGAGTTAAGAATGCAACTAAAAGAGTTGGTGAATGATGGGCTTTCGTGCCGGGCTAGGCATTGCACGGTTATTGTACAGTGCCGTGCCTGGCCCGGCACAGTTTTGTGGCGGTTCAGCCCGGCATGGTTCGACGGGATTGGCCCGATCAGGCCGAACCCTAAATTAAAAAAAAAATTAGGGTTTCGCTCACGCAGTCGCGCCGAATCCTAATTTTAAAAAATTAGGTTTTCTGCGAGCCTTAAACCCTAATTTAAAAAAAAATTAGGAATTGAGCGCGCTTGAAATCTTAATTTTTAAAAAAATTAGGGTTTCGGCGCCCTTGTAACTTTAATTTAAAAAAAAATTGATTTCGTCACGGTATCGTGCCGGGCCAGGCACCACACGAGGCTCGGTTGGCCTCGGCACGAGCCCGGGCACGGGAAATTTACGTGCCGGGCCATCCCAGGCATGGCTGAACCTTGCCGTGCCTCGTGCCGGGTCGGGCCGGCCCTGCCCGGTTGACACCTCTAATTCAACCACACAAAGTACTATATGGTGCAATAGTCATATTCTAGAATAAATATGATGAGTTTCTATCAAATTTTCATTGATCATTGGATGCTCAACAAGTAATGATAAAGAATAAATATTTCATTTTTTTTATTATTGATCTATTTGACTAACTTGGTAGAACAAGATATTTCCCTAAGTTGGATTGGTGATCGGGGTACTATCAAGTGAGGATAACTAAAGAAGATGAATAAAAAAACATGCGTGATAAAATATGATTTCTTTGAGTTTCTAGTGATGTATTTTAGTCTTACTAATATACATGTTACATTCTGTATGTTAATGAATAATATATTCAACTATTTTCTAGATATATTTATGCTGATATATCTAGATTATATTGTCATATATAACAATATATTGGAAGAGCATGTTGAGTATTTAAAGAATATATTTTGATTATTAAAGTAGAATGAACTATATGTTAAAAGAGAAATATTCATTTGTTTTTGAATAAGTGAGCTTCCTAGGGCATCACATTAAAAATAAAAAATTTAAGATGGATGAAAACAAGATCAATGCTATCCAGGAATGAGATCCCCCAACTAATGTGCTACAACGAAGATCTTTTCTGTGCTTAGTTAAATATTACCATTGATTCTCTAAAGGATATTCAATAAGAGTAGTCCATTGTTGGACTTTCTCAAAAAGAGTAATGCATGGACATGCATTTTGGATTTTCTCAAGAAGAGTATTGAGCCAGTGTTAGCTCTATTTGACCATTCTAAGATATATGAGGTATACACTGATGTTTCTAATTTTGTTATTGGAGGAGTTCTTATGCAAGAAATATATTCTATAGTTTTTGAAAGTCAAACTCAATAATACGAACAATTGGTACATAATCTAAGAGAGAAATGATTGCAATCATCTAAAACTCGCGGACATGAAAATACTATTCATTAGGCTTGTATTTCATAATAAAGATGAACAAATTTGATGCTAGTTATTTTCAAACCCAGAAGAAGCTAAGCTCCAAGCAAGCAATATGACAATACTTATTTGCTATGTTTGACTACTAATTAGAGTTCAAATTAGGTATTGTTAATAATGTGATTGATACCTTAAGTCACAAAGTAGAGTTAGTATTCATGGCTAGTCAAATTCAAAGAGAGATGATAAATCTTATAAAAGAGTGGTTCCGACATGATTTAATAGTAGTCTTATTTTTCTAGCTCATGAGAGAAAGACTAGGTGACATTGAATGGAAGATAGCCTATTATACACAGAGAAAATGATTTTATGTTCTTAAATGGGGAAGCATCAAAAGGAATATCACCAAGAACTGTCATGACTCCAAATGAGTTAGTCACCTAGGGCAATGGTACACGAGAATTTTACTAAAATTTGTCTACTATTGGCCATAAACATGAGATGATGTTAAAATTTATGTGAAAATTTGTCTTATATGCCAACAAGAAAAAAAGAAAACAATATCATTCCAGGTGATAATATGAGCCACTACTTATAGCAGAATGGTCTTGGAAAAGCATCATCATTTACTATTATTGGCTTATCTAAATTCGAGGGACATGGATCGATCATAGTGGTGGTAAATTATTTCTCAAAATATGTTACTTTTACTGTTGTTTCTAAGAATTGTGATGTAAAAGATATAATTAGACTATTTCTTAATATCTTGTTAAAATGTTGAGGGTTATCAAAATTCATCGTATGTGATCATGATCTATGCTCTTCTGTAAAATTTTGGATGAAATTCTTTGAGTTCATAGATATAATGCTCCACTTTTATACTAGCTTTCACCCTCAAACTAATGGACAAACAAAATTAGTGAATGTACTATTAGAGTTATATTTAAGTAATTTTGTGAGTTCTAATCAGTCTGATTAAGTGAAATTGTTAGATGTGACTAAATTTTTTTACAACCTATAAAGAAGTCAAATAATCGAGAAGAGTCCATTCGAAATAGGTATCAGACAATAATTAATGACTCATTATATCCTAGTTGGAGGGTACATAGAGAAGAGTCCAATTGTCTATAAACTTGCTAAGGGATGATATGAGCAGACTGACATAACATGCTCATATTTAGTGCTTATCAATCTTATATCACAATAACTAAAGTCTTTTTAAAGGTGCATAAAGGATTTCTAAGAGTATGAATATCTCTTTCCCATATTGAGATACGTTGATAAGGTATCAAATGAGGTCGAGTTATCATTAAAGTTAAAAATTTATTTAATTTTTCATATTAGTATTATCAAATTCTATCATGAAGATAAAGATGATCTAGACCAAAGAAATTTTAAGAGGCCGCCCATAATTGTATTGACTTCTTATGACAAGGAAGTGAACTACATTATGATAAAATGTATTTTTTAATCCTATAAGAAATACTTAGTGAAATGGAAGGGACTATCAGAAAGAGAAATTAACTAAGAGCCAATAATAATATTGTACCAATTCTAAGAACAAATCGAGCAGGCCGACCGTGCCACCGTGCCACCTCGGTGGCACGACCGTGCCACCGTGCCACCGTGCCGGTCCGGGCACGGCATGGTTCCTGTACCGTGCCGTGCCCGGCCCGGCATGGTTTAAAACCATCCGGGCACGGCACGGCCTGTAGGCACGGCAGGCCGAGCCGTGCCGGGTCGGGAGTCGGGACCGCGGGTCGGGATCCAATCAGACCCGACCCGCGGTCTTTTTTTCGGAAGGGGACAGGTCACGCCCACGCGTGCCAGCGTGAAACCGGCACGGGAAGAACCCGTGCCGGGCCAGGCACGGCACGGCACGGCCGAACCGTGCAGTGCCGGGCCGGGCCGGCCCGACCCGGTTGACACCTCTAGTTTTAGGTAAAAGAATCGATGGACATCTGCATCATCAGTGAGGAAGAATGTCGCACTATCATTTATGAAGAGTCCGAGAGGTATCTAAGATTATGGCGGAATCTTTCTTTTCAAGTAAATTATCAAAGTCTAGAAAATTGAAGTGTTTAGAATCTTCAAAAGCTCTCAAGGATTGTAAAGTGTATAAAATCTTTCAAGGTTCCATACACTTCATTGACATGTATAAAAGATGAAATAATATCATTTGTAAATTATCAAGTTGTATATATTTTTTTTTCGTGTTTTTTTGAGTTATATTTTTTTTAACTGTTGGCAGAAGTTAGTATAGCTTGTAAGACAAGCAAGAGGCTGACTTAGAGGTGTTAAATAGGTCGGGCTGGACCGGCACATTTTTTTTCGAGCCCAACCATGCTGGCATGTCGTGTCGTGCTTGGCATGACATAGTTTTTTATAGGGCAGGATCGGCATGGGCCCATGTCCTGAAAATCACCCAGGTTTGGGCCAGGTCAGCCCAATTCGGGTTGGTTTAATTTTTTAAAATTTAGGGTTTCGGTGCCGTGTTGCCGCTTTGTCATCGCTTGTTGGACGTCATTTTGTCATCCTTCCATCAAGCGTCGCTGCGTCATTCCTTCGTCAGGCATTGCTCGATATGTGGTCACCCATGCTGTGCCCACGTGTGAGGCACTTGTGCAGTGCCTGGTATGGCACGTGGGCTGAAAAATTTCGGCACGACACGACACGACTTGTGCTGAGGGTGCGCCCGGCATGGTCCCGGGCATGCTACAGTAGAGTACCGTGTTGGGCTAGGCATGCTTGAAATGGGTCAGGCTTTGGGCCGGGCCGTTTGACACATCTAGGGATAATTTTTTTAAGTGTCATGGGGAAGCTTAGTAGAAATACTAAGTTTGTGACATGTTCAGATATTTTCTCGAGATAAAGTTGACTTATTTTAGAAGAGATATTATATTATTACAAAAGAGATATGTAGTTAATGTACTTACATAAGTTATTTTTTTGAGTCGTGTTCTATCGAATACTTCAATTAATCCATATACTAATTTGTTGTCCGATGCAAGTTTTTCAATTGACTCTATTAGTTTTAGTAGAATTATATTGAAAATTAATTATTAAACAATTACTAGATTAAATATATATTTTGTGGTCAGTATAATTAATCTTTTTAGATTCTTCATGATATGTTTACATATATGTAATTCTTTACATATTGTGGTATGTGAAGATGTCTCTAGAATTTATAATCTCTTTTAATGGTTATGAATATTTATAATTAACATTTTGTTCAGATTTTAGTTGGACATCAATTTGTACAAGTAAATATCATTATGATTTTTTATTTTTTTATTTGGAATAATATTATTTTATAAAAAAATAAGAGATAAATAATTATATTGCTATTCATTATTGACATTTACTACATGATGATGATCATTGTTATGTGTGAGATATTTTGGATAAGATATTTACTTTTCTCTCTTACTATACTTTACTATGACAATATATGATAAGTCATCTGTAATCTGATATTTCACGAGTAGATTAAACATATTGATATAAATTAATTCTTTTTTAGGGAGAAGAATAATGATGATAAAATTGAAATAATTTATATCCAGATAATAGATTAGTTAGCAAACATCCTTAAGAAATCTTTGAAAATGTCTTATATTACATTTCGTACTTTCAAGTTTAGTGTTATGGACTTTACACACCTGCTTGAGGAGAGATATTCCAATTTGTCAGTTTTAATTTGTTGTTAATATATTTTTATTTTATTGGGAGTATCTAACATGTGGACTACTTTAATATATTGGCTCATTATATAATGGAGTCTGGTGTATGTTATATTTTGATTTTGAGTGTTTATGGATATGGTTTTATTCCCTGGCTAATTGTTTATCATATATAATTGATCTCAAGTTATTGGTATCTATGTGGTAGCTGATAGATGTCAGCGCTCCTATATATTTTGTCTATTGTATGATATGAAAGAAGATTTGAGACCTTACACGAGATATTTTTTCAGTACATTTCACATATTGAATATTGTTTTTCAATAAAAAAAATTACAATCGCTCAGTTGGTTGAATATATATTTTCTTTGGATCATCATGTGACTAATCAGTTGGTGGAATTTTGTATTTTTATTTTATTAGAGACATATATTTAGTGCAGAGAATATAAATTTATTGGAGCTGATTTATTCACGCCGGGTTGGAGATTTATCATAAAGTAATCTGAATAGCAATAATGAGAAATAGCAGACAAGCAGATACTAGTTTTGAGAAACTTGTAGTAGTTCCATCCTTTAGTTTTAGCTGATGGAAGGAGAAGAGGCAGGAGTGGTACACGGAAGGGACCCATTTTGGATACTTGCTGGAGTTTATATCCAGAGCAGACCACTTGTCATACTCGATGATCTTTGCAGAGCTTATTAATAGATACCTGTTATATCTTTTGAGAGAATTTCATATAGAGGTATCAAATGTCTCGTGCCGTGCCAGCACAGTTGTCATGACATGAGAATCATCTGGCCGGCCCAGCATAACATGGTGGTACGACCGAGTGCAAGGCCATGCCGGACCATCCATGTGGAACTCATTGCTTGAAAATGCAACGGAGGGTTGACTTATTTTGCCGGCCAATTGTAATTGGCTACGTAAGCAAGATTCAACTTATGTGGTTTGATTTTTTTTAAATAACTTGTCTCGTCGAGCCATTATCCGATTGGACTTGACTTGTGACCCATAGCTAGTCCTATGTCCTGGGGCCTGTGGACCATGCCAGGTATGACACGACCCATGTGCATAGCCTGGCACAAGGCATGACTCACACCAGACTGGTATGGCACAAATTGTGCCATGGGCCTTTGATCAGGACGCTCGGCTTGTTTGACATATCTAGTTATTGTTTCTTAGATAGGCATTTTTTGTATTAGTTACTAAGAGGCATTGTTCTAGTGTGCTGTATTTTTTTTATTGTTACTCCAAGATGCTGGTTATCTTATATATGTATACATAGTCAAGCGTGAGTATACCTCACTCACACAATTATAATGATACCATTCTTCAACCTTAACTGTAACATTCTCTTACAGAGTTTTAAACCATTCAGTTTTCTTCTCGCATCTTGCTTTTTTGTTTTTTGTATCTTGACAGCTTTGAAAATTGAAATCACAAGATCTCAGATTGTTGCGGCAATCCCAGGAACAATTTTTTGTGTTTGGTATGCTTACCAAAAGCATTGGTTAGCTAACAATATCTTGGGGTTAGCTTTTTGTATTCAGGTCAGCCACCAGTGATTTTTTTTTTGGTTCCTAATTTGTACATGTTCACCATGGTTACCATATATGTCCTCTTGAAAACAATGTTCTTCTTACAACTTGTGAATCATTGGTACAATGTGTTAAATTCATTTTTTTTTTTTTGCGCTCTTGTTTGTAAACTGCTATTCATTCTGACTTTATATATGGATATGTAGTTATTTCATTTGTATTTGTTGCTCAATTTGTCTGTGTTTTTCTTATAATTTCAGCAAATCTTTGGATTTTTTTTTTCCATTTGATTTTTTAATTTATTTCATTTCAATAAATTTAAATAGAAAAATACTGCTACCAATAAATTGGGTTTGCATCTGCAGATTCAAAATGAGGGCCACTATTCCACTTTTACATAAATGGTCTTCGATTCTTTTATGCTCATTTTCTCTGTAGTTTTTGGACAGCACTAGCTGATGGTTGAGTTTCAAAATTATCTAATCATCATCAATATTTAAACTCAGAGTAGTTGGGGATTGGTTATATGTTTTTTTTTTGTTTTTCATGTAGCTCTATTTGAGTAAAAGTTATTATCATTTTTTTTTCATGTGGCTCTTCTAGGGAAAGACTAAGCTAAATTTTTTAGAAGATATTTTTGGAAATATATACATATATATATATATATATATTTTTTTTTTGAATTTTTGTAATGATGAGCTATTTTGAATGAAATTGTTCATTTTTAATTTTTTTCTAAATGCTAGATTAAAGTAATATATATCATTGTATAGTTATTACTTATTATAGTAAGATGTCATCAATAGTGATATTAGAAAATTAATATCTTCAAAGAAATGTCTTAGTTTACAATTGTTATTTATTTATTTACTTATTTTTTATCTAGTGATGGAAGCACTCAACATGTGGGCTTCCATTATAAGTTTGGTTGTTTATATATGGATTGGGTTTTGCAACTTTATGTGAGAGTGACATTGTATTACACATTAATGGATGTTATGGAGTTATATTTGTTAGTTTTCATTATAAGCAATCACCACTTAGCTACGTTTATATTTGTTAGTTTTCATTATGATGACTCTCTAATGGAGTTATCATATGTATTAATTGATACATAAAATATTGATTCTAGAGAGAGAGATTTTCCTAGATTGTGATTCTCCCTTGAATATAGCCAAGTTGATAGCTCTCTAATCTATTTTGTTCTCAAGTTTGGTATACTAAATATCTACGTGCCAATTTGATGGAGTATGTTATAATAATTATTTTTATTTTGTTTTGTGATTGGTCCACCCTGTGTTGCACGGATACGCCTAAGTGCTATCGTGTCCACGTGTCCGACACGTTGATATGGTGACACGGGTCGGACACGCGTCGGACATGTGTCCGATAGGCCAGGGGTGGGTTTTGGAATCTGCATAGGGAGGGGGAGAGTTTGAAATTCGGGTGGGGGTTTGGGTTCGGGAGGGGGGGAGGGGGTTTCGGGAGGGGGGTCTGGGGGGGGTGGGGTTTCGGGAGGGGGGTCTGGGGGGGGTGGGGTTTCGGGAGGGGGGGGGGGGAGGGGATTTCGGGAGGGGGGCGGAGGGGGGGAGGGGGTTTCGGGAGGGGGGTTTTGGAGGGGGAGGAAAAGGTTCGGGAGGGGGGGAAGGCTCGGGAGGGGGGTTTTGGAGGGGGGGGGGGGAAGGTTCGGGAGGGGGGGGAAGGCTCGGGAGGGGGAGGGTGTTAGAGGGTTAAAATTTTTTTTACATTATTTTAAAATACAGAATTTTAAATTATTTTAAAATACAGTATTTTTAATTATTTTAAAATACCTAATATTTATAATTAATAATTTTTTTTTAATTTTATTTTTTTTATCATGACGTATCCTAGTCGTATTCGTATCCTAGTTTTTTAGAATTTGCCGTGTCTCCGTATCTTGCCGTGTCGTATCCCCGTGTCCGTGTCCGTGCAACATAGGGTCCACCAAACATATGTCCTATCCTGGTAGGTTTGGTTTTTTATGTATAGATTGGATTTTTCAAATTTATGAGAGAGACTTTGTATTAGCCATTGCTGGATGTTTTGGATGATTTTCTAGTTCTTCTTTTTACATCTTACTCAAAGAAACTCAAAGGTGTGGTCATCATTAGTTTGTATTAACCATTGTTGGAAGTCATGGATGATTTTCTAGTTGTTCTTTTCAGATCATACTCAAAGAAACTCGAAGGCATGGTCATCATTATTTTGTGCTCTATTTTTGTGCTCTATTTTTGTGCTAAATATGTAAATATCTATAACATGAAAAAATAGGCAAAAAATTACATATTTATTGTTAAACCTATCATTAGGGTTTTGCATAAAAAGGGGGAGAAAGAAGAGTGAAAGAGAGAGAGAGAGACAAAGAGTAACATGTGAAAAATAAAAATCTCAAAAATATTATTATTAAAAAAAAAATAACTTTGAATTTAACATAAATCTTATATATAAATGGTTTGAGGTAGCCAACAAGTTGGGTGCTTTTAAATAATAAAAGAGAAATAAAAGAAACATATAATAAACCAAATTCAACATTCCCCTTCAAATTGTGGCCTGAATGTTATAAATTTTCTGTTTGGAAAAAAGAAAAAAACACGGATCCCTCTAATAGTCTTCTTAAAGATCTCTATAGTCTGGTTATTAATAGGTATGTAGGCTGTAGCAATCGAATTAATTTGAATATTTTCTTGAATGAAATGATAATTAATCTTAATATATTTTGGTTGGTTGTGGAATATCATGTTGACTTAATACGTGTTGTTGGATGACTATGATAGTACGTATTATTGGTCTCTAAACTAGTATGCAAAGCTTCTCAAAGAAGCGACTGGTCCACTAGAGCTCACAAGTAGATGAGATGAATTTATACACTGTCTTTATACTAAGGGCTCATTTGATAAAACTGAAAAAATTAAGTGTTGAAAAATAAGTATTAAAAAATTAAGGCTAAATTTTATAAGTGTTGAATTTATATTGAAAAACTATCTGATAAATTATTTTTAATTGAATGCTGAATATAAATATATTATTTGATAACTGTAAATACTGAAAATGATGTATTTTATATATTTAGCATTATTATTATTATATTATATATTATCCAACATAAATATTATTTTCAATGATTTTTTTTTTACTACAATTATTAATTATAAAAAAAAATTTCTAAAAACATATTCATAAATAAATTATAAATCCAAAAAAAAATATAAAAATATTTAAAAAATAACCAATAAAATCTAAAATCTTTAAAATTATCCAAATTTTTAATAAAAAAATGAAAATTAATGAATAATTAGTTGATTTATTATTTTCTTTCTTAAATTAATCATGAAAGAAGATTAGAGTTATGGTTTGTAGTGCCGGAGAAATGCGGAGGAGAAGACAGATTCATAAACTAAAATATAACATGAATGAAAAAATAAAAAAAAGATAAAATGGTAATTTTTAAAAAAAAATTGTTGCAAATTTTCAGCTTTCAACATTAAGTAAGTCTCTATCAACTTAAAATTTTCAATGAATTTTTACTTAAAATTTTTAATTTTCAGCTTCTAATATTTTTTTATCAAACAAACTTAAAATTTCAAACTATTGAAAATTTTAATTTTTGATGATTTGAAAATTTTAAGGGTGTTATCAAATAACTCCTAAATCTTAAAATATGTATCTGTTTTTTATTTTTTCAGGAAATAATATTATTTATGAAAAATACACAAAAATTTATGGTGGATCTATTCCCTATAATCACATGAACCTAATTATTTTTATACTAAATTTTAAAATAATTATTTTTCATTTATTTTTTTAGAAAATAACATTACTTATGAAAAATACACAAAAATTTATGGTAGATCTATTCCCTATAATTGCATGAACCTAACTAAAATTATATTATGTTTCTGTGTGATTATCTTTAGAGATGTCACGTGGATCAGGCAGCCTAGGCACTATTAGCGGCACGATATAATTTTATCGTGCTAGGTTTGACATGGCATGGAACAATCTAGAACATTGCCTGGACTGAACTTGTGTTGGTCCATGGCACAGCTTGTGCCATGCCATGCAATTCCTGGCATGAGCTGTGCCAAAAAAATGAGTCTACTAAAATGTTTTATGGAATATTCACACTAGACTTATGTCTAAGGCACACTACCCTAAGAGAGATGTAACTACTCTTCTATAATTTATCCATGCTAGTTATATCAAGTGTATGTATATGAATATAGTTAGTCATTACTCCTTTATGGGGAATACTTGGATATAAAAGTTCAAAAGTATGTCTTCTTTTCTTAACTCATTAAGGATTTATCTTCGAAGAACATAAATGTAACACTCATAATAATTTTTTCAGTTTTTGATGAGTAATATCTTTAATCCTTCTGAGTACTTGAGTATTTAACGAAGACGTACTTGATGACACTTGCAGTCATCTTCTTCTTGCCCAGAGAGATATTGAGCAAAATAAAAACATCCAAAATTTTAGGGAAGGAATGTGAAATAATCTATCTCTAAAATATATGAGCTGAAATGAGATACAATTTGAGAGAAAAAAATGATGTATGGTTAATTAAGAAGTTAGTGGTCAATATTATTTCTCTCCAAATATATCTAGGCACACTTATATGAAGTAAGAGTATTCTAATTATAACAATTAGATATTAATTATTTCTTTTAGTTATCTTATTTTGTACATAAGTATTAATACATGATTTTTGATGAATTAATTTATGCTCAAAGAAATAAAAAAATTGATAAGTAATATATTCACATATATTTAAATTTTTTAATATTTTAATGTTATTTTCAAATTGAATTTTTATTTTTTCATAAAATTTTATTAAAAATAAAAAAAATTAAAATATTTCTTTAAATATTGATAATTATGTAAATTGAATATAATTATTAATAAAAGTAATATAATATCTTGAACCATCTTACATAGTCATCTAATAGGATTCCCAAATATAAGAATGAATTAAATTGAATTGGTATATCTAGTACTTTCCTGACGTGTTAAATAATAAGTTTTAGTATATTTTTCTAATGAACATGTCTCACAATCAATACATATCACTCTCTTACAATGACAAAAAATTAAAAATTATAGATATATCAATAACTCGATTGATGAATATATCTAGATATATCCATTTATATTCTAACATAAAATATTGATAAATAATATTATAAAAAAATATATTAAAATATAATAAAAAATTGTTGTAATAAAAAAATAATATATGTATTATAATTTATATTATAAAATTAAATTATATTATGTAGGTAAATAAGAAATATTAATTTAGTAATATTATTTTTTTATTATAATCATATTAAAATTTTTATTTAATATAAATATTTATTATTTTTATATCTATTGAATATAAAACTAATAATATATTTAATTATATTTTACTATATAAATAATATCAAAAATAATTTTATTTATTTATTTTGCACATAGTAAAAAGTATATATATATATATATATATATTATTCAAATTTATTAAATATATAGTTAATATAAAATTTAATTATGTTTTATTATATGATAAATATTACTTTTAGAGAATTATATTTTAGTGTATTAAAATTAAAAAAATTAGGAAAAGAGAACTATTCTTTATTTTTATTTTTGCTTTTAGATAATGTTATTGTTATGCTAGTGTTTTAGTATATATTTTTAATATTTTTTTTAAACTTGTACTAAGCTTTAATTTTTATAATTTTTTTAATTATATTTAAGCATATGAGCAATATTAAATGTAATTTCATTTATTTATTGAAAATGTAGTAACTTATTTATTTAAATATATAATTCTATATTATTTTAATTTATTCAAACTAATTGAATATAAAAATAAAATAAAATTTAATTATATTATATTATATAACTAATTGATTAATCTCAATTTGATCATCAAAAGGAAAGTATTACTAACAAGGGACAATTCAATCCTCACAAACACACACACACCTCCATAAAATTCGCAATCTAGAATATTATCAATTATTCTTTAAGTTCTATTTTTAAAAAATATTTCATAATATTTTGAAATATTTTTTTAAAATTAGTTTATCAATTTTTTATTTTTTCATTAAAATTTAAAATATTATTTTCAAATCATTCTTTTCATAGTCTAATTTTGCATTATATTAACTGTGACAACTAATGGCCTTGGTAGTTCGATTAGCGAGATAATGAATGTACTCCTTTTTAAGATTAAGGGTTTGATCTTCACTAGCTACCAAGTAATTGGGATAGAAAATTGCTCCTCCTGTGATACAGGTTGTTAGTGGTTGAGTCCATATGGGTCTAGGGGTCCCACTTGGTTAAAAAAATATTAACCATAATAAAGAAGTGAAAATAAGAAAATAAATTTAAGTTTAAATATATGTATGTTTATTTTTTAAAATATTTTGTATTATTGTGAACTATCATTCATTTTTTTTTATTTTAAATAAAAATGAATAATGAGGATACAAGTCAAGTGATAAATAAGTAATGTGAAATATGGGTATATTATATTTTATTAAATCTTTCATAAAAAATCTAATATATTCTACTTTCAATATATAAATATTTCATATGTTTATTCAATTGATAGTATTTTATAATAGTTTTTTATTATATGTGCTTGTTCTATTTAGTTATGAAGTAATTTCAATCTTAATTTTTTATCATAAAGATATATTAATTGATTATATATTATTTCATTAGAATAATTAAGCAAAAAAAAAATCATTAAGGTTTTATCACTTTTATATCTACAACATATTTAAAAGATATTGGTGACCATGAAGTAACATATTCAAAAGATGAGAATAATACAGATGAAGATGTTATAATGGATGTGTGGTAAAGAATAATAAACTTAAAAATTAAATTATTAGAAAAATATTAAAATAATTTTCATATATAATAAAATAAAGTAGAATCGTCAAAAATAATTTGGTTATGAATAAAATAGATCTTCTAGTGTGAGATTATTTGAGTGAAAAGAGAAAAAAGAATTAGTGATAGATATAATTAAAAAAATTGATAGAAATTATAAATAATAATTTAATAAATAAAAACTCAAGACTTGATATAATTTGTAATATAATTAATTGAAAAAATATGATTAATTTAATCAATCCCAAATTAATTGGGATAAAAATTGATTGATGATCATATCTAGCAAGTTAAGTTTATGAAATTGCTCTACTTGAAACCCCCTCCAATTTTGTCTTGCTTATTCCTAGCTTGACTTGGTTATGGGCTAAGGTGGGGCTGGGCTTCATAACTTTTTTTTTTCTGGGTTTCCAGTTCCTGTGTGATAGGTAAATTTGCCTAGCTTGACCAAGTTGAAATTCAATCTGAGTATTGTGGCATGGTTTACTCTATATGAAGGGGGAGGGGGGAATTGGATATTTAGGGAACCCAATTTGCTAGGTAAATCAAGTGAACTGAGGGTATATGATCTTTTATTAAATTTTTCATAAAAGTTCTAATATGTCCTATTATCAATGTATAGATATTATATATACTTATTCAATTGATCTTTAAACATAGTTTAATTGTGTATTACATATACTAGTTTAGTTTTTCTTATTAAAAAAATCAATTAAGTGCATAAATATTATTTAATTAATTTGCTCTCCAATAATCATTAGTTTGATTCTAATTAGTATTATTGAAAATTTACCTAATCATTAATTTTAGGGTTCTGTGATATTAGTCGGACAAGATACTTGCAATTATTTTTAAAAATATTATTCAATTAAAATAATTAGCAAAACATTTTATTAATGTTTATTTCTCATCTAGCTAGTAATTTGGGATGACCTAATGGGCTGGTTTGAAACCCACTTCTATTTTAGCCCAACCCCATTTTCCGTCAAACTGAGATTTAGGATAAACTAGCTAGCATAAATTTTGTTTCCTGTCTCTGAGTCCAATTTGGTGTAAATTTATCTAGACTGACTGACTACAAATCCAATTTAAGTATTGTGCAGAGTGGATTTCTTCTCTATTGATATCTTATATAAGTATCATATTAGTGAGCAAATAATTTCTGCCTCCTTAACTGTTGTGATCAAATAATCTTTTTTAATATTCAACACGAGGATCATGAATTTTTTATTTGAATAAAATTTGAAAGTTACATATAAATTTTATTCCTTCTCCAGAAGTGGTTTATCACATTTTAAATTTAATGGTTATGTAAGGAATGAAAATTATAATTAAATTCCTTTAAAAATATTGAAATGTAATATCATAAATAATTTATTCGAGCTAGTATCGAGTTGAATTCCAAAGACATTGCTAGTTAAAAAAATGAAATCTATGAGATTGATATCGACATAAATTAAGTTGAGATTTTACATATATTATTCTAGATTAGGTTTTTGTGTTGCAATTCTATTCAATTTTACAATGTTTAAATAAAAAACAGAAAACCTTTTAAGAGATTGGAATCCAATCTATTAGCCCTTCATCACTTGTTGATATATACAAAAAATAAAAATAAAAATAATAATAAAAAACAAATTGATATGGAATAAAACAAAAAAAAGGATTTGACAATTGATGAATGTTTATGTTTCTTGTTTAAATTAGAGTTCTAATACTAATTCAAATTCTCAACATGCGGAACTAACGACATATTTAATTTCAAGATTTTTTTTAATCTCTAGCCTTTGATGAAGCATTTTACATTTAGGCCAGTTGAAAACTTAATCATCATAAAATTTTTATATTTCCACAACTAACATGTGACATTAGAGGATTAAAAGTTGCTACAAAAAGGTTTTATAATAAAATTATTCATAATGAAGATTTGTGTTATTATGATTATATGGTGTTGGTTGTTTATATAATGCATCTAATGCTAACTTTAAACTTTGAAAGCTTATGTTATTTTAAATTTTCTTTAATTTTGTCTTTTAAACTATTTTGTATTCATCTTGATATTTAATTTGTATGAAAAAATTGGAATTCGTAGATTTATAGTTTTGGAATTAAAAGTTGATAGTTCAATTTCTATAATGTTCTTGTTGATTGTTAAATCTTTTACCATACCAAAAAAGTCAAAGTCTTAGGAAAATTAGAAAGGATATTGATGATGAAAGTCAATAAAGTGATTGTAGTAGGTCAATATAGAGGTGTCAACCTGTCCAGGTGGCCCGGGCACGACCCACGATACGATACTGTCAGGAACCATGCATGGTTTTGGATTGTACCTCCCCGTGGCACCGTTCGTGCCATGCTCAGCCGGTGTGAGTTTTGTCCCATGTCGGGCTAAGCATGACCCATATGCCTGGCTCGGTGGCACAATTATATTGGCCTGGGGACTCAGGATCGTCTATGGGTCATAGGTCAGGTCTTGTTTGGTGACCACCCTATGAGGCAGGCTAAATTTTTTTAAAAATCCAGTTACGTAAGTTAGATCTTGCTTATATTGCTGATTGCAATTGGCCATCAATATAAGCCGGTCACCCGTTGCGTTTTCACGCAATGGGTTACAACATAGACGATCCGGCTAGGCAAAGCACTGGAGTGCTTTGCATAGCACGGCACGCGAATCATGCCGTGCCATGTTTGGCATGACTGTGCCTCGCTCAAATGGGTCGTGTTGGCACAACATGGCTCATTTGACGCATCTCCACTGATTATGGGTGTATTGGTGGGAGAGCCTTGTGTGGACTCCCAAATAGTACAGGCTGCCTGCTCTCTAGTTTTTTCTACCTGCAAGCAATAATAATGTCTTTCACAATGTAAATTCGTGTGCAGTGGAATGCTTGATTGGCTGTGATTGGTCTCGAAGGTGTGTTTTGAAGTATGACAAATTATTGTTTGGCTTCTTGGGCCAAATATCTTTCACATTCTGCCAAATTTTATTTTGCTCGTCACAAGCAAATCACTTTCTCAATTAGCATGCTGTCACTGTTTTTGCTTTTTTTGATGCATATGCATAAGACTGTGTATTGGCGCTCAAATCTTTATTGTTAACTTTGAATTACATTGTATTATTTTGCAGGGGATTGAAATGCTTTCCCTGGGGTCTTTTAAGACAGGTGCCATCCTTTTGGTAATATGGTCTAAACTCTAATGTTGATTTGTTTAATTATATTTTTGGTTCAGTGTTTTTTTTTGAATAGTGCTGTTGACAGTTGACACTGCACTGCATCTCTTTTATATAATTATAAATTAATTTATTTTTGGAACTGGGATTGTATTCTTTCTTTGTAGGTGTATATAGAAAATTATAAAATAATCAATTGGAAACAATATGATGAAAATGTGATTATAGTTCACAAAATCAATCTGCCCAAGAAATTTTATGACTCAAAATGGCACAGAAGTGACTGTTGATTACTTTGTGGTGTCTATAAATTGGATTTGAAAATTATTATATGCTTATTATTTTTTCAAGAATTATTATTATTTTTTTTGAAAAAGTATAATGTATTATGGTGGAGATTTTGATTGATGAAGTTGGTGACTAACTCAAATCTAAAATTTTCAAAAATTTCTAAATATATGTGATTCTTGAAACAAATTTTAAAATTGAGCCTCGTACACATTGTAAGGCTTTGGATAAGATCTATTTGTGCATCTCAATTAAATTTGAAAAATTATTAATTATATTGAGTTATTGACAATATAAAATTATTTTAGATAGAGTTATTATTAGATAATTAATTTTTTTATAATTTGTTATTCTTATTATCATCATAAAGTGTCAGTGATATCAGGATAGATATAAAAAAATTAAATAGACATGCAACTTTTTGCTACTAATTATTAAAATGATAGCTAAAATGCTGCACATTTATATCGTATATTATGTTTGAATAAGAAAAAAAATTGTGGTAGTTTCAATATATTTATAAAAATATTTGTTAGATGATCTTTGACATATCAATAAGTTGTTGACACTAATATATCATCTTATTGGTTAATTTATGATGAAAAAAAAAAGAAATATAATTGAAAAATATAATTATTTTTATATCCTCTTAGGCTTAGTGAATAATTATCTTGTATCAAATTTTGGAGAAGAAAATAATGAGTTAATGATATATTAATATCTTCATGAATATTAAGTAGAGGGTGTTTAATAGATATGAGTTTTAGAAATGATTCTCACAAATTTTTTGTATTTGTAAAATAATAATTAATATTGATATATATTTTTTTGCTTTTGGAAAGTTAATTTAAAGTAAAATATTATACATAGTTGTGAATGACACCAGATGCCCATGGAGTCGAACCTTACTTTTACATGATCTGCTCACTTAGTGATAAAAGGATTTTTTTTTAAAATTTTATAATTTCATATGATATAAGTATATTTAATAATTTATTCATCTTAAGTAATTTTATGATCAAATATTATTCTAATTTATTTAAACAAATATTACTCTAATTTATAATAAATTGAATGTTACTATGTTGTACTCTACAACATGATATATTTATTATTTTTTTGGCGATTAGATGAATATTTAAAAATTATGATACATGACACACACACACACACACACACATGAACATAAGGAAAGAAAATTAAAATATAGGTATCACTCCTTTATATACTAGTAGCACTCTACTATTGTAAACACATATAATTGAACATTTTTCAAATTGGTACATATATGTCTATAACAAACATAGAGGTAAAACAAATGTTATCATTTTTTTTTCAAAATTTCATGAAAATTCATTTAAGTTGGAGCAATGTGTTGAAGCTGTGTTGAAGCAATTTCAATATATTTTATTTGTTCATGAAATATTATAGTTGAAGTAATGTATTGTGTTGGCTGATTATTACAAATTAGAATGACTAGTTTGTAAATTGAAGAATTTAATTTATCGAGTAATTATTTGATGTAAAGAAGCTCACAAGTTGTATATGCCATAATCAAATTTTGGTTCACTCTCTTTACTTGCTATTGAAATAATTATTTAAGTCTTATTTTTTATAGAAAATAAGAGTCTTCAAATGACTACAAAAGTTTGCTATAAATATTCTTTTTGTAATCACGTAAATCTAGCTAGAATATAAGTAACTATTTAAATTGAAGTGTATCTTCTCCTAAAAAAATCTCAAGTCTAGGAGCTACTTTTACTTATCTTAGAATGCAAAGAATGTGGTCAAAGTGAAATTGACTTGAATAGTCTATAAAATTATTAATTATATTGACAATATAAATGATATTTAATTTGGTGATTATTAGATGATTACTTTTTTATATAACTTTTTTATATTTTGTTAAAAGTATACTGACAATATAAATTTTTTTCATATAATTTTTCATAAGTGAAATTTGTACATTAATCAAATGATGTATTAATAGTAGTGCAAACTAATAATCCAATTTAGAAAAAATGTATGCTTCTAAATAAGTAAAAATATAATATTGATTTCAAGAAAATAAAAAGAAATAAAGCTCATTCATTTGAAACTCTGGCTTAAGTTTTGGTTTTAGTTGGGAAAAAATTCGTTGATCATTTCTTATGATAATTATATACATAATCCAAAAACGTAATACATGTATCACATGAATCATGTTTGTCAAAGCAAGAGGAATCTAAAATGTATTTTCAAAGTCAAAAAGATCTAACAAACAAAGAAAATATGTTTAGCTAGGCTATTGAGGACTATTTCAATTCATATAAGACTTTCCACAATCTACAAAATAACATATTCTTCATAAAATATTAAAATTTGATGGTCACTTCATGTAAATCTTATCATTTATATCAAAGTGAAGAAATATATTTTTCACATCTAATTGATTTTTTACTTATTTGTATAAAATTTTAAAAGATAGAAATAGTCTGATAAAGGCTATCTTGTCCACTTGAAAAAGAAATATTATAATAATTAATTTTATATGTTCAAAGTAAAATTTTTTATAATAAGTCATATTTTCAATTGATTTGCCTTTTTGTTAGATTTAATCTTAATATTAAATATTAACTTGCATCCAAGTTTAGGTTTTTCAGAAGGTTGGGATATAAGTCCTAAGTTTGATTAATGGTAATAAAAAATATCTATTATAATATAGTTTGTTGTTATCCTAAATAATTAATTATTTTTGTAATGGTATTAAAAATTTTTAAATTGTCAAGATTGAATTTTTTTGGAAAACTAAGTACTCATGCAAGTAAGAATAAAGTATCAGAGAGATGAGATGTAATGTTGAATACTTAATTGGCTTATTCAATATAATATTTAAGAATTGAAAGGTTAAATTCATTTTTCTTTAGAGGATCAATTTGGTATGATTACTTTTCCTATGGGTGTTAAAGCTCGTATATCCTCTTAGTATAAACATGCTTCATGTCATTTAATTTGTTAACCCACTTTTCTATATGGGTCATTAGTGGATCACATTCTTTTATGTGTTAAATACATTAATACTATCACCAACCTTAAACGTCAGATAAAATGATTTAAAAAAATAATTCAAGTCTTTGAGATAGAAAGTGGTACAATACAATTAGTGATTAGAGCTCTTGTTTCTTTAGGACATGACATTGTTCCCACAACAAGAGGATCATTAGGTTTTTCATTAGAAGATGCATTTTTAAAGAAGGATTCATATTTGAATGTCACATCAGCACACACGATTGTCCCCCTCGAATCAGGAGAATAATAAAAATATTATTTATAAACATTACTATCACTAAGAATATACATTTAATAAGACAAATCACTATCCTTTTTGGGAAAAAAGTTATTTACAATACACATGCACCCAAAAGTATGTTGAGGTAAGTAATGCAACCGTTCTCTTTAATAAATTGTCTTAGATTGAAGTTTGAGAGAGATTATATTTGATGAGTCCCGAACTTGAGATTCGTTGCTTCTGAATGAAATATTTTGTATGTAAACTTATTTTTAGTATGACTATCATATAATTAACAGGTCAATTAATAGAAATGATATAATAAAATATTTTAAATTAAAAAAAATAATTATTAATTAATGAACTTAAAAAATAGTGTAGTAGTATTAATTACGTCCGATATCTGAACAAGTCACATTAAGACTTCACTTGCATTCCTTATCGTCATGTATGAGGCTATGAGTGTCTCAAGAGGATCTTTAGAGAATATGGTATCCAAGATAAAATTTTTAGTATTATATTCGATAATATTTTAAATAAAGGTATTATGATTAATATTTTTGTCGGAACTCTTAAAGATTCACTCTTAATTGATAATTTTTATACAAGGTGTGCCGTGCATGTATCACATAATTAACTTAATAGTGTAACTAATAAATAAAAATAGTTTTTCCCATATTACAAAACATGAAAAAATTACTAAAATGTCATAAGATATCTAGTATACAACAAGAGTTTTATATTCTATTTATTAGTAATCATAACAAAAATTAAATACATGTCAGACACTGTTATAATTATACTTGATATTAAATTTATATGTTGACTATTAATATGTGATATTCGACTATGTAAATAATAAAAATTATGAAATTATGTCTTATTATTGGTGATTCAAATTGTGAGTTTAAAATTTTACTTTTAAATTCATAAAGATTTTATATGATACGATTAATATGTATTTATTCATATGCACTTTCATTATATTCATTGTACTTAGGTATATATGCAATACTAATAATATGTTTAACAAGTATAAAAGATATCCAGATTTTACTATCGTGATTATTGAAATAAAAACTAAATATTTTAAATATTAGTTATTTAATACTTATATTAGATTCATATGTTGACTATTAATATGTGATATTTGACTACGTAAATTATAAAAATAATGAAATTATGTCTTATTATTGATGATTCAAATTGTGAGTTTTAAATTATATTTTTAAATTTATGAAGATTTTTTATGATATGATAAATATGTATTTATAAGTATACACTTAAGTATATATGCAATACTAATAATATGTTTAACAAGTATAAATGAGATCTTGATTTTAGTATCATGACTATTGAGATGAAAACTAAATATTTAAAATATTAGTTATTTATTTTATTTTATTATTACTTGATTGCATGTATGGATCATATGATTAATGTGAAATGACTAAAAAATATAATAAAATATATATCCACTTGAATGAATCTAATGGAAAAACCATATGATATGATTCACAAATAATTAGGTAATATATTTAAATATTGCTATACTAAGTTAATAATTTTAGTAAGCCTCCGATTATGGATATATGAGCATCATATTCAGAAATGATGGATTTTTCATTCAATTAACTAGAGGCAAGTAATGAAGTAGTCCATCAAATAAGAGCGAGTTATTTCCGTATTTAAATATCTATAATTAATTTAAACTATCACATATTGATGATAAAAATTTAAAAATATTAAATTGATTGAAATCATATAAATTCACTTATCCAATGTTATTTAAGATGATCTACTAATTCTTTGGTATCTAACGTGATATTAAAGTCTTTTTTTTTATGATTATAAATATTATTTCAAATATGAGATTCAAATAGTAATCATATATCATGAAAGTATTTTCATACTTAAATGACTAGAATGATTTGATGATTAGTATTCATGATAAAATGAAAATATGCTAGTAAATGATAATACATATGATATCCAAGATGTTAAGTCTATCGTTAGCTTCAAAATTTGACATGATGATTTCAATCATATTACAAACACAAACTGATCATGAATACTAGATGATTAGCTTATATATTGTTTATTGTCAATGTTGTGATCTATTATATTTTTTATTTTTTTTATTTATTATTATTTGTGATATCATTATTAAACTAAAATCTTAATTAGTCTTTAAAGTTAAAGATGAAAGTCAATGCCGTATTGGCATCACACTTTGTAGTGCCCAATGCTTAGTGGTGTAATGCAGGGGTCACTACCTTTCCCACAACCACTATGTAGTGGGCATTGTCGATGCTATGTGTAGTTTGTGCTGGCCACTACCCATTGGCCAGTGGAAGTGTCGTGTCTAGCTTGACTTGGTTTGATCTGGCACGACCTGGAATCTTCGATTAACGAAAGCGGTCATCGTGTTGTGTTGGGCCAATCTCTCATGTTGTTGTGCCAGCACGGTAAGACTCTGGTATCCAATGCATGCCATGTTTGGTATGACACAATGACCTGACTGGACCTTAAAAATTTGGGTTGTACTTTCTTGCACGACATGTTAAACACCTTTAGTTTTGGTTGGAATGTCCTAAATTGTCATATGTTATATGTTCAAACCTGATTGAGGTTTGACATAATTTTATTTTAGTAAGAAAATTAAGATGAAGATAAAGAGATGAAAAAACAGATATAATCTAACAAAAATAAAAAAAAAACTATTTTAGAATATTAATTTTTTTCAAATGATACGTGCATGTCACAAATATCAAATTTGGAGGAAAAGAAAATAATGGAGAATCATTTGAGAATCTTGATAAAAATAATTATAATCTGCTTGTTGACATCTAAGTAGACGTTGCAATTAAATTATTTTAGATTTTTTATGAATAAAATGACAATAAATCTTAATATTATTCAAATCTTAAAGTATTTAAAAATTACGACGTCAATTAATTATCACATAAATTCTAGTAGCTTAATATTTATCACATCACACTCTCATCTTTGTTCACTATCAATAAGTGGTAAGGGAGTCAAATTGAGCAAGTTTGTGTCAAATCTATGCTCGCGTACTCACAAATATGAGTAAGATTAGTAAAAAAATGTCCTAATTTAAAATAGATATTTAAAATAATGACAAGATAATCATATAAAACATTATGATCCTAATATTTATTATTCTTTTTTTTATATAATTTTTTATATTATTAAATTACATAAATTATTATTTTTATGATTCATAAATGATGAAAAATAAGCTTTAATTGTGATAGTTAATAGAAAAGTGAGATAATAAATATCAAATAATTATACATTAATATCATGTAAAGTTTTTTAGAAATTTAATTATTTTTTCATTGATAAGTCAGTCTATATCGCTTATTAAAATATTATTAGTTTTTTTGTTATGAAACATCACAATATTTTTTTTTATTTCTTATTGTATTTTTCAATATTAAATAAGTTGAGTTATGTTTTAATTTAATATTTTTTGGATTTTAAATAGGTTGACAATATCTTTCAAATTTAATTATTTTAAAATTTGAATTATTTATATAAATTAGTGAATTATGAATATTAGTAATATTAGCATTTACTAATTTCATTAGTCTTCATAGTGAGGTAGATAATATAATATGCATAACATTATTTGGTAAAATTTCATCATTTAGATATATAGTAAATTATTATTAAAGGCATTTTAAAACTCACCAAAATTGAGATATAAATTAATAGGAGGAATTAAATTTGCTAGAGATTTTCTAGTCATTAAGGAATCATATGAAAATGTACTTACTAAACTAACATAGTTGAACTTAAATATGATTTGTGTCGGTTTTTTTTTTCTCTTCATATACCATCATGTTTTTTCATCATTATCAATTTGGTGTCATGTTCCCAATAACAAAGATGACATATGCCTACCATACAAAATGGTAGTAACAGAGAATTAAAATCATAAAGACAAGGTAAGAGGAATTCATTGATTTTATAGATTATACTATTGACAATAAATAACCCGAATTCCCTACAACTTGAGTGTGGTTTGGCATCTTATCAGGAGTGTGCCGCAATGGTAGTAACAAAGAATTCAGGTCATAAGATAAGCTAAGAGGCATTCAATGAATTAGAGATTTTACCATTAAGGACAACAATACCTATACTAATAAAGAGGATATTAGTGGGGGAACAAATATCCTTAATATGACTATTTTATTTTCAATTCGTCGGCCATGATTCGGTAATAAGAGTGCATGAAATAGGAGTGCTTTTCTTTTGAAGACTTGGAAAATATTTGTGGATTTAGAGAGGAGTTAGTTATCCTTATCTCTAATTATAAAATTATCCTAATGGAAAAACTTTTTGGACATCATCATGTGATATTAGTACATTTTTTCAACTCCAAAAATTCTGGAAAGTAGTATGCTGCGTCTTGGGATATAATATGATTATGTATAGTTCTACAATATGTGCATTTGGTAGGATCTCTCCTACCTCTCCCTCAACTCTTTCTGCCATTTTTTTGTCAGTCATTGATATTAATATCTGACAAACTAATTTTGTCTCATTGTGATAGAAATATGCAAGAATTCATGATAATAATATATCTATCTCAATTGGAAGAGTATTTGTAAGCTGAGTCAATTATGTAAATAAGGAATTGTAAGAGGTAAATTCAAAATATTGCAATTGTAAGAGGAAGGATTGGCATACTCGTTTTAAATGCAATTTGGAAAGTAAAAATTTAAGTGTCAAGTTCTTTCAGATTGGCATAACAATGTTAATAATTGTGCATCAATCTAGATGTAAATGAGGGTAGCATTATCTATCAATGGATATGATAATAAATGATTCATATTCTTCTATGTATTTAATTAATTATGAATTATAAAAGTTTACTGAGAATATGTTTTTTTCCTTTCAGCATGTATTGTGTAATACTCAAATCATTCTTACATGTCTAATTGTTTTTTCCTCTTGATCTTCTATGATAAAAACAATTAACATATATTATTTCAATGCAGTAAACTCAATCAGTTCCATGGAACTACTAAAAATATATTGAGGGAAAATATTCAGAAAAAAATGCGACATTGATCTGACTTCAAAAATACTCAAAAACAATTTAATTTATGATTGGTGAAGCCTGATTGAAATTGCAAGTTTACAACAGTTTACTAGATTCATTTCAATTCAATCAAGAACCAATTGGGTTAATTGAACTAGACTCAGACCAAATTGGATCATTAGGAAAGAGTACCTTTAACTTCTTCTGAAGCAAGGTAGAGGTGTCCATCATACCCGGCCACCTGGCATGGTTTGTGGCCCAATACAACTCCTCTTTTGTAGAGACATGGACTGGCCCATCAGGAAGCAGCGGCAATGCCGGGAAGGATTTAACTTCTTCAAATGTATTATTTTTACTAGATAAAAATAATCTCGATGTGTTTCCCATGACCCAACCCATGCTCAGGCATGGGGCCATGACCTTGGGCACCCATGACCTGTGCCATGTGGCACATGTCCAAGGGCCCATAGTGTGTTTTTCTTGGGCACTCGTGCCCTGATAACTGATCCGTGGCCTGACCAGCTGCACCAGGATGTTGTGTCGTGGGTCAGGTTTTGAGTTCTTTGGCACAAGTAGTTCAATGCTTGAACTGTGTCGACCTTACACCATCTGATCTAGGGTCTACATGCACAGACATGGGTTCTGCTCAAGAATAGATCATGCCCAAGCATTCGTGTCTCGAGAACCAACTTGTGATCTGTCTGATGGTCTCCTAGGTGGCCATTGTCCTACCCAGACTGTGCTGTCTGTGCTGGCCTTACTTGGGATGGTTAATCCATCTAGAAAATGATTGCCTGCATCTTGAGGTGTCAAACGGGCTGGCCCAGCACGGCCCTTTTTTCACATGCCCGGCCGTGCTACCGTGCCGTGCCGGGCACGGCACGGTCACTGTACCATGCCGTGCCCGGCACGGCACGGTGTGTTAAAGTCGGGCACGGCTTGGCTTGGCCAGCCGGCACGGGCGCACGGCAGGGGCAGGGCAGGCGGGGCGGGTTGGGTCTGTTTGGACCCGACCCGCGGTCTTTTTATCGGGGGCGGGGCCTGGTTGGGTCACGACTCACGCCACAGCACGCGTGGCACTGGCGGCGTGCCTGCGTGAACCGGCACGGGATTTAATTCACCCGGGCACGGCACGGGCCCGGGCACGGTTTTTGAACGTGCCGGGCCGGCCCAGGCACGGCCGAACCCTGCCGTGCCTCGTGCTGGGCCGGGCCGGGCCGGGCCGGCACGTTTGACACCTCTACCTGCATCCATCTAGAAAATGCATTAAATTGCCCATTGGTCACCTATGAAGCAAGGTGATCTAGGCAAAGGAAATTTTGTTATTGTCATTGTAGCATCAGTGTTCATTGTTGATCAATGCAACCTACTCTTTATACGTACTAAATAAATTGAATTCAAGTTGCATACAAACACAATATAAATCAACTATAAGATGAAAAAAACCTGAAAAAAATTAAATATCTCAACTCAATTAAAATGTACATATCTTAACCGCATGCAATCTCGTGTAAAAAATGAGCTGTTTTTTAATGAAACCTTATAAATTTTATTCTCTTATAAGATCATTGAATTTGATGGTTATTACAATGTTTTTTATTTATTTATCTTCTTATATGTTTTTAATGGGAAGATGCAATTCATTGCTTTTTGTGTATATATGTAGCTAAATTTTTATTTATATATGAAAGTTTTGTATTACATTTATTTTTAATAGGTTGTATTGTTCTTCATATAATGTCAAATTCAAATCCTAGAAATAGAGAAAGTGTGTTGAATGTGGGCATGTGTTTATAACAACACAAAGGCTTGGGTAAGTGTCTGTAACAACACAAATGCCCATGCGTAGGTGTGTGGTGGGGGGTACATGCCTATAATAGTATAGATGCTCACACGTGTGTGGTGGAAATATGTGCACAATGTGTGTAACATGATGTCTACTATGTTGACGTAGAGCATAGTCTGTGTAGTATGTCGATGTTATGTGTGCATAAGGTGGTCATGGTGTGTGATGAATAGTAAATTGGTGTAGTAGAGCGTGGTAAAAAATAGTGTGAGGAAAGTGTTGGTAATAACATAGTTATTTGAGGTGCAAAATGTATTGATGTACAAAAGTATTTTGGGCCTTTAAGGCACAAAGAGCAATGAATTTGTAAATCATACTCTACCTAATATACAGATATATAAATTATATATTTTCATTGAATATTGTCTATAATTTTTATCTATCGATGAAATGCAATTAAATAAATAATATCAAGCATAAAAATTAAATATTATTAGTGTTTCACATTATTATAAATATTTAAAATTTTAAAATAAAATAATATTTAAATAATATAACTTGCAAAATTCTAAGATATCAAACATATTACCTATAAATTTAGAAGTTGGGAGAAAAGTTATTTTGGGAATAATATGATTTGTGAGAGGGTTTTGGGAATAATATGATTTATGAAGATACTTTGAGAATAATTAATTTGTGAGAGTACTTTGAGAATAATTTATTTGTGAGGGTGATTTTGGAAATAATATGTTTTGTGGGAGCTTAAGAGATGAAATGAAATACTTTTACTTAAGCCTTGGGGAAGTTGGGCTTTAGGCATGCCTGACACATGCTTCTAATAATTATCAATGATAGTGTACTATATTTTTCTTTTGCTAATAGATGAAGTTAAAATCTCAATTATTATTTTGTGAAAGTTTGAACAACATAATTACATGTGGGCCACTAGTTTTCGAATATTATTTTTTAATCAGGGGAATCTTTATCACTTGATGAAGGAGTTTCTTAGTGATGAGATAAATTCAACATGGTTATAGGCTGATTCTTAATTCTTGATTGTCATGTGAAAATCAATTGATATAGGTTTTTTCTTTGTGTTTTTATCTCTTGTGATATACAATATATTATGATAGTTGGTAGCATTATTGTACTCATCACACATACTTTGCAAGATAATGTTTTTCATTTTATGGGATATAGGCTAAATGAGCCTAATGAACATAGCAGATTATCGCATATGTATGATAATTTGTGGAGTGTCCATGTGTTGGACACTTGGACACGATAGAGACATGGCTCGAACACAATGAAGGCATTACTGGCCACGACTAACATGCCCCATGGGTTTTTTTTTTTTTGGCTTAAAAATCCTAAAACTATTGTTTTTTTTTCTTCCTAAAGATTAAGAAACACAACCTTCTCAAAAACATAAATATTATAAGTCATAATTCAATAATATAGGATTATACAATAAATAATTATTTTGAGCTTTTAAGTGATCAATATAATAATTAAGATGACAATACTCTATTATAGAGGTGTGTCACCAGAGAAGTGAAATTTGGTAAGGAAGGAGGGCATATTGTTTTTCAAAGCAATTTCTGTAGATAAACATATAGAGTGTCATATTATAGAGTCAAGACTCATTTGTTGAAAATTAAATGAACTCGAGTTTCATCTTATATTAAAGTAATGAATAAAAATTTAGTTGTGATATAAAAAAGTGGAGGAAGATGAACAAATGATGAAATAATTTAATCTTGTGTAATTTTTTGTATCAATATTACAGGTGTCAACCGGGCCGGGACGGCCCTGCGCGACATGAGGCACGGCACGGAAAAATTCCATGCCCGGGCCCGTGCCGTGCCCGGGTTAGGCGCGTGCCGTGCCATGCCGTGCCTGACCAGGCATGGCTCGGCACGGCACGGCACCCCGGCACGGGTTAGTCCCGTGCCGGGTGTCCTGTGAGCCCGACCCCAGGAAGCCCCTCCCGCAAAAAAAGATCGCGGGTCGGGTCTGATTCACCCCGACCCGCGGTCTTCCCGTATCCCGAATCGCTCGGACAGGAAAGCCCGAGCGGGCCAGGCAAGGCACGGCACGGCTTGCCGTGCCTACAGGGCGTGCCGGGCTCGGCAATTTTTAAACAGTGCCGGGCCGGGCCGGGCACGGTAGCACGAACGTGCCCTAAAAAAATGGGCCGGGCCGTGCCGGGCAGGCCCGTTTGACACCTCTAATCTATATCAAGTGCTACAATATCAAATTTTGTGAATTCTTCTAGTAATGCTAGTGCTATTAATTTAAAAAGGATGAAGGAATTTTTTGGATTCATTGAGAAAGCATGCAATCTAGGTTCACTTTTAATAGTTGACAGTGAGATATTTAGAATGCTTTACACTGAAGGGTTATCCTTTCACTTTGCTAGAAATCATTAACATGATCATGTCTTTAAAAGTGTTTTTCAAATCCCAAGTTATGTCATATTATTCTATAATATATTACGAACTATACTATTGCAAAAAAATTAAGTAATATTGAGAATCTATTAGAATCAATCAAGAAGATTTGAAATGAGAAAAAAATAAATATTTGTAATGATGGATGATTAGAAGCGTCGAGAATATCACTCATTAACATCATGATATTTTTAGAAGGTGGGCTAATATTTTTGAAAGCTATAAACTATGAATGGGAAATAAAGGATAGACACTTTATAGTTAATTTGTTGATTAATAATGTACAAGAAATTGATCCTCAAAAAAATGTTAGTTATAACTAATACTGCTGTAGCTGGCAAGTTAGTAGGACATATTATATAAGAAAAGTTTTGCCATATTTTTTAGATTCTAAGCGTAGTTCAAATTCTTAATCTTGTTATGAAGAATATACAATTAATAATGTTGTAGTTGGACAAAACAAAAGGATATATTATAGAAGCAGTAGGATATATTAAGTGTAGTTCTTACTTTCGATTTTGCTTTAAAGAATAAATGTGTGCCACCAACAACCCAAGATATACTTATGTGATAGAATAATTTAGTTGGATTTCTTGAATTTGAGATGAAATCTTATTCATCGAGAATTTCATTACGAAATATGTAATGAGATTTGCCATATTTAATAATTATTATAATTGTTGAAGTTACTTTCATTAACTAATACATAGTTTGGTTCAATTATTATTATACTAAAATGATTTAAGACAGTTGAAAGAGACAATAATTAGAGATAAGTGAAGAATGAGAAATATACAAAGAAGATAGTGAAAATTTAAAAAGTAAATGATAAAATTTTTAATGAAGACTTATGGATGAGTGTTGATTATATCATTAGCTTGAGAACTCTCATATATGAGATGCTTAGATTAGTTAATATTGATATACTTCGACTTCATAATATTTTTGAATCGTGGGATTCAATGATCAAAAAAGTGAAAAAAGTCATTCATAACAAATAATAGAAAAGACTCATAGTATATTGAAGATATAATTAAGATTTATCAATTACATATTTGAGTTTTGTTTGAAAGTTCTAATTATATTTGAACTTATTTGAAATATTTCATAATTATACTGGCAAGTTTTTTTATATATGATTTGTGAATGGAATCTTGGTGAAAAGATAGATTAAAAGGTATATATTTTTGCATTGCTTAATTCATTTTTTAAATTTAAGATAATTTCAATTAGTGAAGATTTAAGAATAAATGATATTTTATGATGTTTATTTTTTTATAAATTATGTTAACTTAACTTCTAAGTATTATAATCAATAATAGCTTGATAAGTTTTTTGAGTCTTGATGATGTTCCATTACATTGAGATTTAAAAGTAGTAAAAAAAGAAAAAATCATGTCTAGAGATATTTTTCAAATGAAGCTGATAGGAGATGAGCAAATGAGTAATATACTATTTTTTTTGCTTATTTTAAAGATTTTTCTAATAGTGATTATATTGATGGTATGTAGTACATGAGTCATATTACATGATGAGTTGTCATGGGTGATGAAACTTTTATAATAATATTTCAATCTATAGCATCAAAATTATTTGGCAATCTTATTCACCTATATATTGTGAGGAAAATTAGAGTACTTATAATTTTATTCACTCTATAAAGAAAAATAAGTTGACACTACAAAGAATTAAAGACTTAGTTTATGTTTATAATAATTGTTGACTTCTCTCAAGGAGATCTCTAAATTATAATAAAAGTGAATCTAAAATATGAGATATTGGAGGATATTAATTTAACTCAAATAATATAGAGAATGTTGAAATTCTTGAGATTGCAAATCTTTCTCTTGCTGAAACTGAATCGGAAGATATTTTATTTGATTCAGAAGAAAATATTAGTTTTTAATTTTTTTATTATTTATTTTCATTTTTAAATATTGGTAAAAAATGTTGAGTATTTATTTTTTAGTTATCTAATTAGTTTTATTTTATTTTATTATGTCGTATCCTTGCTGTATTCGTGTCATAATTTTTTGGAATTTGCTGTCTATATGTCTTATAGTATGATATTCCTATTGTGATATTCATGTTTGTGCTTCTTAGATAATTAATATAGTTAAATTATTTTTTTGATTCTTTATAATAGTTTTTTAGAATATGCAAAAAATATCTAGTTCCAGATATCTTTTTTGATAATTATGGGTTTCTTAAGTTACCCAATTTGTCAGATTTTAGTATGGTATCATCTTGCCCATTGAGTAGATCTATTATATGATATTGTATTATTATTGGTGATAATTTTATCTTATAAAAAAGTAAAAAATAAATAATAGTATTGAAATTCAGAGTTTAAGGTGATAATAATAGTTATTTGTAATATATTTTAAATCATAAATATTTTTTAGGAGACTATGTGTGTACTTTATATATTATTATTAATTACGATTGTTAGGTAACATAATTTATTGCCTCCAATTTAATGTTTCATGAGCGGATAAAATTTATAGAGGTAAATTATTTTTTTTAAATAGAGATGATTTATGATGTATCATTATTAAATTGGATCAGTTAACAAATATATTTATGTTCTTAAATTCAGTTCATTTTATTTTCTCTAAGTTTGGTGTATCAAATGTTTACACATCCATTTTTGGGAAAACAAAGAACTCAATCTTTGGAGTATTGCAGTATTTTTATTTTATTTTGTTATGTTATAGATGAAAACACTCAACCTTTGAGTTGCCCATATACTTTGTGTATATATATTGCTTAGATTTCCTATTTACATTTGAGAGTTTTGTATTACATTTCTCTTATATGGATTTATTGTTCTTCACAATTGTGTTGTTGGACTGGAAGGATGAAATACTACATATATAACTGCTGTAACTTACAAATTTCTGTTTCCAAATATATATTTGTACAATTATCTTTCATCCAAAACCAAGTTAAATAATATGTTAACTTGAATCTAACGTCATCATGCTCGTGTTCAAGTACTGAAATTTGCTTAGATATACAGATAGAAAGTCCATACTGTTAGGTCTGTACTAAAATTTATGGCATGTATTTGTGATTTTAATAATATTATTTCATTGTGTTAGACTTGATTGATCCCATAAATGACTGGTCAAATGTGGCAATGATATCTTTTGTTTTCTCATGTTCATGCTTCTCTACCAAAACTCAACTTGACTTGTTAATTTTCTATCTTTGTGTAATGCAGGCTGGCCTTTTTGTATATGATATCTTTTGGGTTTTCTTCACCCCGGTTATGGTCAGTGTTGCAAAATCTTTTGATGCTCCTATAAAGGTTAGTTATTTGAATTAGTCATTTGTGATCACAAATACTTTGAAGTCTGATTGTTTTTATTTGCAACCTGTCTAAACTAATATAGCCTAAACTAGCATTCTCCTAAACTAATACTTGATGGCTGTCTCAACTTTCAGCCATAAAATATTAACCATTATCTTTAATTAGTTGTCTTCCTAAATAAATTCTAGTTCAGAGAGGTTCTGTAACATATTTTTCATTTCTCATTTATTATTATTATTATTCTGCTTGACACCAATATCAATTCTCCTGTAGCTTTTGTTCCCAACAACAGATTCAACAAGGCCATTCTCTATGCTTGGACTTGGTGACATAGTAATCCCTGGTGTGTCCTATATTTCCAATGAATGATTTGGTTCATAAATTACTAGAATACTGAAGCTATAAGACCATATGTTCCTGCTGTTTGATGAGGGGAAATGTTTGTTTTTGAAATTTCAGTAATTAAACAATAATTCCATTAACAAAAAAAGATGTACTCGGTAAACAAGGCTCCCACCTAATGTGGGGTTTGGGCGACGTAAATATCTTAGCAAGTTGTTAAATTTTAAGACTAATTATAATGTAATAATACCTAATGAATAAATGTCATACAATCAATTTCTTAATTGATATGTGAAATTTATTCGGATAATTCACATGTTGGGCAATTTATCAAAAATATAAAATAAAATAAACACAATTAATTTTTCTTCAAATTGGTATGTAAAGATTCATGATTCCAAACTCAAAAGAGATAACGGTAAGTTGAGATATCTTTAAAATTTCTTATGAAGAAGTTTGTTGACTGTTTAATTGTCTGAATATATATAATGATAATGGACACATTTTAAATTTTTATCTCGAGAAAAAAAATTATCTTTTCTATATATTCCGTCCACTCATCACTCATGAAATATCAGAGTAAAAATTATATATCTCACTACTTGATTGTCACATTAAATTATAGTAAGAGAAAAAAATAAATATTTGATCTTATCAAAAAAAATGTCACATCTAAAGTATTTTATAAGTTATCATCACAATCATTGTGAATTTTATCTTTGTATTAAATTTTGAAATAATTACGTCTCTTATTTTTCTAGAAGACATGGTTGTCTTCAAAAAATTATAAAAAATTGGTATTGACCTCATGTCAGTCCATGTTGGTACACAAGTTGAATTTGAATACACAAGCAACTACTATTACTTGTGATCTCTAAAGAGTTTCAAGGTCCTAAAGACTTATATATCTTAGTATATTAAAAGATGTATCAATCTATTAAGGAAAATTTAAGAAATAATTAATTATACTAATTATATATGTTGTATATAGTCTAATCTTTATCTAGGTTAATCATTTTTTTATGTTTCTCCTATAAATAGTAGAGTCAACTAGAGAGGTTATATTTGAAATGAAGTCGGTCATTTATATTCAAATAATATATCCGAGTTACAAGTTTTTTATTTTGAAATTATATTTGAATGTATACATCGAGTTGAGTAATCTATAACTTGTTATCTTATATAATAAAAATGTCAGCCATATAGATAATTAACAAAATCATTCTATTATGAAATTTATTTTTGAAAAATAACAAAAAGTATATAACACACCTTATAATAAATTCAAGGTAATATAACCTATGAAAATTTTGTAAATTATATCTTCAGTGATTATTTCAGGTCATATAATATCTTTAGTAATCTATAAATATTATTTGACTGTATTACTCAAAATTTAGGTAACTTCTCCATATACTCTTCATTTTCAAGATCATTCCGAAGAAATGTATTCTTCACTTCTAGTTAGTATAATCTTCAACTATAAGATACTATAAGAGAAATAAATATTTTTATCAAGTTTATTTTGATCGGCAGAGAGAAAGTGTCATTGTAGTGCACACCAAGCATATGAGACTATGAGTGAATTATCTTGTTACAAGTTTCAATTTAAGATTATCTATCTTTTCAATTAGACATATCTTTATGGTGAAAACATTCCTATGACTGGGAGTTGACCTTCTTGAAAGTTATATTAGTTTCAAAATCTCATCAAACTAGAGAGCATATATCTTTCTATCATAACATACTATTATTTTAGTTGAAATAATATCTCAAATGTGACTTGACTATACTAGAATCATCAAGGGAAGTAATAAAAAAATAAAAAAAAATGAACACGAGAGTATGACAAAACATAAGAAATTTAGCCCCAAGTATAGCTCGTGTCCTTTTCAGAGAGTAATTAGAAGTCAAGATTAGAGAAATTGATTATATGATCATAAGACTCCCCAATAGGCTTCTTTATGATTTGAGCAGGCTCGATATAATTTTTTTTCCTAATATATATGTTAAATTTTATGTTGAGGTGTCAAATGAGCTGGGCGGCCCGGTCATGTCTAGAGGTGTCAAACGGGACGTGCCAGGCTGACCCGACCCATTTTTTTTAGGCTCGCCTATTGTTTTCGTGCTGGTCCAGGCACAACACGGTTTTGTGGGGTTCAGCCCGGCACGATCCGCCGGGTTTGGCCAGGTTGGGTGAACCCTAAATTAAAAAAAATTAGGGTTTCGGTGCTTCCGAAGCCCTAATTTAAAAAAATTAGTATTTGGGCGCGCTCGAAATCCTAATTTAAAAAAAATTGATTTCAACATGGTACCGTACCAACGGGCCACTGTACCGTATCTGGCCAGGCATGGCACGAGGCCCGGGCACGGGAAATTTTCGTGCCGGGCCGGCCTAGGCACGACGAATCATGCCGTGCCTCGTGCCGGGCCGGGCTGCCAGACCCGGTTGACACCTCTAGACATGATCCAGTTTAGCCGTGCCTGGCCAGGCTCGGCATGGTTTGGAATCATGCCTCGGTCTGGACCGAGTCGCCCCTTGGTGTGGTTCATGATGTGCTGGGCCAGCATGAGCCATACCTTTTTCTGGACCAGGCATGGCTCGTGTGGTTGGTTCGACAGCATGGTAAGCCGGCCTGGTAACCCATAGTTATATTTTTAAAAATAAAGTTGGAAAAACCAAGGTCTGACATTGTCTGACTCGGGAAGTCCAGGTTCAATCCGGCCTGAATCTAGTACGAGCCATGTCAGGTCGCTAGTTCTCAAGCAGCACGGCACGGTGGCTAGATTGCCACCAAAAAATTTGCTGGGCTGGCATGATCTGACTTATTTGACACCTCTAGTTTTAGGTATTCAAGTTTCTTAGTTATTAATTCAATGTGAGATTGTACAAAGGAAGTCTCTTTTTGGGTTTTAGTATCTAAAATGGTTAGAGGTGTTAAACGGGTAATACCGTGCCAATACAACTCATTTTTGTGTGGCTTAGCTTTGTCACCATTTCGTGTCGGGCACAATATGACTGTCAAAGAATCAGGTTAGACATGACTTATTTGACTTGTAATAGTGCTAAGTCGAGTTGGGCTAGAGGTGTCAACTAGTCTGGCTTGGCCCGACCCTTTTATTTTTGAGCCTAACCAGCTAGCGTGCCTTGCCGGGCACGACACGCTATAGTACCGTCATGCCTAGCATCGCACTGTTCCTTGGAGGGAAGGCCCGACATGGCCCGTGGCCCAAAATTTGCTTGGATTCGGGCTGGTTCGGGTTCGGTTGGGCATTTTTTAGGGATTTAGGATTTTGGGTGCTGCGTCGTCGTCGCCCGTTGGGCGTGCCGAGCTGTCGCCTGTTAGGCGTTGTTGTGTTGTCTCCCCGTTGGGCGTTCGCTCGATTCGTGGTCACTCATGCCATGCCCACATGCTAGGTGCCTGTGCCGTGCCTGACAAAGCATGTGTGCTGAAAACCTTTGGCACCGCTCAACATGATTCTTGCCAAGGGTTCGCTCGGCATGAGCCCGAGCATGATACTGTAATGTGTTGTGCTGGGCTTCGGGCAGGGCCTGGGCCACCTGGCCTATATGAAACCTCTATGTTGGGTAATGCAAGTTTTTGGGCAGAAATCTAATTAAACTATTCTAAAATTTTAATTTTTTATATTATTATTTATTAAAAATATTATATTTAAATGAATATAAATGAAAATATGGAATAGACACTTAAATAGAAATTTTGACATTTGCCTCAAATAAAAAATAATTATTTAATGAAATAAAATCCAATTCATTTCATAAACAAAAATAGAATATGATACATCATATTTATATATTTTTAACATATGATGAAACATAACTCAAGAGGATAAGTGCAAAATAACAAAATTGGTCGAAACATAAAATCCATGATAATATAAGAGTCATCAATTGGTTTTATTATATGCTAGTGTAGATGCTGATGCAACTTATCATCAATATGTCACATTAATTTTTATTTGTCAGTAACTCTTACATATTATTTTGAATGTTTTAATTTTAAATTTTTTTAATTTATCATGCATGCAAGTGTCTATATTATCTAGTCTCAATATTAGTTTTTTTTTTCTGAAATAATAATGGTTGTCATACAAAAAAGACTCCTTTGTTATGCTAGAGACAAGATGAATCAATATATCACGTATCTAAGAAGCACGGATACATGAATACAACATGATGAGATACAAGGAACGGTAAATTTTAAAAATTAGGATATGGATATGGCTTAGACACGATATGATTAAATAAAATAAAAATAAAAATAAAATTTATAATTATTTTTATAAATATTAGGTATTTTATAAAATAAAATAATATTTATAATTATTTTTATAAATATTATTATTTTATAAAAATTAAAATAATAAAAATAATTTTCTCTATAAAATAAAATAATTATCTTTATCGAAATCCCCCCACCCACACACACACACACACACACATAGAATCAACAGTATAGTAGCCCCTCGTAATATACTAATGTTGTCATCGTTGTCGGTGACTTCTCTGTCGATAACGACATTGTCTAAATTGTGTCGCATGTTCAGTTGTGTCTAAATCATGTTTGAGCTGTGTCCGGCACGTATCCATAATTTTGACCTACTATTTGGTCAATGATACTCCACGTGTCATATTGAACACATATTCGATGTGTGTCTAACATGTATCCGCATATCCAATACATGGATACTCCATACCATTGTTGTATCCATGTTTTTTTGTCACGTACTATCTTAGATAACATGAGATATGAATTTGTACAATTTCTAAAAAAGATAAATTTTTTAAGTTTTATTATCATCCTTTGATAGGATGAAATATTAATTGATATCTAAAAATCAAGATAACTTACTCCTATTTGATGTATCATTCCATCATTTGTTCATGGCTAACAGAATGAAAAAGTTATCTTCGAATTCATTATTTATGTTCGTACTTATAGTTTGACTATAATTATCATATTCAATGTCATAATATATAAATAAGTTAGTTATTATTTTATAAATTAAACTTTTAGATTGATATTATTGGTTCATACACATGGATTTATATATATATATATTAAAATATTTTAAAATCTTTTTACCTTAATCTTATGTTCCTCACACTTATCAATTAATAAAAAGATGAAATAGAAGTCTGATATTTTAAATATTTGATTTTTATTTTAACAGTTATGATACTAAATATAGAGCTACTTTTATACTTGTTAAATATGTTATTAATATAGTATATGCACCTAAATGCAATGTAAATAGTGAAAGTATATACAAATGAATATATATTAGTTGTATCATAAAAATTTTTTAGGAATTTCATAAAAAAAATTTTATTATTCAGTCATATATTATCAATAATAAGTTCGTTAATATTATTATTGTTGTAGTCAGATATTACGTGTTGATTGTCAATACATGACTCAAATATCAAATAAATATAATTCTGACTGTGTCTCACATTCATTTGGATTTTTTTTCTTTTTAATCCTACTAACAAAAAGAGATTACTAAACATATATGTTTTGTGGAATATTATAAGAAATTGTAATAAATTTTTTATTTTTTCTAATATGTGATAAATAATTTTTATTCTCATTTATGCTATTAGATTAATCACGTGTTATATATTCTCAACTTGAAAATGTTACCTAGCAACATATCTCTAATAGTTATAATAAATATACTAATGATCACTTTATTATTAAAAAAATTATCAAAAATAATACAAATTATTATATTCTGAATGTTATATTTTTGAAAGATCCTTGTGATTCATTCATATATGGTAGGATCATCATGATGATTGATAATCTCATGATTCTTAATATTTTTTATTAAGTCTTTATTTTGAATCTACATAGTGAGCAGTATGATATGTGAATAATGTATTGTCATGACTAGTCTAGATATCAGACTTCAAAGATATCATGATACTATATTTTTTAAATTCATTAGTTATTAATTATTTTTTTAACTTATAATATTTTATCATATATTATTTCTATTTAAGACCTAAGAATCCTATGATAAGAAGATTGTAAGTTGGTTTGTATAATATTGTCTATCCTAGGATTTTCTAAAAATTTAATAGGAAAACTCATGATTATAATTAGTTTGACCATGGATTTATTCTCAAAATTATTGCGGTATATGGATAGTGTCAAAGAAGTTGAATTTGAATTAGATCCAACTTAAAAAATCTCACTGCTCAGTTGAGTTTTTTTGTAATCTAATGTACTATTATTTTATGGTGTATTAATCAACATGCTTCTTAAGGTGATCAATGCTACATGTACTTTTATATGTATATATCTTTTAATAATATATATATATAATGATGATTCTTCTTTAATATTTCTAGATTTTTTTTAAAGTCCATACTACTAAAGTTTATTTAATTTTTTATTTTTTAGGTGGCATATAAGTTTGGATCGAGATTATTGGAGAAAATTTAATTTTATTTTTGGATCTTTTGGTAGGATTATTATTGTTATTTAATATCTATGTTAAATTCATTATTGTTATATTCATGTGGTGATAATATACACAGAAGAACACATGTTCATCATATCATAAATTTTTTTAAAAAATTTCATAAAAAAATTATTCTTTCAGTTCAAATCGTCAATAATAAGCTTATCATTTTTATTATTGACATAATCAAATATCATGTGTTGTAATCAAAATATGACTCTAACATAAGGTAGATATAATTCTAATATTATTTCTCATTCATTTAGAATTATTTTTTTAGGCTCGTTGACATACATTCATTGTTAAACTTGTAGATTAATTACATGATACATATACCTAATACTAAAAGTTTACTTAACGATTTGTTTCTAATAATTATGACAAACCTATTAAAGGTGACAGCATTATTCAAAGTATTATCCAATATAATACTAAAATTTTTATTTTGAATGTTATAATTTTTAATTATTCTCGTTATACATTCATTTATGGTAGGATCATCACGAGGATAAAAAATTGCAGGAAATTCTAAAATTTTTTTATTAAGCTTTTACATATATTTCTTTATAGTAAGCTATAAGACAAGTAAATGATACAATTCTATTATATAATTTAAATTTTAAAATGATATCATTGTAACTAGTTCATATGCTAGATATTATAGATATCATTCTATTATATTATTTAAATTTATTAATTATTTATTATTTTATTAATTTATAATATTTTATTATGTCATTTCTATTAATATACATAGGAATTCTATGATAAACATATTGGAAATAAGTCTATATAATATTAAATACCATAAGCTCACCCAAAAATTTAATCGAAAAATTTATGATATTAATTAATTTGTTTATGTAATATCTCTCAATATTATTGTAGTAATTGAAGATGATCAATAAAGTTGAAGTTAATCCAATGCAATATATTTTTAGTACATTGATTGACATGCTTTTTATGGTGACTAATGCAATCACAACTCCTATATTTATATTTTTTTATAATATATATATCGTACTAATTTTTTTAGTATATATTAGAATTTTGTTTTTACTATATTAAAATAAGTTCAGATTATTAAATTTCACATAGTTTTATGTTTTTTAGTCAAATGAGCAGAGACCATTACAATAGATCCACTATTAGAGGTGTCAACTGAGCTGGACAGCTCGGGCAAGTTTTGCCGCACAACATGGTTCAGTTGTGCTTGGCTTGAAACATCAAAATCTAGAACTGTGCTTGGTCCTATGCCGTGTCGGGTGAATGGATCTTTAGTAATGGAACCAATATTAAACCCAATTAAAATTAAATTTTTTATTAATACTAATAGTATTATTATGCCATCCACTAATTCCATAACTATTGAATCTTTCTTTTAGGAAATACATTCACATAAATCTATGACTAATTCACTAATTTTACAATATGTAGTATATGAAGAAATGACTAAGTTCATCATAATATTTCTCAATAGACGATAACTATAAATATTAATGATTGTTTCAATAATTTTAATTATATATAAGTATGTGATTCACATATTTTTATTTTTGAAGTGGAGGTGGAGATGGAGGTCATATCTAATACACAATACTCTCGTTTAGCATAAAAATTGAAAAGATTGATATCATGATTATTTTATCTCTAAAATTTAGAGATTATATATGTTATCACTGTAAAACATGATCTACAATATATGCATATAGCACACAAATTTTATAAGTGATCATATATCTCAGTATTATTCTCATTCAAATATTTTTAATTTTATAGTTTTAATGAAGTAGTATATATTTGTATTTGTGTAATTACACACATTTTTTAAATATTATCTTATTATTACAAATCAGGCTTAAGAGCTTACATATAAAATTTTTAAGGAAAAAATAATTGAGTACAAGTGGATATTCATTATCAATATTACATCTAATGAAAAAATAAACCAATCGACAATTAGACTTATTGTAATTTTACCCTAATATATAAAGATTATTACAATATTTTCTTATTTGAGCATGAAAATTTCATTTAGCTTCTTTTTATATTACAAATTATCATTAAGAGATCAAGTATTTGATATACATGAAACACATATTTCTTTATGAAAATTTAGAGAATAAAATTTATATAAAGTAGCTATCATGTTTTATAATTTCAAGAATTATAAATTATATTTATAAATTGTTTAAGGCTCTATATAAGTTGACACAATCTCCTGAAATTTGATTTTTTAGATTCATTTCTATAAGTATGATTCAAATGATACATTTATTTTATTGTTGATTTATGTAAATGATTATATTATAATTTCTAGTGGATCATCCACTAGAAATGTCATTCGAGTATGAATGATTGAAGAATAATAATTTTTTGGAAAAAAAAAATATTCTAACAGATAATAATGTCGTCTTAGAAATTGACTTTTTTTAGAATTCAACACAATAAAAATATAATATAAAAAAAAAGCTCTAACTAATGACATACCCACAACCTTTTTGGTATCTATAAAATTAATTGGGGTAGTCCACAAACTAGATGTTTTCATCAAAGTATAAAAAAGAAAACAAAAATAAAAATCTTAACAATTTTGATATATATAAAATGCCCCTTCAAGGTTGCTTCAGGAAGGAGATGAGAGAGGGAGGAGAGAGAGAGAAACAAGAAAAAATAAAATGATTTTGATTAAAAGTGAAAAGTTAAGTTTTTGAATACACATAATTCTATTTCTATGTATATGGCTTGTGGCAACTAATATGGCAAATACTTTTACATAATAAAATTAATTTTAAAACTTAATTCATTATTTTAAGCTGATGCATACATATCACGAATCTCTAATTTGGAAGAAAGAAAAAAAAATATAGTCCTCTAAGAGTCTTCTTGAAGATGTTTGTAATTTGCTTGTTGGTAGTTATATAGGTTGTAATGATCAGATCGTTTTGTATCTTGCCCTAAATGAAGTAGCAATCAATATAATAATCTTCATCATTTCGTGGAACACTGGGTTGACAATAATGTATTTGACTGCTTGACTATCACAATAAAATATTATTAGTCTTTGAATTAGTAGATAAAACTCATCCAAAAAGTATTTGGTCTACTAAAACTCACAAATAACTGGCATCATAGCTATATATTTTGTCTTTGGACTGAATTTTAAAATAATTATTTATCTCTTGTTCTTCCAGTAAATAAAGATATCTATAAAAAAATACAAAAATATATGATAGATATCATTTTTGTTAATGATGTCTAAATGTGATCTTGTATCTTAGGGTTTTTTTCATATATCTGAGAATTCTAATTATTATATTGATATAAATTTATCTAGAAGAATTTAGAATATGATTAACTATATTGTTAATCTATGTATCAGTTTTAAGTACTATTAGATAATTTAATTTTTCTACAATTATCTTATATTTTATTTTTCTAATCATACTATTAGATATTTTCAGTTTTAGTTACAAATAAACTAGCATATGTAGTTAAATCTAAACTTGGATCGAATGGTGAGTCATTGTGTGTGCATCATAATAAATCGAAGTTAGATAAAATATTTAAGTATATCTTTTCTTATAAAGAAATAATATACCTTCTGAATATTCAATTTTAATATCTGAAAATATCTCAGACATATCAAACTTTTTGTATAAAATTCAGTTTGGAGAATTAATTTTAGTAAATTAATCTATGTATATCTAACTACTAATTTATATATTAGTTTTGGGATGAGATCTCAAGTATTATTTTATGTAATTGCATTCAAATTTTTTAATATAATCTTAGAGGTATCAAATGGGTTGATCAGACTTGGCATGACTCTTTTTTTGGTGGCCCAATTGGGCCATCGTGCCGGGATGGTCTGATACAGTAACCGTGTTGTGCCAGGCATGAAACATCTTGAGAAGTACTGATCCGACGTGGACTGCTCCTGACTCATATCCGGGTTGTGCCTGGACTTGCTGGGTTGTACCCGTGCCATTCACACGGGCCGTGCCTGGTCCGACACGAGGCATGGCTTGTGCCAACCCGGCACGACACGAATCGTGCCAAGGGTTGGCTTGGCCCAGTTTGCGGCACAGTTCCAAGACGTGTTGTGCCGGGCTGGGCACGACTGATCAGGGCCGGACCTCGAGATGGATTGAGCTGCCCGGCTTGTTTGACATCTTTATATAGTTTATCACTTTCTTGGATGATTGAGTGTCTTAGAAAAAGTATCTGGGGTCCTGCAACTATCAAGTAAGATTGAAAATTAGATAATGCAGTATCAAAATTTTTATAAAAATGACTTGAGATAAGAGATTTTGAGTAAAATACATCTTTAGTTTCTTCCATTATACAAATGGAAGGTCTAATTAGTTATTATAAGCTAATTAGCTAATAAATAAAAGACTCATTTGGAATAATTATTGACATATCCATCTAATTTATGTTTTTAGATTGTGATCATATAGTCACTCAATCCACTTCTTCCTCTCTTTGGGGAGACTCACATGTTGTTTTTAGTGGGACCCTCAAATTTAGCTCCTCTTTTTGGTGTTTTTCTCTATGAAAGGTGTTGGAACTCTTTTTAAAATTAGTTGTTTTAGATGTACCAGGCATAGGCATATGAGCATGGGTACCTATTACTCCTCTATGGAGAATAATAATTGGACATGGAAAAGAGTCTATTATTATAGTGTATAAATGATTATTCTTTTGGATTAAGTTCTTAAAATAAGATTAGTCCTCGAAGAAGGTAATATCAAAACTCGTAGCCATTCTCATAATCTATGATGAATAATATTTATATTTCTTTTGAGTATAAGAGTATCTAATGAAGATGTACTTGATGATACGTGTTGTCATCTTCTCTTTGCATGGAAAAAAGTTTTGAATAAAATAAACACTCGAATTTTGGTGGTAGTTAAATTTTTTTTGGTATACAAGCTCATATGAGATATAAAATGAGAGAATAAAAGATCACATTCAGTTGATTAGAAATTAAAGGTAATATTTTTTTTCTCAATAATGTCTAGGCACACTTCTTTGGAGTAAGAGCCTTCTAGTCCTCTTAACTAGTTATCAGTTCTTTCTCTGATCTATCTTATCCTATGTAAGAGTACTGACACATGACATTTAATAAACTTTCCCATGCTCCTTGAAGTAATAAAAAATAATAAAGAATTATATTTTAATGCACTATTACTCCTCGACATCTTAATGCTACATTCATTTTAAATTTTAATTTTTTTAATAAAATGTATTAAAAGGTTGAGTTTTTCTTAAATTATTACAATCATAGAAAAGGAGTACTATCATAAATACAATAAACAATATGTTGTAAATTATTATATGTAGTCATCATATAAGGTTACAAAATATCAGAGTGAATTAAATAAAATAAGTCATTCCTATTACTATTCTAACATATTGGATAAGAAAATATATATTTTTCTAGTTGACATATCACATAATTAATAAATATCACTTATCTATTATTTAGTTTTAAAATCTTTTGTTTATTCAGTGAATAATATCTAAATTGAGAGTGAATCATTAGTAAATCAATAGTAGATAAATATTTAGAATGAGTTATGTGAGTTGAGAATAATATATATAATTCATTTTACTCAATTCATGGAAGTTTATTTGCTTGGTCTTATGATTTTGCATAAAAACAATATCACAACCTTGATATTTCGTAAAATATTTAACATAAAATAAGTTATGACAAAATTTTGGTACATATAAGAAATGCATTAGAAATAAAGTATCATCGTTGATATTATTGTGCTTCTTGATTCATATAATGATATCATTAGATACAACAATATCAAAAATTTTCTATTTAACAAAAAAAGAATGGTTATTTGTTGTATGAGTATTCACTTTTCAATTTACTATTCAAAACTCTGAAATGAGGTGGTGAATAGAAAATATAATGGCTGTAAACTTGTCCAAGCTAGTAAAATGACTACTAATATGACCAAAAATACTTAAAGAACACTATTTTGTATAGTACTCTTAAGAAAGTATTGATGTAATATGAATATGATCATTTGACATATTTGTAGAAGAATCACCATGAAAATCTTTTGTACTTTGTTGTATAATATCTTAACCTTTAAAAAATTTGTCATAATTCATGTTGTAATATCCAACACATCTCTCAAGTGTGTCTCATGCTCCCACAAAAAGAATATGCCGGTGTTATTCTTTTCTCTCAGGATGCCTTTACTTAGTCTCGTAGCTCTTTTGTTGTCAATGTGTGACAAAGATGTCACGATATTATGACCAAATCTAAGTGGTTTTATACTAAATCTTAATTATTTTATCTCTTGGTTCCAATATACTTTCACACAAATTATAAAAAAAATAATAGGGTAAAATTTTTAAAAATTATGAATTTTATAGAATTTAAGCACGCACAAATAGTATTTTTGGCCAAAAAGAACATTGAAGTTTCTGTATCAGTGCCATTGAGTTGGTTGTTGTTTTGGTTGTCATTAGTTGTTGTCGTTGTTGGAAAACTAAAGACACTTGAAAACCCACACCGGAACCAATGTTGTTGCCTTAGCCACAATGGAAATCTAAAATTCCCATTATACATAGGTATTTAGCTCTATAGATGCCAACGCTACCATCGCCGCTTCGAACCACCATAAATTATTGGCATTTACAATTAGAGGTGTCAACCGGGCCGTGCCTTGGCCGGCCCGACATAGGAATTTCTCTTGCCCGGGCCTGGGTCCGTGCCGTACCCCACCATGGCACCAACCGTGCCCCACCATGACACCAACCGTGCCGTGTCATGCCGAGGCCAACCGGGCCTCGTGTCGTGCCTGGCCTGACACTATACCGTGGCCCATTGGTACGATACCTTGGCACGAGCCGAGAAACACCACTTTTTTATAAAATTAGGGTTTCGGCATTGCGGCGCGGCCGTAACCCTAATTTTTTTTTTAATTTAGGGGTTCGGCTGTGCTGCGGCGCGACGGCGTGTGCCTAAATCCTAATTTTTTTTAATTTAGGGTTCGGTCCGATCAGGCCGAACTCGGTGGATCGTGTTACAGGCCCGTGGTGGGCTGAACTCCACAAAACTGTGTTGGGCCAGACACGAAAGCACGGTCAGGTCTGAAAAAAATGGTTCGGATCGGCTCGGCACGTCCTGTTTGACACATCTATATTTACTATTGGAGGCACTACCAAATAGTGTGGTGTCATATGCATATGCCAAAATTAGAGGTGCCAATTGAGCCGGGCAGTCATGGCACAACCCATGGCACATGATTCAATCATACCCGGCATAGCATGACATAGTTTTGAATCATGGCTGGAAGTGATGTGAGTTGACCAGCATCATGGCTCAGGTTGTGGGCCAATCTTTTTGGCATGAGGTGTTGCACGGCACCACTCAACACGACAGCCCATGTGGGCTAGTTTTGGCCCTACTCGTCAAATCGGCTATTCTGACTTTTACCCAAGTTATTCTGGAATGACCTAGGATAGTCTGGCCTGATTTAGGCTAGCTTGGAATGAACCAGGATAACTTGGTCTGACCCAAGCTAGCTTGGCTTGCCCAGGCTTGGCGTGACTAGGGCATGACTCGACACGATCCACCCAAAAGCCCTGTCAACAGGTCGTTACGGACTTTCCTTTTAGAATTATGTTGGCACAACATGACCTATGATAAATAACTTGTTGTGCCGGACACGAAATGGTAGTCTTTGCGAGCCAAAAAAAATGGGCAGTGCTAGCATGCCATGACCTTTTTGACATGTCTATCTAAAATCTGTGACACCTTTCTGAAATATTACTTTCAATATCATATAAAATGCTTTTTAAGGGTTGCTTTGGGAAGATGAGAGAGGCAAAAGAGGAAAGTAAACAAGAAAAAATAGAATGATTTTTATTAAAAGTGAAAATAAAAATCATAAATTAGATGTTCTTATATACCTAGTTCTTAAATACCTAGTTCATGACAACTCATAAATTGGATGTTCTTAAATAATAAGAAACAAACTAAAAATTTAACAATATCCTTTTGAATATTTGTATAACCAGTGAAAATGTATTTGATAGCACATGATGCTATCCTATTCTTTATGAAAAGAGACCTCGAACAAAAAACATGTACCTAAAGATATGTGGTGGCTTGTAGTTAAAAAATTTTATGGATTGATAAGAATGATTAGAAAAGGTATATGGTTTAGGTACATTGTAAGATATTGGTTTGATTAAATAATCTGTCATCATATTCACATATGTAGCTACAAATTCTATTGGAGGCTACAAGCTCTGGTGGAGGTACTTCTATTGAAGTTATTGTATGTGTTTGATTGATTAAATAATAAGGTAAATGATTCGAAAGCAAGAAATAAAATGTTTGATTGTGCTGTCAAAATATTTTAATCATTTTAACTTAATGTTTATTCTTTCATTTGGGGCTACAAGCTTTAGTGGAGATAATTTTGTTGGAGGTACTTTTAATGTTTTAAATCTCTGTGATCCAATCTATACTCATAAGTCATAGACATGTTATGGATAATCAAATTCAATTATTTTATTTTGTTGAGTTTTGAATATATGATATTATTGTGACTAAACTAATATTATTGTATGAACCAAGCGGTATAATAATGTCAAAGTCTATCTACAGAATAATAATATTATTGTTTTTTTCATACGAGTTATTTTTGTTAGTTGTTTTGCTAAATAAAAATGTAATATTTTTTTTATGTTATGATTCAACATTGATGGACTATGCAAATGACATTCCTAGGAATTGAACAAAATGAATTATGTTTTTTTTTGTCTATCCACAGAATATCTAAAAATACATACTTACTATTTACCTACTTGTAATATTTTTTAAGTTTTGATATCTTTCATTTAGTAAGTTGAAGATAATAGAACCAAGTCTAAATGGAATGATTACTATTGAATGTGAAATATGTTTGTTAAGAAATTATATTAGAATTTTTAATATAACATATTAAGAGTGTATTAATATGGACTAATTCTATATGGTTCATTCAAGATATTTAAGATTTTTGTAGAAGTAGCGTACATGATTATTTGAAATATATAATTATAATATTTATTGATAATAATACTTGATATACATATTTATTTATTTTCTAAAGAAATAATTTTAAATTTTTTATTTTTATAAAATTTTTTTAAATGTTGAAAATATAAATTGGATGTAATATTAATATGTGATATTATTTTGAAATATATTTTATATTAATATTTTTGTTTTTAAAGAAGCATTGAATGATTTATCAGGTATTTTGTATTAATATTTTTGTACAAAATGAGATAATTAAAAGAAATAATATATTTTTATTTGAAATAATTAGGATATATTTTTTACATACAAGTATTTTTAGATATTTATTTGGGAAGAAATGTTATTAATTACTAATTTTTTGATGAATTGGATATTATTTATTTTTTAGGTCGGATCTCATATGAGTTTATATATTTAGGTGATGTTATTTAATTATTAATTTAAATTTTGTGATATATTTATTTTGTTTAGAATCTTTTTTTATATAGAGAAAAGAAAGCAACATGTATCAGTAAGTATGCATTTCTTATGTATTATAGTACCCAGAAGAAATATAAATATTACTTAACAAAGATTAAGAGGGTTATTATGATTGTGGATGTAATATTTTGAGAATATATTTGTTTTTGAAGACTCAAATAAAGAAGATGCATATTTAGATATTATGCTGATAATTTATATATATTTTGCTAGATTTAGTTGTTACTCCTCACAAAGTGACATCAATTTGTAATACTTGCTAATGTCACAATAATTAGTATTGAAGAGAGTGGTGAGATATTTCATGTTGTCTCATTGGATCACAATTTTGTTGAAGCTTCTGGTGACGTGGGCGAGGAGGAGACTTCTAGTGAGAGTCTCTCATAAGATATGAGGTGTAAGTCTTTTTAGGAGGAGATTAAGATTGAGATACTTGATGATCTTTATCTAAAGTTATATATTAGTTGAATATGGTATCATATTTGTCACTAGAGTTATCTGTTATGTTTGTTGATCTAGTTCAAAGTATCAATTTAGTATTTTTGATTATTTTTGTAAGGAATCAACAATGTATTTTCTATCTAGTATTATTTCTTATAATATCATTTATCTTTTATTTTGATATAATATATTTTATTTTTTATTTTTTTTTATAATTAAATATTTCGGATATTTTCTTTGATATATCTAATTATCCAAGATGTTGAGATACTATGTTGGATAAATTAAATATAATTATCTTCAACAATACACGATATCTTATTATGTGGTTTTTAGGTAAGTTTGTAGTGAGGTGTACTTTGGTATGTTTTATAAAGATTGGATCTGAAAGTAAAATTATTTAGTTTAGTGTTTGATATGTAGCAGGTTATTATATTTTGTTATTAATTCTCATAGAAAACTATTTATTAATTAGATATGAGGAATATTTTTATTTACAACAACTTAGACAATGAGATATTTATGTAGCTACCATTATCCCTCACAATCTAAGGGAGCACAAGTATGATTTGTAGATTGTGATGACTTCTTATGGCTTAAAGTAATTTTATAGAGCATGGTTCAATCAATTATTTTTTGTAATTATTATTTTTGGTCTTAGGAGATATATATCAATTTATTCTTATTTTTACTAATATGATTTATGGAATTATAAGTGATGTTCGTATTATGTGTTAGTATTTTTTTTATTGATAATAATTAGTTAGGATGTGTGCCAATTGATCTACTACTTGATCTGAATATAAATTTGTTTATTTGTATCAATACTTTGACTCATTTTTTTAGTTATAAGCGAATCATAGAAAAATTAAACTACTTACTAGTTAATAGTATAATTAGTCATTTGTGTTATTAGTATAATTAGTTATTATTTTGAATTTCCTAAACAAATTCATATATTTATAATTTTTTGATTTTTTCGATATGTGAAATTTTTGTTATACATCATGAGCATGTTGGGTAGAGGTTTACTTAGATTTTTACTGGGCTTTTGCGACCATAAAAAAAGAAATTTGCCATACGTTTTTTGTGATATTCTTCACTCCTAATAAAATAAATAGTTGGTTGTTATTTCAAATCGAGTATAGATGTAAATGTAGAGTACAATGATATGCCGTTTATTATTTGTATGTTTTAGTGATTTAATTAATTTTTTGTTGTTATACTTCCAATTTTGTTGTTGATTATATTTTATTGTGATAGTTAGACAATTCAACATATTATTATTAATTTGGTATTTCATGAATAAAAAAAAATCAAACTGAGTTAGATTATCTTTTCTTGCGTAAAAATGTTTAGGATTATTCTACAGTCACAACCTATGTGCTTATCAATGATTAGATTGTAAATATCTTTACGAATGTGCTTGAAGTGTTACAAATAATTTGTTATACTGAGTAGCATATTTATGATATGTATATACTAGTTTGAAGGTACATTGCAATGTTTTACTTTTTTTTTTATTTAAATTTTTTTTTAATTGGATACGAACACCTAACATGTGGACTGTCCAATCCAACCATATATTATGACTTTTTTGAATATGTTTTCATGGCTGTGAATAAAATCTGTTTTTTGACCAAACATTAAAATTTTTGTTTTTTCAACTTAACTAATTAATATCATGTTTTGAGAAAGTTTTAGAATATAAAGAATATAAAATAACATAATATAATTGATTTTGATGTTATCATAGTTTCTAAGCCCTAGTGCTAATGAAATAAATAACTACTGTAATTTCAAATACTATAGAAACTGAAAGATGGAAAATAAGGAATATTTTTGATTTTGACTCGATGGGGGTAAAACTACTCAGGAGTCTGAGAAAGCAATAGAAGGAATAAATTATAGTAAGTGATCATTCAAAAATTTTTCTAACTTTTCTGGAAAGCAGTATGATATATGTATATATCATTAAGAATTATAATGATATTTATGGATGCATGCTATGAGGGTTCATGCTTTGGTCTCGAGCATGTTCATTCTTTCTGTGATGAAAATATATCATATAGGCTCTGCTATAGTAGGAAACTATGTGTCTTATTGTCTACCACAAGTAGCCAAAGTCTGATTTACCTTCTAATAAGTCTCTGCTGGAGTAGAACGTTCTCACTCACGAATAATCTATGCTTTTAAAATTATCTTTCTCTAAGATTGAAATAAATAAAATATTTATTAAATTAATCCATATTTCTTGTAAGTAGTCTCAATACCTAAAATTAGTCTGCCCCTAAAAATAAATATTTTTAGGGCATGCTTTTCAGGAGCCTAAGGCTAGGCAATCCTCGCCTTAGGTGTGATTTAGTAGTTCAGAAGCGTTTATACAACTAGTTTTTAAAATAAATATTTTTTTAAATAAGGTTACCATAGAGTTTCTTAGAATACTTTTTTTTAAACCACTTTTACTAATATTGATAAAAAATAATGTAATTATCTCAAATTGTTCTTCTTATATAATCTTTTGATCCTTTTTTATTTGTTTAACAATCACATATTTTCAAAGGATATTAAGGAAATATAAGATGGATAACAATCACATATTTATCTTTGTTATTTTTATTGGCATTGATTCAACTTTGAATTAGTGTTTGGATTTTTAATCTTTTGCCTCAAAGATGAATTAAGATGGAACATGTCCAATGGAAAAAAAGCCAAGTGAAATATAAGATGCTGATTAAAATATAAATTGTTATCTAATACAAATAATGTTAATTTTATTTTATGTATATTTCTAAAAAATTCTTCAAAAGAGATTTTTATAGTTGAAAATAATATCTAGTTGGAGGAATATGTTATTATCTTTTGAATTAATAATTGGGAGATCTATTTAAAAAAATTGAATAAATATATATATTTAAGACTAATATATGCTTATTAAGTATACTTTTAATTAATAATCATTTATAAAAAAAAAAAGATAAAGTAGTTTATGCTTATGTGGTTTTGTCTAAGCATGATAAGTTTTGGGTTTAGTACAAGTCAAACCCAGTCTCCTTAATTTTTAAAGATAAATTTGTCGAGATCTTAACCCCTATCAAATTTCACCCTAATCAAGAGTATGTATACTATATATGACCTTTAGTTTATGTCTAGGTGTGCCTATGTGCCTAGGGCATACCTTAGACTGTTAGATGAGATGTAGGAGCCTGATGTAAGCTGTGTTTAGCACTTTCTAAAACAATTTTTCACGAGTTTACCTTGTTAGATTTTATAGTTTGGCTTCTTTTATTTTGCTTAAATATAATTATTGATTATTTTTATTAGACAATATTAGATAATAGAGTTATTATTCTTGTTGTTTATAAGGATGATATTATTGTTAATACAGATGAGATAATAATTACTCAATTCAATTTTTTAAAATGAAAGATATCAATGGATTTAGATAGTTACTCATTGTCGATATTGTACAATATCATAGATAAATAATTTTATTCTGATAGAAATATATATTAGATATAATTATAATTGATATTTTTCTTGATTCTAATAAATATAAAAGAATTATAAAAAAAAATTAACAGCTTAATGGTTATTAGACTTGACATATCATTTACTAGTAGTATAGTTCATTATTTTATAAATTATTTTTAACAAATACATATGATTGTTGTTTGCATTACTCTGATATATTAAAAATCTTTAAGGCTTGTTATTTTTTTCTTAACTATTTTCTAGTATTCAAAGTATAGTTAGCTACTAATTTATGCGAATAATTAATCTAATACATATTATTCTATTTTTCTTTAATGCAACATTACGAGTCATGGGAAGCAGACATATAGATGGAAGTATTATCTATATATCGAATTAGTTGAGGTGCATGAAAGGTTGCCTAGATGTCTAAGAATCTTCTAGAAGCATGGAATCAATTCTTAGAAGTATCTTTGATACCATATCATCCACACACACACACACACACATGGGCTATTGGTTATTCTTACATTCTTTTTAGTTCATACGCATTGATCATCACCTTGAAATAAGTCCAGACAAGCATATTCATCTATAATTTAGAAATTAGATTTGGATCCATGATCACCACACGAAAAAATCACAATCTTGAGGATTATAATAACACTTTTTTTTTTTTTTTGATAAACGTGGGTATCTTGGCTAGTTTGTATACACATCCCAATTATCAATTATTCTTATGGGAAGCAGACATTTTCCTTGCCTCCGCCAGCCCCCCCCTCCCCCCCCCCCCCAAGGTACATTATGATGAAATAAATCTTTCAAGTATGATAGATTTGGGATGCAAACCCAAGATATTTTTATATTTAGACTCTTAATTAATATTCATATAGTATTACCTAGTTATTACGCATTGATATTAATTATTAAGTCATGAATTAACAACACTTTTAGTTTAGTTAATCTTGCAACTATTTAAGTTCTTGCACAATGATCATAATTATTGATAAAAAATATATATATTTTTGACGAGCCAACTATTTGGATTCGCCTCCTAGTTTCATATCCAAAAATATTTTTCATAGTGTGAACTGTAATCTTGAATTTGCCTTTGTCATTTGAACCAAGATGTGAGTGAGAGTCATCACACTTTTTTTTTTTTTTGAAATCATAGTGTCTAGGCTACCTTACATGTGCCTCGACTAATTTGATATATAGATAATGCTACCTCCTAGTCACATCAATATAATTCTGAACAGAACATTGTAATCGATTGCTTAGAATCACATGGATACATTTGGAAGATTGATTGAAGGTTCTTCTCTTGTTAGATTAGTTAAGGAAAAAAATAAAAAATGGGATCCATCTGTTTTTTTTTTGTTCTTGATTGTGAGGGGTAACATGATTGAATACCAAGAAAAATCTTTAGTGTTGGAGAAAAAAAATAGTTTTCATGTAATATGTTAGGATAATATAAAAAAAAATGTATGTAGAATTAATAACTAGGATACATAAAATAAATGGTGGCATGAAAAAAATTTCTTTTTTCATTTGGGTTACATGAAATATTTGTTGAGGTCATATATTTGTTTATCTTGGTGATTGATGATCTAATAAAAATTAAAAAGTGTTGGGTTTATATTTTTTGGTGCTAATTTTTATATTTTTGAGGTTATCCGTTATCGTTTAGATTGGCAGGTCTTGATCTTAACTTTATAAAATTAATGGGAACTGATTTAAAATTCGTAAAATTAATAGAAAATGATAGATAAAAATTAAATGGCAAAAATACCCTTTAATATAATATTTAATTATTGTTTTTTGATTGTGGACGACAATAATATTTTTTTTTTGGAAAGTATTTTCTTTTCTCTTTTTTTTTTCTCTTTCTCGCTCTCCCTATATTTCTAACATTAATTAGACTGAAAGTCATACTTAAATATTTCTTTTTTCTTTCTCATCTCTTTTTCTTCTTCTTCCCCCCTCTCTCGCCCTCTCTTTTTCATACCATCCTTATTACACATAAAAGCAACAAAGCAAACTCATATCATTCATTCATTCATTCATCTGTTTGTTCAACTGTCTGATAGTTTTACTAGTGTGATGAGGTTATGCAGCAGAGGGTATTTTAGTCATTTTTATAATGTTGATCATTAATGTCGAGGTAGAACCTAGTAGGGGGAGTTTTTTTTTTTTCCTTCTGTCACAGGTGTTGTATATGATGCTGGTTTGGGATTGAACTTGCAAACTCACAGCCCCAAAAATGCTATTTTTAGTTCTCTTTATTTGTTTCTTTTCCAAGCATAGCTATAGCCCCAGGCGTATCTCTCCTCATATGACAGATTACTGACTGTTAATAATTGTTCAATATTTTCGTTTCAGGAATTTTTGTAGCTCTAGCTTTGAGATTTGATGCTTCCAGGGGGAAGGACTGCCAGTACTTCACAAGTGCTTTTGTTGGATATGCAGTGGGTTTAATCCTCACGATTGCAGTGATGAATTGGTTTCAAGCTGCTCAGGTAACTCCTGCACTGTTTCTCTTTTGTTAAAAGCGAAGTCATTGAATCGTGGCTCCGACATTTTCTTAGTCATTGTGTCTTCTCCCTGCAGCCAGCACTTCTGTATATTGTGCCTGCCGTGATAGGATTCTTAGCTGCTCATGTCATTTGGAACCAGGAAGTCAAACTGGTTTGTCTGAGCCCCCCCCCCCCCCCTTCTCTTGCATATCGTTCATCTTCTGTTGGCCGTCCAAAATTGTGTTCCTCATCGTAACCATTCTAATTTTTAAATTTCCTAGGAACACTCCTTTCCTAACTAGACCTAGTTGTAGCCTAATCAACCCTAGTTGTAGACTGTGAGTCAGGTCTGATGGGTGAGTTTGCTGTGGCCATATCCAATCCAACTCGACATGACCCAGTTTGCCCACCTCCCGGCTCAGCACGGTGGCCCATTTAGGACCTACATGAGACATGGCCCATTCGACACCTCTATTCAAACCACAAGAAAACTGCTAAATCATCATCAAAGCACATTACTAATATCATGATTAGTCACACAAACACAAATCATGTATGTGCAACTTGCGACCTTTGGATTGTGAGTTCGAACCCCACTAGCTACTCTTTATGGCTGGGATGGGGTTGCTTGCCTTTCCTTTGGGCCCAGACGGTTGGCCCCACCGGACCTTGGTTTCTATGTTGTAATTGTTCCATTAACATGGCAAGTTGTGGTTTTGATGTGCAGTTGATGGAGTTTGATGAATCGAAAATCACAACAACAACAACAACAACTACTACTACCACTGATTCTACTATTACAGATGGAGTAGATGGCAATCCTGGTAGAAAAAAGGAAGAATGAATTTGTTTATGGCAGGAAGCAGATGGGGATGCAAGTTACGTAGTTGATACTTATAAATTATGCAGTTTGGTCAAGATTCAATTAATTTTGCTGCTTGTCTTTTATGAGGCATCCAATAAAATTGGAACAAAATTAATTTTGCAGCTCATGTGAGGAAAATGGCCCCACAAAAACTTGGGGTAAAGCTGTTTAGACTTGCTGTGGAATGCATGATGAAATGGTAATCACAAAGGGTGGAAACTGATTCCCTGAAATTTTGGAAAATTAAAAATAAATAAATTGCTTTGTAGATAATGGCATGCTGTATCATTTTTTACTTGTTTAAAAAGTTGTTTATGATCTTATCGTAAGCTTAAAAAATAGAAATAGTTATGGTGATTGTTTTAAAAATATATCATGCTTGTTTTGAGATCACCTTTTTATTGTTTTCTTGCAATTATATATATATAAATTTGATTTTGATTTTAAGTGAAGATTAAAACTAGAAAATTTTATTCAAGATTAATGATATTGTGAGTTGATCGTGGTCTTGCAAGCTTCTGTGTAAATTAGGGAACCCTAATTTAATTTTTTTTTTTCAATTTTTTCTATTATTTGGCAATCATGAGCATCCTCGTGTCATATTTGGTACCCTGGCAACAACCTTTTGAAAATCTTATCAAATTGCCCCAAAATGTATAGAAAATTTAACGAAACAACTTGGATGTAAAGAATGTCAGCATATTTCATTCATATTTTTTTATGTTGTATAACAGTAGGAAGGTAATACATGGAGACGGAGTGGGAGAGGGGGAGGGGGAGGGGGAGGGGGAGTGTGAGGGGGAGGGGGCCCATGGAAAGTCACATATATGATACCATGCGTAGCCTGAGTGAGAGGAAGGAAACAATAATGGCCTTTATGAGTGTCAAGCTAACCCACAAATGCACAACATAATGCATAAGTATCAAGCTTCCTTAGTTGATGTGGATACTCATAAACATTAGAAACACAACCGCATACCTGTACTTCGAGATTTGGTGTGGATAACGTACTTTTTTTTTTTTTGTAAATATCTAAGATGAAGTAAATATCTAAAATGAAGTTTGATACTTAAGATTGATAGATGATATCCTATATATAAGATTACTTTTTTTTGTCGTAACCGAACATGAACATATTGATAGAATAGCTTAAATTTAGTATTAACATTACTTTTCTATATTAAGGGAAATACTTAAGTCATCTAGATGCAATTATCAATAAATATCACTAGCCACTTAAAACCACTAATTGTGGGAACTTGTTATGGTCGCCAAATATTGGAATGATAATCATAAATGACATTGATCTTTTTTTCAATCATTATTGGAAAGAAATATAATATATTTTTTTTCATAATGCAAGTCTAATTCAACAAATTGCGAAGAAAAAATTAGAAATACTTTTTAAAATAACCAGAAGAATCATGCCCTAATTATTTATGCGATGAATGATTTTTTTTTTCATTCTAGTAGACTCATCTCCTCCCATAAGGTTTGTTTCACTCAATCTCTTATTGTTATCTTGTGTCAAATTCTGATAATACAACTTCCTCATCTTTGTGTCTCATCCAATCATACACTGGTGAGAAGATCTTAAAATAGACATTCAAAAGGCTAAAAACATAGAACATTTAAGAGAATCAATGATTTGATGAATAGATAATAAGTCACTGTTGAATGAAGGGATTGCTAAGATATGATCAAAACTTAATGAGGATATAAAAGATAAAGGCCCTTATCCTATAAACTGGGAGGTGGTTCTATTGGCACTTAATATATGTCTAGTTTGATGGTTTGGTAGAGTGCAACCCAGTAAAATAAGATGTTATGTGATCAAGTGAAGGTATTCAAGATATGTCTTATATGACCAATTCCTTGGAGCTAGATGCACTTGAGCTTCTATTCTTGTGCCCTTTGTGAAATCATCCTTTTGGATAAGTAACGATCTCATAACTACCCTTAATTATGTAGTTATCTAAACTTCTTTTGGTATTCATTTCATTAAAGGTCAAGATTGTTTGGTCCTCTTAGTAGAAGTCAAGGCTTTGTCTTCATAAGTTAAACCAACTATGAACATGGTTCCTTATCAGTTACTCTCTGTATTAATATGTGCTTATCATATGCTACCTCAAGTTTGAGTTTAATTAATTGATTAAGTTCCTGAAAAATCTTTGTGAGTTGACTATCATATTTGGCAACTAATTTATAAGTCTACTACATTATGAATGACCTTGTGTGAAGGTCATAAATCTTGTTTTCATTAGTACTATTTGAATTGGTTTTCTTATTTGTATCTCAAACTTGCTTTGGTGAGCGATAATGAATAAATTATTTGGCCTAATTAGGCTACTTGATGTTGGAGAATCAACTCTTAACTTGGACTTAGATTCAGCTAAGTAATTAAAAATATTTAATTCAAGCAACTAAAGATACAAAATGAATTAATGAATACAAAAAAAATTCTAGTAATTAACAAAAAGAACAATTAAGCTAATGAAGAGTTAAGAAAGTAACAAATCTATAATGAATTATACTAGAATTGATGAATTCTTTCAATTATTTTTTCTATGATATTAGCAAATATTTCTCAGTAAACTTGACTTCAAATCTAACATACAATTTTTCCATAACTAATATCTTTTAAAATTATTCATCTAGATTTAACATATTCTTATGCTAATCTAGTAAAAAAAATACTTATTAAAGCACAAGTGCTTTAAGTTGTACAAAGAAAATAATATATTCCAATATTATTTAAAAATCAATAATCTCAACCTTTCCAGAAATAGGATAATTAAATAATCATCATCCAATTTTGATATGTTAATCTTCAGCTTTCTAGAATTAATATTAATGTTATAGTTTACTAATATTGGCCAACAAACATAAAAAATAAACAATAAAAATAATTCAATAGACATGGGAAATTTTTTCAAAGGATAACTTTAAAAATGTATCATAACTTGAAGTTTAAACTGGTTCCGTTGTAAACAAAATCACCTCATAATTAGAAAACCAAATGTGCTCTTTTTGTTATGTTACATTCCATCAAGCATCTCTTTTTTTTTTTGTAAACTTCTTGTATGTTCTTCATGTTTCCTTCCTCTACAAGTGTGTTTTTTTTCTTCTTGTAATCTCCATGCAAGAGCTCCCTTTCATTTTTTCCTTAATTTGTTGGGGGGAATATGTTTTGGGATGCCCCCCCAGAAAAATTTAAGAATTCTAAACTTATATTTTAAAGTTTCAAAACAAGTCACCAAAAATTTTACTCTATTACGTTTATACTAAACTACCCTCTCCCTCTCCCATTGGCCCTCTCCCTCTCCCATCAAGCTCGACCATGAGCTCCATCGATCTCCCAGAGCTCGTGGTCGTGCTCCTGGAGCTAGACCGAGAGTTCCTTCGAACTCCAGGAGCTTGGAGTCATCCTCCATCGAGCCCTAGAGCTCGAACAACAAGCTCGACGGAGCTCTCGGTCGAGCTCCTTCGAGCTCCAGGGGCTCGACCGAGAGTTCCGTCGAGCTCGACCGAGAGCTTCGTCGAGCTTCTAGAGCTCGACCGAGAGCTTCGCTGAGTTCTTGAAGCTCGAATACGAGTTCCTTCGAGCTCGACCGAGAGCTCCATCGAACTCCTAGAGCTCAAAGATGAGCTTGATGGAGCTCTCGGCCGAGCTCTAGGAGCTCGGCTTCGAGCTATTTCGAGCTCCAGCACTCGACTGAGAGCAACGTCGAGTTCCTGGAGCTCGAACGACAAGCTCAATGGAGCTCTCGGTCGAGCTCCTGGAGCTTGGGGTCGAGCTCCTTCGAGCTCCAGGAGCTTGACGACGAGCTCGATGGAGCTCTCGGTTGAGCTCCTTCGAGCTAAAGGAGCTCACCTGAGATCAACGTCGAGCTCATGGAGCTCGATGATGAGTTTGAAGGAGCTCGTAGTCGAGCTCTAGGAGCTCGTAGTCGAGCTCTAGGAGCTCGTAGTCGAGCTCTAGGAGCTCGTAGTCGAGCTCTAGGAGCTCGTAGTCGAGCTCTAGGAGCTCGACCGAGAGCTCCGTCAAGCCCCTGGAGCTCGATGACGAGCACGATGGAGTTCTCGGTCGAGCTCCTTCGAGTTCTAGTAGCTCGACTAAAATTAACGTCAAGCTCATGGAGCTCGATGACGAGTTTGATGGAGCTCTCGGTCGAGCTCCAGGAGCTCCGCATTGAGCTCCTTTGAGCTCCAGGAGCTCGAGTGAGATCAACGCCTAGCTCCAGAAACTTGACGACGAGCTTGATGAAACTCTCGGTCGAGTTTCTTCGAGCTCCATTAGCTCGACCGAAAGCTCGACGATGACTCCTCGAAGGAGCTTGTGGAGACGGGCGAGGGGGAGAGGGGTGGGGAGAGAAGGGTGAGAGGTGAGGGAGATGGGCTAGGGGAGACAGTCGAGGGCGTGGGCTAGGGGGTGGGCGAGGGTGGGCGAGGGCGTGTGCTAGGGCATGGGAGAGAATGTGGGTGAGGGCGAGGGGCGAGTGCGAGGCCGTGGGTGAGGGGCAAGTGAGAGGGCGTAGGTGAAGGGCGAGTGAGAGGGCGTGGGCGAGGGGAGAAAGCATGGATGAGGGTAGTTTAAGACTTGCGAAATTGAGTGCACTTATTTTTAATTTATTTTTAGTTTTGTTACTTTTTTTTAAAATATCAAAATTTTAGTTTCTAAATTTAAAAATTATTGGGAAACTCCCCAAAACATAATTCTATCTAATTTGTTCATCTATCATCATGATGCCTCTGCATTTGTTTTTTCTTTCAAAAACACTCTATAGCTTCTCATGATTTCCACTTTTGTATTATTGTAATTTCCACTCAAAATCCTTCACATGAAAACTCTCCATGTGGTAACTTTTCGTAATTCTTTTCTACATGTTTTTTTGTTTTCTTTTTAAAACAACTTCTTAACTTCTCATCCTCCCATTGTTTTGGTTATATGCTAATATATATATATATATATATTTGTATTTAGTTGTATTTCTTTGCTTATATTTTGAATGTAAGCCACACATATATAACTATCATTCCACAAGCTAGCTTTAATTTTTAATAGTTTTATTTCTACAAAAAATTAATTCAGATACATTATTTTTCCTTAATTAGGAAACTAAAGTATGAAAATATATATCGATAAACCTTAAAAATAAAAATTTTCTTTTCTATTTATTGAAATTAAGCTAGAAAGAAAAGAAAATAACTTGAGTTTCCTAGAGTTATCACCCTCTCAAATTTAAACTATTATTTATTCTCGAGTAATGAAAAATAACTTGCAAACTATACACAAGTGATGTTGATTAAAGCCAATTAGTAGCATGAACATTAGATTCTTGGCCCTCGGAGTTGCTTCCTTCCATGTTACATTACAATTTTTATTTATCAACTTATTTCCAACTGTAACTCTTACCCAATGTACAAGAGTTATCAAACCTAATGTGTGTGTGCGTGTGTGTAACAAAATTAAAAACTTTTCATTAACCTTAGATATAATAAACCAAGTTTATAAAACCTAATGAATGATCTCATAAGTTGTTTTATTAAAGCTATACACCTACACAAGTATGTCAAAAAATAAGTAGCATTGCATTCTTTTTATTCGTGCACATAGAGTCTATACAGAGTTTCTTGCACTTTCTTTTTCTTAAGTTTTGCTCCTTAAAGTCATTTATATCTTTTGACAAGAATGCCAATATTTATGATAAAAACACCTAGTTACAATATTTGACAAGATGCATCAAAAGTCACTATATCATTGTTCAATGTAAAAGTACATATGATATTGATGTATACTTCTAGTTACTAAGCTAAGGTAGTAGAGTATTTCTCTCTTTCTCTCCCACTCACTCTCTCAAACTTTGCTTCTTAAAGTCATTCAATAATTTGATGCATACTCATCAAAGATACTCAGTTGCTTAGCAGACTCACTAACTTGAGTTGTTTTCCTGTTAGATACTCATCCTTTATATCACTATTTGATGCAAACGTAAACACGAGGCTCATGTATATTTCTGATTACTAATCAATAAACTAAGATAGTAGAGCACTTCCCTCTTTCATCTTTCTTTTTTTACATATAACACCCTCAAACTTATGTCTTTTATTGTACTTTAAATTATCCTTCTTTACTTCTTATTACTTAGTTTGATAATTTAATATCAAAGTTTAATAAAGTAGTTATGCAATCCTAAGTCTCTTTTTTACTTTAAGGCCCCCCAAGGTTTATTAAAATAATTCAACTATTGTCTAATGTGTATTTTATAGAAAATAGACCGATCTAAAAATTAATTTAAAACCTAATTTTTGTATTGAAATGAAGAAAAAAAGCTCAATAAATTGTATTGAAATGATTGAAAATTTAAAGGGATAAGGAGACTCATCTCAAACCCATCCCATCCTTATCTTCTTCAATGTTAGGCTATGCATAATTGCTATTCTTTAGCTTTCACTCCTCAAAAATTCTTCTTAGTAAACTTAATGTTCATCACTACTATTTGAGATTCTCATTTGCATCATCTTTTAGCTAACCAAAAAATTTTCAATTAATATTATCTAATTGAAAAATAATAATAAGTATTATTATTATTATTATTATTATTATTATTATTATTATTGTTGTTGTTGTTGTTGTTGTTGCTATTGTTATTATTATTATTATTTTTCAAATACTAAAGTTAGGGGTTTCCTCACACATTGCACTTAGTTTATAGTCATTAGCCAAACTTCCTCCTTGTCATGATTTCTTCAATGAAATGGAGGTCTTCTCTTACTTTATTTCTTGAACCAAATAGTATTTAGTTTATTGCATATTTACTAGAAACTCATTTTGTTACTGATTATTTTGTAGTTTCATTATTCCATATGGAAGAACATTTGAGAAGGTGAAAGAACCAGATTTTATAATGTACTCATACTTTTGAAGCTTCAATATGTGTTCGGTGTCACTATTTCAATTATGAAGTTATTACCTAAATGAAATCTCAATCTATTTTGTATTGTTATAACTATGATACTTTATGTTCAATGTCATGAAGTGAATTGTTAAATTGTGACCTAAACTAAATGAAGTCATACTCTATTTTGTATTATTTTGACTAAAAAATTTAAGGATTCAAGCCATAATCTAAATTGTGAAGTTACAACTTGAATGAAGTCATAACATATATTTGGGTCATGACTCGAATTGTGAAGTCATGACTTGAATGGAGTTATAACCTATATGCATTGTTGTGACAAGATGCCTTAATGATTCATGTCATGACTTGTTCTCTAATATCGTGATTTGAATGAATTCAAAACATGGATGTGATATCGTGACGTAGGTCTTAAGTTTATATATGTTCTTTGTTTTACTATATAAATATTTGTAAATGTAAATGTTAAATAGAGCTAGAATTGTTAGTTTAGTGAACATTTCTACTTTTTTTACATATTCTTTCTTTTCTCTCTAATTGTTCTATTTTTCATTGCGTGCTTCATTTTTTTGAGTGTTCTCTTCCCATTCCATAAATCATAAATCACCATAATGGATTCCTTATAACTGGTATCAGAGGAAAATTTTAATTACATAGCTTAATTTTAGTGTAAATCTAAGAATGATGAGTTTGGTGACATCTAAGATTGAGATTGAAAAATTTGTAGGGAAGGAATTTAAATTTTAGAAACTAAAGATGAATGATTTACTTATTGATAGAGATTATTGATCTATAATAGAAGACTTAAAGATAACTACAAGCGATAAGAAATCAGAGATGCCATCTCTTAAGATTATGAAATGGGATAAGTTGGATTGAAGTGTAGAAGAGTTGATCCATTTGTGTCAGGTAGATGAAGTCTTGATGAATATTTTTGGTAAAAGATTAATGAAGATTATATGGAAGAAGCATGAGATGCTTTAAAAGAGCAAATAACTAGTCAACAAATTATTTCTAAGAAAGAAACTATATAAGTTGCATATGGAGGAAAATAATATTTTTCTTTCTTTACATTTTCATGAGTTTCTAATATTGATTAGCTAGTTGTCATCTATTAGTTATGAGATGAGTGTTATAATAAAGAAATAACTATCTTCTATTCACTATCATATTTATAGTATAACTTAATTATTGTCATTGGTAATGGTATAATATAGTTATCCTGTGAGATAGTAGTTTCAGCACAACTATATGAGGAAATGAGAAGATAGAGTATGAGAAAATACTCAAATAATGTATTTTTTGTGAGGGGGAGAAATAAAGAAAGAAATCTAGACTGGCTAACAAGCAAATCAAAGACAAGAAGAAGATAAAATAGCATGGATAAGTTGAAAGTAAAGTGCTATAAGTGTGGCAAAGATGGACACTTCAAGAGAGATTACTAGAGAAGTAAAAATAAGCCAACTCATGTCGCAAAACCTTTTCCACTAGTGGCCCAAGTAAAAGATGGCTTGGAGGAAAAGGAGTTATCCACTCGAAATCTACACTTTGCAGAAGCATTTTTCGCTCATATTGAAGATGAAACATGGATCGTTGACATGGTTCCTTCATATCACATAACTTCTCACGGAAACTAGTTTAGCTAGTATGAATCTTATGATGGAGGAGATGTAACTATAAGAAATGAGTCAATGGAGAAGATAATTGATCATGGAAATTTGAAGATAAAACTACATGATGAGACTTTCAAATTTATTTCAAGGTTATGCATATCCTAGACTTTAGCATAATTTTGGTTTTTATGAGTATGATGATTGATAATGGCATTTGGTTTTGCTATGATGATAAGTTTTTCAAGACCCAAGAAGTAATGGTAATTATTTGGGTAACAAGGTATGGAATCTTGTATAAGCTATTGGCAAACATCATCAAGTCTCATGTTAGTGGCACTTACATTTTTGAGAAGGAATCCATGAGGATCAACAGCTCAAAATCATGACATATGAACATGATGTCGTGATCCAATGATGATTGGGTTTAAAGTTGTGACATGAGAACATGATGTTGCTGGTCAATGTCATGACATGAAACTATGATGTGACATCAGATAATAGGGAAAATTAGTGAGAAGTCTTACAACTATATATGCATCCTCAAATAAAGTGATGAAAGGAGATCAATGTGACATCAATGAAAGGAGTTCAAATAAATAGCTTCTAGATCAATAGTAATGCTGGATTTATTTCACATTGTCTTCTTTAGATAAATAACTAAATAACAAAGGTATCACTTAGGAGATCAATGTACCACATATCATTTATTGATAATTTTAGGCATGCATGTGCTTTTGTCATTTAGAAGAAAACTAAGATATTGGAGAAGTTCAAGAAGTTAAAAGTGTTGATGGAAAACTAATTCAACAAGAACATAATCAATGTGATACCCAATATAATGAAGTGGCTGAAAAACTAAACAAAACATTGATGGAGATTGTGAGGTGCATGAGGAGTTAATCATGCTTGTAATCAAAATATTGGGTTGAAGTAGTTGCCATAATGTGCTTCCTAAAAATTATACCATTATATCAATAGTGAAGGATTAGGTACCATTTAAAATATTATACAAAAGGAAGCTAGGTGTAGTACACCTTTAAATCTTTGGGTATGTTGCATACAACCATGTGCCAAAGAAAATGAAGAAAATTAAAAGTCTGACTTAAAATCATAGAAGTACAAGTTCATCGGCTACAAAGAAAGGATCAATGGCTACCATCTCTAAAACTTAGAGAAAAAAAATAGTTATCTTCAATAGAGATGATGTGTTAAGGGAGTATAACAGTAGAGAGGTCCTAACTAGTTGCAATAGATGATCTTAATGAAGAAAGTGAGTCGTGACATCTTCCTATCGTGGCATTACAAAATGTATCACAATATCGACCTACTATGATATTAGAAAATATGTCATAACATATTCTAGTCATGATATCACAAAATGTATCATGACTCCATTCTAATAGTATCACATATGCTTATGATGAAGAGGTTGTGGATTAAGTTTGAAAATTAATTTGAGACAGAAGCACCGAGAATACATCTGCATTAAAGAGATCTACATGGGTTAGAAACTCACATGTATGTTATGTTGATAGTAAATACCATGTACTCCATGTCACATTAGATGAGCCCAATACTATAAAAGAGGCAAGGGTATTGTCTAGTATTTACTAGGGTTTATAGTGGCTCTTGGCTCGAAATCAAATTCTCCTCTTTTTTTTCTAAGTATTTCTTAAATACTTTGGGGCATCCATACAATACTTTCAGTTGAAAGTTATGATACTAGCTTGATGTCATAAATTTTATATCCTATTGGATCTTTTCTAGAGTACCAAAGTTGTGATAGAAATGAATATCACAGCTCAATTAATTTCCCTATGGAACACAATGTTACGGTATTGTGATGGATCACGATTGATATAATTTTTCTCTGGAACAAAATGTCATGATACTTGGAATAAATGTGACTAATATTTTTTATTTGTAGCAAAATTTTATAATGCTTGGAAAGCTCATGACTAATACATTTATACTTTGTGCCCAATAGTCATGATACTAAAAAATATTGTGACCAAAGTAAATATTTATACTAGTAGGGTACTTGATTGCGATAATATAAAAATAATATCACAACCATTAGATATTTTAGAGATAGTATCACTGTAATTCTAGAATAATATCATGACTACGAAGACTATGTTACATAATAAAAAGATTATGTCAACTTAATGATATAGTTATGAGATACAAATATTATAATGACTAATTTTGTAGAGTTATGATCAAGAAAAGAGAACATAACTACTAGGTAAGATAGTGAAAGTGAACTCAAGTTTTGATATAAAAAATATCAAGACACTCAATCACTTTTATCTCCCCTCCAAGCCTTCATTCTACCAAGTCTATCAATTTTTATCCAAATAGCTATGATTTCACCAATATTCATCAAATTTTCTCAAAACATAAAATTTGTTAAATATCTTCAATAAAAGTACAAATACACATAAATACACCAATATATATACTCCAAACTATCCAAAAATGTTAGTATACTGAGTGTCAAATAAACTTTAACACTAAAAGTATTGCTCATTTCTGTGTATTGAATTCATCTCTATTTTTAAATACAACATACCATTACAAAGGTATTACCATGATTCGGTTTAAGTGTCATGGTAGAGTATTTTCTTTGGGAATTAAGGCATAGTATGAAATCTTAGGATTAGTTATTTTGTGTGAGAATTATAAGTGCATGAGTTTATTCAATCAAAATACATAAAAAAATATTGGGTTACCTCCAAAGTAGTGTTATGTTTAATGACCATAGCTAGACCTTCCTCGAATCACCAATTTAATCTACTATCTTAGCGATCCATGTAAGCTTCTTTTTGTAACTTTGTTACACTACTTAATTTTTAATGATTATATAGTATCTCAAAAGCTCATTATAAGGGTATCTCATTGGTAAGAGTATCTCATTGGTAAGAATATCTCATTAGTAAAGGTATCCATGAAATTAAGGTTGTATGAAAAAATCATCTTTACTACTTGTATAACTTATCCACCATGACAATACACATAAATGTATTAATAGTCAAATTAAAGGTGTCAAATGGATTGGGCGACCTAGACATGATGTGTAGCTTGGACCAGTTCATCCATGCCTAGCCCAGCATGGCACACCCATAATCATTCCTCAAGTTGGGCCGGATGGCATGGTTCGTGCCAAGCTGAGGCGGCATGAGCCATGCCTTACACTAGGCTAGGCATGACTCATGTGCCTAGCCTGGTGACATAGTAAACTAGCTTGGGTGACTGACTAATGGGGTGGTCTAATATTTTTAAAATAATGGCCACGTAAATTGGATGTTGCAAACGTGGGCAAGTGTAATTGACCTACCACATAAGCCGGTCACCCATTGTGTTTTCATGCAATAGGTTTCATAGGCATTGTTTGATACAGTCCACCATGGTCGTGCACTCGGCCGTGCACTCGGTTATGCCACCATGTTGTGCTAGGCTTAGGACTATGCAACTATGTCATACCTAGAATGACATAGGAATTTTACCATGTCATGTCTAGCATGACATGATAGCATGGCTGTGCATTGCAAAAATAGGCTGTGCATTGCAAAAATAGGCTGTGCTAGCATGGAATGACTCATTTGACATCTCTAAGTCAAATTATTAATTCAAGTTCAATTTAATCACTATCTTCATCAATTTCTATTAAATAACATAAATTAAATTCATCAATTATTTATGAAATGATACATACTTTACATAAATCATCATTACCCAAATCTTATACTTTAATTTAGCTTGATATAAAAGAGATATTCAATAAGTTATAAGAAAAGACTTATAAATCTCAAGTTCCTAATGAAAACTCACATGAGAATCTAGGCCATATTTTCTCTAAAACAAATTCTAAAGTATTGAATCTTAGTCATGACATCGAAACCAAGCCATGGTAATTCTTGAAAGATAATATTAAATTGTGACATACTTTTCAAGAATTGACTAACTTCAGTATGCTGGTCATACAAGTAGTTAAATGAATGTAAATTTAGATATTAATATGATAATGAATGAGTTGTAAATTTGAGTAATCAATAGTGAAACAACTGCTTGAATTGAGTCAAAAAACTTGAGTTTTTGGCAAGATACATATTTTGTAGGCTTGACTCATTTATTTATGTGTAAGGATATTTTTTTAGTGTTTGGTCAATTGTATGTTTGATTGTTGAAAAAATAGTAGATTATTGTGAAAATGTTGAATTATCCTTTTAGAATACAATATAGTTATTATCTTTGGACTATTGCTATTGTAGCAATTTTGTTATACTGCTTAATTTTATTAGTTAGATAATATCCCAAAAGCTTATTAGCAAGGATATCTCATCAACAGAGAGTTCCACAAGTATATGAGTTATATAAGTAGTAAAGATGACTTTATTACTCATATTAATCTCATAAGGATTGTATTAATAGTTTGATTATTCAATAGTGAACAACTCAATTATAGAGGTATCAAATGGGCCATGCCATACCAACACGACCCATTTTTAGGAGGCCTAGTTGAGCCACCATTTTTTGCCTAGGATGGCCTATTAAGGAATTTGTGTCGTGCCCAGCACGACATGACTTATATTCTGCCCATCCCAACATGGCATGACCAACATGAGTTTGGGTAGAATCATACCTTTCATGTAGAGGTGTCAAACGGGCCGGGACGGGCCGCCCGGCCAGTTATTTTAAGGCATGATCATGCTTCCGTGCTGGGCCGTGCCCTGCTTGGCCCACTCTGGCAATCCTGTCAGAGCGGTTCGAGATACGGGGGACCGTGGGTCGGGTTGAATCAGACCCGATCCGCGGTCTTTTTTTGCGGGAGGGGCATCATGGGGTCGGGCTCAAGGGAGACCCGGCACGGGATAAACCCTTGCCGGTTTGCCGTGCCGTGGGCCGAACCATGCCGGGCCAGGCACGGCACGGCAGGACACGGCTCGTGCCAAACCCGGGCACGACAAAAGCCCGGGCACAGAATTTTTCCGTGCTGGGCCGGCCCAGGCACGGCTAAACCGTGTCGTGCCTCGTGCCGGGCCGGCCCGGCCCGGCTGACAGCTCTACTTTCATGCCAGGTCATTTTAGGTTGTGCCAATTTTTTTATACAAATCACAATGCAATAATATGAAAAAAATATAATCATATCATATATTTGTATAAAATAAAAAAAAATCCATCATCCAAATAAATAAGGATAAAAAAATAGCAATATTATGAAAAAAAATATAATCATAAATCACAATGCAATAGTATCATATGAAATAAAAATAAATGATAACATAACAATTATAAAATAAGTACAAAATTGAAAAATACAATTGTCAATCCCAATGTCAATTGGTATCTATAAGCAAATTATCATCATCATGTAAGTGTCTGATGGTATCACTAGTAGTGATCTCAATATCTTCCAAGTCCCATGAGTTAACTTCTACCAACAACTCATGCACTCTTGTTCTATCTCCATCCTATATGCTCAACTTTGAATCCTCTCATTCCTTCAAGTATGCAATTGCTTCAATGATATCTAGCTGTAGTCTCAATCACCTATATAAAATAATATTTAATGCAATACAAAAAATAGACTTCGATGTTATGCTTGATATTGGAGTAGTCAGTAGATCTCATGTCATCTTAAACATCAAAAGATAGGTGGGCTCACATGATTTCTATCATAATAAAATATCACAGTTCTTATTATCATTATGTGATATGATTCAATAGTAATTAGTATCTAAGTATTGAGATATCTCACTACTATTTGATGGACTACCCCATTGTTTTTTTTCTCACTAATTGAATGGAGAAGTTATCATCTCCAAATATAGTATCCATGACTGTACTCGAAGACTAGCTACAACTAATACCAAACCTAGTGTCGTAATATATAGATTAAGGTTATTTTTTTTGTGAATGAACCCTTCTAGTTGGTGTTCCTAGTTCACGCACATGGATATATGTATCAAAATGATCTCTACTTTTTCCACCTTAACCCTAGGATCCATGTTGATAGCTAAGCAATAAAGAGATAGAATAGTGGACTAGTCCTTTAAATACTTGGTTTCCATCTCAACAAGCATGACACTAAATGTAAGGTCATCTCTAACTTTGCTTAATATACTACTAATATTGCATATGCACCGAGTGTAATGCAAGTAGTGAGAGTGTGAATAGACAAATACATATTCATTATGTCATAAAAAATCTTCAGGAATTTCATAAAATAAATTTTTATATCCTAATCAGTGTCATCAATAATAAGTTTGCCACTCTTACTATTGACATAGTCAGATATCACATGTTCATATCCAACACTTGACTCCAATACCAGATAAGTGTAATTTTTATAGTGTCTCATATTTATTTAGAATTTTTCTTCTTTAGACCCACAGACAAATAGAAACTACCAAATTTTTATTGTCAGCTAGGTATCCTAAGATATTTTAATGAGTTTCTTATGTTTTTTAATGTTGGTGAAATAACCTTCATCTCCACTTATACTATCAAGTTAATAATATGACACATGCAACTAACATGAAAAATATCACCTAATGGTTCATCTCTAATAGTCCTAATGAACATATTAATAATTATTCTATTATCAGACATATTATCAAATGTGATACTAAATATGTTATTTTGAATATGTTAATTTCCAAAGATTCTCATCATGCACACTTATATGGCAGATCTATCATGAGGATGAAGAATCTAAGAAAATCATAAAAACCTTTTATTAAGTTTTCATGTAGAATCTACATAGTTAGTAGTGAGGCATGCAAATAATGCATTATCATAATTAGTCTAGATATCGGATGTCATGGATACCACTCTACTATATCTTCTAAATTCATTAATTATTATTTGTTTTTCTAATGTATAATATTTAATTACTTTGTTCCTTCATGTGAACTTAAGAATCTTATGATAAGTAGGCTAAAAGTAAATCTATATGATACTGACAACCTAGCATCCTTTGAAAATATAATTGGAAGATCCATGATGGTAATCAATTTGGTTATGTATTCTCCCCCTAAATAATTGTGGTATATAAAGGGATCAAAGAAGCTGAATAAGATCTAGTATCAATGACCCCGCCACTAATGCTTAGTTGAGTTTGCCTAGGATCTAATGCACCATATTTTTTGGTGCATTGATTGACATGATTTTTTAGGTATCTAGTCTTACAAGCATTCATACATGTATATATTTTTTAATAATATTTACATTGTCCTAATTCTTCATTGATACTCCTAACATTTTTATTTTTTTTAATTATATTAAAGTGAGTCTAAACTATAAATGTTCTTTTAGTTTTTTGTCTTTTAAGTATATGAGTTTGAATCGGGACTATGTGAGAAAATATAGGTTTGGCCTCGGACCTTTTTGGCAGGTTATCATTATTATTTATTTCTAAATCTATACTAATATCATTATTATTATACTCACTATTAACTTTTTTTTTATTTATGTTATGATTAATTTATGCATATTTAAAAAAACAAAAAAAAACACTTGAATTCTAGAAAGAATCAAGATAAATCTATACCAACTTTCTATTTCTTTAAGCTTTATAAAAAATATTCTAATATTTAAATTGTATAGCTTAATGCTTTTGAGTTTAAACTTTAAAGAGAGGAAGAGCAGAGACATAATAAAGTAAGAGAGTAGAGAGCATAGGAGAAAATAGAGTAAAGAGAGTTGAGGATGAGAAAAAAAATGAGAATGAAAAACTTCAAACTCATAATCTTTATTTATAGATTTTTGTAATAAAAAATTTTATTTTTAAATTTTTTTTATTGAATATAAAATTGAGAAAAAACCTAGTAGCCATCATATTTTTACCATAGCCATTGAAATAAAAAATCCAATGACCAGGATTAAAAAAAATTCATATTAAATTTTTTTTAGTTAAGTAACCGGCCACATTGGGTTGTGCTCGATAGCCAAAAAGGCTGTCTAAGTAACCGTACAAATGGTGGCCCGAATGATCTACCACATACATGGTTTCATTAAAAAACCCCACCATATATACATCAAGGATTTCTTTAAAAAATTAATTATGAATTTTTTAAAAAATAGGATCGGGTGGGTCAGGCACTAGCCAAGTGGACCATGTCGTGCTCAGGCCACATGACCCACTTGACACCTATACTCAATCCTAGTAAAATAAATATTCTAGATTGTAGAATTAATCTTAGATCTATGGTTTGTTCATTTAATTTATGTGATATATTTACAAATTAGTTCAAATTATATTATGTTTGGACTAGAGGTGTCTAATGGGTCGGGCCGAGTTGGCCCCACCCATTTTTTTGTGGCCCAATTGGGCAACCGTGTCGTGCTGAGCACGACATGATACTGTACCTATGACATGCTGGGCACCGCATAATACTATAACCATGTATTGTCTAGCACGACACAGCTTGAGTAGAGCCAGCTTGACACGACTTGCCAGCTTGGTTTTGTAGCTGGTTTGGGTCGGGTCATGCCTGGACTTGCTGGGTTGGGCTGGGTTTGGGTAGGGGTTGGGCTGGGTTCGGGTATGGGTTGGGCTGAGTTCAAGCTAGGTTCGGGCCGTTAGGAATTGGGTCATCCCAAACTTCAAAATTATTATTAATTTTAAATTTTAACAAAATAAAATTAATTAATTAATTAATTAAATTAATAAAATAACTAATAACTAATAACTAACAACTCACAACTATAAACATGTAAAAATTATAAAATAACAATTAACAAAGCAAGACCAAGATTAAATAATTAAAAGACAAAAATAATACATTAAAGATAAACTCATAAATATAAAACATAAATTCAATACCATAATAAAATGTCTAAATAAAAAAAGAATATAATAAAAAAAGCAACAATCTTAAGCCTCAATGTCAAATGAAAAAAATAAATAAACAAATATAATCCAAAAATGATAAATGGAATGACAAACCTCATCAGCGTATGATCAATGATGATATCAGTATCACTATCAGTAGGCCATAGGCAGTAAAGTAAGCTCAGCTCAATCATCAATGCCTCAATCTCATCTCAGTTGTCATTCATCATCAAAGTCCTATGAATCATCAACAGCAACCAACTCATCTGCTTTTGTAATAGTTGCAATAAGATCCTGGGTGCCTAAGCTTGAATCCTTTTAATCTTTCATGCATTTTCTTGCATGCTAATGCCTCAATAATATCTGACCATAATCTGGATCTCCTATCTGAAATCACATTCACTTCATTAGAAAAAACAAACTCCGATGATATGCTTGACACCAGAGGAGTCAGTAGATCTATGCCATCTTAGACAACATGAGATAGGTGGACTCATATGATTTCGACTACTATAAAATATCAAGATTCTTATTATCGGTATGTGATATGATTGGGTAGTAATCGGTATCTAAGTACCGAGATAGCTCACTCCTATTCGATAGTACACCATGTCGTTTCCCCCTCGCTAACTGAATGGAGAAGCCATCATTTCTGAATATGGTATCCATGTCCATACTCAAAGCCTCATTACTACTAGCACCATACCTAGTCTCATTGTATGTAAATAGCTCAGTCAACTTCTCGTGAATGAACCATTTCATGTGGATTTTCCTGGTTCATTCACGAAGATATGTATGTCAAAACATTCTCTATCCATTCCACCTTAATCCTAGGGTCTATGCAGGTAATCAGACAATAAAGAGATGAAATGGTGGACCAGTATTTTAACTAATTGGTTTCTATTTCTAATACCATATCACTAAATGTTGAGTCATCTCTAAACTTTCTAAATATGCTACTAATGTTGTATATGCACAAAAGTGCAATGCAAGTGGTGCAAATATAAACTGACGAATACATGTTCGTCATGTAATAAAAAATCTTTAGGAATTTCATAAATAAAATTTATATAGCCCAGTCAGTATCATTAATAATAAGTTAATCACTCTACTATTGGAGTAGTCAGATATCAAGTGTTCATATCCAACACACTACTCCAACAACATGTATACATGTGTAATTCTAATGGTATTTCACATCTGATTGGAATTTCTTCTCCTTTAGACTTATAGACAAATAGATACTACCAAACTCTTGTTGTTTGTGAAGCATACAAAGAAATTTTAGTATGTTACTTATGTTTTCTAAAATGAGGGAAACAACCTTCATCCCCACTTGTACAATGATGTTAATGATGTTACACATGCATCTAACATGAAATTTTTTTTAATGGCTCATCTCTAATAGTCCTAATGAATATGTTAATGGCTATTCCATTGTTAGATATATTATCAAATATGATACTATAAATTTTATTTTGAATATTATATTCTTTAAAGATTCTTATCATGCACTCATAAATAGTCGAGTCATCATGAGGATAGAGAACCTCTGAGATTCCTAATATTTTTTTATTTATTGTTCATTTTGAATCTACATAGTGGGTGGTGAGGCATGTATAAGATACATCGTCGTGACTTGTCTAGATATTGAACTTTACAAACACTACTCCACCATATGCCCTAAATTCATTAATTTTTATTTCTTTTTCTAAGTTATAATATTCTAGTAGGTTATTCCTATATGCACCTAGGAATCCTACGATATGCTTGCTGAAAATAAGTCTGTAAGAAATTAACTACCCTTGGATCTTCCAAAAATCTAATCGAAAAACCCATCATGGTGATCAGTTTGGCCATGCATTTTCTTACTAATTTGTTGCATTATATGGTTTGGGTCATGCTGAAATACCATGATTTTGAGCCAGGGTATAGGGTTGTGCCTGGCCTGGTACAAGGACAGGTTACTTCAGCATGGCATGGCACGAGCCATGCTGAGAGCCAGCCTAGCACGAGCCAAGTCATAGTTCTAGATCATGCTATGCCGGGCAAGGCATGGCCGAGCTAGGCCGGGCTTGGGCTGCTTGGTCCATTTGACACCTCTAGTATGAACATAAAATAAAGATTAAGTTATTATGTAAAGTATATTGTACTAACATAATACAAGACATTTATTATCATTGAGCTCATCTGAATATAGATCCCTTCATAAGTATTCCCTCAAAACATCATTACCAAGACAAGAAATTATCTCTACTTTATAGCAATTCACAATCTCATACCTTTTAGATAACTCATCAATTTTTTTTGATGGTTGCCTCATATGTATATTCTTATTCTCTAGCCTCGTGTGTCATAAAAACCAAGAATTGACATAGTTTGTAAGTGTTTTCACTTTCTACTTCATAAGCACCATACTCAAATAATTAACATAAGCTTTTCTCAAGTTTTATTGATAGAAATCATACAAGTGAAAACAACTAATAAGGGCTATCATTACCTTATTACTAACAACATACTTATGCATACATCTAGGGTTTCCTATCACTTTCCTCCTCGATGACGATGTACTCACACACTGGGGGTAAACCCCTTATGAAAATATTCAATATAACATTTATTCCAATCAAGAACCAATTCTTCTAAGATATGAACAATGGATTGACATGTAAAATTATTAACACTTTTAGCTTTGTAAGCAACATACTTAAATTGATTAACATACCAAATTTCAAGCTTTAACATATATGTTTATCTTATTCATCATAGTCTGAAGGATTATTACTTTCTTCCTACCATATGCATCAGTTAGACTCATGATTTTCCTGTCACTATCAATCATGACAATCTTACATAAATCTAACAATAATCAAAACTTTAGTTCAAGTTCATTTTAATCACTCGTCGAGCTCCAGTGAGCTCGAAGTGGAGCTCATTGGAGCTCGATGAGCTCCCTCGTAGAGTTCCATCAAGCTCCATGATGGAGCTCCAGTGAGCTCCTTCGTGGAGCTCTAGCAAGCTTGGAGTGGAGCTCATTGGAGCTCGACGGAGCTTCGCGAGCTCCACGTCGTGCTTGCTAGAGATCAACGAGCTTCCTCGAGGAGCTCCACGATGGACCTCCAGAAGCTCCATCGTCGAGCTCCACTTTGAACTCATTGGAGCTCCACGAAGGAGCTCACTGGAGGTCCATCGTGGAGCTCCTCGAGCTCCACGTCATGCTCGCTAGAGCTCGACGAGCTCCCTCGAGGAGCTCCGACAAGCTCCACGATGGACCTCCAGGAGCTCCATCACTGAGCTCCACGATGGACCTCCAGGAGCTCCATCACTGAGCTCCACTTTGAGCTCACTAGAGCTCGACGGAGCTCCACGTCAAGCTCGCTGGAGCTCACTAGAGCTCCTCGAGCTCCATCATGGAGCTTGATAGAACTCCATGAGGGAGCTCATCGAGCTCTAGTGAGCTCCACTTCGAGCTCCTTTGTGGAGTTCGTGGAATTTCATCGAGCTCGCTGGAGCTCGACAGAGCTCCACAAAGGAGCTCCTGGAGATGGGCGGGGGGCGAGGAGCGAGGGGCGAGGGGCATGGGGGCGAGGGGAGTAGTGAGATCTCCACAGTGTTTTCAATAGCTGGTGTTCACAATGCCGACTTCTAATTTTAAAAAATCAATAGTGTGGCAATGGCCATCGTTCCCAATGATGGGCATTGCCACACTATTTCCAGACGCACTAGTTTAGGTATATTTTTGAAACCATTCTTAAATTTTAGATTTTTTATTTTAAATGCATTATTTCCATACAAAACTCAAAATTATGCCACCTAGGGTTTGTTTTGCCTCTTGGCTCAAAATCAAATTTCTCTCCTCTCTTTTTTTTTTTCATTTTTTCTATGCATTTCTTAAATATTTCGAGACATCTATGTGATACTTTTAGTTTGAAGTCATGACATTAGGTTGAGGTTATGACTTTCATGTCTTATTTAATCTTCTCTAGAGTATTAAAGCGGCAGCAATGAATATTATGACTTGTTTAGCTCTCCTATAAAACATATTGTAGTAGCATTGTGAAGGACCATGACTAAGACAATTTTACTCTAGAATAAAATATCATTGTACTAAGAATGACCAAGATTGATATTTTTTCTCTCCATAGCAAAATATCATAGTACTAGGAAAGATCATGATTAATATATTTACTCTTTTTGCCCCAAAGTTGCTGTACATAGAATGACCATGACTTTAGTGATTTCCCTCTAAAGCACAAGGACAAAGTACTACAAATGGTTTGGACCAGAATAAATGCTCTCTAGAATAAAATATATTAATAGAAAATAAAATTGTGACTCAAAACATATGGTATTTTAGCTATATAATGGATAACTCATGACACTTGAATTTGTAGTGACTACTTATATAAGTGGGGATCTTGATTGCTATGACATAAAAATAATATCACAACCATTAAATATTTTAGAGATGCTGTAGCCCAATTCTAAGATAATTTCACCGTCATGAAGACTTTGGAACATAGTGGAAAGATTATATCAACTCAGTGATAAAGTCATGACATACAAAGATTTTCAATATTGATTTTGTAGAGATATAACCAAAAAAATATCATAATTACTCAGTAAGATAATGAAAGATGAACTTGAGTCATGATATGGAAAATATCATGACTCTCTATTGCTTCTCTCTCCCATTTAAGTCTTCACTCCATCAAGTTTATTAATTTTTATCCAAATTACTATTATTTTGCTAGAATTTATCAAAATCCTTTAAAATATAAATCTATTAAAATTACTCTAATAAAAGCATAAATACATATAAACACACCAATAAACATACTTCAAACCACCCAAAGAGTCAATACATGGAGTGCTGAACACAGGGTAGTCCCCTACTACTCTACAATAGAAAAAGGAGATGGCTCTCACTCTGTATGGCTCTCACTCCTTTTAATATGTATGAGATCTAATATTTAAAAGGAGATGGTTCACACTCCATCCTATAGAATTAGCATTATAATGACATTAAAATAGCGATTAGGTATTTACATGGAACTCTAGAATTTGTGTTGTAGTTTGGTGGAGATAATAATGAAGAAAATTTTAAAGTCACTAGAGTTGTTAATCCACACTAGGGTGGAGATGTTGACATCAAAAGATCCATGAGAAAATATGTGTTTTACATGTAAGGTGAATCTTTGAGCTGGATAAGCAAGAGGCAAGATATTGTTGCCCTCTCATTCACTGAGGTGGAATTTATGGTACTTACTCATACAAGTAAAGAAACTATATTGATAAAAAGACTATGTGTAAAGCTTAGCTTCAAGTAGAAAGAAATTAGGCTTAGATGTAATAGTCAAAGTGTCATTCATTTAGCAAGGAATCTAATATTTTATGCTTGAACAAAGTAGTACCACTTCAGTAGAGAGCAAGTTGATCAGAGAATAATTTGACTAGAGAAAGTTGACAGAAAGAACTAAATTGAGTACTTGACAATGTTAGTGGATGCAAAAAAATTTTAGTGGCATAGAGATGAGAATGGGATGAAGAAGAAGTATTTACTAAGTAGGAAAATATTAGGATTGACTCATACTTCTAAAACTACACTATGTATTTAGTATTGCAACTTGAATTATGAAGTCATGACCTGAATGAAGTCACAACCTATTTTATATTGTTTCGAATAAAAGACTTTATATTTCATGTCATGACATAAATTGTAAAGTCACAACCTAAATGAATTCATAACATATTCTATATTGTTGTGAATGGAATACTCGAGGATTCCAAGTTGCTAATTGAATTATAAAATAATGATTTGAACGAAGTCACAACACTTGTTCGGTGTTGCTACTTGAATTGTGAAGTCATAACTTGAACAAAGTCATAACATGTGTTTGGTATCATGACTTAAATTATGAAGTTAAGACTTGAACTGAATCAAAACTAGTCTTGTGTTGTTGTGACTAGATTTCTTAAAGATCTCGTTGTGACCATGTTCTTTGGTATCACGACATCAATGTAGTCACAATATTGATGTAATGTTGTGGCTTTGCTCTTAAGTTTAAAGAGATTTTTTGTTTTGTTATGTAAGCATTTGTAAATGTAAATGTAAAATAAAGCAAGAGCTATTAAAAGTTTAGTGAATTTTTTTTTATTTTATTCCACAATTCTTTCTTTTCTCCCCAACTATTCTCTTATGTGTTGTGTGTTTCTACTTTGAGAGTTCACTTCTCATTCTTAAAACCATCATAGATTCCTTACACCAAACCATCTTGATTTTAATTTTCTAGGAAAAATTTTTATCCTTGAATTTAATAACATCTTTTATCATGTTTCCTTTTTTGATTTAATTTGTCATATTATTTCTTAGTTTTTTTTTCTTTTAAACTTTAGCACTTTAATAAGCAAATGTCTTCATTTATTCCAACTCATTCAATTGTATTTTTTTATTTTTACCAGTAACTTGTAAATTAAAATTGAGCTTCTTCAAAGCCCAATATATTTTTTATTCAAGCTACAAGAGTATATGTAAAGCCATACCAAATACTAAACTATATGAAGATATTTCCAATGGGGGTTTGAAAATTATTATGTACGCACACAAAGCATCATTGAGGCTTAAAGAGTATTCTTTCTACTTGGATTCACTATTTTTTTTATAAATTTTCTTTATTTCTCTATTTTAGTGTTCAACTTATCTGATGGTCTAAGAGTAGTATATTGTATAATTCCTAACGACACACTCCATACTTGACTGATATTTCATCAAAAAAAATTACTATTAAAGTGTGTTTCTTCATCACTAATAATTGCACAAGGTGTGTTAAAATATGCCAAATTATTCTTTTAAAAGAACTTTAGCACAATCTTGGAATTAATTGTTGGGTATGCTAAGGCTTCCACTTATTATAATAGATGATCCATAGCCACAAGAACATATAGGTTCCCAAGGGATGGAAAAAAGGTCTCATAAATTATATGCCTCGTGTTATTTAAAGTTATTTCATGCTTCTGTGATATATTTCCAACATGTTGATTCCTAACATAAGTCTTGATTAGCTCATGAAAATTCTTAAAGAGCAAATGCCAATAATAGCCTAATTGTAAAACTTTGGATCTAGTTCTTAATCATTCAAAATATCCATCATTGAAGGCTAAGTGACAGTGTTGCAAGATATAATTTCCTCCATTCTAATATAATATCTCATAATCTGATATGGACACTAAAGTTATTTGTCTAGAAACATATTTCTAATAACTACTTCAATGGATTTCCCATCTTCTTCTTTTAGTCTCGATAAGTGATCTCCAATCAATTTTTTTTGTGTCGTTTCTACCCAATAGCTCTAGATCAAACTCTTGCAAGTGTAAAATTTAACAAAGTAATCTAGGTTTGGCAACCTTCTTTTCTACGAGATATTTAATTACAAATAGTTAATATATATTATGAATTTGGAACCTACCAAATATTGATATGAATTTATTTGTTCACAATGCTCTAATACTTTCTCCAAGTTTACTAAGTAATTTTAATAATAATCACCTAACACTAAATGGTGATTCACGAACACGTCAATAGGCTTTTTCACTTTGTATATTAATATTAACAACATATACCATTGGAATATTACTAAAGCATTGTACAATCTAAAGTGCATTATTTTATAGACTAAAATATCATAAGCGTAAGTAAATGTTATCTTCTTCTAACATTCATGCACTATCACAATTTTATTTTAACCAAAATACTCATCCTAGAAGTAGTATTACTTCATATTAGTGAGTATATATCAAACATCTTATTAATAAATGGTAAATCGAAGTAATCCTTGTGCGTGACATTGTTGAATTTCCTATATTCATGTATATTTTCCAACTAGTGAGAATTATTGTAGGTATCATATCATTATTTTCATTCATAACTACTATTATTCCTTTGTTATTAGGTACACGCTGAATTGGTTTGCCCTAAGAGCTATTTGAAATGACAAATAATCATTGCGTCAAGTCACATAATTACGTTCATTTTACAACCTATTTCATAATTCAATAATAATTTGTTGTTGTTGCATAGAATTGTTATAATATTCTTCGAATATGATCTTGTGCATAGAAATGAATATTTTAATTCCTTTTATTTCCATCATAGTCCAACCAATTTCCTTCTTTTACTTTCTCAAAATAATGAATAGCATCGCTTCTTTTTCAACATAAAGAGTAGATGGGATGACTATTGAAAGACTATTTTTTTCCTAAATGTATATTTCAACTATGAAAGAAATTATTTCATTTCCAATACAACAGGTTCTTCAGTATCAAAGAATTGCTTCTAGCTTCTATTTCAATGACCAAAAATTTGTCATTTTTCTCTCCAAGTCGGATATGAGATAATATTTTCTTGATTTCTTTGTTAAAATTAGCATTACTATTTAATTTACAAATATTGATGGTTGAACATTCCTCCATCTCATCTAAAAAATGCATGGTGTTGATCAAATTAATGGTTGCTTGTTGATCATTAACTATCATGATAAGTTCTCATTTTAGCACATCAATCAATATTATCTCTATAGAAAAGAATGGTAACCTCGAAATAATTGAAACTTATTTATTAGCTTCATAGTCAAGAAAAATAAAATAAATAAGTAAAATAAACTTATCTACTTGAACTAAAACATCTTCAATTTTTGCTACTTGATAAACAAATATCCTATTATCAAGTTGGAGAGTAACTATGGTGGCCTTGCTTCTTCAATACTAAGCTACAAGAATATTGTTACTAGCTATTCTTTCTAGAATGTCATATGCCTTACTATAAGATTTGGTAAAAAGAGTTTCAATTTGCTGATGTATCCACTACAACATGAGTTTGAGTCGTGTCCATTTAATAAAGTTTTGATTTGGATTTAATGAGGATTCACATGATGTGGATAGTTCCTTTGCAACGCCATGAACCTATCACATGCCTCATAAAATGATTCTTCCTCAAATTATTGAAAAGAAGTAATATCATTCTTTAGTTTGACATTCTTGGCAGCGAGGGAATACTTCATCAAAAATTTATTTTTCATATCACACCATAAATGGATCAAAGAATAAGGTAAAGTGTTCAATCACACTCAAATTATCTCTCAATGGATAAAGAAATAATTTTAATTATAAAGTTTCTTCAATGACTCCTTTTAGTTTGAATAAATTACTAACCTTTATGAACAAGTAGAGATAAAGGTATCTTCTATGTGAATCATACTGATTTTTTTAATAGTTTGAACATTTAAAATATTATCTGTTATAACTCAAACTAAGAAGCTTGAATTTGTGACCTCACTATGATTGGATTCAAAACATGAATAATTATGATGATATGATCCTTTATAGCTTAGTGAGAGTCATCATTTTTCATTATAGTTTGACTGATAACATTAAAACTTTTTTATACTATCATTTCCATAAATTTACCCAAGTCTAATTGCTCTCTTCTCCTTTTTTCTAAAAGTGTATTTAATTTCAATGTCTAAAAAGAATAATTCAAGTTATTATTGCTCGTTCATATAATATTTTCAATATTTGAGAATAAAAACTTGTTTCCATAATAATTTTCATAATTCTCAATCATTGATAACTATGCTAGAAACTTTATGATAATTCAAATTGTGAAACAAAACTTTTAAAAGCTCACAGAAGCGCATGTGGTCAATAAGTACTATAGATGTGAGTTGAATATCATCTTCACAAGGGTTAAATATGTGTGAAAAGAAAAACATAATGAATTGGATTCACTTAAGTAATTAAAGATATTTAATATAAGAAATTAAAGATATAAAATCAAGTTATGAATAAAAAGTAAATTCTAAGAATTCAAAAAAATAACAATTAAAGTAGTGGATAGTTAAGGAAGTAACAAATATATAATGAACTATGTTAGAAGTAGTAAACTATATTTTGAATTTAACTATTCTTTAAGTTATTTTTCTATTATATCAACAAATATTCCTTAGTAAATTAGACTTGAATTTTACATACAATTTTACCAAATCTAACACGCTTTTAAACTTTTTCATCTAGATTAAACATATTTATATGCTAATATAGTAAAAAAATACATATTAAAGCATAGATTTTTTAGGTCTTGCAAGGAGAATAATATATTCCAATATTACTTCCAATTCAATAATCTCAGCCTTTTCATAATTAAATTATTGAACAACTATCATCCATGTTTGGAAAGTGAGGACATTTTATGCCACTCAAGCTAGATTAGATAATTATTATGTAAATAATATTCTAAATGGAGAGAATAACATTGATCTTCAGCATTGAAAACTCAAATATATGAGTGAGAAGTGCCTTTAATTTATTACTAAAAGGCATACATTACCTTTAGCCCAATAGTCTTCTCTTGGTGGGTATTTTAATTTTATGGTTGGTAAGAGTTTGAGTTATATTTCAACCTAACTCCCATTGGAGGATATTAAAGATAATCATACTAGTTCACTCTAATATTTTAAACATGGAGATAAAGACTCTTGAATGTGCCATTTATTTTGTAATTTTTGTCAATGACCATTTATAGAAGTTGATCTCTATATATTCAGCTAATGAAAGAGAGTATTATTATAAATTTAGTTATTTTACATTACATGAGATTAAACCCAAGAGAACCTCAGTCAAGATACTTCGTTTGAATGATGTGGCTAAAATGATAAACCAAACCATTGAGGAGAGGGTTTGATGCATGCTTTATCATGATAGCTCTCCTTAGACTTTTGGAGAGAAATTAAGTGTGTCGTGTGGATCAAATTAATGTGTCCCATTATCACTTTGGATGGTGATATCTCATATAAAGTTTGGACAAGGAAGAATATATCTTATGATCATGTAGGAGTTTTTGGTTGTATAACCTTCATGCATAATCTATGAGATAAGAGATTGATGTTATAGTACATTTCCAAGCCAAGTATTTATTTTTTTGGTTATGATCATGGAAAGTTTGGGAATAGATTATGAGACTTGATGTTTGTTCGACACTCTACATATCTTCTTTTTTGGGTCATTTGACATGTATTTGTCATGCAAGTCTTTATTAATGTATTTATATGTATTTGAGCTTTAATTTGAGAGATTTTATTTATTATCTATTTTGAAAAAATTTGATGAATATTAGTAAAATTAGAGTTATTTTGTATGAAATTGTTAGACTTTATGGAGCAATGACTTGAAGGGGAGTATAGGAACGAGGAGTCAAGACATTTCCCATGTCGTAACTTGGTTATACCTATGAACCTACTAAGTAGTTATGGTATTTTTTTCTTGGGCATAACTCTATAAAATTAATCATAATAATCATTGTAAGCTGCTCTCTACCATTGAGTTGACACAATCTCTTTACTATGCAACATAGTCTTCGTTGCGATGATATTTTCTTGGAGTCATGGCTTGTTGCAACTTTATTATACTGTCCAATTTTATTGGTTAGATAGTGTCCCAAAAACTTATTGATGAAGATTTTTTATCAATAAATTTCAATAAGCATATAAGTCATACAAGTAGTAAAAAAGATTTTTGTCGAGATATCAATTTCACATGGATTATATTGGTGGTTCAGTCAACCAATAGTGAGACAATACTTTTCAAGTAGATAAGATAATTTAGAAATTTGATAGAATTTTATATCCTTGAGTTTTTTAATTTTCAATCATATGATGCTTGTTTAAATAATTTAGTTTAAGTTGAGTTTGGATACAAAATAAATATTAAATTATTGTATGAATGCCCTTTTACCCTGATAACATACAAGATAGTTATCATAATTAAGCTCAACCCAATGATGATTTTCTCATAGCTATTCTATTTATATTTTATCACCAAGTTAATAAATTATTCCTTCTTGGGGGTCATTTATAAGTCTATACCTTTTAGGCAACACATCAACTACTTTTGATGGCTACTCATATATACATTCTATAAAATACTCACATTAATCGAGAGTTGATTATTCTAAGACATGTATGACTTAGTGTGTAAAATTATTAATGATTAGGTTTCGCATGCATCATAGTCATAATGAATAATATACCTGAGTTGGGTTTAGACATATAAGTTTGTCTCACACAAAAGAGTCAAAAGGGTTATCACTTCCTTCCTAACATATATGTGAGTGAGTATCATAATTTACTTATCATCATCTACAACAACAACACACACAAACCCACCAATAGTCAAACCCTAATTTCAATTATATTTAATTATCAATTCCATCAATATCCATTCTATAGCATAAATAAAATATCACATTTATTATCAAATATCTATACATCACATAAATCAAAATAAACAAACTCTAGACCTCAAATTGAGAATTTAGGACTCAAAACCTAATTTTCCATCTATTTCAATTCAATTCCTAGAATCTACCCTAGAGAGTAGGGTTTTGAAATTCATGCCATCAACTATATGGTTTAGCCATGATCTTGCATCTCTTGTTTGCTAGTGGATCTCCTAGGGTATGCCAAAATTTCTCCTAGGGTTAGAAGAGGGGAGGTCGGCTAGTTTTCAAGATTTTGTTCCTCACTTTTGTCATATCTTGTATGCTTAAGTATTTTCCATGTAGAAAGGCACAAATTTGAAATAATGTCACGACTTTGGCTTTTAGTCTATTGAGCTTAAGGTCGCAACACTAAAAAGTAGACATGGCTTTGGATTTCTCATTAAACTTTATGTACTCCAAATATCATGGTACTAGGAAGTGACGATGACTTAGGAATGCTCCTTAAACTTTTTGTACCCTAAAAGTCATGGTACTAGGAAGTTTCTGTAGCTATTACAATTATTTTGTATATTAAAGTCATGGCAATGAAACATAGTCATGGTCTTGCCTTCTGGTGAGGGAAAAAGTCATGGATTTGGAAATAGTTACAACTTGATTAATGCCCTCTTTAACTCACATAGCCATGCTTCACAATGATAATAAATGATTGTGACTCCTGATTAATGAATATCAAGCTTTGGTAAAGATAAAGTTATGATACTAGAGAATGATTGTAACTTTAAGTACCAGTGAGGTGCTTGGTTACTATGACATAAAATTAATATCATACCCAATTAAATATTATGAGATAAGAATGGTTGCAACTCCAAGATAATATTACTACAAAAAAGAATGTATTACTAAGTAAAATAATTATTCTAATGAGGTCATAAGGCCTTGGTGTAAAAAGATTGACATGATTAATTAGGTAGAGTCTTGACCAAAATAGATGCTAAAACTATTTGATATGACTAATCATCACCAAGTCAATAATTACCTTGGAAAACATAATGATTTTAATACTAAAATATTTAAATAAAAAACCTCCAATTTTGTGAAATTATTCGAATTATCACATATTTTAGTACTTACACATCATCAAAAATCACCCAAACACACTAAAATATTTAGTATTTAACGTACCATATAAACTCACATACTAAATTATTGCTCATCCCTGAGTAATAATTTACCACACCATAAAAAAATGTATAACCCAAATCAACACAAATAACATATTTTTTCCTTTACAACTAGATTTAATTGTCATAATATCTCAAAATAGTAGAGTAACTTCTCATTGTGAACGTATTATAAGTCATGGTGGGGTTTAAGTTTCATAACTATATCTATAGGTGAATTATGTATAATAATTCATGTGATAGGAACATTATATTTATTACATCACACCATGAGAAAAAAATCCATTAGTTGCATCCTAAGTAGTGCCATGTTAATTATTCATAGCTAGACCATACATAATTTCTCATCTATGTCGGTGATCTTATTAGTCCACACTTGCATTTTAGTATACATTTTTACTTCATTTATTTTTTATATCTTCTTTCAACATCATACCATATGGGTTTCCTTCTTTGAGCCTTTCCTCTTTGAATGTTGCATCTCGAGGAATAACATAGTATGTCCTTTTGTTCTAGCCTAACTATTTTTTTTCTCTAATCCCAAATTAATAACATTGGGCATGACTGCAACTTTATTAATAAGCTTCATTTGGCCCTTTTCTTTCTATAATACCAATATTGCATCATTTGGGAAATACTGCAACTTCATTATTGAGCTTCTAAGTGGGAAACTTTTTTATAATATCAAAGTTATGGTACTAGGGAATGCAATGGCTTTGTAATCAAACTTCAAAGTAGTAATTTCTTTCTGTAACACCAAAGTTATGGTGTTGGGTAATGTCGTGGCTTTTTCATTGAACTTCTATGTGATCATTTCTTTCTATAACACCAAATTCATATCATTGGGCAATGCCACAACTTTCATCTCTACCACTGTTTCATCTTTGCCTTCATTCATATCCTTAAGAATTTCTATCTCTGCTATGTCTATCTCATTTGCTGTCTTAGCCACCAATTAGGATTCTTTTATTATTTACACTACATATTTAGCCTCCAAACTCTCCATATCATTTTCTCCATATAATTGTATAAATTATTTATGCATTTTCTTCTTTTCTTAGTCTCTTTAAAGTATCTTTATTAGAATCTTCCTAAGTCATGGCTTTGAAGAATATTGTGACATAATAGAAGTCATCTTCCTCATCTTTCTATTCAATATTTTCACAACTTCAAAGTAGCTCTTATATGTCATCTTCCAATTCATTACTTTCACAACTCCATAATTCATCAATTATGTCATTTTACTCATCTTCATTAAGTTAGTAGTCTTCTACAAAATTTTTCTATCTAAAATTGGATTTTTGTTGAATTACCATACAAATGAGATTATCTATTATAAATATTTATTTTTGTTTTCTCCCCATAGACACAATGAGTGAGCTTCTCCTTTTAGATATCAATAAGTACTTGTCTAGTGGCCAAAATGACCATCCCAAAATTATTGGTGTCTGTTGATCTTCTTCCATATTTAATATAACAAAATCTACTAGAAAAATAAAGATATGGACCTTAATCAAAACATCTTTTAAAATACCATGTGGGTGCTTGATTATTCGATTGACCATTTGGAGTGAGAAAGATGTTAGAGTGATTTTTTTTTGAGATTTAATCTTTGTGCAATCTACAAGGGCTTCGAGTTTATACTTGATCCCAAGTTACATAGTTCCTTCTAAAAAAGATGTTCCCCTATACTATAAGGTATAGCAAAACTTCTGAGACCATTTAATTTCCTTAGAAATATTCATTGAATAATTATAATATATTCTTTAGCCATATTCATAGTTCTATACATCTCCAACATCCTCTTACTACTTATCACATCCTTCATAAATTTAAAGTAATTTGACATTTGATATAATGCTTCAAAAAAATAGTATATTCACTTCTAATTTCTGAAAAATATTAAGATATTTTTCAAACTATTCATCCAATTTCTCCTTCCTAAAATATTGTGAAAATAGAAGATTTATTAGAAAATTACTTTTATCTTCATTCTAGTATACATTATTCACTTCGTAACCTTAGGGAACCTCTATTTAATTTTTTGTTTCTTTGCTTCCTTCATTTATAGGTGAGGGTACGAGTTGCACATGTAACTCCATAGGAGTCATGCCTTTTGAAGATGCCATAGTGCTAGTGTCTTCATCTTTGGAGAAAGTCACATTGGGAGCCATAAATTCTAGGAAAATCATAGTGGGAGCTATGACTTTATGAAAATTGCAAAACTATTAGCTCTAGTCCTTTAGTTTCAACTTGCTCCATTCATTTCTCCTCTAACTATTTTCTGCTTTGAAATAATATCAATAGGAACATCTTCAGATTTTTCTAAGTATCACTTAGCAATTCATTAACTTCTTTCTAATTTATTGATAATGCTAATTATCCAATTGGATTCTCTATATTTTATATTTCTAATTTTATGTGATCTAATCTTGTTTCAAGCCTCTCCATAGGATTATCTCAGTGGTCATTTCTTCTTTTTATTTCGATCAATATTGCTCTCAACTTGTTCTCCATATTTGACTTTCTTCTTCTGTTGAATATTGATATTTTGAGTTCAATCTTCCTTGAATATTATAGTTCATCGAATTATTCTCAAAGTTCTTCAAAGCATTCCCAACATTCTTATGGCCATTCTCATAGCCTTCATACAAAAATTTTTTAACTTCTAATATTAGGCGAGTAATGCACAAGGATAATATTATTGGGTCGAAATAAATACTCTTTGCTTTGTAATCCATTGGCCTACTCTATTTGATAAATGAGATCTAAATTTTTTTCATGTTGTTGTAAAATGGAAACATCTCTAGATCCTTTTTTTCTTATATTCTTGGGTTTCAATTTTTTTTTAGAAAATTCTCTATCTTTGCTTCTATTATGGTAAATTACTTCCAATACTTTTGTTTGTCTGCTCCAAAAAAAGAAATTGGTTAGAGTTTGGTAGTTATTCTTTGCTAGCTCTTCAAACAAGTAGTGTACCTTATATGATAACTTATTCATAATCGACCTAACCATGGTCATATCAACGGTATACTTATCATATAATTTAGCTATTTGTAGAAAGGTTGAGCTTAGAACCACAACCTAAGACCATATTGAGAACACCTCTTTAATAACTCTTTAAAATAGTCCCAAGTATCATATAAAGTCTCGTGCTCAACTTTTCAAAATTAACTTATCTCACTCAATAACTGTGAGGTGATTCTAGATAAAAAAAATTTATGAGAAATTATCTCACAAGTTTAGCCTAACTCTTAATAGAGCTTTGAGATTGGCATTGATACCAACTCTATGCCTTATCACTTATTGAAAATGAAAATATATGTAACCTAATGGTATCGAGGCCAACTTCATTCATTTATATCATTGCACAACCCTAAGAATATTGACATGCTGATTCAGATCATCTGATATTCTCCCACTATATTTGCACTATTGAGACTTCACTATCAGACTCGACTTAACTCATAGTAAATTGCCTCTACTAGTTGTATCTGAATACCTAAATTACTATTCATCATAACTGACCCCAAATAATATCCCGATATGTAATTATGATTGGGTAGCTTGCTCGTCACCACCTTGGACTCTTTATTGTTATCAATTCCCTTCTTAGACACTTTCTCAACTTTTCATCTCAAATTTTCTCTCTCAGTTCTCTCAATTTCAAGGTCCAAAGTTGTTAATTTAGTCCTAAAATTTCTGCTTATATAAGGTGGGCTGAGAAAAAAAAAAGAAAAATACTAAAAAACACAAGCACAACTATTCCACAATCAAAACAAGATAGCAAGACAAGCTAATATAGATTCGAGAAAAATATCATTATCAAAACTATTAAAAATAGAACTATCCTTTTTACAAGGATAATTACTAAATTACATCAACTCACATTGATAAACAAAACTAAATAATTATCAGAAATAGTGTTAAAACTCATAATGACTTTTTATACGACATAATTTTATTAGTTAGATAGTATACCAAAAGCTTATTGATGAGTTATTCTCATCAATAAAGATCCACAAGTAAATAGGTCGTATAAGTAGTAAATAGTACTTTCATTCACATATTAATTCCATAGCAATTGTATTATTAGTGTTGTCAGTCAAAAGTGAGACAACACTATTATAGTTGATAAGATAATTCAAGATTTTGATAGAATCTTAGATCCTAGGGTTAGTTGATTTCATGTTGAGTTTGGATATAAAACAAAGGTAGAATTTTTATTAGAATGCTCCTTTTCCATATTGACTTACAAGGCAGTTATCACCATTAAGCTCATCTCAATGATGATATCTTTGTAGCTTTTCTCTCAGTATTTTACCAATGAGATAAAAAATCATCCATGCTCTTGGGTTATTCACCAGTCCATATTTTTTAGGTTATATATCAACTTCTTTTGATGATTAATTCGATGCATATTCTTATTCTTTAGTCTTGTGTTTTTTAACACTTAGTACTGAAATTGTCTTAAAAGCTTTTGTACATTTGACTTCGTATGTATAATACTTGTACAATTAACATATACCATCCATTGATTCTCATTGGTGGGAATCATATGGATAAAAATATCTTAAATAGCTATTAGCACCTCGTGAGTCACAACCACTCTTGCACATCCTATGGATTTCCTATCACCTTTCTCCAAAATGATGATATGACTTACATACTAATGATAAACCCCTTAGGAGAATATTCTATAAAATACTCATATCAATTTAGGATCAATTCTTCTCATACATGTATAATAAATTAACATGTAGGGTCATTCATGATTTTAGTTTTATGAGCATCATACTCACAATGATTAACATATCTAAATTTAAGGTTAAGATATATATGTATCTCTCATATCAGGTTAAGATATACATGAGAAAGTATTATAGTTTATATATTATCGTCTAACACAACCACATGCACATACTCACAAATAGTCAAACCCTAATTTCAATTCTATTTAATCACCAATTCTATCAATATTCATTCAATAACATAAATCAAATATCACATTTATAATCAAATATCAATGCATCACATAAATCAAAATAAATAAACCCTAGATCTCAAATCAATAATTTAGGATTCAAAACCTAATTTCTTATGCTATTTCAATTGAATTCCTAGAATTTACATATTATCATCTACCACAAAAGTCATGGTATTAGGATGTAGTCATGACTTTTTTTTAATTAGTCCATATATCAAAATCATTGTATTGAGACATGGTCGTGGCTTTACCTTCTCATGAGGGTAAAAAGTTGACCTTGGAAATGGTCATTGATTAAATTATAACCCTCTTTAACTTTCTATAGCCAAGAGTCATAGTATTGAGAAATGATTGTAGTTATGGACTTATGAATATAAAGCTTTGGTGAAGATAAAGTAATGATATTGAAGAATGGTCATGACTTTTAGTATTAGTAGTATATTTGGTTACCATGATATGAAATTAATATTGTATTTAATTAAATATTATGAGATAAATATGACTACGACTCTAAGATAATATCACAACCAAAAATAATGTCTTATACAATGAAAAGATTATGCTAATGAGGTAGTAAAATTATCATATAAAAAAGATTGTCATAACTAATTATGTAGAGTTTTGACAAATAATATATACCAAAACTACTCAATATGTCCAACCATCACAAAGTCAACAATTACCTCCAAATATATAATAATTTCACTATTATTCATCACAATATATTAAAACTTTAATTTCATAAAATTGTTATAATTGTTGCATGTTTTCATACTTACACATTATCAAAAACTACTCAAATATGCTAGAATATTTGGTATTTATCATATTGAATATGGTTGCACTATCTCTAAATTACCAAAATGATTGTGACCTAATTTTTATATTCTAGTAGCCAAGTATCCCATTGCCCATGGATACAAGGAGTGGTGGCATTTTTCATTACCATGACTTAATTGATATTGAACCCAAATAACAAGTAAAATTAGTTACATTAAAATTTTCTATCATGACTTTGTAATCCATAGAGTATTACTGTAGTCACAAAAATGTTTAGTTATAAAAAATATTTACTATGATCATGACTTTTTTAGCCACTGTGACTTTGTCCTCCATTGAGAAAATATCGAAGTCATGACAATTCCTAGTGTCATGATTTGTGTTCTATAGATAAATGAATAAGCCATAACCATTTACCATGCCATGACTTTTCATTCCAGATATAAATGTCTCAGTCATGACTATTCCTATTGGCATAATATCATGCTTCAAAGGGTAGTTTTTTGAGTCATAATATTCAATTTTATCATGACTTATATGCTCAAGAGATGATCTAAAGAGACAATAAAGTCACAACCACAACATATCATAGTGATTTCCAACTTAAAGAGTCACATGGATTCTTAATGTATAAAAGAAGTAATTAGAAAAAAATAAGAAAGAGAGAGGAAGAGGAAATTAGATTTCAAGCAAAGAATAATAAACCCTAGGAAACATGACTATCAACCCCCAATTAGGGGCCATTCCAAGGTGAACTTGAGCAATAATTGGCTGAGATTAGGTTTTGAGACTTATATCCTTATTAAGGTTTTTATTGGAAACTCTCGATTCCATGAGATACCACTAAAAATAACTCACATGAATTATATCCTAATGTCAAACTAAATTATGATCAAGTGTTAGTTTTTATATATTAGTGTATTGATGATATGAAATTATAATGTCTATATTTGTAGTAATATTATGGTTTATATGTTTAGATATAGATAATGATTAGAACTCAAAATTTAGGGTTTTCACAATATTATAGGTTTATGCATGTTAGTTATGGTAAATGATGATAGATATGTCTAGGGACACAATCACATAGTACTGTCAGGAAGAAGTGAAAGTCATTTTAATCATAAAGCATGAGATAAACCTATGTATGAAAATCAAAGTTAAAAGTAAGTTTAAACATTGTAAGATTGATATTTATGAATCCAAAAACATAAACACACTCATGCCCATTCCATAGTGCATATTATAGAAGAAGTCACCTCAAGTGATGTTGGGATTAAGTAGGATACCTAACCTAGGAGTTTCACCATAGTGTGTGAGTCTTGTGTTGACTATGGTTGATGATGATATGCATGTCATAGGATACATGCAAGTGGAGTTATCTTGTATGGTGGTGACAACCTTATGAGTCTTTTCCTCTTGTATGACTTCTATATGTGAGATTCATAGGATAATATATATTAATTATTGCAAGTTTGGTATTTATGAAATCAAAAGTACAAACATATTTAGTGCCACATCATTTCATATCTTTAAAAGATTAGCGGTCAAAGAATAAAAATACACACTCGAAGTAGATATCAAAGATAGTTAATATATTACCTAAAAGGAGTTAACATGAAAATGACTCATAAATAGAATGCTATGTTGGTTCAATGGTAAAATACCGAGGGCACAACTATGAGGGGATAATCCTTGGTAATAAAAATCTAAGAATGATAATTATCTTATATGTCAAGATGGTTCATGGGTATTTCTACACAATATAAACACAATATTTCCCAAATACAAAAGAAAATATTACTATATACAAGAAAATGAGCTAACCTAGAGTCTAAGTATCTTTCCAAAAACCCAAATCTATCTACTCAACTCAGTTAGTAGTTAGTTCACTATTTGTTGGTCAGATTGTTTACACAATCTTTTTAAGATCATATATGGACTTTAGTCCACTTTGCTACTTGTATGATTTATGTACTTTTGGGACTCCATTATATGAAAGATAGATGCCCAACAAGCTTTTGAAACCATGTCACAGTTTAAAAATTCTAGCACCTTAATAAAGTCACAATAATGACCAAGAAATGTATTCATAAAAGGAATGTCAACTTCTTAGATGAGTAGCATTTTGATGTTGGTGATTAGTGTATAGATTTCATAGTTTCAGAAGAGTACTTAGTTCATGTTGATCCAGATTCACCTCTTTTAGAGATTAATTAGATTAGGAATGAGATAATAATAAGTTGAGTGAAGAGCATGAGTGTATTAGATAGAATTGAGAAAACCCTAGTTCTTCCTTACTTTGAGTTCATCTTGAGATGAGATCTACCAGACCCCATCATTCAATAGCAAGTTATTGTGTGAGTATATATGTTTAACTCATAGATAGAAGTGAGCATGATTGGTTTTATAAATTCATGTCTCATGATAGAAATGATGAATGGCTTCAAACTATGCAAGACTAAATAGAGCCCATCATGTGAACCAAACAAATGATTTGGCTTTGTTGAAAAGGAAGTGAAAATTAAAGAATAAGGTTAAGATTAGTGGATGTAGAGTCATGATTGAGATATAATATTTGATTAGTCATGAAAGATTCTAGTCAAAATAATAAGATTGGTTTCAAGGAGTTTATTCCTAGTGTCATGAAAATATTTTCATTCCATGTTGTTCTGCATTTCATAACCTACCTAAATTTTGAAGATAGAACAACTTGATGTGAAAATTCTTTTATTTATAATGACTATCATGTGACCCTTGTGTATGGTAGAATATGGGGTTTGAAGTTTAATGATAGGAAAGTCTAGCATGCAAACTCAAGAAGAATATATGTGAGGATAAGTATTAACATAATAGTCTTGAGTATGAATTACATAAAATGATTTTACATGTGTAACCATTTGGTTAATGATGTATATATTGGTTACAAAATTTAATCTTGAAAATACTTAAATCTTTAGTATCAAAATCTTATGTATATGTACATATTTAAAGGCATAGGTTTCAGCCCAAATATTTTATTCTACATAATAATATACATAAAAATAATGTATATATATATATATATATGTGTGTGTGTGTGTGTAAGTATAACAAATTATGAATAGGTGTGAAATTAAAAGAATTACAAATTACATACAATTGATTTACATTGTGAGTATTCAGTAAAAAATCAATATATATATATATATATATATATATATATGATATTAGGTGCTAACTCAACTTATGTTTGTTGCAAAATCAATAAAATCTCTCAATTCAAGAGATCAAGTCGAGTTTGGGTTGGATTTGATTAAGTTTGATTAGGCAAGTTATGTTGGCCTGCATCATAATCATCAATAAAAATTTTAAAAAAATTAATAAAAATTAAATATTTAAAATCTTTATCAATTAAATAATAATATTAAAATTTATTAGTTTTTAAATATTTTTTATGAAGTCTCAAATTTTAATAATTTAAACTTATATTAAAATATAAGTTAATTTTAATTATTTTGGATTCATTTTAGTTTTAGACTCAAAACCTCATATATATAATTTATAGGCATAGAATGCAATGTTATTTCAATGGGACTACTTAAAAAGGGGATAATTATGTTAAGAGGCACCAGAATGAAAATAATTACATTTCGAGATCCTTTTTAAAAATTTAAAATGTGGGGACCCAAATCAAAAATATTTATGATTTGGGTCCCTTTTTATTACCCAAATTCTGAAACAATTAATTACAGTCTACATTATTAAAACAAATTCAAGAAAATATATTATCATAAAAACATATTTATGCATAACATTTTTACATGTTTATGCTTAAACATGTTTACAATAATGCATATCATTTATGCATAAATGTAAACATGTTTATTTTGGTGAAATTTTTGAAGATGTCATATAACTCCAAAACCAAAATTGAGAGCAGGAAGATGTAAGGGAAACACACATTCCATAAAAAGCTCTTTGTACAACTTGACAATACATATATAATATACAAGGTTTGATTATCAATTAGTTATGGATGGTAATATGACTGACATTAAAAAATCCTAAGAGAAAAGATGGGTGGAGTTAGGGCCTTGATTAGGTTCATATCAATTGGTACCCCATTAATAAACTAGTATATAGTGGAAAATGGTTACCTGATGCATTGATGCAGACATAGAATGAAAGTTACCCTGAGTGCTAGACTCTCATAGTGTAGCCACCCAAATTATAGTCATCCACGGATGTTTGATTTCTCAAGGGAAATGTAATGATATGACCCACATCAAAAAATGCTAAGAAGGAAGATGAGTATTTAAGTCTGAGGACAAACATCAACCTTCAAGCTAGCTTTTGGGTAGAGTTAGGGCCTTAGGTTTAGGTTCATATCATTTGGTGCTCTCTTTGAAAAATTGATACATAGTGAGATAGGGCTTCCTAAGAAAGCATTACCTAGGAAATGGATACCTAAGAAATGGCTATTTGGGATAGGGTAATTAGATGTATTGATGCATGCATGAAGTGCATCCACACAGAGTGCATCCATCCATAAAGGATATTAATAAATTTCAATGTCAAATTAATTACATCAATGATCTATTTTCTATTCAAATCTCTTTGATTTGATTTTTTAGAAGTCAAAAAGTTATATTCATTATATGTTATGAATAACATTATTCACATATATTAATAACATTGATTTGATTTAACATATTGATTTGATTTAATTACATAAAGGATATTAATAACATTGGCATATGTTATTCACATATATTATTATCCTAATCAAATAAATTAATGAAGATCTCAATTGAAAATTAGATAGGCAGGACAATATGTTAAAGAGTGGAAATTTTAGATTTAATCAACTAAAGATAAAATATCTAGTTTGTTACTTTAATATTTTATCAAGATGAAAAGATAATTCAACTGAGATTAATAGTATTAATTTCTTAAAAAGTGAAATTTTTTTTAATTAAGAATTTATACTTCAAAAAAAAGGTAAAATTTAAAAAGGTATAGTTCATATGATTAATATTAATTAGATGAAATAAAAGAGATATCAAGAGTCATGTGTAATAGATAAATAACTTTCAAAATAAAAGGTAAGTATTAATAATTATTAAAACAATCATGATTTAGAATGTAAGTTAAAAGATAGAATATTCATAAGATGGTGATAGTATAGATGTGCATATTGAGGTAGATGTGTGAGAACACATTTAAATTAAAAATAAAAAAAATGGAAGAATTAAGAATTATCTAGGTATCATACTTATGGAGGATAAAATTAGAGGGACATCTCACATGATTTTGACATGTGAATAGTAAGCCGCACAAGTCAATTTAAAATAAATATTAAAATCAACAAGTTAGAGAAGTGTAAAGAAGTTTTGAATATTAAAAGTTGGATGAAAATAGTCAAAAAAAATATATGCATGCCTTGAATTTATGTGATAATCATAATTCATGGAGTGATAAAATTCATTTTACTAAATCTTATTATATTAAAAATGTGATTTGATGATGATGATGATGATAATAATAATAATAATAATAATAATAATAATAATAATAATAATAATAATTCATATTAATATGATGTACCCATACTTTATAATATATTTTTGAAAAATATATATATAAGGAATAAACAGTATTCATATTGTCCATTAGAAACAAAAGAAAACCCATTGTCTATTGATGTATCAACCAATTAGAGAATCATTTGACATATAACATTAAATAATTATAAGAAAACACCATAAATTATGAAGAAATAATTGGATGATAATAGCTCATCACACTATAAGAAAAATTTATTTTAGCTAGGGAATTTTAGTTAAGGATCAATCCCTACCTAAAATACAACAAATTAGCTAAGGAATAGCAAGTGATTAATATTTTTTTTTTGAAAAAAAAAATAGCAATGGATTTGCGGGGGAAAATTTTTCGTAAATTCCGTTAAAAAAAAGCTGTGGATTTAGCAATGGATTTAGTGACAGATTAGCGATGGAAGATTTTCGTAAATTCCGTTCAAGAAAAGCGAGGTCTTTAGCGACAGAAAATTTTTGTAAATTCTGCCCAAGAAAAGCGGAGTTTTTAGTGACGGATTAGCGACGGAAAATTTTAGTAAATTCCGCCCAAGAAAAGTGGGGAATTTAGCGACAGATTAGCAATGAAATATCCCTCACTAATACAAGCCATTATTTAGCGACAGATTTAGCGAGAGATTTTCTCTCGCTAATACAAGTCATTATATAGTGACAGATTTAGCGAGAGATTTTTCATCGTTAATAAATCTATCATTTTGCGACGGATTTAGCGATGAAATTTCTCTTGCTAATAAAATCCATGATTTAGCGACAGATTTAGCAACGGAATTTCCATTGCTAATAAAATCCATGATTTATCGACAGATTTAACAAAGAATTTTTACTTGCTAATAAAATACTTGATTTAGCGATGAAATTTCCATTGCTAATAAAATCCATGATTTAGCGATTGATTTAGCGATAGATTTTCCCTTTCTAATGAAAACCAATGATTTAGCGACGAATTTACTGACAGACTTTCCATTGCTAATAAAATCCATATTTTAGCTAGCGAGTGAATACCCCTAGATTATAAAATCCATAAATTAGTGATGGATTTTGCGAAAGAATTTCTATAGAAAATAAAATCCATAATATTGTGACAGATTTAGGGACGGAATTTTCCTAGCTAATAAAATTTATAATTTAGCGATAGATTTAGCGATGAATTTTCTCGAGCTAGTAAAATACGTAATATAGAGACGAATTTTCCCTACCTTATAAAATACATAATTTAGCTAAGGATTTAGCGACAACATTTACCTAGCCAATATTTAATTATATAATTTTTTTTATTTGTTTTAACATTTTATTTAATTTTGTTTATTAAATATATGTTAATGGTCTATAGATGAGCAATCCTTGAAATATATATTCTCCTCATAAAATCATAAAAAATTATATTATAAATAAATAATTTAAAAAATATAAAAATACAAAAAAACAATTATATATATTAATAAGGGCTAAATTAACTATTTTAATGATGTATTAACATTTTATAAAATTATACAAAAAAATTTTCTAAAATTTTAAAATAAGAAACTTAAAAATTTGTACATAAGTAACATTAAATAATAAATTCAATAAGTATAATAATTTCATATTATTTAATAAAGTTAAAAGAAAATAAATTAATATTTATAAATAAATAGATATATTGCGTGCTCTTATAAAAATGTATACGAATTAAATAATTGAGTAATATCTTGACTATTAGCTTTTAACATTAAGTTTTTATTAAAATAAAAATATAACTTATTTTAATTAGCTTCTCACTTTAACTAATTTTTTGAATTTTAAAAATTATTAATAATATCAAATAATATGAAATTTTATGCCTTTAAAATTATTTCATATTATCTTCAGATAAATTAATATGAATTCTTAAAAATTTATAATGATAAAATATAAATTTTTATATATTTTTTAACATTAATAGTATTTTATAACTCTTAGGTGAGTGACTAGAAAGCAAATCATCTTTTCATTTATGTTTTATTATATGAAGTTTGTTAATTTTGGACCTATTTGATATTTTTTTATAAGGCTAAACATATATTTTTTATTGTTTATATTAATATTATAATAAAAAATTTTAAGGTGTTTATTTTTCATTTGTACCATGCTACACGTATATTAATTTTGTTTAAAAATTTTTTATAGTGAATAAAATTAATAAGTCTTTTTGATTATATATATATTATTTAATGTTTTAATAATTAAAAATATAAAAAAATTGCTAATATTTACCACACGATTATCTTTAACAAGTGATGTGAACCTCCGCAGAAGGTCATCCATCCCTTGACACCGATGCTTCAACATATATTCTATTTCTAGGTTTAAGTTTTAATTTTTATTTGATTTGAGGTACGTTTTATACATTTATTCTTCATCGATTAACTTGATTAAGCTTATGCATACTGATTCTGTTATTTATTGTTTCCGAAATTCTTCTCCTTTATTCACCGTGGTGTTCTTGGATTGTGTATATATACTTAATCGTATACATACTTCATGCATTTGTGATATAATGCATTGTCATTGTGTGGATTTTGATGGTGCACAGTAGGTATGCTGAATTAATAACTTGTTCAATATAAATAACTACATACTGTATACAAAAACAATATACATAAATATAAGTGTGCTTTAAATAAGTGTGTTTAAACATAACTATATATATATAACTATAAAAAAGTATACATAAACTATTCAAACATAATTATATCTATCATTTTTTTATTACCATAGATGTGAAAGGAAAAAATTGTTATGCATTGTTTGGGCATATTGGTATTAAGTGGGTGAACTTCTTTATCATGGTTTGGGTGATTTTGATGTTATAGTTTATTAGTATCTTTTTTTTTGTTATGGTTATAAATATTTCTATTTAAAACTTCAATTTTTCATGGTCCATTGCTAATGTATTTGTTCACGAGTGTTCTTGAGTGAGGAGCACGAAACAAAAATGCATATGTTCATGATTTATCATCTATATTGCATGAATAGCACAAAAAGATGATTCTATTGAATTTTAAAAATTATTTTTTTTAGAAAAAATATTCAAAAACAAATAGTTTTAATCTGTATATTGCTATTTTTGAATGATAAAATTAGAGTGTGTGTATGATCATAGTTTGTGTTATTTATGGTAAGTTTTTTAGCAGTGTATTTTTTGATAGTGAAAGTTTTTTGTTGTGTTCGTTTATTTTATGGTAGTGTGTATATGTGTTTAATAATTTTTGCATAATTAAAATTACTATGTGCTATGCATTTAATGCCATTTCTGAAATATTCAAAAAAGCCATTTTGGTTAATCTATTCATAATTTTTGTAGTGTGTATGTGCGTGCGTGTGTGCAATAAAAATCATGTGGATATATATATATATATATATCTATTCCATTTATTAATTCAACTCTATTAAGTATAGTTTGGGAAAATGAACAATAATTTTGTGATTTAATTCAAAATTATCATATTTAATTAACTGGTTTAGTATTTGAGCTATAAAATTTTTCAAATAGGTTTGAAACCCATTGATGGTTATCTTTTGATAATCTTTTGAGATTTTAAGGCATATCAATTGAAAATTCATGTATTTGCTTGCTCTATTGATTTGTTGTTGTTAGGTAACCAAACTTTTTGATTTATTAATCTTGTCATAGAGAAGATATTATCATCAAAGGAGACCATAGTTAGTCTTTCAAGACCTTAGTTTCTCCAATAGAGATAAATTGTAGAACATATATTACCAACCTCGAGACCATTTACCTTCTAAAAAAATGTATATTGATGTTGTATCATGGTTGATGCGTGAGATACATATATCACTATGCTCTATCAAATCAAGGAAGTTGTCAACAATGGCAAATCAACCACTCAAATATATGCTCTAACAAATGGATTCCTATATGTTGCAAGTTTATACTCATCTATTATTAATCTTGCACAATTGGTAATTAATTTACCCTTTATACTCTAATAGTAATTAGATACTCATCTATTAGTAAGCTTTCTCAATTGAACTATAATCTATACATTTATCTTTGATTAATGAGAAAGTATAAAGGAATATACTATAGACCATGTTAATGATACATCATAGAGAAATATTATCTCATCTATAAATGAGCATTCTCACTTGAAAGTAGATACTCATTTGTGGTAGTAGCAGTATAAGAAGAAGAAGTAGATTTTCTTAATTGTTCTAATCCTAATTGTTCTAATCTTCAAATAGAAAAAAATATTAGGCTTGCATCTCTTAAATTACAAAACAAAATAACAAAATAATTTAATATTATGCATTGATACCATTAAAGAGTAGGAATATTTCTCTGAGAAGTATTTTCTTAAATTAGTTCAATTTTAAAATTTTATTAAATAGATTTTCTTGACAATGAAAATACTATTCTTTAATGTTATATTAAAATTAAAAATTGTAAAAAATATAGTCATTTTCAGTTTGGTTCCCCTTAACATTTTTTCTATAATATCATAACTTTTATCCACTTTTGTTGCACCGAAATGCATCAACTTTGTTTATCTCACATAAGTTTTTAAAAAATTTAAATCTAAAATAATAGTTTTAGAATTCAAAAATCAATTCTTGATTCTCATAGAGTTTACCAAAATATACTTCTTCAAAGAACAATGATAGGTTCAAACCCAGGGCTTACACCCATTTAATGATGTCACCAACCATCCAACTAATAACTTTTTAGAAATCTTGGATTCAAAAATCTTTATCATGATAACACAAGTAGGATTTGATTATTTTAAGTGTTTAGAATTATGAGTGTTTGTGTAACTATATGTATACCCACATGTAACTATATTTATAATTACATGTATAATAACATACAACATTATATTTAATTATATGTGTATAACTATATATAAATATTCATATATCTATATATAAATATTTGTATAATTATATAACACTCTACAACATTAAATATAACTATATTTATCACTATGTATACTATATTAACTATAAGTATAACATTAAATATAACTATATTTAAATATAACTATATTTAAATATATAAAAATATTAATAGCTATATATACTATATGTATAATAACATATAACTATAAATAATTGTATCTTATTATATATATAACTATAACAGCTTTATACATAACTATATTTAAATATATTATTTACATCTTATATTTAATATACATTTGTATATATTAGTATATAAATTTGTATTTGACTATATCTATACCTATACATATCTATATGTATAAATATATAAAATTATATGAATAAATATATATACCTGCATGTATAAATATAAGTATAACTATATGTGTAACTAAATATATAACCACATGTAACTATATTTATAATTACATGTATTAAAACATAAAACATTATGTTTAATTATATGTGTATATATATTAATATTTATAAAACTAAATAAAATTTTATATAATTAAATATAACTATATATTTTAACTATTTATACATAATGTATACATATATGTAAATCTATATATTTGTTTATAACATTGTATATATTTATGTATAATTAAATATAACTACTCGTATGAATATATATATATATAAAACTAAATCTTTAACGATATATAAATTTTTATAACTATATATATTATATGTATAATAACATACAACTATAAATAATTCTATCTTACAATATGTATAACTATAAAAACTTTATACATAACTATATATATATATATATATATATATATATAACAACATGTATTTAATATACATTTTTATATACTAGTACAAAAATTATATTTTAGTATATCCATACCTATACATAACTATATGTATAAATATATGAAATCATATGCAAAAAATATATATGCATATATGTAAAAATATAAGTTTAACCATACGTGTAACTATATGTATAACCACATGTAATTATATTTATAATTATATGTATAAAAACATACAACATAATGTTTAACTAAATGTGTGTAACTATATATAAATATTTATATAACAATAAAAAACTTTATATAAATAAATATAACTTTATTTTTAATTATGTACACATACATGTATACATATATGTAAATCTATAAAATTGTTTATAACTTTGTATATATTTATTTAGATTTACTTATAACTACTTGTATGCATATATCTATATATAATTATATGTTAAACTAAATGTAACTATTTATAACTACATTTACTATATGCATCCTAACATATAATTATATATATGAGATAATACTATTTTGTTGCACCAACTTGAAATAAAATGGCTAAAGATATAATATCAACAATATGTAAGCACCTAGCATGAGAGTGTTTGTTGATCAGGCTCGTATATGGTATAATATAAATAAGGGTTGTACTCTTACCTAATCTCAACCTTAGGCCTCAGGCTCAAATATGAACGTGTGACAGCTGCTCATCAATAAGTTGAAGGTTCTAAGAATCTTCAACCAATTGACTATGATCTAATTTATTTGGAGACAATAGGAGGTCGAAAGAAGCAGTGAGTGTACGGAATCAGCTCTAAGGGAGTGACATTTTGTTGTAGCAGTCGTGCTTCTAATTTATCTGTCTAAACAATGGTGGATAAGGTGGTCAAAGAACAAGCACTGGAAACAAATGAACATATTGTAGATATGAAGACCGAACTGAAAAAGAAGGATGAGCAGATAACTAATTTGATGGAAGAAATGCAAGAAATTAAAGAATTTAAAAAAGCAATGCAACACCAGATGTCCTATATGGAGTCATAGTTAGCGGCATTGGCGCATCAGATAGCATTCCGAGTTCTAGCTGCGAATCCTTGCAGGAAAGGCTAGCATTCCCTATAAATTATGAGAATGATTGAGTATGAGAATTATTTTTGAACTGTTATTTATTTTTGTTTGTGTAGTAAATAAATATGATATTTTGTGGCAAGTTTCAATTTTTTTTATTCTGGTTTTGTTCTTTACTTTTCTGATTTTAGCTTTGTAGGACACATTATGTGAGAGAAAAGAAAAAACTCTGATTCAAAGCATTCAGACATTACCACGGTCCTTCCAATGCATGAGTCTCATATTTATTGATTTCAGCTTTATCAAAAAGAGGGCTAGCTTATCTTATCTTTAATTTTCTAAAAACATTTTATTTTTGCACTCTCTTTATCTCTAAACATATTTGCTGGACATCTTTTGGATTTTTGGTGAAGCTTTATGAGAAAAAACTTTAATTTGTGTTTGTTCATGTCTATAATATTTGTTTTTATATATATGTGAATATGTTTTTGTGTCTCTTAATTTTCTGGGTAGAGTTTTAACCTATTATAGGTATGTAAAAGCCTATAATTAGCAATGGAAGAGATGGCAGCGACAGCAGGGGAGGTAGCATTGGTAGCAGTAGTAGCACCGGCAGCAGCGGTAGCACCGGCAGCAGCGGTAGCACTGGCAGCAGTGGTTGAGGCAACATCAGAGGCAATTGCGGCAGAAGAGGTAGCAGTGGCAGAAGAGGCAGCTGCGGAAGCAGTGACCGCAGCGGCAATAGTGGCGGCGGCAGGGGCAGCACCAGTAGCTGTGGTAGCAGCAGCAGCAGCACTGACAGCAGTAGCGGCCGCGATAGCGGCAGCAGTGGTAGGAGTGGCAGCGATAGCGGGAGCAGCAGCAACGACAACATATTTGGTATATACGTACATATAATACTACAGTATTTTATGTACATATATACTGAGTATATATATGTACTCAGTATATATGTATGCATAATACTGTAGTTTATATGTACATATATTGTAGTAATATATGTACAGGTGAAATGCTAGTATATATGTATGTATTTACTGTAGCAATATATATTTATCAAAACATAGTTATTTTTTATTTATTTTGATTTGATCTGGTGGTTTAAATTTCTTACAGATATGGTACTACATTATTTCCCATACGAAGCTTGTATATGTGAAGACATATTTCAACAAACATGAAGCACCGTGACTCGAACAACATTTTCACAGTGAAAAGTTGGTGATCGGAGGAGCAGTGAGAGAGAAAGCAACATCAATGCATTGATAGATTATACTTTATGCACATTCGGTAGATACATTGATTAATAAGATGTAATATAATTTTTATTATTTTTTTGTTTTAGTTATTTAAACTATTGTATTAGAATAAGTTATTGAATGAATTTTTTTTATTTAAAATTTTCATTTATAATTTCTGTTTTTAGTAAATTTATTTTTAAAATATTAAATTATTTAATTACATTTTTTAAACTCTATTACATTCAACTATAATTTTTGTTTGTTCATGTATATAATAATTGTTTTTATATATCTGTGAATATGTTTGTGTTTTCCAAAATTTTTGGGTAAAGTTTTACCCTATTATAGGTATGTAAAAGCCTATTATCTTCAGAGGTAGCTGTGGTAGCAATGGCAGCAGTGGTAGTGGCACAATAAGTAGCTGTAGCGACAGTAGCGGCAGAGGTTGTAGTGGCGCAAGAAGAAGCTGCAGTGGTAGCGGTAGCAACAGCGCCAACAGTGTAGTCAGAAGGGGCGGCAGCCACTACAGCAGTAGCAGCGGCAGCTGCTACAGCAACAGCTGTGGCAGAAGTGGCAGCGGAGGCAGCGGTTGCAGTGGTGGCAGCGGCTGCAGTGGAGGCAGCGGAGACAATGAAGGCAGCGGAGGCAGCAACGGCAGCCGCTGCAGCAGAGGCAGCGGCGGTAGCAGCGACATCAGCGGCAGCAACGGCAGCGGTGGCAGCGGAGGCAGTAGCGGCAGGGGTGGTAGCGATAGCATGAGTAGTAGGAACTTTAACAAATGTGGTATATACGTACGTATATCATCAGTATATACGTACATATAATTATGTAGTATTTTATGTACATATATACTGAGTATAAATATATTCAGTAAATATGTACACATAATACTGCAATTTATATGTACAAATACTACAATAATATATGTACGAGTAAAATGCTAATATATATGTAGATTTTTTCTACAGTAATATATATTTATCAAAACATATTTTTTTTTAATTTATTTTCAATTGATTTAGTGGTTTAAATTTCTTACAGATGTGGTACGACATTTTTTTCTATACGAAGCTTATATAAGTGAAGTGATTTTTCAACAGACATGAAGAAGTGTGACTCGAGCAGCTTTTTTGTAGCGGAGAATTTGTGATCAGAGGAGCAGAGGGAGAGAAAGTAACGTTAATACATTGATAGATTATACTTTATGTGAAATCGGTAGATACATTGATTCCTAAGATGTAATATAATTTTTGTTATTTTTTTTATTTAAAATATTGGATTAGATTAAGTTATTAAATGATTTTTTTTGTTTAATATAATATTTTTATAGTTTTGGTTTTTATTAAATTTAATATAAAAATATTATATTATTGAATTAAATTTTAGTTTAAGCTGTATGACAATCAACTTTAATTTGTATTTATTCATGTATATAATAGCTGTTTTTTATATATCTGTGAAAATATTTGTGTGGCTCCGAAATTTTTGGGTAGAGTTTTAGCATATTATAGGTATGTAAAAGCCTATTATCAGCAGCAGCGGTAGCTACGGCAGCAGCGGTAGCGACGGCAGCAGCTGGGGCAGAGGTGGCGGCGACAAAAGCGGGTGCTGCAGTAATGGGAGCAGTGGCAGGAGCAACAGTGGTAGGAATGGCGGCATAAAAGGCAGAGGCAGCGGCTGCATTGAAAGCAACGGCAGCAGCGGCGGTAGTAGTAGCTGCACAAAAAGCAGTGGTAGCCGCGGCGGCGGCGGCCGCCACGGCATGCAGTGGCAGCTCCGACAGTAGGGGCAGTGGCGGTAGCCACCACAGCGGCAAGCGGCTGTGGCTTCGGCAGCATCAGTGGCGGTGGCAGTTACGACAGCATCAGTTGTATTGGCAGTGACAATGGCAATTGCAGCAGTGGCAGGAGCGGCAGCGGGAGCAGCAACAACATCACCTATTGAGATATATACGTACGAATAAAGTCAGTATATACGCACATTTAATACTGTAGTATTTTATGTACGTATATACTGAATATATTTGTACTCAATTTATTTGTACACTTAATACTGCTGTTTATATGTACATATTTTGTAGTAATATATGTACGAGTGAATTGCTAGTATATATTTACATATAAAATGCAGGATTATATATGTATCAAAACATTAATTTTTTTTATTTGACTGAGTGGTTTAATTCTATTATAGATATGATACCACATTATTCCTACAAAGATTCTATAAGTGATGAGATTTTTCACTAGACATTACGTGTCGTGACTTGGACAGCTTTATCGTAGTAGAAAAATGATGATTGGAGGAGCAGAGGGAGAGAAAGCAACGTCAATGAATGAATATATTATACTTTATGCATTGTCGGTAGATACATTGATGAATAAAAATAAAAGTTTTTATTTTTTTGTTTCAATTATGTAAAATATTGAATTTGAATAAGATATTAAATGATTTTATTTTTTGTTTATTATAAATTGTTTATAGTTTCAATTTTTATTCAATATGATTTAAAAATAATAAATTATTTAATTAAAAAATTTTAAAATTGTTTAAATTCTATTAATATTTTTGAAATTAAAGGGAAAATTCCCTAGCTAAATTAGCGAGGGAAATTTCCCAAGCTAATTTAGCTAGGGAAATTTCCCAAGCTAATTTAGCTAGGGAAATATTAAAATTAGCGACGGATATTCCGTTGCTAATTTTCTAATGCTAGGGACTTTCGCTAGGGAATCAATTGTCATTATTTTTGTTTAGCGACGGAATATTTCAATTATCTTGCTATTTTAGCTACGAAAATTTTCTTTTTTAGCAAGGGAATTTTTTGTCGCAAATTTTTTAGCTAGGGAAACTTCCGTCGCTAAAATTTAGCAAGGTGCACTTTAGAAAGGGACCCGATCCATTAGTATTCTATCACTATTTCTCATTTAGCGACAAAAATTTCTCATTTTGCTAGGGAATTGTCCCTAGCTATATGAGATTTTTCTTATAGTGTCAATCTAAAAATCAATAATTGCTCTCCAACTTTTTCTTTGCTAAAAAATATAAATAGGAACAAAATTTTTGAAATGATGTTTCTTGTGTGTTGTTCACATATATAAAAGTCTAGTTTCGACACCTCCAATTTTTTAACTCACAAGAATGCCGTAATGTAAGATAACCTATAGTGCTTATTTTTAGTTATCCTATGTCACATTACAAGTGAACATGTAAGATCTATGACTACTTTCTATAGATATAACACTATAATTGATAATTTTAATAAATTTTATCTCAAATATATTTAACCATCTCAAATTTATTGTTAATAATTACTGACAATAATTCTCATCTCTAAATATTGCACATCATATATATTAACTTATCAAATATGAAATCTAAATTTTTATTACAAAATGATAGCATTTAATTTTCAAATTTGGAAAGTTATTAAAAGTTACTACTCATTTATGATATAAAAGGTATACTTGATAACATATATATACTACCTATATTTAATGAAAATTTCTCAGATAAAAAACTAGAGAACACCATATATTATTATCTTCTACAATGTTTACTTTACACCAACTTTCTTATATTTATTATTAATATTTTCACTAGTTCTCATTACCAAATTTATTATTTTGGCATGTCTCATTTTTACTAGGAATTCATTTTATGAGATTCAATATTTCATTTTTTGCAATGCATTAAGACTTCTTATGGTTAGAATTAAAAATGAGGTCTATCATCATTGAGATTTAAATTTGTAACATTAGGAGTTATTATGGCTAGAATTGAATCGCCCTATAAAATTATTAAACCCCAATAGCTTTTAAGTTTTAACATGAATAAGGAAACTCAACTATGATAAAGAATATTTCAACATAATTTTGAAGATGTTTTTTTCTACTATGATAACACGACATAATTTGATGGTAAATAGAAATGAAAGTATCAAAGATAAAAAATATCACATTATCAACATTAATAATTTTAGAACGTGGACTAGCCTTCCACCATATTAATACATTTCTTTCAATTTTAACTCAATGATAATTCTTGTTAACTCTAATTATCTAATATAATTAATCAAAAAGTTAAAAATTTATAATAATATTAGAGACATGAAATACTTCACTATGTTTGTTGCTAAAATCTATGGGGTTTCCCATGATAACGTGATTTAATCATGCAAGGAAATGTAGGCGATGGTCACTCATCTCTAAACTCATCCAACTTAATTAATATTAACTCTATAATTTTTTTGCGAAAATGAAAGCTAAACATTATCAAGAGATGTTTCCATTGGTTGAATATGAGCCTCTTACTTATATATTTGTGATCATAACTTTCACTAGGGGATATTAAATGACTTTCTCTCTAGATCATTAAATGTTAATTAATAACTCACCCTTGGGGCTTAATGTCCTTATTGGTTATTTTTTTTTTTGCCTTTGTCAAAATGGTTTCATAGTTGAGTTATATATTTGATACTATTTGTAATTATATGAACAAATTACGTGAGAAATTATTTCTCCGAGCTTTTATAAAATTCAAAGTTTTACCTTTCTGACCATTTAAAGTTGGGTATGTGATAGTTTCAGAAGTATCTTCTATGCCTAAATCTCATAATGTTCATACTATTAACTTTTGAGCTTTACAAAGCTCAAAACTAATACTGCCAAAAAATATCTCATATGAATGTATTGGGTCATTATAATGTCTCTCTAGATTAATTTTATTCTTTTTTATATAAAACATTCAAATATTGTGGAACTAAAAATTGTGCAAAAACTTTTAGTTGATAGGTGAATAATTACAAAGAAAAAAAAGATGAAAATTAATTGGCCATATTTCAAAATTAATCAATCTTCTTTGGAAATCATCAAAGGTTCATATTATCATGAAAATTTATGTAAAACTCAATGTATGTCGAGGGTAAAAACAAGATATTATCATCAATTCTATTTTATAGAATACACATTAAATATCATCAAATATAATCAATAATGATAGGTACATATTGAACTATATAAATGGCATTCAAGTCTTTAAGCATATTTAGTAGTTATTATAACATCATTGAAAATTATTAGATAACAATGAATTATCATTAAAAACATTCAATGATTATCAAGAAAAAAAGAACAGAATAATATTCAATATGTATCATTAAACATATTAGATATTATCAAATATAAGTGAATTCTACTAGAACACATCAAATGTAATGAACAATTTCAATCAATTGTCATGAAATGTTTTGAAGCATGACATGGAAAAAACTAATTAGTACTAATGAATCTATATCATTGAATTGTTATAAAATAACATTCAACTATATCATTAAATAACAATTAACTTTATTAATTTCATGTGATAAGATAGATTAAATAGTTTCCAAATATTGTAAAATGTTTACATGCTATCAAAATTTATTAGTTAGAAGTCAATCCAAACTATAAATTTTCATGGCCATAATACTATGAAACTTATAAAAAAATTTGAACATGTTATTTAGTTAAGGTTTTAAAAATATATATTTTTATTATAGGAGGAGAGAGTGTGTATTAACAAATAAAGTGTTAATGAGACACAAAACATGGGTGAAAAAAATAAAAGAGAAAGTTATCTTTTGTTGGGATCCATTTACAATGACTGACATGAAGAACAAGAGTTGTGTATAATTTAGTTCAAATATTTTTTGATATGTTTAAAAGCTTTCTAGTTACCATTTTATTTTTATATTAAAGATTTTGCACAATAGAATATGATGTGTGTGTGTGTGTGTGTAAAATTGTGTGCATACTTGATGTAGAATTGAAAGCATAGTAAAATAGTGTTGAAAATATATATGTGATAGAATAGGACATTGAATACAAAATTGCATAGATGAAAACATAAAATATGGTAACAACACACTCAAACACAACATTCGTAAAATGGAAATCATGCACACTGCCACTATAGAAAAATTTATAAGCTCTTAGTCTATAATTTCTATCACATAGTCACACAACATGCTAAGCACACAAACATTCTTACAAAAAAACACTGTAGTAAAAATAAAAAACATCGTGTCCAAATAGGCTATGCCAGGTCGACCCTTTTCATGATTCGAGCCATGTCGGACTAACACAAGCCGTGCCTCGTGCAGGGCCAAGCACGGCCAATGTGTCTACCCCGTTAGCATGGTAAACCATTCTAGGGACCCAATTATATTTTTTTTAAAAATATAGCAAGAAAATCGGGTATGACCCAGTCCGACTTGGCAAATCCAGGCACGACCCGACCTGAGCCGGGTACAAGCTGGTCCAGCGAGCCATGCTGGGCCAGTGATTTTCAAGCTGTGGCATGCCTAGCATGGCACGGTTAATGTATCGGGTTGTGCTGTGGAATGGCACGGTGGCTTAATTGGGCCACCAAAAATGGCCAAACCCAGTTCGACCCAGCCTATTTGACACATCTATCAAAAACATATGATCTAAGTAAACAATCAATCCAAATTATCATTTAAGTTCCAACATATGCAGATTAGACATCATGTTTTCTGCTTTTTGTGGAATCTAATTGGAATTTAATTGTGGTTGCTTGTGTCATTCATACATTATCCCTGAAACTTTTTTTCTCATAAACAAGGTCTTAGTGTATGAAATTAAAAGAAATTTGCTGTGTTTTCCAAAATATCAAAAAAAAAATTGAAGAATTAGCATTGGAAAAAGAAAGACTTGTGGAACAAATAAAGAGGAAAGCAAGACAGAAATAACTAGAAATTTAATATTACCAGTGAGGAGCTTAACAATGTGAAATAAAAACATAATCAGACTCTCATGGATGAACAAACATTGGAAATAAAAATTTATTATAAATTAGCTTAGAGATGAAGATCAAACATTATATTTTTTCATGCCATGATTAAAACCTAAAAAGGGAAAGCTCACATTCTCAGTACAAAAAAAAGAGAATGATGGTTTGACTAAAAGTGCAGATGATGTAAAGAGTTCAGAGTGAATTACTTTGTTAACCTATTAACAAAAGAATGGAAGCATAACACCCATAATCTTAAACTAATCTTCATGACAAAAGAAACAAGGATGGTATCGATCTCTGTGTGGATCCATTTTTGGAGGAAATTAAAAAAGTTACTTATCCCGATGACTCAAATATTACCTCAGATCTTGATGGTTTCTTAACTATCTTTTATAAACATTTTTTGGATATAATCAAAAAGACCTTTTTGATGCTTGTATTGGTTTTTTTTTAAAGGCCAGGCATTGCCTAAGTCAATGTCTAGTACATTGATTGTGCTGATGCCAAAAAAGAAAAATCCTAAAACTTGGAAATATTTTCATCTTTTTAGCCTTTGTAATTTTTCATATAAATTCATTTCCAAATTTGAAATAAAAGATTAAAGAATTTTTTTGCAAATTATTTTTCTAATAATTAGATAGAGTTTTTTTGCTTAACATGATTTTCATTAATAATATTCTTTTGGCATGATAAATAATTCTTCAAATAACAAAAATATTCAAAGAGAAAATATGATTATTAAATTAGATATGGAAAAATCATATGAATAAGTGAATTAGAAAACTTCTATTCCTAATACTAGAAAAATTTGGATTTCCTAAATCAATAGAGTAGCATGATAGGTCATGTGTCTCTCATAATTAGTTCATTGTGCTCATTAATGGAAAAGTTCCAGGCTTTTTTAAGCTTGTTGTGCACTAGGATAAGGTGATCATATATCTTCAGTTGAGAAAATTAGAGAACCAAAATCTAAATAATCAAGAAAAAAAAACTACTCTTTACAAAAAGAGTACTCCACACTATCTCAAATAAAGTGATTTTTATAGGTTACAAGATTCAATCATAAGCACATAATAGAATACTCACAAACTAATCTAAACCATTGAAAATAACTAAACCAAGCACTCATATAACTTTGACCAAACTTTTACCAACCTTCCACCTAATTTTTATTAATGCAAATTAAAGTTTTATTAAATAACATATTAAACTTTTACCAATACAGAATGAGCTTGAAGTTGGGATGACATTGATTTTTAACATTCACCCTCAATGTTAGTTCTCATTGTCTAAATTATGTCAAGCTGGTAGCAAAACATTTCGAGTTTGCCTATACTCGAACTTTTGGTGAAAAAGTCAACAATTTGATCATCTATCTCGATCTATCGAATCTCAATTTTTTCTAGCATAACTCTCACTAACAAAGTGGTAATACACATCAACATGTTATGTTCTTATATGAAAGACTGGAGTCACCTAGCAAATAAATTATCAACTAGTTGTCACAATACAATGGTGTTTTAAAAATAGAACTTACAATAATAATTTGAAAATAAAAAATTTAACACTTAAGATAATAAAATAAATAATATAATAAAAGAAATACAAGCTAAAAGGGAATTGGAATACATTTCAAGGAGAGAGAATCTCCTTCTAAAGAAAAAAAAGTTGGAAATCCCAAATGGATTTCCAATGTGGGTAAGGTGATGTTTCACCTACTCTCATTATTGTTACATTCTCCCACTTCCAATGTGGCTAGGGAGTTTTTTGGGGCCTGCTACTAATATGTCATCCACATACAATAATTAAATAATGAAATCATTTTCATTCTCAAACCTTTTATAGTACGTGCAATGATCTAAACCGTGTCTATTGTACCCAAGGCTAATGATGAAGGAACCAAATACACCATATCAATGCCTTAGTGCTTGTTTTAGACCATATAAAGATTTATTTAATTTACAAACCAAGTTCTCTTTAACTATTTCAGCAAATTCTTCTAGCTAGAACATAGAAATTTCTTCTTTAATTTATCCACGAAAAAATATAATTTTAATATCCAATTACTCCAAATATAAATCAAATGTAGTATATAGAGTTATTACTACTCTAATTATCATAAGATGAACCACCAGGAAAAAAATATCATTGAAGTTGATACTTTTTTTCTGAGCATATCTCTTTACCACCAATCTCGTATGACATCATTCTCGTTGATCATTACTATCCAACTTAATCTTGTAAACTTGTTTGTTAAAAGTAGCTTTTCTTCATAGTGGTAATAGTACTAGCTTCCAAGTCTTTTTCTTGTGTAAAATTTAATTTTTTTTTCCATTGGTGTCATTCACATAAATGTATTTGAATTATTTGAGGCTTCAAGAAATATTGAAAATTCTTTTTTTTCTATTAGAAGATAATATATAATATTACTCTCTATAACATAATCAAAGTGCCAAGCTGGCATCCTTCTATTACATGTTGGCTGACTAACTTTTGAAGCATTAAACACGACTTGCTCTTGTACTTCATACCCCAGTTCTTTCTCCATATATATTGGAACATCTTGTCTCTGATTATTTTTTACTTAAAAAGTGATAGTTTCTGAAGCTTCTTTCAACGTGCTATCAATATCAATAATTCTTTGTTGTTGATTTTTTTTATAAAGATTATATCTCTACTAATAATTATTTTATGGGTTGTGGGATCCCACGGGCAATACTACTTCACTCCTTCAACATATCCTAAGAATATGCACTTTCTAAATTTCAGATCAAACTATATTCTTTCTTGTGTGAAATACATCACATATGTAGGACATCTAAAAAAGTGTAAAGTTGAGTAATCTACTAGCTTACCAGTCCACATCTCCATCAGCATCTTCAAATTAATCATAGTTGATAGTGACAGATTTATCACATAATATGTAGTGCTAGCTACTTCTACCCAAAAAGAGTTGGGTAGACTTGCAGTCCTCCACATTGCTCTCATCCATTCTACAAGTGTTCTGTTCAACCATTCTGCTACTTTATTTTGGTTGTAGCGTGTATGTGACTATGAACTATCATTTGATATATTCTTACTTATAAAGAACATGACACTTGCTATCTATATACTCTCTTCCATTATCTATCCACAAACATTTAATCTTTTTCTCATATTCAAGTTTCGCTTGTGCTTCGAAGTCTTTAAAAATTGGAAATATACCTGACTTCTTCTTGATTGGATATACTCAACATCTTGTTGAGTAATCATCAATGAAAGATACATAATATTTTGCTCCTCCTTGGGAAATTTCTATTGATTCCCATATATGAGAATGTATCAAGTCTAGATTATATTTACTTTTTATAATTAATCTACTAAATATCAATCTATTCTCCTTACTTATAATATAATGCTCACAAAAAGGTAAATTTACTTATTTGAGCTATGGAAGTAGATTTTTGTTGGAGAGAATCTTTAAACCTTATTCTAACATGTGGCCTATTTTGAAATGCCACATCAACAATGATTCTTCTCATTTGCTGATTGATGTAATACATGCATTAGCTTCCTATATTGTTACTCTTTTAAGCATGAATAAAACTTTCATGATCTTTTCTCCCTTCAAGACCACAAGTGTGCTTCTTACAATTTTTAGCATCTCATTCTCAATATAGGTTTTACATGCAAGACTATGTATTTGATTTTTCTTAAGTTCATCATATGTCATACATCTTGAATGGTATGAACCATACCATCAAATATTTGTATTTTGATAGTACTGATACTAATAATCTTTAAAGCATGATCATCATCCATGTGCACATAATCTCCTAAGATTGGTTCATATTTTTGAAACTAATCTCTTCGAAATGTCATGTGCCACAAAGCTCCCGAGTCTAGAAACCACACATCATCAAACTACTTTTTGCTTTCAACTATTGTTATCACCTTACTATATAAGATGTTATCATCATTATTGATACTTACAACATTACCTTTAATAGTTGATAACTCATCATCCCAACTCATTAACTTAAATAAATAATCTCTTATGAAGTGTCCTTTCTTACCATAATTGTAGCACAAAATATTTATTTATTTATTTTGATCTATCATAATTCTGACTCTCACTAGGGTCATGCTCTTTTATGATCTCCCTCATATCACCATCAAGACTTCTACTTGCTTTTCATTTACATATTATCCTCCTTGTTTTTCATCTACTTTCTTCTTCTAAGATGGCAGAGGCAATATCATTGAAGATTAGACTATTTATCAGAAAATTTTTTAACATATTGAAGATGAGTTGATCATATCTATTCAATGTGTTGATATGATCAATTACTATAATAGACATCATCATTCAAAGAGTACAATCTTCTATTTAAGATATTTTTGAGTAGTGAATTTGCCTAGTATAATCTTGTGAGAGTATCTCAAATATTTTTGCTATATTCTTTCCTGTCATACTCGAAAATACTCCATCAACTAGTGCTAAATGTAGATCAGAAATCCTATTACCATCCATCTCATTCTACTTATTTTTATCCTACATAATTATTCTTCCTCAAAATTGCCTTAATTTTCATTTTTCATAATGAAAACTTACTCCTATTGAATTTTTCAATTTCAAATTTTGCTACTATTTGTTTCACTTTTATAGTAAATAGTAACTGAGAATAAAAATATCTATTTTTGTTAATATACCAAAAAAGTTCCAAAGTGGACAAGTGCAACACCCTCTTAAAAACTATAGACCTTGAGACTTTTATTACCCTTTTGGTATAAATTTCCTATACATGCATTAACCACAAAAGTTACTATCTAAACCCCACTTTTGATACCACTATTATATAAATAGAACTCATAACAATAATTTGAAAATAGAAAATTCAATCCTTAAGGCAATAAAATAAATAATACAATAAAATAAATATAAGCTAATAAGGAATTGGGATTGAGATATATTTCAAGGAGGGGGAACCTTTTTTTATAGAAGAAAAAGTTAGAAATCTCAAATGGATTTCCAATGTGGGCAAGGTGGTTCACCTACCCTCATTAATGTTACAAATGGAACTAAATAATCTACTAATTGATGTAGATCATTCATCAACTATATCAACCATATAATCTTTTGAGTTGTCATTGTCACTACTTGATACTATACTTCAATTATTGAAAATAACATTATTGGTTGCCTTTTTCTACACCAAGAAATTATTCTAGAACTAAGCTTAAATACATACATAGTTGTTGACCTTTTAGTTTCATGATTATTTACATAGTTAGCATCATAGTTATCAACTATTTTATTGTTTTCCCCTTTCTAGTACAAAAAACCATAAAGAAGTGTACTTTTCTTATATCTCAGTATTCATCAAATAGCTTCTAAATGAGATTCTTTGGATCTTGCATGCAATGTTTCATCACATCAACTGCATAACAAATATAAGGTTGAATCAAGGTTAAGTAGAATTAAACTACCTACCAATCATTGATACATTATCACATCTTCCAAGTCATTTTATTCATGTGCATACATTTTGGCATTTAGTTTCATTAGTATTGAAATTATCTCCTATTTGAGCATTCCAACCTCTTCAACAAATGTTTATTGTTTATAATATTTTTGTTGATAATGAAATATTCTTACATGTGTGTAATCAATATCTTGACTAAAAAAGTGCTCTAATTTTACAAGTTCCTTTATTTGGAAATGAATTGATAACTTTTTTTTTCAAAATAATTTCTTCTTCATTATCATCATTTATTGAATAACCATTATGTGTTAGAAATTCAACAATCTTACTATACTACTCCATAAGTACTTGTTTTAAATTCATATAGTACTTTTCATAACAAAATGCACATATTCAAGATACCCATAGCTTTGAAAACCCATTGGTTAAATCATATAGAATCTTGATCAAGCTCATTATGAGGAAAAGCATTCTTGAAAATCATTTGCCATAAATTCAATCTGTGTTGGCTGTAAGGACAAATATAATTCATACAATTGTACATCTAGTCATTGGACTATATGTTTCATCATAGCTAGTCCATACTATTGAGAGAAACCATGAGCTACAAATTGTGCTTTGTACCTCTCAATTGACTCATCAGAGTGACATATTATCTTATAACCCCACCTACAAGAAATTGGTTTCACATATCTTGGATTTGGCACCAAATCCCATGTATGATTCAAGTATATCAATCTTTTCTTTCATAGCTACTATCCATTGAGAATCATTTGATGCTACATCAAAGGTATCAGTTTCTACCATAGTTGCTTCTTCAACTATGGGTGTGTTGGCATATTTAGAATTCATCCTTTCTATTCTTGTTGACCTTCGAAGTTGAGATATTGGAGCTGATTCTTCTGTTTCACTAAGCCCTCCTTCTTAACTTGATTATTCATACACACCATTTTGCCAAGGATATTGAGTAACTTTTAGTTCAACTTCATAGCCATTTGAATCTTCTGATTCATCTAAATTTGGTTGAAGTTTAGCAATATATTTCTTTATCTGTTGTCAACTTCTCTTCAGATTCTCTTGAGTCTAGTAGCTTCATTTTTTTTGGGGGGATCACCATGAAGATGTTTTTTTAAATACCACATTTCATGAAGCATAGCATATTTTATTTGTTTGATTATAATATATTCATTCTTTTCTTTAGTTATCATATCCCACACAAAATATCTAATAGCATTATTATCAAATTTACTTTGCAAATGATCAAGAATAAAGACTTAACGTATACTGCCAAATACTTGAAAGTAACTAACTTTAGGTTTTATGTTCCATACTTTCTCAAAGGGTGAGATAAATTCCAGCATTGGCTAGAGAAGTCTGTTGATTAAAAAGACTATAGTTCTTAATGCTTCAGCTGGCCCAAAACCTTCTTAGTGTATTCTTTGCATGTAACATAATATTTTTGCAAGATGGTAGTTCTTTCTCATAGCTACACTATTTTTTTTGTGGTATATTGGTAATAATATATTCCATATTTCGTTAGGTATTGTTAAAATAACCTTGAGCTAAATTTTTCAACATTTTCTATGAGCAAACAATGGATATTCTTCCACACTTCTACTTCAACTAACTCTCTAAATTCTTTAAACTTTGAGAATTTATTAGATTTTTATTTTATGAAAAAAAATTCCACATACCTTGAGAAGTCATTAATGAATGTCACAAGGTATCACATACAAGTAATTGATGGTTCCTTAACAGAACCAAATGTATCAGAGTAAACCAAACTCCAATAGTTCCTTTGCTTTGAATTATCATTCTTTGTATGAAAAAAGTGTACTTTACCATACTAACATTTGTAGATACCATGTCAATTTGTACATCAATTTGAGGAAGTCCTTTCCATATTGACTTCTTTATTGTCACATTTATCTTTAAATAGCTAACAAGACCTAACCACATGTGCCACAAATTTATTGTTTTATTTTTTCTTGTCTTATCTTTGTATACTGACTCTATTGACATCACATACACAAACTTTATTCATTTCCCCTCCATCATTAGCTTTTCTATGAACGTGAGGTTTTGTAATATCTTCACATCTTGTGGCACAAATAGGACAATGTCCCAAATAGGACATAGTGGCACAAAGATATTAATTGAACCATTGATATTAATTTTTTTTCATTCCTAGAACATGGTAGACATCTTGAAGTGATACTTAATTATTTTTTTACTCATGTGCGTTATCAGTAACCTCAAGTTGTTGGTTGTCATCACCACATGATTTTCTTTGTATTCTGATAGGTTTTGCAACTTTTCTTTATCATTGTCATATGATTTGAGTATCCACAGTCTAGGATCCAATTATTCTCTTAGTTAATATTTTTAGGTATTATTATAGTAAAGCTAATTCTTGTTCTTCCTTTGGAAATAATGATAAGTCATCCGAATTATCTTTGTTATTCTCTTCACAACTTAAAGTAGCAATAATACTTTTAATATACTTATTCACAACAATTTTTTTTTGCCACATGGTCCATTTTCTCTTAGTTATAATACTTGTCATTGAACTTTCTGCTATGGTCATAATTCTTTGAATCTTCCATTTAATAAGTCATTCTTTTTTTTCCATCTTGTCACCATCTACTATTGATTCGCTACCAATGTTTTGTGGGAATGGAAACTATCTTAGCTTTTATCAGTGTAAAGTACTTATTTACTCTTTAGTAAGATACCACTCATTTTCTTTGCCATTGCTTCTTATCTAGTCAATAAAATTTTAAACTCAGAGATGGTTTCGTCATCTATCCTCATACAGTAGCAACAAACCCTCTACACTCGATTCGCAAACCATGGATAATTATTCTCTTTATCTTGGTTTCTCTAAAAGAAGCTTTTAGGTATAACTTTGAAAATTCATAGCATAATTACTTCATCTTATGAAAGTACTAAATAAGCAACATGTTGCATTGCATCATTAATAATAGTTCATTATTGATAAGCTGAAGACTTGTATCATTTTTCTTTGAAAAAAGTATAGAAAAAGTATCTCATGCCTCCTTCGGTGTTTTGGTATCTTGGATGTGCTCTAGCATTTCTTCTTCGACTGTAGTTTTTTTAAAAAACACCACTTTGCTTGTTTTAGTTTTCTATTTCTACAAAATGTCATTTGCATCTTCCATTGATGGTTGTGTAACTTCATCAACATCACAAACTTCCCACAAATATTGACTAGGTAACTTCATACGTGTTGACCACGTATTGTAGTTTTAGTTGTTGAGCTTCTTGACCCATCTAATGTCTTGAATATTAGTATTTTTTTACAACAATTCACTTCTCACTTAGATGGGGTCACACTATTTCATGTGAATGATATTGTATATGTGAATAATACCATATTCATGAATAGTGCCATATGAGTGAATAGTATTGTATGCTTCAAACTAAAACCAACCTCAAGAAATATTCTTTTCTAGTGTAGAAGATCAAATAGTGTTGCAACCATAAAGCATACTCAAAAATATCCTAGAGATATCATAACCTTTCTCTGCTACCAAATGTGGAGAAAATTAATGAATCAAACTATAATTGGAAATTACTTTTTACAAAAAGAGCCCCTCACACAACCACAAAAAAGAACAAAAAGAATAACTTTAAAACTTTGATTAATGAATGAAAAACACAAATACAATGAGAGGATTTATAGGCAATATTATTTAATCCTAACCACACAATAAAATGCTAACAAACTAAACTAAACTTATGAAAATAAATATCTACCTAAAATTCACCTAATTTTGACCAAACTTCCACCAACATTCCACCTACCTTCATTTATATAAATTAAACTTTTAGCAAAATAAAATGGTCTTGAAGATGGGTTGACATTGATTCTTAACATCTCATATACTTTTTTTTCTTCTAATAATTGAATATTTATGAAGAAGCCTCAATGTCTTGTTAAAAAAAAAATAAAAAAGTTTGATATATATCATGTAGTAATATCTTAGTCAACTATATAGCCTTTGTAGATAATATAGTATTCTTTGCAAATGTCCACATGGATGCCCTCAAAAAGATTAAACAAACCCTCAGCCACAATGAATAAGTGTCGAGGCAAATGATCAACCATAATAATAGTGGATATTATTTTGTGCTGAAAAGGTTATCAACAACCATAGTAAGAAAATGGAAGAGAATCATACCATCAAAATAAAAGAGCTTCTCATTGCACACCTTAGTGGTTCATTGAACATTGGTCAAAAAAAGAATAAATATTTTGATTTGTTTATCTATAAAATTATTGATTTGATTGGAGGATGAGAAAATAAGCCATTCTCTAAAAAAGTAAAAATAATATTGATAAAGCATGTTCATTAAGTCATTCCTATATATTCAATGAAGGTTCTTAATTCAACATATGAGATGGTAGATACTTGAGAAAAAAAAATCAAATTTTTTTATTGGAAAATGAAAAAAAAATTTATCAATTAGATGTGCTAGAAAAGAATATTCATTCCTCGAGGAAAAAAAGACTTGAATTTCATAGTTTTCAAAATATTTTCATGAAAATTAACATGAAACTATGGAAGAATTCCCGTGTGGGTGATTTTCTCCTTGGTAAAATCCTAAAAAGTAAATATTGTGCCTTTGTATATCCTAACACTATGATGAAATTTCAACTTTTTTTAGTCTATAGGAGTCTTAAAACAATAAGTACGAAGTGGGTCATAATGAGTGCATAAGGCTTCCATTTAGCATTGAGTATTGGAGAAGATAATGTCTTAATAGCCTTACCTAAGAAAAATGAAAAGGCCATGTCTGATAAATCTCAAACACAAGTCCTACTTCTTTAGATGAAGGTACTTACCATTACTGTGACACATCATCCCCTAAGGGGTCCCATTCATTCCATCACACAATACAATGTGTAATAAAATAAAATTTTCTCAAATGTACCATACATTTTTTTCCATTTTATCTGCTCAACGGAATAAAAATACATAATACATTATTTAAGCCACAACCGGCTTTTCTTCACATATGCGATCCCGCATATGGATCTGTCATCTATCTTAGACCTGTACCTAAAAGGAGTCCCACAATAGAGTGAGCAAAGCTCAGTATAGGTAAACTTTTACAGAGTTACTCCCTGCCTAAGTACAAGTAAAATATCATACATATATATATCAATACCCATTCAAGTACAATATTTATATGAATGCAATTATGGATGAAATATTTATATGCCCATATTCCTGAGTTACATCGATTTCCTCACACATGCCGAAGCCAAGTGTAACATATTATATATATATGAGTGTGTGTTTGTGTGTATCTATACAAATATTTATTTTTTTGGAATTATTCTGAAAATTATGGATCTTATCCGAAAAACATATTGAACATTTCTCCGAACAAAATATGTTATTCTTAGATTTACTCCGAGAAATATGGACCTCCTTCGAAAAATATATTGAACATTTCTCCAACAAAATATTTATTTACCCTTCGATATTTTCAAAAAACCATCGCGTAACTCAGCCTGGACATTGTCCCATTTCGAGTTCACAAAATTATAATAGCCATGCTCCAAAAGAAATACCGTGCAACTCAGTCTGAACATTGTCCCAATTCAAGTACGTCAAATACAATCCATATGCCTTAATATGTGTGTGTGTGTGTGTGTGTATCATGCACCCACCTATATATATGGAATATTTTCGTGCATATGAAATGTAATTATGCTATTTATGATTAAACGACATTTCAGACACTGCTATAACAATCTAAACCTAAATCACCTACACTAAATTTTACTAAATGAAACATAGAAACTTTTTACCAATTTACTATTTCTAATAATATTTTTAACAATTCAAATTGAAATATAAAGCGTAATCATTTATTACCTTTAAATAAAAAGAAATTTCGATAAGAGAACATAATAACCTCTCCGAAAATTTTATGAAAACTTTATAAATTTGATATCAAACTGAAGATCTCGTCGTTTAAAGCAACTTTAGTTCTTGGAATATTATATCCTAACTCCAGAATAATCCATTACAATCAAAAGAAAATCAACAGATCAATTATATTTTTTTCCTCTACACAGTGTATCTCTCCCTCCACCGGCCGAAGTTTGTTTTAATTTTTCTCTTCATCATTCCATTTTCAGAATTTCCATCATTTTTTTTTATTTTTTTTATTTTTTTTTATTAAAAAAATATTATTATTATAAATTTTTTTCAAATGCCTAGATAGAGCATGCGCAGCCACGTGCTGATGTCATGCTGCGGTCTTCCCGTTTTCATTAATTAATTAATTAATTAATTTATTTATTCTACTAATTATTTAAATAAATTTAAAAAAATAACAAAATCCTGACTTCCTCAGAATTTGACAAAATTTATCACATTAGCTATATTTTCTAAGACGAACTCAATAATGAACTCTGATTTATCATCAGGGTTCTAAAATTTTAATTTATTTTTCTTATTATAAAATTACTATTTCACTCTTTTTTTCCAGAAACAAATCAAATTATTTATTTCTTAATTTTTTTTCGAGATTTCACATTTTCTCCTCCTTAAAGAATTTCGTCCCGAAATTCTCACAAATACAATTTTAAAATTATAAACATATCCTGAAGTTAAATAATTATTAAATCATTAAAACACATACCTTCATTTTCAAATAAAAAAGGATAAGCAACGTGCATCATGTCTTCACATTCCCATGTTGCTTCTTCTATTCCTTGATGCTGCCATATCATTTTTACTAGTCTTAGAGTCTTGCGTTGTAAAACTTGGTCTCGACTATCAATGATACGCACTGGCATTTTATTAAACATTACATATGCATCAATAATGAGGTCACCCAAATCCATTACATAAGTTGTATCATGAATATATTTCCTAAGCATAAAGACCTGTAATATCTCGTGGACACCAGGTAAATGTGGCGGTAATGTCAATCGATAAGCAACCAAACCCACCTTATTGAGTATTTTAAAAGGTCCAATATATCTTAGTGATAATTTTCCATGCTTGCCAAATCTGGTTACTTCTCTTTTTGACATCACTTTCAAGAAAACATGATCTCTCACCTCAAATTTTAGAGGTCACATTCGTCTATCAACATAAATTTTCTATTAACTTTGAGCTATAAGAAGACATTTTCGTATCAAATCTACTTTCTCTGGGGTATCTCTAATCACATCTAGACCCATGATGGATCTGTCTCCCACCTCAACCTAATAAACTAAAGATCGACATGGCCTTCCATGCAATGCTTCACATGGTGCCATATGGATACTTGCATGAAAACTATTGTTATAGGCAAACTCGACCAAAGGCAGATGTTCTTCCTAGGTACCCTTGAAATCTAGACAACATGCTCACAGTATATCTTACAAGGCTTATATGGTCCTTTCTAATTGACCGTCTATTTGTGGATGAAAAGTAGTGCTCATTATCAACTATGTTCCCATTGCTTTCTAGAAACTCTTCCAAAAATGAGCCATAAATCTGGAATCTCTGTCCGATAGAATAGATACTGGGATTCCATGTAATCGGATAATTTCTTATATGTATAACCTGCACAATTCCTCGCATGCGAAGGTCATTCGTATTACCAGAAAATGTATTGACTTTGTGAGTCAGTCCACAATTACCCACACAGCATCATGTTTTCATGATGTCCATGGAAAGTGAGTCACAAAATCTATCGTGATATGCTCCCATTTTCACTCAGCTGCCTATAAAGGCTGGAGTAATCTTGCTGACCTCTGATGTTCCGCCTTTATCTGTTGACACGTGATGCATCGTCAAATAAAATTCCCAATATGTCTCATCATCCCATTCTAGTAATATTGGCGACAAAGATCATTATACATCTTTGTGTCACCCGGATGTACTATAAAACAAGAACAGTGAAATTTTATAAGAATCTCTTCTCTCAATTATATTATCTGGGGAACCACAATCCGTCTCCTAAATTGAAGACTTCCATCCATATGAATAGCCCAACCTTCATCGCATGTATCAGTCTCAACTCAGTTCTTTATAGATAATATTTTTGTATTTGTTTTGCATCTCCAATCACCTTATTTAATAGCGAAGGTATAGCTACTAAACTCTCGATAACACCCTGACATTGACTGCTATATTATAATCTGAATCATCCCACAATTTAAAGCATATCCCATTCTCACAAAGCTATACCTGCTAGTGTACCTTGTGACTTCCGACTAAGTGCATCAGCCACCACATTTGCCTACCTGGATGGTAATGCAAAGTAAAATCATAATCTTATATATCTAAACTTTCCTACCACATTATAAAACTTGTATCAAATTTTGAGTTATAGGTAATTGTATATCTAACCTCTGATACCAAGCTGTGATACCTCATCCCCCAGAGGGTCTCATTCATTCCATCACACAATATAATGTGCAATAAAATAAAAATTTTTCAAATGTACCACATATTTTTTTTTCTATTTTATTTGATTAGTGGAATAAAAACACATAATACATTATTTAAGCCACAACTAGCTTTTCTTCACACGTGTGATCCATCATGTAGATCTGTCATTTGTACTAGACCTATACTTGAAAAGAGTCCCACAACAGAGTGAGCAAAGCTCAGTATATGTAAACTCCTACAGAGTTACTCCCTACCTAAGTGCATATAAAACGTCATGCATATATATCAATATCCATTCAAGTACAATGTTTATATGAATGCAATTATGGATAAAATGTTTATTAGCCCATATTCCCGAGTCCCATCGACTACCTCACACATGCCAAAGCCAAGTGTGACATATTATATATATATATATATATTATATGTGTGTGTGTGTGTGTGTGTGTGTCTATAAAAATATTTATTTTTTTGGAATTATTCCAAAAAATATGGACCTTCTCAGAAAAACATATTAATTATTTCTCCGAAAAAAATATGCTTTTCTTGAATTTACTCCGAGAAATATGGACTTCCTACGAAAAACATAGTTGACATTTCTTCGACAAAATATTTTTTTTCCTTGGATATTTTCTAAAACCCACCGCATAACTCAGCCTTGACATTTTCCCAATTTGAGTTCACAAATTTATAATAGCCATGCTCTAGTAAAAAAACTGCACAACTAGTCTGGACATTATCCCAATTCAAGTTTGTCATATACAATCCATATACATTTATATGTATGTATGTGTGTGTATATATATATCATGCACCCACCCATGTATATGGAATGATTTCGTGCATATGAAATGCAATTATATCATTTATGATTAAACGATGTTTCAGAGACAACTATAACAATCCAAACTCAATTCTCCTGCACTAAATTTTACTAAACAAAACATAGAAATTTTTTACCAATTTACCATTTCCAATGACATTTCTAATAATTCAAATATAAATATAAAATATGATCATTTTTGACCTTTAAATAGAAAGTAATTCTAATAGGAGAAAACCATTAGCTCCTGGAAATTTCACGAAAACTTTATAAATTTGATATCAAACTGAAGATCTCATCGCATAGAGCAACTTTAGTTCTTGGACATTTTATATTATGACAGCAGAATAATCCATTACGATCAAAAGAAAATCAACAGATCATTTATATTTTTTTCTACATAGTGTATCTCTTTCTCCGTCATCCAAAGTTTGTTTTAATTTTTCTCCCCATCATTCTGTTTTCTAAATTCATGCCATTTTTATTTTATTTTATTTTATTTTATTAAAAAAAATTCTTATTATTATAATTCTTTTTTTAGACACCTAGACCGCGTATGCACAACCACGTGCTGACATCATGGCACAGTCTTCATGTTTTATTTATTTATTTATTTATTCAATTAATTAGTTAAATAAATTAAAAAAAAAAAATTTTGACTTCTTCAGAATTTGACGAAATTTGTCACCGTAGCTATATCTTCCAAGAGGAATTCAATAACGAACTTCGTTTTATCATCATGGTTCTAAAATTTTTAATTTATTTTTCTTATTATAAAATTACTATTTTACCAATTTTTTTTTCCAGAAACAAATCATATTATTTACTCTTTATTTTTTTTTTTTTTGAGATTTTACAATTGCAGTAAGTAATGACTTCCAATATATGAAAGCAACATAAGGACTTCCCAAGTTATCAACCATCTAAGGATTATTATTGCTTAAATAATTTAAATTTTGAGTTTTTATGAGATCTAGAATATTAATGATTATGTAATTACGCACACTTAAAAAGATAAGTAACATTATGGAAAACAATGTTGGATGGAAAAATCATGATAGATTATCTTTTTAGTATTAACATTCATTTAATAAAAATAATTGAGTAATATTATTTAAGGTGGTTTCCATGACACTAGAATTTAGGAATGTTTGTGCGAGGGTGAATGAAATATTCATAAGTTATCTTGATTCCTCCTTGGAGAAATCATGAATACCATCAAATCCATCCTCATTAATAATGACACAAGTTAGATTCCAAGTGAGGGAGGTAAGTTTTCTGTTAGCTCAACTTGGAATTTAATTAGGATAAATAATCATATGTGTGATAACTGATATCCATGAGAAAATATGGTGTCACCATATTCCTATTAAAATATCATTTTGGATATATGAAAACTATAAAATTCTAATTTCTATAGGGGTTACATTAAAGAATAAAGGATATTTCCATTTCTCCAAATGTTCAAACTACCAAAATGAAGAGATATTTTAGCATTATTTATTCAATGTAGGGAAAGCAAGAATCAGAAAACTTGGACCATCATTAAAATTTTCTTGGAGGAAATATTAATTATGTCTTCAATATTAATAATTTGAGTCTGATAAGTAGGAACGTAATTAAAAATTCTATCATAACTAAGTATATCCTTTCTCATGGTAATTTAGGATATATGGAAAGAAAGTAATAATATGATATTTTGAAATTACATGTTTATAGCTGATAACATAATACACATGATGATGAGCAAGTAGAGAACATAAACAAGAATATGATAAATTGAACTATCGATAACATAAAAAAGGAATCTAGCTTTAATATGATAGGTGGAACAAAGGAAAGCTCACATATTCGGCAAATAATAAGTAAGGATTTAGTATGAAGGGATCTTAATCACATTCCTATTAGGGAAGCATGGACATTTGAATAACATAGGATGATACCATCCTATATATTTTAAAAATTATGGAAAGGAAAGTGGCATTGTGTTTTCATATGAAAGTTTGTCATTTGATATTTCTAACTCTTATGAAAAGACTATAGTATATATAAACTTGTTTTTTTTTCTGCTTTAGTTGGTATGAAAAAAAAAGTGCATGCACAAAAAATGCATAAAATTTTTTTTGTTTCTTTGTTTTTTGTTTATTTTAATAAAACCAAACTAGAAATTAACTAAATTGGTTTATCCACTATTCAACACTCAAAGTATTGAGTTTTTATTAATTTTGTTTTTGGATTTTTTCATGTTATGTTTGTACTAAAAATATGCCTATGAGAAAAGTATTTCATTAAATTATGTTTTTGATAGATTTAAAAAATATTGAATTTAACTATAAATCAAGTACGCAAGATAAACTTGGTGGAAAGCAGAATTAAAGTACAAAGAAGCAAGATAAAGTCATGAGATTTTCAATGTCATGGCATTTTATTACACTTAAACATAACTAAGAAGTAGTCATGAGAAACCTTTCTTGGTTAACACTCTATAAATTAGTTGCAACATTCATTATAAGTCATAAATCTACCACTCATTTGCATTATCATTCTATTTTGTAATATATTCTTCAATTTCATGAAATTATTTTAGAGTCATAGCTTCATTTTCTCTAAATACATTTGTGACCTTAATATTCATATCATGTCATGACAACATATGCTTGAATGATATGTGAAGTGGTCGCATACTTTCAATGTCATGATATAATCATTATAGAACTAAAATCATATAATGCTAAGTAATCTTAAGCTATAACATTTTTTTGAGATTGCGACATCATATTTCATGACATGATAAAATTTAAGAGATTCGAATCCATTCTTTTTCACAACTTCAACCGAGCATCACAACATGAAATCCATTAAAAACCCACAATCAACGACAAGACTCGAGGATGTAAAAGTGGGACTTAATGAAATTAAAAAAGTTTTCAAATATGGATTGAGAACCAAAATGAAAAATATTTAATGGAAATTCATAGATATGACAAAGTCATGAATGCAAACTCGATTAGGAAAACAATCTTAAGCTAAGAGCAAAAATAGATTAGGAATTATATTTGAAACTTAGATTCTAATTCCAACTATTAGGAAAACATGGTTCGATGAGATGATTCTCAAATCTTCTTGCTTGAACTTATTTTCAATGTCTGGCTAGTTAGGAACCTAGTATTGGTTTATATAATTTTGTTTGATTGATATGGTTAATAATAAATGATTTTGGTTTTGTTATGCATTGTATGTTGGTGGATATGAATATTACATAGAACATCATTCTATGTTCCACTACTTATACAGATCCATGGTGTTGCATATGGTAGATATTGATAGGTAAGCTAAGAAACAAAAGGTAAGAAGCATGCATCAGTAAAAAGTGATATCCCCCCAACTCTAATTCTTTTGCAAGAGCTCCATATTGAGATCACTAGATTGGCATAAGTTCAATTGATATGAGTATGGTGCTAATTAATACAAAAACACAAACATATTTATGATCATATCATTGTGTACCCTCTAGAAGGACTAGCTCAAATATGATGTGAAAGTTTTTTTGAATAACTAGCTTAAGGTTTCACCAATCCTTGGATGTTGTGTGTTGGTTATGCTAGATAGTAATAAGTAAGCCACATAACATACATAAGAGGATGAGTATCCACAAGAAGTGATAGTATGATGATCATTTTTTTCTTGTTTGGCCTTCATAGGTAAAATCACTAGGGTGACATAATTTTAATTGATGTGAGTATGATACTTATGAAGTTGAAAGCACAAATATAATTTGACCACATCATTATATATCTTCTAGGACAATTGAAGGCCACAGAATAAAAATATGCATAGTCAAAGCAATCATCAAGTGTAGTTAACATATTGCTTAAATGGATTAAGCATTGTGGGGCAGCTAATAAACAAGAAAATGTGCAACTTTTGTAGACTATGATAGGTATACCAATGTACAACCACAAGGGGACCATCCATGGTGGTGATAGCTCATGGTTGATAAGCTCTTTAATGCTAATAAGGAAATGGTAGATCATGCGTTCTACTACCCTTCATCAACAAAGATTTATGATATTGTCATAATACCACAAAGAAAACATCATCATATACAAGAAAGTAACCTAACCCTTGAATCTAAGTATTTATTTAAGACTCATTTTGATGTTTTCAATTAGAAAAGTTAGTTGATTCACTATAACTCAATCAAAGTGCTAGTACCAATCAATGTGAGATCGATATCTAGACTTATATTTACTTTATTACTTGTATGACTCATTACTTGTAAAAAACTATTAAGCACACATATATGCCTAACAAGCTTTTGGTGTTATCCCGAGAACCATAAAGTTTGTGGCATCACAGCAAATTCATAAAAAGTTGTTGGCATTAGTATCAAGGATTGAGTTTATTTTGATTTGGTAACTTTTAGTTGACCTAACTAATTTAAAAATAGTAGTTCAATTTTTTAGTTGATTATATATCTATTGAATTTTATGTTTGTTTGCTTTTTTTTTTAATTTTATAGTCACATAATTTTATACACCAAAGATCTAGGACTAAGCCAATACCTATGGACTTAGAAATTAAGAGAAGAGAAAGATATCTATTAAGATAAAGAGAAGAGAGACAAATTATAAAGATAATGACATCATTGGGAATAATCAAGGGAGTTTTGAATAAGTTGTCCAATAGTTTATTCACTGCCAAACCCTTAGAGATTATTAGAGGCTAATATGGATGGACAACTACTATGAGATATAGATATAACTTATTAAAGCAAGTTACTTCGAGTTGAAGTCAAGTCTCATAGTCATTGTACAACAACATTAATATAAAGGATATTTTTCAAAATATTTACATAGTCATGTCATGATATATTTGGAGATTTGACATATGATAAAGATAAATAGAGTTAGCTTAGAATAAATCAAGTTGAGACTTTCCATTTTTTTAATGACAAAGCAAGGATCTAGTTTCAATTCCTATCTAGATGGTTATTAGTGAGTTGGGATGAACTTGTGTAAGTTTTTTCCCCCCTAAATTGAAGAATAATAATAATAATAATAATAATAATAATAATAATAGTACTAAAGATAAAGAATAAGAAAAATAATTATAAGAAGAATAAAATTAAATTAAAAAAGAAAAGAAGAAAACAAAATAAAAAAGAAAAAGTACAAGAAGAAGAAGAAAAGGAAAGAGAAAAAACACGAGAAAAAGAAAAACAAAGAAAAAAGGGAAAAAAAGAAGCATGAAAAAAATAAAACAGAAAAGAAGAAAAGAAAAAAGAAGAAGCATAAGAAGTAGTAGAAGACGAAAAATAAGAACAAAAAAATTTTAAAAAAAGAAATTAAGAAAAAGAGGAAGAATAAGAAGAAGATGAACAAGACAAAGAAAAAAGAAAATAAGAATAGGAAAAGAAATAAGACGAAGAAAAAAGAGAACAACTTCATAACTAAGGGAAGAGATCATTCATTTCAAACAATTGGAGTAGGAAACTTTGTGTGATATTTGGGACCAATTTAAAGACCTATTGAGGAGATACCCATTATATCTATTTGAGTTATGTTTTCTAACTCAAAGTGTGGAGTTTGACAAATAGCATGATGAGATGCATCCTCAGGTTGTTCCATAATGAACAAACTACCCAACAATGCTTATTTCTTATTTGAGGTGCTAGCTAAAAATAACTACCAAACTCCAAATGAAAGAGCAAGTTGAAGGAAGCAAGCTAGAATTCTGGGATTTGACAAATTGATAGTGATAGAGGCAAAATAATTTTTTTTTCATTAATTTTGTAGCCCAACATGACAAAAAACAAAGTTTGAGAGAATTGATAGCCTTGCAACAACAAAAAGTGAGCAATTTTAACCATACTTCTCAAGTGGAAGAAGTTAATATACTATAGAAAAAATGGTATGTTTTCATGCCCAATGACAACATTTCTACAAATTATCATTTAAATTTAAAAAATTATGAGAATCTATCATATAAGAACCAAGAAAATTTTCAAAAGAACTTGTGTCAAAATCATGAAAATTATGTAAGAAACATGACGGGGTACCAAATACAATGAGCATCAAATTCTAATTATAATAAACAAAATCTAATAGAGACAAAGAAGATAAATGATGTATAAGAAAATCAAATAAAATAGATATGAACAAGGCTGGATCACATTGATATAATTATAAAAACTATTGAGAATAAAATTGCATAATTTACACTCAATTTGAAGGAGAAGAATGTGAATAGATTGCCTTGAAATACTGAGAAAAATCCAAAGTAATGCATAACTATAATATTGATGGGAAGCAAAGAAGTAGAAGGGTAGAAAATAAAATCAAAATCAAAAGGAGAAGCTAATGCATAAGAGAATTTTGTTACAAATGATATTGTCACATTTAATATCACAACATCCAATATCACAAAACCTAAAGTCACGACATCCAATGTCATGACACAGCCTGACCTCACTTCCCAACTTATTCCACCTTAGTAGCACATGATGTTGTAAAATTATAAAAGGTGATACAGGTGTGCTATCATAACAAATAGAAGGATGGTGTGGAGAATATACATGTAGTCACATCTCTCTCAATATTAATCTTTTTTTTTCATAGTAGTTTAGAAAGGGAAGGATGGATGAAAAGTTCAATAGATTCTTTAATATTTTTAGAAAACTAAAAATTAATATATCCCCCATGGAAGCCCTATCTTATATGTCATACTACATGAAGTTCATTAAAGAAATAATGAGTATAAAGAAGAAATGAAAGATATATGAAAAAAATATTTTGATTGAGTAATACATCATAATAATCCAAACAAAACTTTCGAGGAAACTCAGACATCCAAACAAAACTCTTGAGGAGCACATCTTCCAGAAGGACTTATGTGACTTGGGATAAGGTATCAACTTGATATTATTATTTATAATAAGAATGTTGAATCTAAGTGATATTACTCTTAACTTTTTTTTCTCTATAAATAGTTGATAGTTTAATAAAATTTATGAATTAGATCAATGAAGATGCATTAGTCAAAGTTTAAAAATTTATCTTTTCTATTGACTTTGTGGTGTTGGACATTGATGAAGACTCATATGCACTATTATAATTAGGAATACCCTTTTTGGAAATTGGATAGGAATTGATTGATGTAAAGAAGTAATAACTCACATTTTATGTGGGTGAATAATATATACAATTTAACCTTTATAAAACCATACAAATTCTAGATGATAATTATAAAAATTATTTGAGAATGGATAGTCTCATCTACTTAGGCAAAAATCATAATGTATATTTTAGAATTAAAGATATTTTAGATAGTTGTTGGCCCAAAGAAATGGAATAAATTTAGAAATTAAAAAAAGTCATATAACAAGAATAGGCCTTGGCACGTCTTTAAAACGACACTTATTATGATATCATGATATTTCTTAAAATCATGATTTAAAGAAAAATGGAATATAAGATATGCTGATGTTGTGTCATTTTCAATATGAAGACTATGGAGAAACTAATGTTGGAGCTTCCAAAAATATAGAACGAACATAATAGGAAGAAGTTAGATTGCTGATTGATGAAGTGATTGGGAAGAATGTGATATGCATCCTAAAGAGAAAAATGTGATAGATTATTAAACTTTAAAGGAGATGCTTGAAGAAAATATTTGGATAGGAAATAAGGAAATAAAGATGATCTTCCATCCATATATAATAACCAAAGATACAAAGAACACAAGTTGGAAGGAGATCAAATAAATAAGTGTATATGCATTCTATTGATTCATATAAAAAGATCGATAGAATAAAGGCATCTCGTTGACCGAAAATAGTCACAACATTCAAACCTAGTCACAAGACCATTCTAAAAGTTTCAAAAATATTTCAATAATATGAATATATATTTTTTGCCTCCTCTTACCAGATAGAACATCTAGAAGAGAGAAATACTATTTTCTAAAGGATAGGTAATTAAATATTTAAGTATGAGAGTTTCTTTTAAAAGTAAAAGTACTGAACTTTATTGGTTATTTTTATATTTTTTTCATGGTGCATTTGTACCAAAAATATGCTTAAAAGATAAAAATTTCATGACATTGTATTTTGATGGATTTTGAGAAAAAGTTGTGAAATTAGTAATAAATCTAGTACAAAAGATAGATTTGGTGGAAAGTAAAATTTAAGTGCAACGAAGCAAAATGAAGGTGTGACATTTTCACTATCATGATATTCTTTACACCAGTACATACCTATGAAGTAATCATGGAAAGCCTTTTTTGGATGCCATTGTACACATTACTCACACCATTTATTACATGTCATTACTCTACCATTCAATTGCATTATCATCTATGCAGTATATTTTTCATGTCCGAGATACTTTTTTAGAGTCACAAATACATTTACTCTAAAACACATTTTTAGCCATGATGTTAATTTCACTTTTCAGAAACATATGCTTCAATGATATGTGAATTCACAACATACATTCAGTACCACAACATAATTATTAAAGAACCAAAATTGCATAATGCAAGTTGATTTTATGATGTGACGTTCTTTTGACATCACGACATCAACTTTAGTTAGCAAATTCTTGAGTTGTGATATCATTTCAATATCTTGATATCGCGACATCATGACATTATTAACGACATTTCATGATATGATGATACGAAAATGAATTGAATTTATTCTTTTCCATGACTTCAACCCATCATCATAATGTTGAATTCATTAAAAAGCTACAATCAATGACATGGCATAAGGATATAAAAGCTAGACTTAACAAAATTAAAGAAGTCTTTGGATACAAATCAAGAACTAGAATGATAGATCTTGGGAGGAAATCATAGAAATTACTGAGATGTGAATGCCACCACGATTAGGAAAACAAACTCAAGCCAATTGCAAAATAAAATGGATTGGGAATTATATTTGAAATCTACATCCTAATGTCAATAGCCATTGGGAATACATGATTCAATGAGATGATTCTCAAATCTTCTTGGTTAAATTCCATTCCAATATCTTACTAGCTAGGAACTTGTGGTTAGTTTTATGTAATTGTGTATGATTAATGTGGGTTGTAATGAATAATTGTGGTTTTATTATGCATTGGATGTTGATGGATAGGAATGTTACATAGAACATAATTCTAGGGTCTCAACATTGCAATGGGTGCATGGTGTTGGATGTAGTGAATGGTGACAGGAAAACTATAGGATATGGTGCAAGATCCATGCAACAGTAGTAAACAACTATCCTCTTGCTTCCATCTTTTTTGTGATAACTCCATAGGTGGATCACTATTTTGGCATAAGTTCAATTGATGTAAGTATGGTGCTAACAAAGGCAAAAACACAAACATATTTATAACCATAGCATTGCATATTTTTTAGACGGACTAACCTGAAATGATATAGGGGTTTATTAGATTGTCTAGCATAGGGTTTCACCAAGCCATTGATGTTTTGTGATTGTTGTAAAAGATTGTGACAAATAAGCCATGAGACATATGCAAGGGGATGTGCATTAATAGAAAGTGATAACCCTATGATCATATCCTCTTGTATGGCTTCCATGAGTGAAATCACTAATATAACATAGTTTAATTGATGTGAGTATGATGCTAATGAAACCAAAAATATAAATAATATTATGACTATATCATTGTATGTCTTCTATGATATTGAAAGTCAGAGAATAGAGATATGCATAGTCGAAGTAATCATCAAGGGTATTTGACATATTTCTTATAAGGAGTTGGCATTATGGAATAACCATTGGATAGGTAAATGTGTAGATTCAATGGATGGTGACAAGCATACCAATGTCACGACCATAAGGATATCATATATAGTCATGATAGCATGTGGTTGATAATCTCTTAAATGCTAACAAGGTGATGAGTAACCCCACATTATTTCACTGTTTCTCCAACAAAAATATATTATGTTGCTACTAAACCATAGTGGAAACATCATACACAAGAAATTAAACCAATCATATAATATAAGTATCTATTTGAGACCCAATTTTATCTTTCAACTATGGTAGTTAGTTAATTCTCTACAAATAGATCAAAGTTTCATTACCAATTGCTTTGAGATAAATATCTAGACTTATATACACTATATTACTTATATGAACTATATACTTATGAATTGTATTAGGTGCAAATGCACACCTAACAAACTTTTGGTGCAATGTCAAGAACCACCAAATTTTTTGCACCATAGCAAAGTTACAATAGCTACCTCAAGCAAACCCAAAAAATATCTTTTTATATCCTAGGTGGATAGAAGAATACTAGTCCTAAAATTAAACTAAGTGAACTTCTCTTTGGACAGAAATTAGGTGAGCATAACAACAATGTTCTTACTCACATGAACTTTTTCTAGCATGTCAAGCTTTTTTTGAAACATCCCGATTCTTGTAATATTTTACAGTAATATTCTTTGATTTATAATAAAAAATTAAGTTTTTTGAGAAATAGATCATACTTTGACTATCACATTGAAATATGGAGATATCCTAATGGACGTCCAAATCTATGAAAAAAATTTTCATCACAAGTCTATGAGAAACAATGAACTCATACTGAGTATTGGATAACACAAATGAAATTTTGTAATGTAGACTAATATTATACAACTCTTCCTCCAAAGGCTATTTGATAACTTGATATGAACTTTTAAAATTCGATCACTGGGCATATCTAAGGTAGTGTATCAAAGAGGAATAAGCTTCTTCCTATTTTGATATATATATATTCCTTTCCTTCATTAGTCTTTAAACAATAGTTGATACTTATCTTGAAATGTCTAGTTAAAGGGGTGAGAAGAGTTTAGCTTTATTCATAAATAAGATCTCAATAACTTTCTTCATTTAATTTCTTACAGATAACCAAATTTACCAGAAGACCTATCTCATATGACACACATCCTAAGATTCTACCTAAAAATGACTAAACCTTTCATCTTAAAGACTTTCCCAACTCACCCTTAACCTTCTTGATCCAAGCCCTGCTATGATAAATAATTTAAATATCATCAACATACAGTAGTAAAATATACTTATCAATTTTGATTGGCCTAAGAAAAACATAATATCTCAAAAAGTTTGATAAAAATTATAGCTCACCATAAATGACTATAACTTCTTATATCACTACCTTTTGCTTGTTTAGGCTAATACATACTCTTCTTGAGTTTCCAAATCATACATTCCTTTCCTTCAAAATAAAACCTCATAGGATTAGGTTGCTCCATATAAAGGGTATCGATAGTCATTGTAAATAAAAATTGTCATCATGTCAAGTTGGTTGATATTTAGGTCCAAGCTAGCAACTAGACTTAGAACAACTCTAATAGAAGACAATCATAATAATATAAAAAAAAATATCCAAATCAACTCATTTATTCTTACTAAAACCTCTTTACAACTAAAACTATTCATTCAAGTAGAAGACATATCTTGGTTGTGGCTCATCATCATTAAGCTTTAGCTCGAAGATCAACTTTTTCTTAAATATATAGTTCTCATTCGATAAAAGTGACCATATCATATGCTTGGTTAATATAAATTGAGTCCATCTCCTCTTACATTTCTTGAAGTCATTCATCTCTTATCATGAAATATGACTTTCCAAAAATATTTGGGATCACCAATATCCATAGGTAATACATACTTCTTTTTGTAGTATCTAATGGGATGCATGGAAGGGCATAAAAGACCATTAAGTTGAGATATAGAATCTAGATGACTAAGGATTACCTAGTTATCGCTAGAACTATCTCTCTTTTCTCTACTGGTGACTAATAGGGTTCAAATTCATTTCATGACCACTCAGTTCCTCTATCTTGATATGACTCATGTTCATGTGGAAGAGGTACCGGGCCCATATGAATTGAGATCTCCCTTAAAAGTTAGAAAACTCAATTCATCACTCTTATTACCAACATCTTGACTTTGAATGATCTTCTTGGTTATCTAGATGACCAGAGATTACCTAGTCCTATGAAATATACTCAAACTCTTCATGACCATATCAAAGATAGAAGCTTTGTCTCATAATCTCATTTAACTTTGATTTCTCATCTCTTAGGATATAAAAAAATGCTTCACAATCAAAAACGCTTTGGAAATCATAAGATCTTGGTCTAGATATATTTCAAACATCACCATCTGGGTCAAAGTGGGGCACATATTGATCAAATTGACAACTATATACCTACCACCTCCCCCCTTCCCCCAAAACTTTTATATATATATATATATATTTGCTTTATTTTGATCTCTCTAAAGTCTAAACTCTAGAAAGAATATTTATACAATCCTAAAATATTTGATTTTGATTTACATGATGGTAGCATCTCACAAATTCATAAAATAATTATCAATAAACATCACAAAATAAATAGTTCATCCAAGTATTTTGTTTTGTGAAGAGTATTAATCAATATAAATCTTTTCAAGTATGCTCAACCTCTTTGAAAGGGGGTGATAATAAAATACTATTTTCTAGCCATAAAATTCCACCAAGCACCAGGACTCCAAGAGAATATTGTTAGTCAGTTGACATGATTAGCCTTCTAGATAGAAGCTAAAGCTCATTCTCAATCACTTGATTTAGTTTATGATATAAAAGATCATTATTATCCTCTCGATGTACAATATGCACCTAATCTCAACATACTCTTGCATGGGCGACATAAAATATTTTTATTCCTACCCTTCATAACTACTAGCAAACCCTTGACCCATTTTCACTAGTTACCAACAAAATGACTAACATGACCAATAATGTCCAATATACATATGAAGATCAAGCTTATATGAATGTCAGTAACATAATGGAAATCTCTCAATACCAACTATTGTCTAATATCCATCTTAAGGCATATTCTAATGTTCATGCTTAAAGAGTTTTTATCTTGGCTATTCCATCACTAATTGTGCATTTTGAAAAATATTTAAAACAAGGCATGACATGAAAGAAAGTAAATGAATCAATCAAACATTAACCCTTTTGTCTAACTCAATTTGTAGAGTGTTTGGCATTTCACAAGTTAACTTTTTTGTGTAGTTTGAAGTATTTTTATTAGTATATTTGTATGTGTTTGAGCTATTATTAGAAATATTATACTAAATTTATATTTTAAGGAATTTTGATGAATATTAGAAAAATCATAGCTATTTTGAGTAAATTTGATAGACTTTCTAGAGCAAAGACTTGGAGGAAAGAAAGAAACAATGGAGAGCGATGACATTTCTGATGTTATGACTCAAATACATTTTTTATTATCTTATTGACTAGTAGTAGTATTTTTTATTGGTAATAACTTTAAAAATCTAGTAATGGCAATCATTGTTTGCCATGAGTATATTATCAAGTTGACATAATATTTTGGTAGATTTATGTTTAGGTGCACTAACAAGAAAATATTTGAAAAAAGGTAACTAAAATTTTAATATTTAAAAAAAGTGCATCAAACTCTCAAATAAATAAATAATTGATTTTGTATACACTAAATTGTTATGATACCAAAAACCCCTCTCTCGTCGCCCCTCTCCCCTCACCCCACTCCCTTTGCCGCTGACCCCTCTCCTAGAGGTGTCGACTGGGTCGGGCCGGCCCAGTCCGACACGAGGCACGGCACAATTTAGCCGTGCCTGGGCCGGCCCGACACAGAAATTTTCCATGCCAAGGCTCATTTCGTGCCCGACCATGGCACCAATCATGCCATGTCGTGCCGAGGCCAATCGGGCCTCGTGCTGCTCATGGCTTGACACGATACAGTGGCCCATTGGCATGGTAGCTCGGCACGATCTGAGAAACTGAATTTTTTAAAAATTTAGGGCTTCGGGCACTCCGAAACCCTAATTTTTCTAAATTAGGGGTTCGGCGCGATGACACGCAGCCGAACCCCTAATTTTATTTATATTAGGGATTTGGCCCAACCTGGCCAAACCTGATGGATTCGTGCCTCGGGCCCGTGTCGGGCTGACCTCCACAGAATCGTACCGTGCCTGGCCCAGCACGGTACAGTCTCTGTGCTGTGCATGGCCCGACATGAAAGCACAGTCGGGCCGACTAAAAAATGGGCTGGACCTGCCCGACACGTCCCATTTGACACCTCTACCCTCTCCCCTCTTTCCTCGGCCTCACTCCTTGCCCCTTGCTAAAGCTCCCCGAGCTCCACAAGCTCCACGAAGGAGAGGGGAGAGGAGCGATGAGAGAGGGGTGAGGGTATGTTGGAATTATAATAATTTAGTGTACCAAAAATTAATTATTTAAGAATTTAGTGTGCTTTTTAAAATATATTAAAATTTTATATCTTTTTTCAAATATTTTTTTAGGAATACACCAAACACAATTCTCTCTAATATTTCTATTGTGCAACATATTTTTCATGGCTCCAATATTTTTTTAGAATCATGGACACACTAGTTCTAAACTATATAATAGTCATGATACTATTTTTATATCATGGTAGCCAATTATCTCACTAGTACAATTTGTCACTACAAATTCCAACACTATGACTCATTCACCATAGAGCCAAAATACTAAATATTATGAGTCATGACATTAATTTTCACTATGAAATTTAATTCTAGAGGATATTTAATTGGTCATTGCCTTTTCATGTACCAAAATATTATGCTCTAGAGAGAAATAACTAAAGTCATGGTAATTCTTAGTATTATGACTTTTTGTTACATAAAGTAAATACAATAGTCATGTTACATAAAGTAAATACTACAAAAATCAAAAAATAGTCACAATCATTCACAACACTATTACATCATGCTCCAAAAAGAATTTACTTGAGTCATAGCATCCACTACTATCACGACTTTGGTACTCTAGAGAAAATATGATGAAACACAAAAGTTATAAATTCAAACTAGCATACAACTTCCAACTAAAAGTGTAGGACATGATTTCCTAAGTATTTAAGTAACATTTAGATGAAAACTAAAAAAAAAGAGGAGGAATTAGATTTCATTCCAAGTGAACAACTAGGTGGCACAATTTCAATCCTTAATTAATGAAAAATTCAAGATGAACATGAGTAATACTTGGTTGAATTTTGGTTTCGATACATAGATTTTCATTTAGGCTTATATGGGAACCCTCAATTTCATGGGATGCCTCTTAATACATCTCACATAAAATCTTACCCAATATTAGGTATTGTGACTTTGTAAGGATGTAAAAATTATAAATTTATGACATGATCACAGAATCTCATTGGGTTAGGTTCTCACATCTAATATAGCTTTGCAAGTATATATGTCATACAAGTAATAAAGTCAAAATAAGTCTAGATATCAATCTTATAGAGATTATATAAATAATATGATCAATCAATAGCGAACTAAAATAACTACTCAAGTTGAATATATATACTTGTTCTTCAGAAATATACTCATACTCTAGGGTTGGCTCATGTCCTTACGTATAATGATGTTTCTTTTTATGTTTGGTCAATGTCATATTTGGTTATTAGAAAAATAGAAGATTATTATAAAAATACTCATGTACCCTCTTGGCATACGAGGTAGCCATCATCTGTGGACTATCACTGCCAAGGATGATCCTCTCATTATTATCCCCTCGATATTTCAACATCAAAGCCAAACCATATTTTATGCAAGGGTTATTCACATATATACTCTTTTTAGATAATATATTAATTACCTTTGATGATTACTTTGAATATGCACTTCTATTCTTTATTCTCCAATTATCAAAAAGACATGAGATAATATAGTACTAAAGATATTATACCCCTAGCTTCTTATTTATCATACTCATGATAATTAACATGCATCTTCTAAAAGAATCTCACCTATAAACATCATACAAAAGAGAATGACTTATTGGGTTGTCATTACCATACTAGTCTCTCTCACTTGTATGTGTCCTATGAAAATTCTATCACCATCTTCCATAATTAACACATGACTTAAACAATGTGGTGAAACTCATAGATTTGATATTCTACTTAACCCCATATTACTCAAAGGTTAGTTCTTTTAGAAAGTAGACAATAGATTGGTTTAAATATATTTGTGTTTTTGACTTTATAAGCACTATACTCATGATAATTAAACATATCTCAACATAAAGTCTTCACACATTGGTTTATCTCATGCATTAAGATTAAAAGGGTTATCATGTTATTCTTATCACACTATATGAGTGTGTCTCTTGACTAACCTATCACTGTCTATTTTCCAAAATGCATAAACCTAAGTATTCATGAATATCCTAAATCTTAGTTATAATTTTTATCCATATCCATCAATATCAAAACAATAATATAAAAAAAATATAAAATTTTAAAATTATTAATTCATCACAATATAAGTATATTCACCACATCTAGCATTAGCCTAAGTTTTCCCACTTTGGTCTATCTCATACATTAATATTAGGGAGGCAATCATGTGAGTGTTGAAAGACATCTCATAGAATTTAGGATTCTCAATTAATACCCAAGTGGAAATCTAAGTATATAATTATAATTCCAATCAAGGATTACTTGTGTTTGCTTTCAATTTTCTCTAAATGAGGTCGGAATCACATTACTTAGGGTTATTGGTGTGCATGGTTCATATTTTTCCTCTTTTTTTCTTTTTCAAAATGTCACTTTTATACTTTGAAGATCCATATAATATTTTAAATTGAAATTCACGACATAGATTTAAGATCATGACTTTATTATCTCTTTAGATTTTTTTTAGAGCATTGATATCATAATATTGGGAATGAACATGACTGATGTCTTTATTTTATACAACACAAAAAATATGGCACTAGAATTAGCCACCACCTTGCTTTTGGCTTTCTAAGTAAATTATAATGAAATTAAGATTACTATAACTGAGATAATTACTCTTTATAACACATAATTATAGTGCTAAAATTGGTCACATCTTTAGTATTAGCTTTCTAAGCAAAGTGTCTAATAATGAGATTTTCGCAACTAAGATAATTTCTCTTTGTAATACAAATTTATGGTATTTAAAAACATGCAACTATAGTAAATTCGCTCTGGAACAAAAATTTTTGCAAAAAAATAATGTTGTGACTCAAAACACTTAGTATTTTGACTCGACATTTAATAAATCACAACTTTATAAATTACTACAACTATTTGTACCAGTGGAGTTTTGGGTTTTCATGATGAGAAAATGTCATGGACATGATGATTATATTGCATAGTGAAATACTTGTATTAATGGTAGAGTAGTAATGAACAAAAAAATATCATAACTAGTATGCGGGTTCACGCCGTTGATAGACTAACCTTTTAAATTTCTTTCCTGACCTTTTCTCAAAGCCGTCTTTAAAGAGTTTTGACCAAGTAGGGATATCACAACTACTCAAGAATAAGTGTCGAAGGTGTATCCAAGTTGTGATGAGCTAATTTTCATGACTCTTTATCCATTCTCTCCCCTCCAAGCCTTTGTTTCATCGTGTCTACTAATTTTACCAAAAATCAATATAATTTCATTAATATTTATCAATTTTCTTTCAAAATAAAAATTTAGCAAAATCTCTCTAATAAATACTAGAATAAGTACAAACACAACAATGCACACTCATCAAATAACCTAAAAAAGTTGGTATGTGAAGTGTACAACAAACTCTCACACTAAAGATATTGATCATCCCCAAACATTAAGTCTATCTTCATAAAAATTTCACATCATAATCGTAAGAAAAAATATATTACAAAATCATTAAGGATAACAAATATACACAACTAAATGTGGTGAAGAAAGAAGGTGATATACTCGACTACACGTGTCAAAGGGTGGGGCGGCACGGTCCTAGCCCAAAGCCGGCTCATTTTTAGCGTGTCTGGCTCGGCATGACACTTTATAGTAGTGTGCTCGGGCCCATGCCGAGCACACCCTCGACACGAATCATGTCGTGCCATGCTGAGGTTATTCAGCCCACGTGCCGTGCTAGGCACAACATGGGTGACCACACTTCGAGTGACACCCAACGAGGGGATGATGTGGTGATGCCCGATGAGTGACGATGACATAGTGCCGAAACCCTAATTTTCTAAAAAAATGACCGACACATCCCGAACCATCCGATCCAAACCAGCCCAAACCCGGGCAGATTTTTGGGTCATGGGCCCATGCTAGGCCTGCCCTCCAAGGAACCGTGCCGTGCCAAGCACGGCACACCAGCCTAGTTGGGCCCAAAAAAATTGAGCCAGGCCAGCCTAGCCCGACCCATTTGACACCTTTATGCTCGACTAATAGAAACAAAATATTAGGGTGGGAACATCACTTTGGAGCGCTCAAATGGGAGTATTAATGAGAAAGATTTCTTTGAATCTTCTTTCTTTGCTATTTATTCCATCATTTGCACAATCATGTCACATAACACATTATATCATCTTCTGATGGAGTTCATATCATCTTTAGATAAACCAAGAGATTAGTATATTTTTGTGTATGATTCCTACTAAAATTTCTTACATCTTCAATCAATTGTTTCTTCTTATAATTCATATTTTCATCCATTTTGAATCTCAATCCATTATTATTTTCTATCATTCACTTGAAACAGCCTCATAGAGTTTCTCAAATATTTTGGTGTTTTCCATCACTCAAGTCTCCATTCATCCCATTGCCTCCTCTTAGATATTTTTGAAATTTGTCTTGGTGGACATTAATAGAAACTCATTCTTTTGGAGATGCATCTCTCACATTGTATCTCTTTTATCTGACTTAGCCTTATTTTCCTCTTCTATTTTTTTCATATATCATTCCAACTTATTGTCTCTTTTCATTAATTTCTTTATTAGTGAGTTACACAAAATGCTCTATCTCCACTCTAAATTTCTCATCTCTTTAGTTGGCATCAATTTTCATTTTTTCTAGCATGTACATGATTTCTCCAAATTCTTCTTTTTTCTTCGCTTTGTAATATTCTACTAGGTCCAGTTGCACTTCATCATACTTTTCTTCACTTTTTCTTTTACTTCTACACTAGCTTAGAAGAAGTGTGACACATATTTCCCAACAACTTTCTACTATGCCTTTAAGAATATTTTTTTTCTTCTTGCTTCCTTTAAATCCTCTCTTTAACACCCATCAATATCAGTGAGGAAATCCATTGACACATTTCATTTTTATTTTCATACATCATGATTACTTTGGCTCAATACAACATCATTATTGAAGAAGAGTGAATTTTCTATCTAGAGAATGCACTTATTATTAAAGAAAAAATAATAATAACATGAAAAAAATAAGGTTAAGAGCTTTAAAATGAAATAGGCTTTAGTCAAAACTCTAAAATAATATCATGAATTTTAGCATGGCCATGACTCATCATTCAAAAAGAAAGTAACGGTTCAGTTTGAACACCATGACTTCATTTTATTTACATTAAAGTAAAGGCTAAGTTTGATAGTAATGACTTCATTTAAGTGTCTATTGTGTAAAAGTATCAATGATATTTGTATACATTCATACAAAAATATATATATATATATATATATATTATATCACACATGCAAAAAATAAAATCTTGGGTTGCCTCCCAAACAATATTACATTTAACATCATCTATAACTAGATTTAATTTTTGGGTCAAATTTTTTCATTATTGATCTCATATGTCCATGTTATTTTTCATTATAATTTATTTTTTCATTCACCTTGTATTCTTTATGTCGTTCAATGATAACAAATAGAAGATTTCTAAAAAAATCTTTTCTTTATTTTGGTAGCAGCATCAAAAAAAATGTGTGGCTCCTTTAGCTTTTACCTTGACTTTTTCCTCATTGGTCAAGTGATGATATTTAAGACTTTTTTAGGTATCAAGACTTTTTGATATACTAAAACATCAATCTTATCATTATTTTGTTTATCCTCATTTTGACCTCATTTTCATTCTTGTCTTTCTCATAAATTATTATAGCTTTGGGTAGAATAACTTCAAATCATGCCCATGTCTTTGAGTTTTATTTTCATCCATCTTATTTGATCTTCTTCTACATCATTTCTCTTCTTTGACTCTAATAGTATTGCTAAAAATATATCTTCAAATGCCAAAAATATTTATATTGTGATGTTTATTCTAGACTCTCATATAATAGATATTGATAACATTGGATGTAAGGATGATAGTACAAATAGAAATTGTTGTCTAGTTTCATACCACCAACTAATTTGAACTAGATTCATCTTTTCTATTTGATATATTTGGTTAGAAAATATCATATTTTTGGTCTCTCAATTTCTATGTCAGGAGATTTTAAACTCATTTCTAGAAGTTATGCTCATGTAAGTGGTGCCTAAAAAATAGACAAAAAGAAAAGTACAAAATAAAATAAAAATATAATATAAATACTAAGCAATAATTGTATTCACACTAGAAATCAAACTATCTTTTTATAATGATGGCTAAATCAACTCAAGTTGACTAATTAAATAACTATAAAATAATTCCTACATCGGCACCAAAAATTTTTTGTGACTTAGCGAGGGTGTCAAAATTATCATTAATTGACATGATTTGAACACCTCATCGAGTAATGATCTCTCATCCAATACAGCTTCAAAAATACATTTCATACAAGTAATAAAATGGACATAAGTTCAGATATTGATTCCATAGATTTTATGTAGGTAGTTCAATTAATTGAAAGATAAAAAACTACTAATTGAGTTGAATAGATAAACTTAGTCTTTTAAAAAAAAGAATACTCAGACTCCATGGCTAGTTCACATCCTTATGCATGATGATGTTCCTCTTGTGCTTGATCAATGTCATACTTAGTATTAGATGGAGTGCTAATTAATTAGAAAATACTTGTGTGCTATTTTAGCATAGAACGTGGCCATCATCCTTGGTCTGTCACTACCAAGGATGACCTTCTCATAGTTATACCCTTGATAATTCAACATTAAAGCCACATAAATTCCATGTAGGGATAATTTGCACATTTACTCCTTTTAGGCAATGCATTAATTGTCATTGATAATTGTTTGGAATATGTAATTATATTCTCTAATCTCTAATTATTATAAAAACACTAGATGATGTAGTGCTAAGTGCATTTGAGCTTTTGGCTTTATAATCACTATACTCTCAAAAAATAATATGTCATTCCATGAATCTACTATATGGAAGTCTTACAAGAAGGAATGACTTATATGGCTATCACCATGATACTAGTCTCTTCCACTTGCTTGTGTCTTGTGATATCTCTATCATCATCCACCATAGCCAACACATGACTCTCACATTATGGTAAAACTTTTATGTTAAATATACTACTTAACCCTCATATTTCTTAAAGGTTAGTTTTCTAGAAGTATATAATAGATAGTCTTAAATACATTCATACTTTTATCTTCGTAAGCACTATACTCATAACAATTAAATTTATATTAACTTTGGGTCTTCATTATATTAGTTTATCTCATGCATTAATTAGAAGGGCTGTCACTTTCTTCTTACCATACCAAGTGAGTGGGTCTCATGACATCCCTATCAATATTCTTCATAGCCAATATACATAAACCTATATATTTGTGAATATCCTAAATCCCAATTCTAATTTTTATCCATATCTATCAACATATAAAAAATAATATAAACACAAACATAAATTCATATAAATATTAATTCATCATAACATAAGTATATTTACCAATCCTAGATCTTAATTTAGATAGACATTGATGAGGAAATCATGTGAGATATGTTGAAAGACATCTCATAAATTCAAAGGTTCTCAATAAATGTCCAAGTAAAAATCTAAGTATATAATCCTAATTTAAATCGAGGATTACTTTTATTCACCTTGGATTTACCATAAATGGTGGTTTAAATCATGTTTCCTAGGAGACTTGGCATGCATGATTCATATTTCTCCTTTTTCTTTCTCTTTTCAAGTATTATTTTTAAACTTTGGGGATCCATGTGATATTTTATGTTGAAAGTCATTAGATTGACTTGTCACAATTTTATTTTCTCTTGAATCTTCCTATGAGCATTAATGTCATGAAACTGAGAATGACCATGACTAATGTCTTGACTCTGTATAACATAATATTAAAAATACTAGAATTATTTTTGGCTTTGATCTTGACTTTTTGAAGTACATGTTGCACTAGGATTATCACACTTGAGACAATTACTTTCTATAACAAAAAGTCATAGTATTAGAATTGACTATGAATTTAGTCTTGGATTTCTAAGCAAAGTATTATGATATTAAGATTATCAAGACCAAGATACTTACTCTTTATAACATAGAATTATATCATTTGAAAAAACATGACCAAAGTTCATGTTTTCTCAAATTAAAAGTCATGGTAGAAAAGTAATACTATGACTCAAAATACTTAGTATTTTGAGTTTGGTTTGGATAAGTCGTAGCTCTGGAAATAATGATGCCTATTTGTAATATGGGGTACTTGCATGCCATGATAAGAAAATAATATCCTAGTCATTAAATGTTTTAGAGATAGTGTGACCACGACTCCAAAAAAATGTCATGACCATAATAATTGTGTTACATAATAATTTTTTTATCAACTTGGTGGTAGAGTCATGACATAGAAATAATACCACAATTATTTTTTCTAGAGTTATAGTTATGAAGGGATGCCATAACTACTCATGAATAATTGTGGAAGGTGTACCCTATTCATGATAAGATAATTATTATGACTCTCCATTACTTCTTTTTGCTCCAAGTATTTAATCCATCGAGTCTATCAATATCACCAAAAACCACTATGATTTTAATAATATTTATCAAATTCTCTCAAAATAATAATTTAGTAAAATCTTTCTAATAAACATTAGAATAAACACAAACACAACATGATATTAGTCTAAATTGGTATGTAGAGTGGTAAATATTAGGCAAAATTGAGATCTTGGATTGAGTTATATATTTGTGTATGATGGATATATTATTTTTATATGGTTGATGATTATGTTAATGTTGTGGTTTAGATGTTCATAAATATAGTTCATTATATAATTTTTACTATATCTTAGGTTTATATGTGTCAGTCGTGACGGATGGTAAAAAGCATATCATGGAATACACTCATATGATATTATAAAAAAAAAGTGTCAATCATTCTAACCATAATACTTATATGCGAACATTTATTATGCAAATTCTATAAGAACTAACCTTGAGTGATGTGTGAGTTATGTAAAACATAAAATGTAAGAGGTTCACTATTGTGTGAGAGTCGTGTGTCAGTTAGAGGTGTCAACCGGGCCGGGCTGGCCCGAACCGGAACGAGGCACAACATGATTCAGCCGTGCCTGGGCCGACCCGGCACGGAAATTTCTCATGCCGGGCTCGTGCCGTGCCGTGCTGAGGCCAACTGGGCCTCATGTCGTGCCTAGCCCGGCACAGTACCATGACCCATTGGCAAGGTACCTCGGCACGAGCTGAGAAATTGAATTTTTTTAAATTAGGATTATGGGGTGTCAAAACCCTAATTTTTTTAAAATTAGGGTTTCGGGCACGCCAAAATCCTACTTTTTTTTTAAATTAGGGTTTCGGGCACGCCGAAATCCTAATTTTATTTTAAATTAGGGTTTCGGGCACACCGAAACCCTAATTTTTCTAAATTAAGGGCTCGGCACGAAGCCGTGCAGCTGAATCCCTACTTTTATTTATATTAGGGACTCGACCTGACCGGGCCAAACCAGATGGATTCATGCCATGGGCCCGTGTCGGGCTGACCTCCATAGAACCATGCCGGGCACGAAAGCACGGTCGGGCAGGCTAAAACTGGGTCAGACCAGCCCAACACGTCCCGTTTGACACCTCTAGTGTCAGTCATGATAGATGATGATAGGTAAGTTATGTGGGACATATGATAGAAGAAAATATGTATTGTGATGACCACACCTTATGAGTCAATTTTATTTGTATGATTTCCATAGCTAGGATTTATGAAAAGACATATTATCTCGTGTATTTTTGATATTTGAAATAATCATAAAGGGCTGTGAATTTATTGCCTAAAAAAAGTAGATATGAAAATGACCTGTGAATAAAACAATGTGTTGCTTTAATGGTGAAATAATAGGGGGACAACTATAGTGGTTACATCCTTTCTCATGATAGCTCAATGATGATAGCCACCTTATATTATATGTCAAGTGAGTGATTAAGAATTTTTTCATTAATTTATCCTTCATTAAATGATCAAACACAATGTTGACCAAACACTAAAAAAATATCATGATGGACAAGAAAGTGAACCAAAATTGTAGTATAAGTATCTTTTCAAAACCCAAAGTTATTGACTCAACCCAAGTAATAGTTAATTCATTGTTGATTTCTCAAACTACTAACTAAATCCATATGAAATCAATATTTGGATATACATCCATATAACTACTTGTATGACTCATATACATAAGACATTTTTGGATAAGAGATAATCACCCAATGTGATTTTTGGATCATGTCAATCAAAAACATAATTTGACATCCTCACAAAGTCAACACAGAGCTAGCATCAATAACAAGAATAACCTCACTTTCATAGGTAATAGTGTTCTTCTCAATCTTGGCATCATCTTCTCTCTTACATTCTTGCGGGAGAAACATCTACAAAAAATAATTTCTTCTAATATGCCATACTTAATTGCAATGATAACACTTCATTATCTTTCTACTCGACCTCCCCTTCAAATGATAAATCCGCATCTATATTAAACTTAAATGAGAACTTCACAAAAAAATCATATATCTTCTTTCTACTCAATTACTCATTCAACATGCTATCCATGACCATGTTCACGATTTGGATACCATAAAAGATTGACATATTCAAAGATACCATTAAGCTTTGAGATTTCATATATGTTGAGATTTCATTGTCCACACCTATCTTCATTATCCTTGAAAGAATTCATATATGTGGAGATTTCTAACTTTTCATATTTATAGTTTTTTTTTCTTTTTTACCTTTTATTTTTATTTTTTTTTATGCTTTGATTGGAGCACTCAACTTATAAGCTACTATTCGGTAATCAATGTACCAACCTTTATGTTGTTTGATAATATTTTGATGATATGTTTGTACATAAATTGGGCTTATAATTAAAGGATTTCACTGTATGGTAATTTTAATGAAAATGGATGTAATTTGAGTATGATACATGGACTTAGTGGATTACTGATTTGGAGGGCTAAAAAGTAAGAGAAAAGTCAATATATTTCCAATGTCATGACTTGGTTACATTGACATAAGTCTATTGAATAGTTACAATAGCCTTTCTTGGCAATAACTTTACAAAACTAGTCATGATAATATTTGTATATCATAACTTTTCTTTGAGCCACTGCTTATTTTTCCACACTAATGCTTAAAGTTATGGTATTTTCAAAAGTAATGACTTATTAATTACAGAGTCAAAATCACATAACACCGAATAATTTTTAATCATGATAAACTTTTTTTTCAATGACTTTTTACTATAGAGAGGAAATGTCTATGTTATGGTCATTTTTGCCACTATAACTTTTAGTTCTAGAGAGCAAATATTATAGTCACAACATTCTTATTTCCTCGACTTTATGCTGCTGAAAGATTATTCATTGGTCACAACTTTGTCATGAGTTCTATAGAAGATTTACTTTAGTCTTGATAGTTATTGTTTTCATAATTTTTGTAATCCATAGAAGATTCAAAGAAATGACAAAGTCATAAATTAAACCTAAAGTCATGTCTTCCAACTTAAAATGTCACATAGTATCTTGATGGAATCCCAAGATATTTTTGTAATCCATTTTCTCATTTTTGCAAAAACTCTATGCAAAAAAGAGAAAATGGCAATTCGAAATTCAAGGTTTAAGAGTATGCAAAACCCTAGGTGGCATGAATTCCAACCCCGACTTAGGTAATCAACTAAGGAAAACATGAACAAGGATTGATTAGGAATAATATCTGAGACTTATATCCTCATGCTAGCTATTATTCGGAACCATTGATTTGATGAGATGAACCACAAAACAAATCATGTGAATTCTTAACAATGTCAAGGCCGAATAAAGCACGTGTATGTGTCGAGCTAAATCTCTTAACTAAACCACCTGACAAAGTATGGATAGGTAGTAGTGTAGGGGAACATGCCGAGGGGTTTTGGCAAACTATCATCCCCGAAAGTCTTCCTCCATACTGTACAAAGTGTAAGAGGCTCGGGCATGAAAATTTATCGTGCAAGGTGGGGAAAGAAGAGAATAATAATGGGCAGCAGCATGAGGGAGGAGGTAGGAAGGGGATGCAATGGGTAAGGAAAGAGGAGGCATCATTTCTCAAACAAAATGTCCAGCCGAAGGGAGATCTGAACAATGGTATAATTCCAAGCATCCCACCAGATTATCCAAATATTACCCAAGAAGAAGGAAGCTTGAAAGAGCCTAACTTGGGGATAGAGAATGAGGTTAGCTTAAAAAAAGGATGGGAGGAGGTAAAACACAAGAGAAAATATAAAAAAACATCTAAAACAAGAATTGTATTGAAAGAAAGACTTGATGATTATGCGTGGATAAACGAGGATCTTCTGGATTTTCCTGAAGAAGATTCGGTAATTTTCAGTTGCCCTTCAAGTTATAAGGGTGAAGAATCTCAAGAAGAGCCTGAGGCGAAAGCAAAAGACGATATATATATTTATAATGAAGATTGGGGGAATCTTTCAAGAACCCAATCCATGGAGGCCCTAAAGCAAATGGCCATGGTGCTTGGAAAACAGGTAAAATATAAGGAGATTAGGTATGAAATTCCTCACACTCCTAAAACAGTAAGAAACACAAAAAAATATGCTAACAGCTCTTATGAATCTAAGCGCACAACTCGAGCTCAAGCTAAATTAGTTTTTAATGGATAGATGCCTATATTGGAATGTTAGGGGGGTAGCTAATAGCCCCACGATAAATAGATTAAGACTTTTGATTAAAGAACATAAAATATCACTACTGATTATTGCAGAACTAATGGTTCTGCAAGATCAACTAAATAAATATAGAGAAATTTTAGGATTTAATAAGGCGCATGCTAATCTAAATAGTAAACTTTGGATTTTATGGCACAGTAATTTGAAAATTGAAATAATAAAAGATACTGAACAAATAGTACATTTCAAATTAGATAAGAGCACAAACCAAATAATCTCAGCAGTCTATGCAAAAAATGACAAACAATCTAGGTTGGCTTTATGGGAAGAAATGAAAGATATAGCAAGTAGAAATATACCTTGGATTATAGGAGGCGACTTTAACATAATTAGAAGCCCTCAAGAAAAGAAGGGTGGCAAACCACCGGATAAGGTAGCCATGAAATAATTTAATGACACAATAGCCATTACTAATCTAATGGAAATTGATTTCACTAGTTCGAGATATACCTGGTGCAACAATTGGAAAAAAAGAGGAGTTATCTGGGCTCGACTGGATAGGATAATGTGTAGCAAAAATGGGTTACCTCACAAGGGATTACGGGGCTTAGACACCTAAATAGAACTTGCTCCGACCATAGCCCCCTGCTTATCACGATTCAAAGTAACCAGGGTAATACATCTAATTTTAAATTTCAAAATATGTGGGTAAAGCATGCGAGCTTTGCATGACTTGTCAGAGAGTCTTGGAAAGAACCAGCAGAGGGTAAACCGATGCAAGTTCTATCAATTAAACTTCTGAGGCTAAAAGCTTGTTTAAAAACATGGAATAAAGAGGTTTTTGGAAAATTAAACCAGGAGCTAAAAAAATTAGAAGAAAAAGTAGCCAAGCTGGAGGAAGATTTTGACTCCACGAATAACAATGAAACTCGAATAGAATTAAGTAAGGCTAAAGGAGAACTGAGATTGAAATTGCACATGGAAGAAATTTATTGGAAACAACGAGCAAAAATAAAATGGTTAAAATATGGTGATCGCAATACTAAATTTTTTTATGATATGTCTAAAATAAAATCTCAAAAAAATAAAATTAAAGGACTAATAAATAAAGAAGGAAAATGGGTAGAAGATGAAAAGGAAATAGGTGCTCTCTTTAAAAATTTCTTTGAAAATCAACTATGTAGTCAGTCATGTAGGACAGATAATTCTCTAATGCAAGAGATTAGGGCGACCATTACGGAAGATCAAAATCAATTAATGGAATTGATCCCAGAAGAACCAGAAGTCAAGGAAGCTGTCTTCAGTCTGGATAAAGATAGTGCTGCATGACCAGATGGTTGGAATAATTATTTTTATCAGGTAAACAGGAATACGATTAAAACTGAGCTAGTCCCTGCAATTGCAAGTTATTTTATAGGTGCGAAAATCCCAAAATCATGGGCAAAATCTTATATAGTACTAATTCCAAAAAAAAGACTCACCACAGAAATGTGAGGATTATAGACCAATAAGTTTATGTAATGTTATGTATAAAATATTGGCCAAAATATTACAAAATAGGCTAAGCTTAATTTTACCTACAATAATATCTCAGGAACAAAAGGGCTTTGTTAAAAATAGATTAATCATTGAAAATATAAAACTTGCATCAAAAATGATGATAGAAATAGGAGGAAAATCTAGACGAAAAAACTTAGTGGTCAAACTAGATCTATCGAAAGCCTTCGATAGAGTGGAATGGGATACCCTTTGCTTTGTGTTAAGAAGATTCGGCTTCTCTGAGCTGACCATAGATTTAATTTATAGATGTATATCAAGCACTTGGGTAAGAGTCCTGGTAAATGGTAAGTTAAGTGAGAAATTTAAACCAAATAAAAGCTTAAGGCAAGGAGATCTGTTATCCCCCCTTCTTTTTGATATCTATATATAACTATTAATACGAAACTTGAATAAGAAAATATACGAAGGTAAAATAATGCCATTCAGACAACCAAGGAATACACCCAGAATTGGTTGTTTAGCTTACACAGATGACTTTATAATATTTACTAATGCTAGCATAAAGTCTTTAATGAGTCTTATGGAACTTCTTCAAATATTTGAAAAAGAGACGGGCCAAATGGTTAATAAAAGTAAATGTCAGTTTATGCTTGCAAAAAATGCAAAACTAAAGCTAGTAGATAAAATAAAAAATATTACAGGTTTTGCGGAAATTAAAGGGGCATTAATGTATCTAGGTTGTCCGATATATGAGTGGAGGTTGAAGGAAGAATATCTAACTTACCTTCAAGACAAACTAAGAAAGAAAATAGAAGGATAGAAAGAAGAGCTCCTGGGATTTGGGGGGGGGGGGATTACGGTGCTTTCACATGTATTACAAAGCACACTCACACACATATTATCAGTGATACATCCCCCTAAAAAATTTATAAAAAAACTCGAATCAGAAATGGCTAACTTCTTATGGGATAAAAAACAAGGCAGAAATAAACTACACTAGAAGGACTGGAAAAGTATTTGTTATCCGAAAGAGGAAGCAGGATTAGGTCTAATGAGCCTCCAGGACTCGGCAGCTGCCTGGGACTGCAAAAGCTGGTGGAGACTTAAAGAAAGCGATAATCTATAGGCTAAATATATGCGGGTAAAATATTTAGATAATAAAAATAAGACTTCTAAGAAAGCTTCGAACAGTTGGAAGTCAATGGAAAAACAAAAAGAGATAGTAGACTCACACTCTATACTAAAGAAGAGTGGCTGGAAATGGACGTTAACACCACAAGGAAACTTTTCCCTCAAGTCGGCAAAAGATTTGGTCAGAAAGAAAAAACCGGTTCAAACTCTATTTAAATGGGTATGGCAAGAAAATATCCCGCAAAAAATGCGCTCCTTCACATGGAAGGCATTAATGAACGCTATACCAGTAGATAGAATTGTACAAAAGAAAGGGATAAACATGGCTTCAAGATGCGAATGTTGTTCACAAGCAGTTGAAACAACTGATCATTTGCTTTCTAATGGACCCATTGCAGTAGAAATATGGAGAGAGATGGAAGGGGAAAAAAGAATATGTAAAATAGACGATGGATTAATAGATAAAGTTAAAAAATGGGAAAAAGTAAACATAAAAAGCCCCGCCAGGAAATGGCTTAATCAGAAACTGCCGCATCTAATTATTTGGTGCATTTGGAAATCTAGAAACAAAAGTAAATTTGAAAATATGAGGATGAATTTAACAGAAATTATAAAAGATATTAGAAAGGAGATATGTAATATATCAATAATAAAACCGATAGTAATACAGGAATTGAAACAAGAAAATAAGCTTGAGAAAGAATGGGATCTCACATACAAAGTGTTAAAACAGCAATGGGCTAAATGTATACAGTGGAATGCTCCGCCGGTTGGCAAACTCTCACTTAATATGGATGGGAGCTTTAGCAGAGACACTGGAATAGCAGGAGGAGGTGGGATAATAAGAGATCATACAGGGACAGTACAGAGAGCATTCACCAGATCTAGTAGGGCATCCTCGGCTTTAGAATCAGAAATTAGAGCATTAAAATCAGGGTTAGAGATATGTAAGCAGCTAAACTTTAAAAACATTGAAGTTCAGGTAGACTCAAAATTACTAGTTGATACAGTAATCAATAAGAAAATATTATGGAGGTATGAAGAGGATCTAGAAGTTATTCTTAGTCTTTTGGACGAACTGAAGGCCTCAATAATACATATATATATAGAAGCTAATAATCTAGCGGACAGTCTATCTAAAATAGGCACCACCAGAGGAGATAAAGATTACAATGAGAAATTCATGCCAAATAAACTAAAGGGAATAGTATGTTTAGATAAAATGGGTTTTCATTATATTAGAACAAATAAACATACCACGAAGATATGACATAGTCTCATCTGTTTGCTGGATTGTGTGGGAATTCATCATTGCAGAGAATTTCTATCTCACAATTAAATGGAATTGAAAAATGGAGATTGAGCCAAAATGGATATAAATATAGGAGATTCCATTGTAGGATATATTAATTCTGCATTTTGGCAGAATGGTGGATAGCTAAACGGTAAGGTTGTCAAAATAATATGTATGTAATTTAGAATTTCTGCATAATTAAAATATGTGCTAATTCTGCATTTCGGCAGAATTCGATAACCTCTTTAGAAAGGATGTATTTTGATTTTCCTTGCAGGACAATATGTATTCTGTCTTTTCCTTGCAGAATGTTAAAGGGGAGAATTCGCTAATTCTGTGGAGCTTGCCTTATGTTGTATAAGTTTAATCAAGAATAAGGGTAGTAGGATGTTAAGTTCTGGTAGGCACGGTCGTTGTTTTTTTTGTTTTCTCTTTGGTTTTGTTATAGGATCGACAGTGAATACACGAGGAAGGTAGACAGCTGGAATCATGGGAAGATTAGAGCCAGACGCACGAGGAAAAGGAGGGATAGAGGTCCGACCACAAGGGCAGCACTAAGCTGCTACTAAAGAGCCTCCAGTGAGGATGCTGCTGCTGTCTAAAACTTGTGAAAGAGCCTCCAGGAATGCTGATAAAACTGCTTCCATAAATATGCAGTGACAATATCAAATAAAGAGCCTCTACTGAGTACATATCATGGAAAACCTGTTGCTGTCTGTTGCTGCCAAAGCACATGTAGAGAGCTCCCTGTTGCTGCCATGAGATCTCCTGCTGTTGAGACGAATATGCCTGCTGGTGTGGAAAGACTTCCTGCTGTTCATGGTTATATAATAAGGAAGAATCATACAGAGAGCGGTTACTGCTTCAGCTAATCCTAAGAAAATGATAACTTCTCTGAATTATTGACTAGGGTATTGATCTGTAAATAGTATGTCTTTTAAGTTTTCTGAAGCTGTAAAGGTTTTCCTCCGCCTACAAGTGAGGGATATGTTTTCTTTAATAAATGATAAAAGCCTTTTAAAAAAAAAATCATGTGAATTCTTTCTAGATGTTAGGCTAAATAGAGATCTAGGGTTAATTTATTAAATTTGTATATTGTGATTGTAGTTGTATAATCTTATTTGTAGTAATATTAAAGTTTAATTGTTGATGGATGTAGATGGTAATTAGGACAAAGATTTATGGTTCCACTTTACCATAGATTTATGCATGTTGTTAGTAGTAGACATTGATGCTAGATCACTAGGAAATTTGGGAGCAAGAGGTGATGCTATTCCGTAGTTGAGCTGACTCGTTCTAGGGAAGTTGGTCTGATCGATAATTTGGTTTGAGCTATTTTCGAACCAGAAAAATCATAGGCTAGGTCTAGTAAACCATCTGAACCCAGCCTAAACTACTAGTTGGTACTCAAAGGGTGGCTTTACATCGTTCGAGTTACTTATTTATAGACGGGGGGATGAGATGGGAAAAAGGATCTCTCTTTTGACCGGAAAAAAATAGATACAGAGATCAATAAAGAGTGATTGCCCTTTGTTGGTTGTGGGTTGTCATAAATGATAAGTATTAGCTGAAGGTCTAGCTTTTGGAGGGTCGGGTCAAGAAAACATAAGCATTTAGTGTCATCTCAGAACATGAGTCTTATAATGTGGGCGGGAAGACGCTATGATACATCTATGCGGAGTTGAACTGATAGTGTGTGCCTTATCGAGCGTGGTTCTTCTGAGATCTCCCCCGCCAGATATTTTCCAAGCACTCGCCCCTAGCACTTACTTATGTCAATTCATTGGATTAGTATGCCCCCGCCATCTCCTTCTGCCAAAAGTACTTGAAGTTTTAATGGGAGGGATTGGACTTATGTGCGAGCAAGCCATGTTTGCCACTCGCAGCTCAACCATTTATTTTTGGCTTTATAGAGAGAATAGGGGTGGTGGGAGAAAGCTTGGTTGATTTATAGCATTGTGCATACCATGTGGCTCAATCTCTATCAATTTTAGCAGTGACTATCACTCCATCTGTCTAGCTATTATGGTTAATGGATTGGGAATTTAAAGGCCAATGCACCCTTAGAGGTTTGGGAATGACCCAGACCTATTGATTACCCTCCTGCCTACGAGAGCAAATCAAGGCGCCCTGAGGAATTCCTGTCTTAAGCGAGGGTCCCACCCAATCTTCTTATCCTGCCGACCAATGTAATGATTCCTATCCAGCAGAATTGACTTCCAAAACTAAGATTCTTTCACCTGTAGTTCCATTTCCAGCTACTGATGTAACTAGAGAAAACCTACTACAACTCATGGTTGCCTAGATACCTCATTAGGAGAGGAATCTTGGACTAACGCGGGGGGATACAAAACCATTTCATCTTCTCTTTCATATTCCAAGATAGCTACTAAAGAATTTACTGATACTATAGAATAAGCTATTCTTAAAGCTACTACTGAAAGAGCTACAACTACTATTTCGTATTCCTCAACTACAAGAACTGCTATTTACTATAACTACTAGAGCTACTATTACTATATTATACTACTAGAACATTACTACTGCCGGATATAAAGGGAGAAGCACGAAGCTAGCTTTTTTGTCGATCATTTCGCATCAGATCCTTTTGCCCCTTACTCTACTGGATTGAAAGCGGATGCAAGAAAACACTCAATGGCTGCAAGTAAAATTGCCATAGAACTATATGGATAGTAAATTCCACCAGATAGATATATCTTAACTTTTCTTTCAAGCTTGACTAATAGGGCATTAGCTTGCCTAAGGTAAGAAAAAGAGACTACTACTGGATACAACGGGGACTATAAGCAAACTAACAGAACTGACTTGTTGAACATAACTCAGACTAAAGATATCAAATGACCTATGGGACTAGACTTCTAGATGTAGCACTGGATGTAAGAAAAAACTTGACTGCCTAATGCCCTATCTTGACTAAAGTTAGGATTGGCAACAATAGGATAATCTATAGACATTTTTACCAATACCACTTGCATTCAAGAAAAAAAAAAGAAAACATGGTCTCACTACTTTACTCTTCTTATTATTAAGATTGTCGGAAGGCTAAAATAAAATAAGTTGGTCTTCTATTGAGTGAGGATTTGCCTTGGTTTAAGAAGTTAAGTAAAGTGCTATACTTTTTTTTTTCAATTTTTAGAGATTTAAAACAACACATTAAAGAAGCTTCTCTGCTACAACAAACTATGATTCTAAAAATGACTATACAATAAGAGGAAGAACTCCATCATTAAAATTACATGTCAAACATCCTCAGAGTGGCGGGTGTATGACAATGAGAGAAAATCAATTTTATCTTGCACACACCAAGTGTTGATAACCTCCATATCTTGAGCAAAAAGTGTAGGCAGTTTGATATGAATTTGGAAAACATGCAGGGTGAATAGTGAGCATGAGCATAACATTATTTTGGGATTAGAGCATTCTAAATCATTATCCCATTTTAATGTCGCAGGCACACGTCAGACAACCATGAAAGTTGTTCATTACCTCCAGCTACACTGAAGTAGTTTCACTTCATGTTAACAAGTCTTGACCATTAAAAATGGTGTCCCTTGGTTGAACTGCCTTGGACATGCCATCAAATTTGATGGGCAACAACTCCGACGAAGCTTCTTGTTCATGATCAGGTGTTAAAATAACAAATCCATCAACCAGGAGTGAAATGAATTTCTCATTTCTGTTAATAACCTGCAACTCAAGAACCACCGTGTCCGGCATAACCCTAGTCAATAATTCAGAGAAGTTATCATTTTCTTAGGATTAGCTAAAGCAGTAACCGCTCTCTGTATGATTCTTCCTTATTATATAATCGTGAACAGCATGAAGTCTTTCCACACCAGCGGGCATATTCGTCTCAACAGCAGGAGATCTCATGGCAGCAACAGGGAGCTCTTTACATGTGCTTTGGTAGCAACAGACAACAATAGGCTTTGGCTGCAACAGACAGCAACAGGTTTTCCATGATATGTACTCAGTAGAGGCTCTTTATTTGATATTGTCATGGAGGCTCTTTAGCAGTAGCTTAGTGCTGCCCTTGTGGTCGGACCTCTATCCCTCCTTTTCCTCGTGCGTCTGGCTCTAATCTTCCCATGATTCCAGCCGTCTACCTTCCTCGTGTATTCACTATCGATCCTATAACAAAACCAAAGAGAAAACAAAAAAAAACAACGACCGTGCCTACCAGAACTTAACATCCTACTACCCTTATTCTTGATTAAACTTATACAACATAAGGCAAGCTCCACAGAATTAGTGAATTCTCCCCTTTAACATTCTGCAAGGAAAAGACAGAATACATATTGTCCTGCAAGGAAAATCAAAATACATCCTTTCTAAAGAGGTTATCGAATTCTGCCGAAATGCAGAATTAGCACATATTTTAATTATGCAGAAATTCTAAATTACATACATATTATTTTGACAACCTTACCGTTTAGCTATCCACCATTCTGCCAAAATGCAGAATTAATATATCCTACAATGGAATCTCCTATATTTATATCCATTTTGGCTCAATCTCCATTTTTCAATTCCATTTAATTGTGAGATAGAAATTCTCTGCAATGATGAATTCCCGCACAATCCAGCAAACAGATGAGACTATGTCATATCTTCGTGGTATGTTTATTTGTTCTAATATAAGGAAAACCCATTTTATCTAAACATACTATTCCCTTTAGTTTATTTGGCATGAATTTCTCATTGTAATCTTTATCTCCTCTGGTGGTGCCTATTTTAGATAGATTGTCCGCTAGATTATTAGCTTCTCTATATATATGTATTATTGAGACCTTCAGTTCGTCCAAAAGACTAAGAATAACTTCTAGATCCTCTTCATACCTCCATAATATTTTCTTATTGATTACTGTATCAACTAGTAATTTTGAGTCTACCTGAACTTCAATGTTTTTAAAGTTTAGCTGCTTACATATCTCTAACCCTGATTTTAATGCTCTAATTTCTGATTCTAAAGCCGAGAATGCCCTACTAGATCTGGTGAATGCTCTCTGTACTGTCCCTGTATGATCTCTTATTATCCCACCTCCTCCTGCTATTCCAGTGTCCCTGCTAAAGCTCCCATCCATATTAAGTGAGAGTTTGCCAACCGGCGGAGCATTCCACTGTATACATTTAGCCCATTGCTGTTTTAACACTTTGTATGTGAGATCCCATTCTTTCTCAAGCTTCTTTTCTTGTTTCAATTCCTGTATTACTATCGGTTTTATTATTGATATATTACATATCTCCTTTCTAATATCTTTTATAATTTCTGTTAAATTCATCCTCATATTTTCAAATTTACTTTTGTTTCTAGATTTCCAAATGCACCAAATAATTAGATGCGGCAGTTTCTGATTAAGCCATTTCCTGGCGGGGCTTTTTATGTTTACTTTTTCCCATTTTTTAACTTTATCTATTAATCCATCGTCTATTTTACATATTCTTTTTTCCCCTTCCATCTCTCTCCATATTTCTACTGCAATGGGTCCATTAGAAAGCAAATGATCAGTTGTTTCAACTGCTTGTGAACAGCATTCGCATCTTGAAGCCATGTTTATCCCTTTCTTTTGTACAATTCTATCTACCGGTATAGCGTTCATTAATGCCTTCCATGTGAAGGAGCGCATTTTTTGCGAAATATTTTCTTGTCATACCCATTTAAATAGAGTTTGAACCGGTTTTTTCTTTCTGACCAAATCTTTTGCCGACTTGAGGGAAAAGTTTCCTTGTGGTGTTAACGTCCATTTCCAGCCACTCTTCTTTAGTATAGAGTGTGAGTCTACTATCTCTTTTTGTTTTTCCATTGACTTCCAACTGTTCGAAGCTTTCTTAGAAGTCTTATTTTTATTATCTAAATATTTTACACGCATATATTTAGCCCATAGATTATCGCTTTCTTTAAGTCTCCACCAGCTTTTGCAGTCCCAGGCAGCTGCCGAGTCCTGGAGGCTCATTAGACCTAATCCTGCTTCCTCTTTCGGATAACAAATACTTTTCCAGTCCTTCCAGTGTAGTTTATTTCTGCCTTGTTTTTTACCCCATAAGAAGTTAGCCATTTCTGATTTGAGTTTTTTTATAAATTTTTTAGGGGGATGTATCACTGATAATATGTGTGTGAGTGTGCTTTGTAATACATGTGAAAGCAGCGTAATCCTATAGCCCCGGTATGGTTTACATTGCCTTTTCTGCCACTTCATCTTTTCTCGAAACATCTCTCTATGCAATTTCATCATGTTTGGGTAAGCCCATGTTACGAGATGAAGCCACAAGAACCATGTCAAGGCCGAATAAAGCACGTGTATGTGTCGAGCTAAATCTCTTAACTAAACCACCTGACAGAGTATGGATAGGTAGTGGTGAAGGGGAACAGGCCGAGGGGTTTTGGCAAACTGTCATCCCCAAAAGTCTTCCTCCATACTGTACAAAGTGTAAGAGGCTCGGACATGAATTTTTATCGTGCAAGGTGGGGAAAGAAGAGAATAATAATGGGCAACAGCATGAGGGAGGAGGTAGGAAGGGGATGCAATGGGTAAGGAAAGAGGAGGCATCATTTCTCAAACAAAATGTCCAGCCGAAGGGAGATCTGAACAATGGTATAATTCCAAGCATCCCGCCAGATTATCCAAATATTACCCAAGAAGAATGAACCTTGAAAGAGCCTAACTTGGGGATAGAGAATGAGGTTAGCTTAAAAAAAGGATGGGAGGAGGTAAAACACAAGAGAAAATATAAAAAAACATCTAAAACAAGAATTGTATTGAAAGAAAGACTTGATGATTATGCGTGGATAGACAAGGATCTTCTGGATTTTCCTGAAGAAGATTCGGTAATTTTCAGTTGCCCTTCAAGTCATAAGGGTAAGAATCTCAAGAAGAGCCTGAGGCGAAAGCAAAGGATGATATATATATTTATAATGAAGATTGGGGGAATCTTTCAAGAACCCAATCCATGGAGGCCCTAAAGCAAATGGCCATGGTGCTTGGAAAACAGGTAAAATATAAGGAGATTAGGTATGAAATTCCTCACACTCCTAAAACAGTAAGAAACACAAAAAAATATGCTAACAGCTCTTATGAATCTAAGCGCACAACTCGAGCTCAAGCTAAATTAGTTTTTAATGGATAGATGCCTATATTGGAATGTTATTGGTGTAGCTAATAGCCTCACGATAAATAGATTAAGACTTTTGATTAAAGAACATAAAATATCACCACTGATTATTGCAGAACCAATGGTTCTGCAAGATCAACTAAATAAATATAGAGAAATTTTAGGATTTAATAAGGCGCATGCTAATCTAAATAGTAAACTTTGGATTTTATGACACAGTAATTTGAAAATTGAAATAATAAAAGATACTGAACAAATAGTACATTTCAAATTAGATAAGAGCACAAACCAAATAATCTCAGCAGTCTATGCAAAAAATGACAAATAATCTAGGTTGGCTTTATGGGAAGAAATAAAAGATATAGCAAGTAGAAATATACATTGGATTATAGGAGGCGACTTTAACATAATTAGAAGCCCTCAAGAAAAGAAGGGTGGCAAACCACCGGATAAGGTAGCCATGAAACAATTTAATGACACAATAGCCATTACTAATCTAATGGAAATTGATTTCACTGGTTCGAGATATACCTGGTGCAACAATTGGAAAAAAAGAGTAGTTATCTGGGCTCGACTGGATAGGATAATGTGTAGCAAAAAGTGGGTTACCTCACAAGGGATTACGGGGCTTAGACACCTAAATAGAACTTGCTCCGACCATAGCCCCCTGCTTATCACGATTCAAAGTAACCAGGGTAATACATCTAATTTTAAATTTCAAAATATGTGGGTAAAGCATGCGAGCTTTGCAGGACTTGTCGGAGAGTCTTGGAAAGAACCAGCAGAGGGTAAACCGATGCAAGTTCTATCAATTAAACTTCTGAGGCTAAAAGCTTGTTTAAAAACATGGAATAAAGAGGTTTTTGGAAAATTAAACCAGGAGCTAAAAAAATTAGAAGAAAAAGTAGCCAAGCTGGAGGAAGATTTTGACTCCATGAATAACAATGAAACTCGAATAGAATTAAGTAAGGCTAAAGGAGAACTGAGATTGAAATTGCACATGGAAGAAATTTATTGGAAACAACGAGCAAAAATAAAATGGTTAAAAGTTGGTGATCGCAATACTAAATTTTTTTATGATATGTCTAAAATAAAATCTCAAAAAAATAAAATTAAAGGACTAATAAATAAAGAAGGAAAATGGGTAGAAGATGAAAAGGAAATAGGTGCTCACTTTAAAAATTTCTTTGAAAATCAACTATGTAGTCAGTCATGTAGGACAGATAATTCTCTAATGCAAGAGATTAGGGCGACCATTACGGAAGATCAAAATCAATTAATGGAATTGATCCCAGAAGAACCAGAAGTCAAGGAAGCTGTCTTCAGTCTGGATAAAGATAGTGCTGCAGGACCAGATGGTAGGAATAATTATTTTTATCAGGTAAACTGGAATACGATTAAAACTGAGCTAGTCTCTGCAATTGCAAGTTTTTTTGTAGGTGAGGAAATCCCAAAATCATGGGCAAAATCTTATATAGTACTAATTCCAAAAAAAGAATCACCACAGAAATGTGAGGATTATAGACCAATAAGTTTATGTAATGCAATGTATAAAATATTGGCCAAATATTACAAAATAGGCTAAGCTTAATTTTACCTACAATAATATCTCAGGAACAAAAGGGCTTTGTTAAAAATAGATTAATCATTGAAAATATAAAACTTGCATCAGAAATGATGAAAGAAATAGGAGGTAAATCTAGAGGAAAAAACTTAGTGGTCAAACTAGATCTATCGAAAGCCTTCGATAGAGTGGAATGGGATACCCTTTGCTTTGTGTTAAGAAGATTCGGCTTCTCTGAGCTGACCATAGATTTAATTTATAGATGTATATCAAGCACTTGGGTAAGAGTCCTGGTAAATGGTAAGTTAAGTGAGGAATTTAAACCAAATAAAAGCTTAAGGCAAGGGGATCCGTTATCCCCCCTTCTTTTTGTTATCTATATAGAACTATTAATACGAAACTTGAATAAGAAAATATACGAAGGTAAAATAATGCCATCCAGACAACCAAGGAATACACCCAGAATTGGTTGTTTAGCTTACGCAGATGACTTTATAGTATTTACTAATGCTAGCATAAAGTCTTTAATGAATCTTATGGAACTTCTTCAAATATTTGAAAAAGAGACAGGCCAAATGGTTAATAAAAGTAAATGTCAGTTTATGCTTGCAAAAAATGCAAAACTAAAGTTAGTAGATAAAATAAAAATTATTACAGGTTTTGCGGAAATTAAAGGGGCATTAATGTATCTAGTAAAGTGCTATACTTAATATAGAGTGATTTTACCCAAGTCTTTGTTTAATATTGTCTTGTCTGAATGACTATGTATATATACCAAAGGAATCCTTTCCTTTTCAATCTATCCCCTTTCATCTTGCTACAATCCTAAAGTTAATGAATCCTAGAGCAATAATAGATGAAAATATGTTGTTATACATTGAGGACATGAAATTGTCAACCTAATATATATATAATATTATAGAAAGTTTCATCCTAGTTGAAATCCTTTTTTTAGTTAAGTCTGATAAAAGTAAGAAGGTTACAAATTCTTTGTCAAAGGAAGCAATTTCATTTGTATAGATGAAAGGCATCTTATTTTTCATTGCAGGTCAAGCATCTGGGGTCGGTTCAAGCTTGAAAGTGACTACTAAGAGTTATGTATTATAAGGTCTCATAGATTTGAAGAACCTTCCTTTAAAGCAAGAATTGTCTTAAATCAATGACTAAGAAGGAAGATAGTGAATAGAGTAGGTTACAATCATTAAGGTTCGGAGGAAAAGGATTTTTGTTAGCTTGCATTCAGTACATCTTTTTCTTGCCTTCTCTATCAAGCATGACTTTCCAGTGAAAGATGCAAGACTGGCATCCCTCACAAAAAAGAATAACTGAATTATCTCCGAATCCATTGCAAACGAATAACTGAGTCATGGTCAATTCTTCAGTTGAAGCAAATTTCTCTTTATTTTTTTTTATATGTCGGCAGGGTAAAGAAGATAAGATACAAATGAAGGATAAATTTCGCTATGTTTTGGTGGACTAGGACTCTTTTCTTGGCATTGAGTATGTGCTTTCAGTCAATCTGAATGACCTCTCAATATCATTAGGTTATTTATGGTTTGGATTATATCCCTTATCCTTTTTCATTAGGTTGGGTTCATCCCTCTCTATTTGGCAGATTTTTTAGACTCTTTCATTCTACCTCTTACCTGAGTCTTTTCTATACCTTGGTTATCTTCCTATTCAGTCAGTATGCCTCCTCACCCTCCCATCTAATTTTGTTCCTCTTTCCTTGATCCTGCAAGATTAGATAGTTGAATTAGATGTCAGTTCCTCTAGCTGATGCTAAGGCCTTATTATCTTGCTCAATAGGGCATTCTTTACCTCTTCTAGCCATTATTCATGTGCAGCTCCTTCAGTGCATCTGATCTTTCCTGTCATTGAAATCAAAGTCCAATTGAAAGCTAACTAGTTGGTGGAATCCCACTTCTATACAGTTATATCAAAAAGAATATTGTTATTCTTTAGATCAACTCCAATAGTATGATAAAGAAAGTAAATGCAGCCTACTATTAAGTAAGTGAAAGATAGAAAAGAGCCACATCACTTATTATTTCAACTAGATCTTACAGAGTCTGTTCATACATGACATGGTCGAGTATGATCATCGAAAGATTCTCTACAAACGAACCTTTGTATGGTTCCAGGAACAATGACATATTTTTGTTTTGAATGAATTCAAATGTGGTAGATAAGGGCACAGACCAATCAATAGTTCAAGTCACACACTTCCATAATCTCAAAGAATTAACTAGCACTTCCATGCAACAACTCTACCAAGAGCGATCCTATTACAGTTACAAAAATAGCTTTCGGCACACCTCTTACTATACTACCCAATAATCCTGAGGTAAGGAATAAGCAGTTACATCAAAAGATGTGGTCAATACAGTCCCTTTCAATTCACAAGGTAAAGCAGATAGTGGAGGTTCATCATGAATACCATCATACTTGCCGAACATCGATGAACTGATAGAAACCATCCGAGCACACTGAGCTTGGTTGCTTAGTTTTGTTCTTTCTCTTAGAAATGTCCTAAGGTTTGATGCATGGTGTAAAGTTAGCTACGGGCCGAGTGAAAAGGTGCACCAAGGTTAGTACATGGATGTGGTGAAGCATATTGAGCATAGGTCTTACTCTACAAGTTAAGTTTTGAGCCTGAGTTGAAATCCGAGAATAAGAGCTGCGGATTATGTGGCATTTGAACCTTAATAAATCTCTTAGGATTCAATGGATTAAAGGTCAACAAAACCGTCACCCTACCCAGTGTCGCTAAAGTAAACCATTATCCTCTTTTTTTGACTATGGCTATGGTATGTCTCCTGCTCCTATCTTAGCTATGTTAGTTGCTTTGGCATCATCTCTATTTCATCTTTCATTGTCTATTTACTTGATCAGTCTTATCGTAGACCACCCTTGTGACATTAGATAAGTGCATTCGAGAAGGAAAGATTGCATTGCTTTGACTCTCTCCTAGGGTCTCATCGCCCACAAAAGATGTTCATCTTAAGATCTGATGATATATTGCTAGCAGTAATAATGCTATTTTCCTAGACTTGGATTTGTTATTTTATCCTAGGAAAAGTCCTCTTCTCGGTGGGAAGATTGAGCTGGGGTGTCTCACTGTGTCTTCAAAGCTGTCTCTTCACGGTCGAGTCCCTTCTTTTATTCTAGCACAACTGTGGATAAGGAACTAACCATCAAGAGCGGTCACGCCAATATTTTATATTCTCGATGCACCGCATAGTGATTCAATTGCTGAAAGAATACCGCCTATGATCACTCATACTCCAACACGCTTACTATAACAGACAAAACTGACACTGGATATGTCAACATGACTAGAAAGACTATTCATTGCAAGAATAGAAAAGAGAGCACCACCAATACGCATGAGAGTTTAAAATATCAATAGTTTATACTTTCCTCAGCCTTGATAACTAGTTTTTTATGTTGATGCAGACAATAAATTAGAGCATCGGGAACCCTGTGCCACTTCTCTTGTCTTGTATAGATTGATTCAGGACATTAGACAATGGGTGAAGACAATTTGCTTTAAAGTTTTTGGTCGTGTGAACATGAGGCAGCATTGTGCATGTTTTTTTCATCAGTGGAGTCTTTCGAGAGGAAAGAAAAGTAAGCATTGAAGTAGGCTATTCGGGGGTTCACTCCCTTCAACATGCATTCGTGTCCCTGACTCTACCTATATTTCTTCACCCGTGCATTGGGCATGTTTTTTTCATCTGTGAAGTCTTATGATATTTATTTTATCCTGTATGCATTGTATTTGGGAATAACTATATTTATGTATTTTGATGTTACATATGATATCTTTTCAATTTTAACATTGATATTGGGTTCTATCTTGCTTATTTTGTTGAATGATTATAGATACAATTGATAAATCATATATTTTTTATTTTTTTTTACATTTTTGCTCATACTTTGATTTGTCAATTTTTTTTGTAACCTACTTGAATTATGATTTTTTTTGTGCATTCTGTTATTTACTTAAAGTTAAGATAATTACAATTATTTTACATTTTGTTTCCTCACTAAGATTACATGAAATTTAATAATTTCAAAAAGTCTAACTCATATTAATAGCGCAACCGTAACAATAAATAATTTATAATTATAAAAATAAATACTTAAACATCACTTGTAATAACAATAAAAATGAAAAAAAAATTATGAGGGTATGCAATTAGAATAGTGAAATGTAACATAACAATTGTAAAACTAAAGTAAATTAGAAACTAATTAAAACATTTATATAGTTATTTGATCTTTATTTCACTAAAATTATAATAAAATAAATAATACTCACTTTTATTTAATCTTAGAAAATAATTAGATTACATGTCACATGTTGTATATAATTGTGTGTACTACATACATAATATAGATTATAATATTTTCCCATTTATTTATTAATGTTTTCCATCAATAGTTGATTTATTTTGTATCTTTTTTCATTGAAAAATTTTAATGTATTGATATTGATAATTTATTTATTTTTTTTATTATATATAATATGTTTATCTAATTATTTAGTACTCATTATTAATTTAGAATTTAATAATTATGAGATTGCAAATTTTTTTTTCTTTATTAATGCAATTTTATCTAATATAGATATATATCAAATATTTAGTTTTATGTAAATGACAAAAATACAACTTATGTCTTTTAAAAAATATTTAAGACATTCGAACAACCCACCTTATCTAATTTTAATATAAAATTATCTAATAATTATTTTTCTACAACTTATTTGTTAGATTTATGTAATGTCATAAAAATGTTACATCTTAATTACAAATAGATCACTATACACATTATTATAATTCAAAAAATGTTAATGTTATGTGTTATATGAATAGAAACATTATATGATTTGATCATTAATTGATGAATTTAAGATCTAAAGATGGGGTTTTTAATGATGAATTTGTAGATGAGTGTGAGGAATTTATCGCCTTTGCAAAAAAAAACAGTCTAAATTTAAGGATGAAACAAACATAAGATGTATATATAATGCTTGTAAAATTATGTTTCCATGATATGAACACAATGTGATATCATCTTGCAAAAATATGGATTTGTTAGTGGCAATTATGTTTGGATTTAAACACGAGGAATTAGTTGTACCACAAATAATTTAGCATTATATATATAGAAATATTGATTTAACTATTGCAATGGAATTTACTAATCCCAACGATACATATGAAGCAAATTTATAAAATGTGATTGGTTATTTATTTAATCTTGATGTCACTAATGATATTTTAATATCATCAGCAAAATAATTTAATGAAATGCTAAACACTTTAGAAGAAGTGATTTTGGAAGTAATCCGCATGGCCACTAAAAATTATCTACAATGACCAGAATAATGAATTTAAAGGAAAAGTATTATTTTATTGAAAGTTGTTATGAAGTAATATGATAATTATATGAATTATTACCAAAGAATAACATCATGATAGATAGTTTCTATGGCACAAAGAAGTTAATATGAGTTTTAGGTTTGTTAGTGAAAAAAATACATTTTTGTATTGATGGCTACAAGATATATTAGGGCATAGACAGTAAAGCATTTGCAGGTAATTTCTCTAAATATTTTCGGATCAAAAGAAATAAAGTATGTAAAAAGCAAAAAATAAATATTTTTTTAGGAAGATATATTACTTCTAATTGACTCCTTGTTTGTAAAAATTATTTGTAATTGATACTATTGCTAATGATATTAGTTGGCACAAAGAGCATATGTTATTGAAGATGGTGATGCGGCATTGCTCACTCAGATTCTCCTTGGAAATATTTTGCTAATTCTCATCCATCTTTTGTAGATTAAAGTCAAAATAATTGAGTAGGGTTATGCATTAATAAATTTCAGCCATTTGGACAAACAATGCAACAATGCCCCTCATGGCTATTTATTATTACACTTTATAATTTGCCAGCATGGATGTGGATAAAAGATGTAAAATGTCTTTTTGTGTTATCGTGCTCACTATGAGAAATCCATAATACAAATTGGATGTTTTATTGAACCCCTTATAGTAGAGTTCAAAATTTTCTTTTTTTATTTATTAATACAATTTTATTCAATATAGATAAATATCAAATATTTAGTTTTATGTAAATAAAAAAACACAACTTATATCTTTTGAAAAATATTTAAGACATTCGAATAACCCGCCCGATCTGATTATAATCCAAAATGATCTAATAATTATTTTATTACTACTTATTTTTTAGATTTATACAATGTCATAAAAATGTTATTAAATATTTATTACAAATAGATCTCTATGTATATTATTATAATTCAAATATATTAATATTATGTTTTATAAGAATAAAACCATTATATGATCTGATCGTCGATGGATGAATGTAAGATTGAAAGATAGATTTTTAACTAATAAATCTTTTGATGGGATTGAGGAATTTATTGCCTAAATTTATGGATGAAAAAAAAATAGCCTTAATTTATGGATAAAAAATAATAAGATGTCCATGTAATGTTTATAAATATCAAAATTGGAGTTTCAATTATGTAGACATAGTGGGATATGATATCATCTTGCATAAAAAAGATTTGTTAGCGACAATTATATTTGGTATAAACATGAGAAATTATTTGTGCCACAAATAACTAAGTATTACACAAATAAAAATATTGATTCAATTATTATAATGGAATTTGCTAATCCCAATGATGCATGTGAAGCAATTTTCAAGAATGTTATTAGTCATCATTAAATCTTGGATATCACTGATGATGTCCCAATATCATTAGCAAAATAATTTTATGAAATACTAAAGACTTCAGAAAAGAGATTTGCGAATGTAATTCATATGACCACTCAAAGTTATCTGCAGTGGTCAATCTAATTAATTCAAAGAAAAAATATTATTTTTCAGAAAGGTATTATAATGAAATTTGTCAGTTGTTATCTAAATTATTGCCAAAGAATAATAGCATAACAAATAATTTTTATGGCACAAAGAAATTAATGTGAGATTTGGGTTTGCCGAGGAAAAACATACATTACAATATTAATGGCTGCATGATATATTGGGGCATAAACAAAAAAACAATTACATGAAATTTTTGTAACTATCCTCAGTACAAAAGTAATACAGTATGTAAAATGAAAAAAATATATATTTCTCACAAGAAGATATATTATTTTCCAATGACTTTTTGTTTGCAGAGATTATATGCATCTCATGCTATTACTAATGATATGAGTTGGCATAAAGAACATGTTATTAAAGATGACATGATGCAGCATTGCTTATATTATCCTTCTTAAAAAAACTTTTGATGATTCTCAAGTCTCAACCATATTTTGTAGATGAAAGTAAAAATTTTAGATTAGGGATGTACACATATGGATTTCAACCATTTGGACAAATAAGACAATAATACTTTTCATGGCTAGTTATTGTTACACATTATAATTAACCATCATGGATGTGCATAAAAGATGAATGCATATTTTTGTGCATTATCGTTCACAGTCTAAGAAAACCAGAAGATAAATTGGATGTTTTTTGATAGCCCCTCATAGTAGATCTCAAAATTTGGTGGGAGATGGTGTCGAAACATATGATATATCTAAAAAATAGAACTTCAAAATGTGAGTAGTACTTGTGTGGACTATAAGTGACTTTCCTACATATTCAATATTATCTAGATGGAGTACTACAAGAAAATTAGCTTGTCCTTATTGCATGGAGGACTCATATGCATTTTATCTGAGCAAAGGAGGAGAGATTTCTTAGTTTGATAATTACCATAAATTCATACAGTGGAACATCCATTTCAGATGAATTTTGATCCATTTAAGAAAGGTCATAAATTGTTAAAAGTGCACCATCTTTGAGATAAAGTGACAAGATTTAGTTGCTATTGAAATATATGTGTTTAAAAATATTATAGATATTGATGCAGATTGCATTAATGTATAAATTTCAAAGAATTTTCACTATGGTAGAGCAATATCATGATATTTTTTAAATGATATAGAGTTTCATTCTATGAAAACATACAATTTGTTTAATTGTGAGGAAGTTACACCATAATTATACCGAGTAAGATTTATAATAATTTCAATTCTCATTTATTTATCATTTGTATGCGATATAATATTTTAATTAATCAAAATAGCTTCAATTTTGTTTTTAAAGAATATTTGCTCAAGAATTAAGGCAAAGATAACTTTATATTGATGATAATTCAATTGATGTAAGGCTTGAAAGAATTTTGCAAATTAGTTTGAAAAATATGTCAGCATATAACTTATCATTCTTTGTTCTAAATAGTAATGTATAATATTATATATGTGAGAATTTATCATTTATCCTTTTATAAGTATAATTTTTTTCATCAAATATATGTTTTAGACAAATGAAAGATATTGCAAAAGGACCATTATAAAGTTTATAGACATATCCCATACATTATGTAAATGAATATAAATTTTATAGTTTCAAACATGGTTCAAATAGAGCTGCAATGAACTATGGTATTTATCATCAATACAATCCAAACAAGAATTTATCATTAATGGATCTAAGTATATTGTATATACTACTAATTTTCATGGTCTACTAATTAAAATTCTACATGTAGAATATTATGTCTACACTAGAATTTATTATCAATACAAGCCAACCAAGAGTGTCACATCATTTATCCAACTACAAGAAGAAATCGATGTTACTAGTGGGCAAAATGTAAAATAAAAGCTAGATCACTAGTTGAAGTTATTGAAAATGATGTTATGATCACTCCATATTATGTTTTAGTATAATGTAAAACTTCATTCAATCATCCCTAGGGTAGTTGATGACCTTCAAACCTTATTTGGTGAAGGTGAAAATGATGTGAACATTAATGATGGCAATGTTGGAGAAGAAAATGAGGGAGAATTAATTGTAAAATCAGATGATGATGAATATGTGATAAAAATGATTTTTTAGAAATTTCTGATGATGACTATAAATTCATTGAATACCATGTAATTTTCTCATTCTTATTTTGTAATTGTTAAAAAGTGTATGTTAATTCTAAAATATTTTTTTACTTTTTCTAATGTCAATGTGTTTATCATTATATTTTATTATTATGACATTTTAATATAATGTTTTTATTGTCTCTATATATTTTGATGTTCATATAACTTATTTTAGGTACGAGAGGTTACCATTCAATTCAAGTGGCCAAGGACTTATATGTGAAGAAGGGTAGAGGAAGTCAACTAATAGTTATTTGAAGAGGAAATCTTCATGTATTCAGTAATGATAACACTACAAATGACCTATATTTTTTTACATATATGGAGGAAACTTTGGCATCACCTCATCATAACATATATGGATTAACTACCACAGATATTCCTTCTTCATCTCATTTTTCACTAGAAGATAATAATAGTTTCATTCCACCTATCTTAGGAGGACTATGCATTAGTACTATAGCAGCATCACTGATGGAATATTGACAATCTTTAATTTGTATGACAAGTTAAGAAAAAAATTGTATTCAACTCACAATTGATAATAAAATAATACGTGAGTGAAATTATAAATATATTATAATTTTTGAATTTTGGTATTTTGCAAAAAAATATGATATTACTACTTATTGAACATTATTATTTATAATATTATATATAAATTTTTACTTAGTTATAGAAAAAAATGTGTATTTTAATTTTGTTTGATGATCCATTTTTAAATCCACTTCTAAATAGAAATGAATGTATTTGTTTGTTTGATGATTTGTTACTCATTTAGAAATGGATTATACATTTCTGATTTTTACATCTCAACATTAGCGATAGAATCTAAGATGCCTTTGCTAACACAAAATGTAACGATGAATTTTTTCAATCACTATTTATAGAAATGGCATTGCATGATTTGTTTCTAAAATTTTGATAAGAGGATTATAGAAATGGAACTATTTCATCTCTAAATCCATCTCTATTCAACCATAACAGTGAAATTAGAAATGGAAAAGGGCATTTTTGATTTTGACTTTTCTTTTAGTGATTTAAACAATTTACAATATTTTATTTTAAATACATTTTTATAATAAAAAAGTTTTAATAATATTTACACACATACACACACACACACACATATATATAAGCATGTGTGTGTGTGTGTGTGTGTTGTTTTTAATAATAATAATTTATAATAATTTATCTTAATTAAATTTGAAATTCAAAATATTTTAAACAAATTCACACACACACATGCACAATGTGCTTTAGGAAGTTCCACCAAGGAGTTTGTTAGAGCACATCGAGCTTCATCGAGGAACTTGATAGAGCACATCTATTTCAACCGAGGAGCTCGATGGAGCAAATTGAGTTTCATTGAGGAGCTAGATGGAGCGCATCGAGCACCACCGAGGAGCTAGATGGAGCACATCGAGGAGCTTGATGGACACATTGGGCTCTACTAAGGAGCTTGATGGAGTACATCGAGTTCCACTGAGTAGCTTAATGGAAAACATCTAGGAGCTCGATGCATCGAGCTTCTTCAAGGAGCTCGATGGAGCACATCGAACTCTACTGAGAAGCTTAATGGAGCACAATGAGTTCCACCAAAAAGCTTGATAAAGCACATGCACAATGAGCTCCATCGAAGAGCTCAATGACCTCCTGGAAGCTTAGAATGAGCTTCTAGTGAGCATCAATATAAAGCTCGTTGAGCACATCGAGCTCCATTGAGAAGCTCGATGAATCTCATTGAGCTCCACTAAGTATCTTGATGGAGCACATCGAGCTCCATCAGTGAGTTAGATAGAGCACATCGAGCTCAATCAGAAGCTCGATGAACTCTTGGAAGCTCTACACATGCTTCTAGTGAGCTCGATGAAGCTCAACTGAGAAGCTCCAAGGTGCTCGATGAGCTCCATCAAGTTCTAGTGAGTAGCTTTACCGAGGAGCTCAATGGAGCACGCATCAATAGAGTTACATGGGATAGGGGCTAAGAAAAAGGGGTGTAGGTAGAGGGAAAAGGGGTGAGTTACAGGGGAGGGCGAGTGGAGAAAAGAGATAATTAATTGATAATTAATTTAGTTAAAGCTATTTAATGATTACTCTATTTAAGTGCACCAAAAATTAATTAATTAAGAGTTTAGTATATTTTTTAAGTTAAAATTTAGTTCCTTTTTTTCATTTATTTTTTTGGGAGGGCATCAAAACATAATTCTCCCAAAAATATGTATTTTGATTTGGTTTGTCACAAATATTACAACCAAATCATCAATAATTCCAAAAGCTAATTTTTTCTATCAAACTAATTATTTTTATGATTTTAGTATTTGTATAATTATCATAAACAAATGCACCTATATTGGAAAAGAATAAAAACAAGGAATAAATGAAAATATTTATGTTTAAGATATTCGATAAAAATATTTATGCTTTAGAATTTTTTTTTTCAAAATATATGTTAACAAAAAAATTATTATGTGAGGCTAAAAGTAGAAACTTGATTTTGCACATGTATATATCATATATGTGTGTGTGTGTGTGTGTTTGTTTGTTTTTGTGTCTGTGTATGTATTTGTATGTATATCACTACAAAATTAAAAATGCCTAATTTTTATTCTAAAATTAGAAATGAAAATTAAATGGATTAGAAACAAAATGAAATTTTTTAAAAAAAATTATAAACGTAAAAAAAAAGGAGAATTATGTTTTGGTGCACAAATTCAAAAATAATTGAAAAAATAAATTCAAGTTTTAATATTTAAAAATTAGTGCACACCAAATTCTTAACTAATTGATTTTTGGGTATTCAATTCTAATACCAAATTACCCTTAACTAATACTATTCAAATAAGTTAATACATAATACATCACACCTTGCCTCGTAAACCCATCGAGTTCATCGGTCGAGCTCATGGAACCTAATCGAGTGCCTCGATGGAGCTCAAAGAGGTCAATCAAGAAGCTCATCGAGCTCTAGAGAGAAGATCCTCAAGTTCCACCTAGGACCTCCTCGAGCTCCACCAAGGATCTCATGATGAGAGTTTGGAGCTTTCAGGAGCTTTTGGAGGCTGGAGCTCATCTAGCTCGTTGCAAGCTCCTAGAAACTTTAGGTGCTCTTTACGAGCTCATCATTGAAGAGCTTGATGAGTTCGTTGGAGTTCCTAAAGCTTCCAGGAGCCCCTACAAGCTCCAGAAGCCCTTGCAAGCTCCAAGAGCCCCTACGGGCTCTTATAAGCTATTAAAGATCATCATGAGGTCATCACCAAGGAGCTCCCAGAAGCTCCATGAGCTTGTTACGAGCTCTAGGAGTTCCACGAGCTCATTATGAACTTCACAAGCTATTAGAGCGTTAATGATTTCCTTGAGCTCCTAGAGCTTTCAGGAGCTCCACTAATGTTCTATGAAGTTACAGTGAGCTCCTCTCCTCTATAAAGATTTTTTTAGGTTATTTAGTTAGTTTTTAAAAAGTGTAATTTTGTATTATCATTAATTAGTGTAACAAAACTTAATGATTTAAAAATTTGGTGCACTTATTTTAAAATATTGAATTTGAGTTGTCTTTTTTTTAATTATTTTTGGATTGGTGCATCAAAACATAATTCTCCTAAAAAAATCTTTTGCTAATAAAAGGCACGGATCAATTGATAATATATGGAAACAGAATTAGAAATTAAAATAAAGGAGTAAATTAAAATGGTTTAGGCTTCTGTTACTAATATGTTGTGCAATCATGGTCAGATTAATTTGTGAGATATTTTTTGATAGAAATTTTTATTTCTAGATTTATTAGGTATTAAAAATTATAAATTATATGCATATTGTGATGGAATTTATTTCTATTCCAATTAATTCTAAAACGGAATGCTTATCCTTTTCTAAATTTTGTGATAGAAATAAATATCATCTCTAAATATGAAATACATTGAGAATTTGCCATTTTTTGGCTTTAAAAATTTTGATGATGGAATATATTTTCATCGCTGAATTAGAAACAGAAACTCATTCCTTCACTAAATTACATTAATTAAATTTTGGAAGAACACATCATCCATTCGAAAAAAGTTAGGGTTTGGGTGAAAATGTTTTGATTATGTATTCATCTATTTTGTGTTTGAATTTCAGTTCCTCCATTTTGTGTTCCTCACACTATTCATCTATCATTGTGGTATACAATTTAATATTTTCATTTTTCTTCTATATATTAATAAGTTAGGTATGTAATTTTTGTGTTTTTTGTAACCACCTTTAATTTTTTTATGTTTAATATCCTCACGGGTTCTCTCGTCTTGTATTCTTGAATTTTTACCCTGCTAATTAATAAAATTTACATTTCTCATTTTTAAAACATACTATGATTTATTCACTTTTTAGGTTACCCAAATTGAGGTATGCAATTTTTGTGCATTTTATTGTTACCTATAGTTTTTATTATGATAATTAATATGGACATTTTATGCCTACTAGAATTTATTCACATTTTAGGTTACTTAATGAGCTATTTTATTTGGATTTATACATATTAAAATATAGAAGGTTGATATGTAATCACAAGTAACAAATTTTAAAATAGAGGGAGCTTATTTAAAATGTTGAAGGTATGCATTTTGTATGTTAAAATTGATGGTATGAAACTTAAACAATGAAAATTATATATATATCAAAAATTTTGAAGGTATATTACTTTAACAGTGAATAATAAATACACACACACACACCCACCCACCCATATATATATATATATATAAATAATAATTTTGAAGGTTGAAACATAATGATGAAAAACTTAAAAAACTTTGAAGGTATGCAATTTGAAGGTTGAAACATAACAACAAATGAACAACTTAAAAAAGTGAAATCGATTCAAATTTTATAGAGTTGCTTTAACACTTAACTAAAGGTGGAATCCAATAAATAACACCTCTCATTAGTTGATATTTTTAAAAACATTCATAATACATCTCACAATTGGTAGTTGAGTATTTATAATTTATGGTTCACATGCTTTGTTAATATCCCTATTAATGTTTGATGTTCTCCATCATTAGTTAATGTTTGTTGTCGTATTTTCATTTACATATTGATATGCTTTGGTTGGCACTGTGAATTTTTGAAAGATTTCTATTACATAATATGTTTTTTTTTTCTAAATAGTTAGAACATATTTTTTTATTTTAAAGGCATCATTTATTATAGAACCTTAATTTACTAAGATGAAATAAAGATATGAGCACTTAACCCCATTGGAAATCACATATTAAGTTTCTTATTATTTTTTTTAATGATCGAATTAACCCTAAACTTAATAGAATCTTAGAATGTTAATTTGATTAACCCCATATACAAAAATTTATTAAGTTTATAAAAGATTACTATTTTCACACGTCTCAAGAGTGAATTTCTAACCCTAAATATATTTTTATAGTGTGGTCTTTCATTTTTATAAAAAATGGAAAAAATATTTCTTGCACGCACACAACTTTTTTATTTTTGCTTAATTTATGGAATTTCATTCTATATAGATAAATATCAAAAATTTAGTTTTATTTATATGAGAAAAATATAATTGAAGGCTTTTGGTTAATATCTAAAAGATTAAAGCAACCCCCTAATCACACCCTAATACAAACTTACTTATTAATGATGTGACGATAATATATTTTGGACATTGATGTAATGTTCTAAATATGTTGCTACGACTTTATTACAAATATGTCACTATCTATATTATTATAATTTAAAATACATTTGTGTTATGTGTTACTAGATTTGAAAATATTTTATGACTTGATCATCGATGAATGAATTTTAGACTGAAAGATGTATTTTTGACTAATGAGTTTATAGAGGAGATTGACGAGTTTGCTGGCTTTGCAGAAAAATAACCTAAATTTATGGATGAAATAAAAATAAGATACCAATATAATGATCATAAATGTCAGAATTGGATTTTCCATGATGTAGAAACAAAGCAATTTCTTCTATAAAAAATTGATTTGTTAGAGACAATTATGTTTGGTATAAATATGGAGAATTAATTGTGCCACAAATAATAAAGTATTATATACACAGAAGTGTAAATTTAAATATTGCAATGGAATATACCAATCACAATAATACATGTGAAGAAATGTTAAAAAATATTATCAGTCCTTCCTACAATCCATATGTAGATGACGATATCCCAAAATAATCAGGAAAACAATTTTATAAAATGCTGAATGTGTCATAAGAAGTGGTTTGGTCTAACAATCTATATGGCCACTCAAAGTTATTTATGGTAGCCAGACTATTGAATTAAAAGGTAAAACATTATTTTTCAGAAAGGTGTTCTAATGAAATATCCAAGTTGTTATTTGAATTATTTCCAAAGAATAATATCATGACAAATAGCTTTAATAACACAAAAAAGTTAATGCAAGGTTTAGGATTTCTTATCAAAAAAATATATTTTGTATTATTGGTTACATAATATATTAGGGCATATATAGTGAAATAATTACTTGTAATTTCTGTAACTATCCTTAGTTCAAAAGAAATGCTATATATAAAATACAGAATACTATTATTCTTCATAAAAAGATATATTATTTCATATTGACTCCTTATTTGCAAAGATTATTTACAAAAGTGTAGTACTTATGTGTACTATAAGTGATTTTCCTGTATATTCAATATTGTCATGATGAAGTACTATAGAAAAATTAGCTTGTCCTTACAGAATAAATGATTCATATGCTTTTTCTCTAAGAAAATGAGGAAAGACTTATTGGGTTGATAATTACCATAAGTTCTTACATATAGAACATCCATTTCAGATGAATACTAATGCATTTAGGATATACCATATAGTTATAAAACATGCACCAACTTTGAGGTTAGGTACTGAAATATTAGATGTAATTGAAATATATGAGTTCAAAAATAGTATAGATATTGATGTATATTATAATAATGGATAAATTTCAAAAAATTATCACTACGATTAAAAGAAATGAAATACCTTTTGGGATTTACCTTATTGGAAAACAACCTAATTAGGCACAACATAGATGCCTTTTACATTGAGAAAATTTTTTTTGATAATATTTTTAATACTGTCATGAATATGGAAGAAAAAACAAAAGACATTGAATAATCAATAAATATTAAAGAGTTATGTTCATATCCATAGTTACATAAGGATGAGTCAAAGAATAAATTCTCTATGGCTTGTTATAGTTTTGGCAAGGATGCAAAGAAAGCTTTATGCAAATTGGTTGGTGGATAGAAGCTTAACTGAGCCAAGCCAAGTCGAGTTTTAGGCAAGCTCAGCTTGGCTCAATTTTAAATATGTAGGCTCAGGCTTGGCTCAACTTCTGGTAGAATTTGAAAATCTAAGCTCGAGCTCAGCTCGAGCTTGTTCGTTAGTTGCTTGAGCTTAGCTCAAGGTCACTCGTCAAATGCTCATTTATAGCAAGCTAGAGCTTGATCATTTGGTTAGCTCATGGGCCCGAGAAAAGGTTTGTTTAAAGCTTGACTAAAAGCTCATTTTAATCGCTTGTTTAAGGCTCATTTTGAGCTCATTTAGATTGCGTGTTCAGAACTAATTTAGAGCGACATTCTTGAGCATGCTCACGAGCCATGATCATGAGCCGAGTTCATGAGATTTCTCATCATCCTAATTAATGAGCTTGCTAATGAGCCTATTACGAGTCTGTTCATGAGCTGAAGAGCAGTGTTTGAGGGTGCTTAAGTTCAGTTCATTTAACTTACCAGCCTCAAAATGATGTTTATGATCGACTCATATTACTTAATAAATGAGTTTGAGCTAGCTTCTAATGAGGAGAATGCCAAGTAGCTCGTGAGTAACTTGGCTTGGTTACACCCATACTAATGGAGCTCAAGTTTCCTGACAAATATGCATCTAAAATGAGAAGATATATTTATAAAAAGAAACATAAGTTATTTGGAATGTTGGAGAAATATTGACTTCCATGTGTTCATGTAGAAGCTAATACCCATAGCATTTTATGAATTACTAACACAAAATGTTTGGGAAATATTGACTAAAATAAGTATTTTTTAAAAGTATCTCACTTGTAATATCACTTGTAATAGCATTTTTAATGAGTCTACATAATTATATGTAGACTTAAGCATATTTTTATTCATAGTTTCTTTAACTCCATGAAATATCTTCGTGTCTACTTATCTTATGAATCCATGATAGTAAGCTCACTACAATAAAAATAGATGGATCCATTTGAGAGGTTATCTAATTTTTATTTGTTAATATAAAAATTTAAATGTATCTAACAAATAAAATCTATCATAATGAAGTTGTTTTTTAGATATCTTAGAAAATTGAAAAATAATGTTTAAAATAAAGTCAAAATTGAAGGATCCATATAAATGCCTACTTGGTTGAAGAAGCTTTGGTATTTGTGCACACTACTTTCAGCCATAATTGTACAATTTTCATAACAAAATATCATCATATAATGATATGGTACGTGGGATGGATGATAAGAAGATGCTATATTTTTCATTTTCACCCATGTGGGTTGATCGTATGATAGTCCAAAATCAAGATATTATTTGGTTCATCAGGCGATCATAATGCGTACACTTATATCTCATTTCTCATTTCTTTCTCATAGTATGTGATATACCTTTTAAATTATTTAAATAACCTTCAATATGTTTTTGAAGAATTTATGCTAAGGAATTTTGACAAATAATTATATATTGATGATGCTTCCATTGATGCAAAGCTTGACAGATTTTGTAATTTGGTTTGAAAAAAATTTCAGTATATAACTTATTATTCTTGATTCTAAAAATTAATGTACAACATTATATAAGTATGATTTCATTTTGTTTCATTTTGTAGGTACAATTTCTATCTTAAAATATAAGTAATAAATAAATAAAAGATTATGCAAAAGATCTATTATCAAGTTTACAAACATATCTCTTACATTATGTAAATTGGATACAATTTTTATAATTTGAAATATGGTTCAAATAGAGCTATAATGAATAGTGGTTTATGCATTAAGGGGTCTAAATAGTTGAAATTTTACAAGTGGAGTATCATGCTTTACTAATTAAGATTACAATTCTATTTAAATATGAATGGTTTGACTGTATTCCAAATTTGAGTACTAAAATTTTTCATTAATACAACCTATTGGATGTGTACCATAAAAAATATTATCATATGTACGAGCTATTCATACTTGAGGTGCCAAGTAGAATATGTGTGTTATACTACTTACCCAACAATACAAATAAAATTGTGTGACTGATAGGTTTTATGTAAAAAAAATCTAGATCAACTATGAAAGTTATTAAAAATGATATTTGTCACACCATTTTGTGTACTGAATTTTCTAAAAAAATAATGTGGAACTTCATCCAATCAATATTGTGGCTAATGATGGATTTCAAACATCAAGTATACTAATTATGATTCTTTCCACCATTGGTGTAACTTTTACTATTCAATCTATTTTATTCTCAAAAATAAATTTTTCATTCTTTCATCTAGTTCAACTTGGTAAGATTTGTTATATTTTTGCTATGATATCCAATTTTTAGCATTATGTAAAGAAAGTCCCAAAACCTTATTGGATGAAGATCTTTTGTCTAACCAGTCCCACAAATATATGTATCATACAAGTAGCAAACTAGACTTTTCATCTAGATAATAATTTCACAAAAATTGTGTTGGTAGTTTGATAAACCAACAATTAGTTAACTATTACTCTAGTTGAAAGAATAATATTAGTTTCAAGTAGGATTCTTAAGTTCTAGGGTTGATACATTATATTACACATTAATTATGACTTATCTAAATATCTTAAATATTATTATACTTGGTTATATAATGAACATCAGATTATTATAGAAATATCCTAGTATATACTATTTCCATTCAAGGAGGTTATCAACTATTGAGTCTTCCCCAATTATGATCTCCTCATATATATCCTCTCTGTACTTTACAATAATAATAAATAATTATATTTACTTGAGGGTTATTCACAAATTCATACCTTTTATGCAGTTCATGAATTATCCTTGATGGTTGTTTTATATGTGCATCCCTTATTCTCTAATGACACATGTTATATAGACATAAACTAATGTGGGAGCAAAATTGTTAGCACTTTTGACTTTGTGAACGTCATGCACATACAATTGATATATGTTATTCTTATGGAGATATATTACTTCTTGTCGGCACCTAGTTTGCAAAAATTATTTCCATTTGAAGTCACTATTAATGTCATAAGTTGAAATAAAAAGCATATTATTGAAGAAGGTGTGATGTCGTATTGCTTAGATTTTCCATCTTGGAAACAACTTGATTATATTCATCCATCTTTTGTAGATATAAATGAAAATGCTAAATTAAGGTTGTGATTGTTATACCATATAATTTATTACCATTAATGCGTATGAAAGATAAATATATATTCTTAAATGTTATTGTGTCTAGTCTGAGAAACCTAAAAGACAAATTGGATATTTTCTTGCAACACCATATTGTGGAGATAAAAAATTTATGGGAGCTTGGTATGGAGACATATGATGTGCCTAGAAAGCAGAACTTCTAGATGTGAAAGCTTGGTATGGAAACATGTGAGATGCCTAAAAAAGCAGAACTTCTATATGTGAGCAACACTTATGTAAACTATAACTGATTTTCTAGCATATTCAATGTTGTCAGGATAGAGTACTAAGAGAAAATTAGTTTATCCTAATTATATAGAGAACTCTAGTGTATTTTTTTCTGAGCAAAGGTGGAAAGACTTCTTGGTTTGATAACTAATATAAGTTCTTACATATAAAACATTCATTTCAAAAAAATTATAAAGGTATTTTGGAAAGGTCAGATAGTTTTAAAAGGTGCACCAACATTGAGGTCAGGTGCTGAAATATTAGAGGTGATTGAACAAAAAATGGCTTCAAAAATATTATACAAATTGATGATGATTGTATTAATGTACAAATTTTGAAAAATTATCACTATGGTTGGAAAAAACAAAGCATATTTTGGGATTTATCTTATTAGAAAACCAACCTCATTAGGCACAATTTATATGTGATACACATTGAAAATAATTTTTGGATAATATATTTAATATTATCATGAATGTTGAAGGAAAAACAAAAAACAGCTAAATCAGAGATAATTGAGTTTCATTCACATCTAGAGTTACATAAGAATGAATCAATGAATAAATTATCTAAGACGTATTATAGTCTTGACAAATATATAAAGGAGACTTTGTGCAAATGGCTAATAGAGATCAGGTTCTCTCATGGATATGCAGATAACATGAGAAAATATTTTGATATGAAGAATCATAAGTTATTTAGGATATAAGTCATGACTGTCATGTTTTTATGAAGAAGCTAATACCCAAAGTATTCCGTGAATTACTTCTAGGAAATGTTTGGGAAGCTTTGACTACAAGTATTTTTCAAAAAATCTTATTTGTAATATCATAATAAAGGAAGATATGCAGCAATTAAAAAAATCTCACTTATAATGTATTTTCATTCCAATATATCATCTTTGACATTATGAAATTTTGTCTAATTCACTTTAGAGGTGTCAACCGGGCTGGGCCGGCCCGACCCGGCATGAGGCACGACACGATTCGGCCTTCCCTGGGCCGGTTCGGCACCTAATCTTTTTAAAAAAGTAGGGTTTCAGGCACGTCCAATTCCTAATTTTTTTTAAATTAGGGTTTCTGGTGCGCCAAATACTATTTTTTTTAATTAAGGTTTCAGGCGTGCCGAAACCCTATTTTTTTTTTAAATTCAGGGTCGGCCCGACCGGGCCGAACCCGGCAGATTGTGTTGCGGGCTCGTGCCGGGCTGAACTCCCACAAAACCATGCCGAGCCTGGCACGACACGGTACAGTAACCGTGTCGTGCCTGGCCCGGCACGAAGGCACGGTCGGGCCTGAAAATGGGCCGGGCCAGCTCGGCACGTCCCGTTTGACACATCTAATTCACTTACCTTATAAATCCATGATAATAGGCCATGTGCAATGCAGATATATATATATATCCATTTGAGAGGTTATATAATTTTTATTTCATCATATAAAAATTTAAATGTATCTAATAAAGAAATATTATTCTAATTAAGATTTATTTCAAATACCTTAGAAATTTGAATAATAAGGTTCAAAATAAAGTCAAAGTTGAAGAATTGAAATGTAATGACTACTTGATTGAAAAAGCTTCATCATTTTAAGTGCACAACTTTCAGCTACAAGTATATACATCTCATTACAAAATGTCACTGGATAATAATTATGATATGGTGATGAATCAGAAGATGATGATATATTTTCCATTTTCACCCATTTGGGTCAATCATATAGTTGAGCAAAATCATGTTTTTTTGGCTGATCATGAGTATCATGTTATACACACATATATTTTTTTTGAATTGCAATGAAGTTAAACCTTGTATTGAGTAAAATTTATAATCATTTTACATTGTTAAATTTTTGTTATGGTATGTGATATACCTATTTTAATATTCAAATAAATTCAATCTTGTTTTTGTATATTTTATGCTAAGAAATTAAGGTAAAAAGAACTGCATATTGATGATGATGTGATTAATGGCAAGCTTGGCAAAGATTTTTCATTTTGGTTTGAGAAATTTGTCAGTATATAACTTATTATTTTTTACTTTTAATAAATAACATGCCATAGTATATAAGTAAGAATTATTTTTTTTTTCTTTTTTAGATACATTTTCTATCATCAAATATATATAAGTGACAAATAAAGGATCTAGCTAAAGGTTCATTACAAAGTTTAAGAATATATCTGATATATTATCTAAATGGATATAAATTTCATACTTTAAACATGGTTCAAATGGAATTATAATGAATAGTGGTGTGTGCATTAAGGTGCAAGTCACTCCATCTATCTAGTGACTACTTGCCAATGATCCTTAATCAAAAGAAATCATCAAATATTAAGTAATAAATTAAGCATACCATGAATAAAAAAGACAATAACTAAGAGTTTGTTTGCATCCAAACACTACATGTCTGACATGTAGAAAATTTTATGTATAAGTGATCCATATTCATGCATAAGTGATCAATAATCATGCCCCCAACTCTAGGGTATAACTTATGTCTTGCATTTCTTGATTTTTTGTGGATTCCTTTGGAAGTACATAAAATACCTCTGGGATTGTTTGCAATGTTTTAGCTTTTTATTGGTTCATAGAGAGGGAAAAGATTTTCTTTGATTTCTTTTCTACCCACTAATATACTCTAATAATTTATTACTTTTGCATTCTTCTAAATAGAAATTCATGAAATTTGAAAGACCCCATGACTTGGCCTTGATTTCTTGAGCTTAAGTTATGACTCTAGAAAGTGGTTGAGATTTTGAAATGGTGTTGGATTAAATATTTTTAACTATATGTAATATGAAGGCATAGTATTGAGAAGTATTTATAATTTTTGTCTTTTATCACTCTAATAAAAAGTCATAGCAATTGGAATGTCTAGGGCTTTAGCACCAGTCACTCTTATTCATCATATAGTCATGGTGTTATGAATGATTATAATATTGAGAATAACCTCTCTTGTGCATAATATGGTCATGATTTTGGGAATGGCCACGATGCTAGAAATGACCTCTCATATGTATAGTATGGCTACAATGGTGGGAATGACAATGGCTTTGGCTATGATCTTTCTCATATATCACATATCTTGGACAATGTAAATAGCCACGACACTAGCAATTAGCAAGCACATCAAAGTCACAATGTTATCTTCTCTTGAGGGCAAGAGTTGTAGGCTTGAAAAGTGAGCATTATAGAGTAAATTTTCTCTATAATATTTTGGTATCCAATAGTTGAGGCATTAGATAATTTCCAGGGCTTTGGCTAGAGTAATTTTTTCTTTATAACTTTTTGTAGCTTAAAAGTTATTATTTCATGAAAATGTGAAAACTTTAACTAAAAAACACATTCCTTGCTAAAAATAAAGTCACGATGTTAGGAAGTGGTCCCAACTTTTAGTGCTAGTGGAATACTTGGTTATTGTGATGTAAAATTAATGTCATATTTGTTTAATTGTTATGAGATTACTTTGGATACAACTCTATGATAATATCACAACTAAAAAATATGTTGCATGTTTGAAGAATAATTGTAATGTAGTAGATTTTTAGCATATAAAAATTGCTATGGTTTTATAAGTAGAGTTTTAACCATTATTGGATGTCAAAATTGCTAAATGGCTTATAAATCACCAAGTATTCAAATAAATCCAAAAACATAAATGATTTTATGAATCTTCATCAAAATTCATAAAAACTCTAAAATCATGAAATCAATCCAATTACAGTTATTTTCATACTTACACATCATCAAATAGTATCATAGGTATACAAGAATATTCAGTAATTTATTTACCGAATAAACTTACATATTATCTATAACTCATCCCCAAGCATTAACTACCCCATTGGTAAATACCTCTCAAACATCATCTCATATTAATTCAACATTATTGACAATAACATCATAATATATAAATAAACAAAAAGTACAAATCAATATATTGAGCGAAGTTGGTGGCGTGTTTTCATTTAGGATCATACTTATCAAAGGTAAAATTTGATTTGGAGTTCTTGAATGATAGCATATAAGTTGTTGGTCTCTCCAAATCTGGTTTCAGTATAGCTACCCAATGGAATATATTCACCATAAGGCCACACAATGCCTTTCTTCTTTGCCCAATTCAGTTCAATGTATTCTCAAAAAATCCTTTTTCAAAATACAAGTTCATTTGATTTACACTATATTTTCTCAATTCCTCTATCTATTAGTTCTCATTAATTTTTATTGTCATTTCTATTTGTATCATCTCTTTTCACAATTTTTTCTTCCAATCCATTGTGACAACCTCATATGCTCTCCCAAACAATTCATCATTTCTCATCAAACTATTTTGGTTTTTAACAAAATTACATTTAGAAACCAAATACCACTTCCACCTACCTGAAAAGTAGGTTTGGCATGACTAAACAATGCACTCATGTATGATCTCAACTCATGCATGATACACCAATGATTTAAAAAATGATTGCAACTTTACTACTAATAGATTTCAAAAGTATAAAAAAATCATCACCGTATAATTTGATACAACTATGATTTCAATACAAAATGTGATTTTCGATGACAAATGAATCTTGGACACAATAAAATGCCACAAGAATATGAAAAAAAATTAACAATAAGTTGGAAAGAATCAAAGTGGCACATCCTCCTAAACTAGTCACTACGTCCAAGTTCATGTCATGATGTCTGAGTTTTTGAAAAAGAAAAGAAAAAATTATCAATAAGAATGAGCTAGGTTAGATAATTACTTAGAAAGGTGGGCATGAAAAATACTTACTCTAAAGTTTAAGAAAAATTCAAAATTACCCATTTAACTTTAATTCATATATACATCAAAAAGAAACAACAAGAAATTAAAATAATGACAAATGCACAACCATGCTCTACTTGTTTATGAACAAACTCCACTCTTCATAACAAATGTTTCCTATCCCATCAACATCCTCACTTTCACTTTCTATTACTTGTTAATTCTTGTTACTTTATTTTCACCTTCATCCTCTCCATTGTTAGCTCCTTCAACTTTCACATCTAAATAACTATCATGTCCACCCAATTTCTGATTTAAATGGAAACCCAACACTTGCACCTTCTCTCATATTGCATTCGTGACCATCTATTCTGCCACCAAAATTATCTTTTTCTTCTTTTTCTACTTCTCACCCTAATTCAATCTCTCTCTCTCTCTCTCTCTCTCTCTCTCTCTCTTTTTCCCTAACACATGCCTTTCTTTCTTCTTTCTCTATAATTCTCCATAGCTTTTTCTTTCCCTTGTATCTATTGGAACTAGTTTATACTAAAATTCATATATGATTTTTTTATGATTTACACCTTTTTATATTAATAATTTATTTTATAATGAGCTAAATTTATAAAAATGCATATGTTATTTATTCTGCTTATATATGATTCGGTGGGTAGAGATTAGATTATGCATAAAATATCAAATCATCAATTCTTGTGAAATATAACTTTTTATTCATAATCTAGAACAAACTGGACATCCTATCAGTAAAATTGTAATACTAATTTTTTGTAGGTCTATCTTGACTATAGTGAATGAAGTTCTAAATTCTAATGCAAATTTACTTGAGTATGTTGAATGGGACTAACATGGTATAATTTTTTATACTAACTTGTAAAATAAAATAAACATATTATTATAAATAATGTTACTATTATTCTTGAAGTAAGTATATTAATATTTCCTTGTTAATATTTATTTTGATTCATAAAGAGTGAGGTCTAGAAATAAATTTTAGAACTCTATGAATTGAATAAATTTATCAAACATATGGTGAATATTGGTTGTTAATGGAATTCATGTCATATTAAAAGCATTTATAATATCTTTTTGAGGAAGTTTATAATTTTTGATTTTACCAAACCATGCAGGATAATTTTAATCTAATAATACAAATAATTTAAGTGCAAATTATAAAGCAAATAATTATAAATTAAATGAGTTATATTATATTTGATTAGATTCAATTAATGGATATCTATACTCTTAACATGAGAAGTTTAATTAGTATTAAATAATAAAAGATATGAATAAGTAAAGGATTGTAATTATAATTCTGTAATGATATAAATTATAATTAATATAAATTATTGTACAACATAAAATATGTTGGATGCCAGAGTTCTTTTTATGGTTGGAGTCTATTTGGTAACTTTATCTAGATGCCAAATAAGTATTATATTTTATATTTATTTAGTATATATGTATATATAATTAAATTAATTAGTTTAATTACAATCAAATAATTTAATTTTGACAAGTTAATTGATTATTATTGAATTGATTTGGATTATATATATATATATACTACATATGTTAAATATTTAATACAATATTTAATTTTAAAATAAATTGAAATGCTTGATTTTAATAGATTAGTTTTTATTTTTTTTATTTTTAGTTCAATCCATATAGCTCGTCAAAGTTTCGCCACTATAGAATTGCCATCTTTATTTCTTGGGGCTGGTGAAGGTATTATGGGACGTGTTTGATGCCTTTTATACACACAGAGTTAGGTAATTTTTTGCTCAAACTTATTATAAGCAAAAAGAAATACTTCCATGAGTATTATCACCTTTATTAAACAACAATTTTTAATGGGTTCTCTAACAATAGTATTAGAGGGAGTTGTTAGACTTTAATAAATATGAATGCATTAAGGTTTTAACAATATTAAAAACCTCTATTAAAACAAAAAGGTTCTAACCTCTATTGACTCACTTGAACATTGAGAATATTTATTTGTAGATTGTGGCAATGTGATTGGATGGATTATATTCATTGGGAATAATTTTTCATTAGAATTTTTTTTGGGATGTAATTTTTTTTCTATAAATTTTAAGAAAATAACCACCATCGATGGTGCCAATGGTGGTTGTCAAGGATATCGGCAAGGTCTTATAAGATGACTCTCAATAATGATGACATCTATGGTGGTTGCCACAATGATTAGCACTGCCAAAGAAGATGACTATCGATGGCAACACCATTTTTAGTGGTTGTCATGGAGAACAACAATGCCAGAGAAGATGATTGTTGTCGGTGATAACATATGTGATGGTTGTAGCGATCAAAAATATTAGAGAAGATGATTTTTACTGGTGATGCTATATGTGGTGGTTGTCATAGTTACCGACAATGATGAAAAAGATGACTATGGCCAATGATTCCATATATAGTGGTTGTCACTATGGTCACTTGGATCAACAATGTTAGAGAAGATGATTATTGATGTAAACACCATTTATGCTGGTTGTCACATCAATTGACAATGTCAAAGAAAATGATATTCATTGGCAATGCCATATGTTGTGGTCTTCCTGGCAATCAAAAATGTCGGAGAAGGTGTATGTTCATTGATGATATCATTTGTGAAGGTTATTGTAGTGCATGAGCAATGTCGAATGTGATGATTACAACCAAAATTGTTAACTATGGTGGTAGACAATGCTAATATTATTAAATTTTGTAGTACCCTTTGCCATAAAAAATAAAGACAATGTAATTCATGGTGGAAGAAGAATGCGGCAGTATAGTTCATGTTGGAGGGCACGAATAGTGGTAGAGTTCATCACAGATAGTGGCATAGTGCATGGCCAATCACCAATGTCTGAAACTAAAATAGATTTCATAATTATATGGACACTACCCCAAACCATTATATTGGTAAAATAAGGTAGATTATGCCTAGTTTAGGGGACTAACCTAATTCTTAAAAAGTATTAGGTTGTAAGTCCTAAAAACTTAATAGCTATGGTATTCAACATTCGTATATATGTGATACCTAGTCATTAAGTATTTGTGGCATGGAAATGTGTGTTTGGCATGAAAATGTATTTATTATGGAATGAGTATATATATGTTTTAATGACATACATGTATAAGCATGATAATTATTATGATAGTTTTGGGTCAAAAAAATACACATATTTTTTAGTAAAACCTGCTAAAATTTAAAAATATCTAAGTTGGCAAGGAAATTAATTAAATAATTTACATGATCTCTATCGATGGTTAAAAAGTTTAGCAAGTCATTTAGCATGTTGGTCATGATATCTTTCGCATTTTGATCTAACTAGCTTGTAGGCATACTTAGTGTAAACTACTATAAAGTAATTATATGAGTTGATTATGAATCACTTATCCATCTAAAGGATTCATTTAAATATCAATCAGTTTAAAAATATATGAAGGTTTACACTTGGCGATAAATATTAACATCCACTCTAAGTCACTACTATTATTTGTAGGAGCAAAGATAAATCATCAATTTAATATTATTTTGCACTGCCACTGCCTAGATAATAAGATTAAAAGAAATTAACTTGTCTGAATATTTAATGAATAGTAAACATCATCTCTTCAAAGCATACTATTCATGGTCTGACAGATTGATGATGAATTCATTTGTGTATTATTAGATAGAATCAATTCTCATGAAAGAATTCAAATTAATAAGTTCACTAGAAAATTTTTTATAAAAATATTTCTAAACCCACATGCCATCATTCTTAATGAATATAAACTCGATGGAACAAAATAGTATTGGTTGGAAAAGAAATCTGGACATAAGTCTAATCTCAAAACAATATTTGGAAATCAGACTCATTCTACATGGGAAAAAGCCATAAGGAATCAGATAAATATCATAATGACTAAAAGCACCCTAGTGAGGGATCATGTTCACAAGATGATTGGTATTCTGAATGAACTTCGGATCCTTGGAGTGGAGATTGGGGTGGATTCTCATATTCATAGTATTCTTCAATTGGTGCCAGACACATTTAATCAATTTAGCCTAAATTATAATAAGATAAAACCTAATAGGACTTTGACATAATTGGTTAAAGTATTGTTATGGGTTGAAAGTATTTATTGGAAAATCATCTAGTGTATTTATGACTGAAATAACTTTTTTAAAACCGAAAGGAAAAAATAAATAAATTTTAGAAAAATACTAAAGTTCCATCATTAACCCCTAATTCACAATTGGGAGTTAAAATGTCAAAAAAAATATTCATTGCAAGTAATTAGGATGCTGGGGTGGATGGTGGGTGTCTTAGCATAGTGAATAATCAAGATAAATCTTAATTACTAGTAGTTGAAACATATTTAGTTATGTTATCCACATATACCTACCATATAGATACATACACCATTAATCATGTCTATAATTCTTTATAGTTTTTTTGGGAAACCAAACAATTAAATGATGGAGAGATTAATATTCAGATGGGAAACAATTGCAGTTAGTGATTTCTTAATTCATTTTGAGATAAATAATGCTTTAATTTTAAATTTTTTTTTCATATGTACCATCTATCAAAAGATAATTGATCACAATTTTCAAATTAATTAGAGATGTTTTCTTTTTTATAAATTGATTTTGTAATAATGTACTTGAATAAAAAGATTATCTATTCTAATACATTAAAATATAACCTTTATATTATTAAAACAATTTTTTCTATACTACAAAAATTCATGTCAAATAGCACCAATGCCTTACCCTTGAAAGAAAATATCATTCTAATATGAACCAAATATATCAATAGCACTTATGTTTGAGTCATATAAATCTAAAAATGATTTCAAGACTGATTAAATATGGACCTTTGAGTTCACCAAGAATTGAAATACTTCCAACATGAGAGTCCTACTTAGAATAAAAAAATAACTTGGTTGCATTTTATGACTAAATACTTAATTATAGAATTAATGAGCTACTAGCTCTACAAGAAAATATCGATTTAGCTAGGGAATTTTAGCTAGGGATCAATCCCTAGCTAAATTGCAAGGGATTAGCTAGGGAATAACAAGGGATTTATGATTTTTTTTTTGAAAAAAATAGCAACTGATTAGCGAGAAATTTTTTTTTGTAAATTCCGCTCAAGAAAAGCGGGGGATTTAGCGACGAAAAATTTTCGTAAATTTCACCCAAAAAAAGTGGAGATTTTAGCGATGGATTTAGCGATGGGTTAGTGACTGAAACTTTTTGTAAATTCCGCTTAAGTAAAGCAGAGATTTTAGTGATGGATTTTGCGACGAAATATCCCTCACTAATAAAAAATTAGAAATTAGCGACGGATTTTCCCTAGCTAATAAAATTTTTGATTTAGCGATGGATTTAATGACAAATTTTCCCTTAGCTAATAAAATCCTTGATTTAGCAACGGATTTAGCGACGAATTTCTCTAACTAATAAAATCCTTGATTTAGCGATAGATTTATTGACGGATTTCGCGGCGGATTTTCCCTAGCTAATAAAATCATTGATTTAGCGACGGATTTATCGACAAATTTTCTCTAGCTAATAAAATCATTGATTTAGCGACGGATTTAGTGACAGATTTTTCCTAGCTAATAAAATCATTGATTTAGCGATTGATTTAGCGACGGATTTTCCTTAGCTAATAAAATCCTTGATTTAGCGACGGAATTTCTCTACCTAATAAAATCTGTATTTTAGCTACAAATTTAATGAACGAATATCCCTAACTAATAAAATTCATAAATTAGTGACAGATTTAGTGATGGAATTTTCCTAGAAAATAAAATCCTTAATTTTGTGATGGATTTAGCGACGGAATTTCTCTAGCGTAATTTAGTAATGGATTTAGCGATGAATTTTCTCGAATTAATAAAATTCATAATATAGCGACGAATTTTTCCTAGCTTATAAAATCCATAATTTAGCTACTAATTTAGCGACGATATTTCACTAGCCAATATTTAATTATATAATTTTTTTTATTTATTATTTGTTTTAATATTTTATTTAATTTTGTTTATTAAATATATGTTAATGGTTTATAGATGAGCAATCCTTGAAACATACATTCTCCTTGTAAAATCATAAAAAAGATTATATTATAAATAAATAATTTAAAAATTCATAATACAAAAAAAAATTATATTTATTAATAAGGACTAAATTAACTATTTTTATGATGTATTAATTTTTTATAAAATTATACAAACATGTTTTCTAAAATTTTAAAATAAGAAACTTAAAAATTAATATTAAAGTAACATTAAATAATAAATTCAATAAGTATAATAATTTTTTTCTATATTTTAAAAATTAAATTAACATATATTAAAATTTTTTCTAATATAAATGTAAATTAATTCATTATATAATAAAATAAAAAATATTTTCAAAAATATCTGAATTGATGAATAAACTAGTAAAAATTAATATTATCATAAGTAAAAAAATGTATTATTATAGAAAACTTTTTAATAAATACAGAATTTGAAAATCTTGAAATATAATAAAAATATAATTTTTATAATAAAGTAAAAAGAAAATAAATTAATATTTATAAATAAATATATAGATGTTTGCTCTTACAAAAATTTATACGAATTAAACAATTGAGTAATATTTTTACTATTAGCTTTTAATATTATGTTTTTATTAAAATAATAAATATAACTTATTTTAATTATCTTCTCACTTTAGGTAATTTATTGAATTTTAAAAATTATTAATGATATCAAATAATATGAAATTTTAATGCCTTTAAAATTATTTCATATTATCTTCGTAAAAATTAATATGAATTCTTAAAAATTTATAACCATAAAATATAAATTTTTATATATTTTTTTAATATTAATAGTATTTTATAACTCTTAGGCGAGTAACTAAAAGACAAATCATCTTTTCATTTATGTCTTATTATATAGAGTTTGTTAATTTTGTACCTATTTGATATTTTTTTTATAAGGCTAAACATATTTTCTTTAATTGTTTATATATTTATTATTTAATTAATATTATAATAAAAAATTTTAAGGTGTTTGTTTTTCATTTGTACCTTGCTACACGCATATTAATTTTGTTGAAAAAATGTTGATAGTAAATAAAATTAATTAATCTTTTTGATTTTATATATATATATATATATTGTTTATTTAATTTTTTAATAATTAAAAATATAAAAAAATTGCTAATATTTACATTCACGTCGAGACGCGATTATCTTCAACAACAAGTGACGTGAACCTCTGCATTCGTCCATCCATCCCTCGACACCGATGCTTCAACATATAATCGAGGTTTAAGCTTTAATTTTTATTCGATTTCAGGTACTTTTTATACATTTATTCTTCATCAATTATCTTGTTTAAGCTTATGCATATAGATTCTGTTATTTATTGTTTCCGAAATTCTTCTCCTTTATTCACCGTGGTGTTCTTGGATTGTGTATATATACTTAATCATATAAATACTTCATTCATTTGTGATATAATGCATTATTATTGTGTGGATTTTGTTGGTGCACAGTAGGTGTGCTGAATTAATAACTTCTTCAATATACATAACTACATACTATATACAAAAATAGTATACATAATTATAAGTGTGATTTAAATAAGTGTGCTTAAACACAACTATATATATATAACTATAAAAACAATATACATAAACTATTTAAACATAACTATATCTATATAACTATAGAAACAATAAACATAAAACTTTTACTATACTTAATGAGTAATTTATAAAAATTATAAAAACTTATGATTAAAAATGCAATAATATCTAATATTGGAATTTAGAGAATTTTAAATCCTATGAAATTTAACTAATCAAACTAATCACATCACATCCCTTGAATGAGAGTGCCCTACGATCGTGATAATAAACCCTCGTGCAATGTCATCCTTAAATTATTCTGAGTCATTATAAACTCATTATGTACTAATATCAAACAATTACTTCTCAATGTTATCCGAGCCACTTGTATTTATTGTATGATCAATAATTGAGAAGTAAATTCGGCTATCCATTTATATTGCACCATAAAAAAAAGATTTATTATTATTCATACGGCTAGAATGATTTATATTCATTTCATGCTAGCTTAATAGCCACCGGAGAAATAACATTTCATAAGTCATATGATGGTTGATTATATTCATTCTAGCACCATAATTTGATTACGTTTCTAATTTGAACCAAAGAAAAGAGACTATAAATTTAATTTGAAAAATAGATTTTGTCACTTACATGATTTGTATGCCATATTAACATTTTTTTATATTATATCTTTAATTTTTAATATTTCTAAATTGTTTGTAGGAATGCAAGTCGACAAGTTAAGAGCCAACCTAAACCCAAGCTAAATCCTACACATCAACCTGCACTATGTTCAAATCCCTTGTAAAGGACTAAGTATATAACTATTCATAATGTATAATGAAAATGATAAATCAAGGTTTTATTATAGTTTTGGATGGCACAACGAAGAAGCTTGAACAAAGAGACCTTGCTTATGATGTCACATAAAGGTATTTTGGAAGTTTTCGAGTAGATCACATAGCAATTAAAAAAATATCAAAAATAAATTAGTGGTCAAGAATAATTATTAGTCTTGCAAAGGAACCAAAAAAATAAAAATTATTGAGAAAAAAAAGAAAATGAAAATAGAGTAGTCTTATAGCTCTTAAGTAGCAATTATATGCATAACAAGAAATCCAAATCATTTTAATCTTTAAATAGAAAAAAAAGATTAGGCTTGCATCTCTTAAATTACAAAACAAAATAACAAAAACAATTTAATATTATGCATTGATACCACTAAAAGGTAGGAATATTGCTCTGAGAAGTATTTTCTTAAATTAGTTTGATTTCAAAATTTTATTAAATAGATTTTCTTGACAATGAAAGTACTATTCTTTATATTTTGTTGCTTCCAAAAATAGCATTAACTTTTATCTAACTTTGCAAAAAAAATTGGAATTCCACCACAACACTAATAATAATAATAATACTTAATATTTTCATATTTAACACACACACACACAAACACACGCATATAATGGATAATTATGTTATGGAATCCAAAAAAAAATATCTATGATTTGGATTATAATTTAGTACCTAAATTCGGATACTCATAATTATCCCAATATAATAAAAAAAAATATTATGCATAAACTCATTTCAGCTTACTCAGTATGCAAAAACGAGTTTATGCATATGTTTATGCATATAGATTATTTATGAACTCCATATGCATATGTTTTTGTTTATGTATAAATGAGTTTCTGTATAAACTCATATGCATACTTGAGTATATGCATTCCGTATGAATAAAGGAAAGTAATTATCAGTATAGGAATTTATAAGATACAAATCATAAATATTTTGGATTTGGGTCCCCAAATGTTATATTAAAATTAAAAATTGTAATAAAACATAGTTATTTTCATTTTGGTTCTCCTTAACATTTTTTCCTATAACATTATTACTTTTATCCACTTTTGTTGCACCAAAATGCATCACCTTTGTTTATCTCACATAAGTTTTTAAAAAATTTAAATCTAAAATAATAGTTTGAGAATTCAAAAATCAATTTTTAATTCTCAAAGGGTTTACCAAAATATACTTCTTCAAAGAATAATGATTGGTTCAAACCCAGGGCTTACACCCATTTAATGATGTCACCAACCATCCAACTTGTAACTTTTTAGAAATTTTGGATTCAAAAATCTTTATCATGATAACGCAAGTAGGATTTGATTATTTTAAGTGTTTAGAATTATGATTATTTGTGTAACTATATGTATACCCACTTGTAACTATATTTATAATTTCATATATAATAACATACAACATTATATTTAACTAAATGTGTATAACTATGTATAAATATTTGTTTACCTATATATAAATATTTGTATAATTATATAACACTCTACAACATTAAATATAACTATATTTATAACTATGTATACATATATGTAAATCTATATATTTATTGATAACTTTATATATTTATGTATAAATATTTGTATGAATATATTTATATATAACTATATGTTTAGATATATAAAAATATTAATAGCAATATATACTATATGTATAATAACATATTACTATAAATAATTGTATCTTATTATATTTATAACTATAACAGCTTTATACATAACTATATTTAAATATATAATTTACATCTTATATTTTATATATATTTGTATATATTAGTTTATAAAAATGTATTTTACTATATCTATACCTATACATATCTATATGTATATATATATATATATATATATATATATATATATATATATATATATATATATATATATATATATATATATATATAAATATAATTATATGAATAAATATATATACATGCATGTATAAATATAAGTATAACAATATGTGTAACTAAATGTATAACCACATGTAACTATATTTATAATTACATGTATTAAAACATAAAACATTATGATTAATTATATGTGTATAACTATATATAAATATTTATAAAACTAAATAAAATTTTATATAATTAAATATAACTATATTTTTAACTATTTAAACATATATGTAAATATATATATTTGTTTATAACATTGTATATATTTATGTATAACAAAATATAAATACTTGTATGAATATATATATATATGTGTGTGTGTGTGTGTGTGTTAATGATATATAAATTTTTATAACTATATATATTATATGTATAATAACATATAACTAAACATAATTCTAACTTACTATATGTATAACTATAAAAACTTTATACATAACTATATATATATATATATATATATAATTAACATGTATTTAATATACATTTTTATATATTAGTATAAAAATTGCATTTTAGTATATCATAGCTATACATAACTATATGTATAAATATATTAAATCATATGCAAAAATATATATACATACATGTAAAAATATAAGTTTAACCATACGTGTAATAATATGTATAACCACATGTAACTATATATATAGTTATGTGTATAAAAACATACAACATAATGTTTAACTAAATGTGTATTACTATATATAAATATTTGTATAACAATAAAAAACTCTATATAAATAAATAGAACTTTATTTTTAATTATGTATACATACATGCATACATATATGTAAATCTATATAATTGTTTATAACTTTGTATACATTTATTTATATTTAATTATAACTACTTGTATGCATATATCTATATATAATTATATGTTAAACTAAATGTAACTATTTATAACTACATTTACTATATGTATCCTAACATATAATTATATATGGGATAATACTATTTTGTTGCACTAACTTGAAATAAAATAGTTAAAGATTTAATATCAACAATATGTAAGCACATAGCATGAGAGTGTCCGTTGATCAGATTCATATATAGTATAATACAAATAAGGGTCGTACTCTTACCTAATCCCAGCCCTTGGGCCTCAGGCTCAAATATGAACTTATGTATAACAAAAAATGTAATATTTGATAGGTTTTTACTGAATAACTTATATTTTCTTTTATATAATTCTTCATTCTAACACTGCACTCTCTATGTGTCTCTCTCTCACTCTATAATTCTTTTAGTCATTTTCTTCTTCTTTTTCTTTGTGTCACACTCTCTTTCTTGTTATTTTTATCTTGCTCTTCTTTCTTGCTTGTTATCTCTCTCTCCACCCCCCTCTCTCTCTCCCTCCCTATCTCCCTCTCTCTCCCTCTCTCCCCCCCTCTCCCCCTCTCTTATTTTCACCATTTCTCTCCTACTCTCTCTCTCCCTCTCTCTCTTCCCCCGTCTCCCCATTTTTCTGCCCCTCTCTCTTCCCACTTTATATCTCTCTCTCTCTACCTTCAAACATTAAATGTCTTTTTTTCCCTTTCCTTTCTTGTGCATTATCACATTTTATTGTAGTAGTCTTGCTTATAATTCATATGTCTCATCAATGGTAGATGAGGTGGTCGAACAACAAGCACTGGTAAAAAATGAACGTATTGTAGTTATGGAGACCAAAATAAAAAAGAAGGATGAGCAGATAACTAATTTGATGGAAGAAATGCAAGAAATTAAAGAAATGAATTATGAGATGAAAGAAATTAAAAATGTAAAGCAACAACAGATGTCCTATATGGAGTCACAGTTAGTGGCACTGGCGCAACAGATAGCATTCTGAGATCCAGCTGCGAATCCTCGCAAGAGAGGCTAGTATTCCCTACAAATTATGAGGATGATTGAGTATGAGAATTATTTATGAACTGTTATTTATTTTTGTCTATGTGTAGCAAATAATTAAGATATTTTTTTGCAGATTTCAATTTTTTTTATTCTGATTTTGTTCTTTACTTTTCCGATTAACCAAATTATGAATCTTTGCAGGATACATTATGTGAGACAAAAGGAAAATTTTGATTCAAAGCATTCAGACATTACCACAGTCCTTCTAATGCATGGGTCCCATATTTACCGATTTCAGCTTTATCAAAAAGAGGATTAACTTATCTTATCTTTATTATTCTAAAAATATTTTTTTTGCAATCTCTTTATCTCTAAACATAATTGTTGGATATCTTTTGGATTTTTGTTGAAGTTGTATGACAATCAACTTTAATTTGTATTTGTTTATGTCTATAATATTTATTTTTATATATTGTTGAATATGCATGTGTCTGAATTTTTTGGGTAGAGTTTTAGCCTATTATAGGTATGTAAAAGCATATTTTCAGCAAAGGCCATAGTGGCTACGACTGTAGCAATGGAAGTGACGCCACCGGTGGTGTCAGGTGTGGGGCACTGGCAGCTACGGCGACAATGGTGGCGGCGACAACGGTGGCGGCGACAGCAACAACGACAGCAGAAGCAGCAAAGATGACATCAGCGGCAGCAATGGCATCAGTGGCAGCAGTGGTAGCCACGAAAGCAACAGTGGCATCGAGGGTGACAGCGGCATCGAGGGTGACAGCGGCAGCATCGGCAGCTATGATGGTAGCAAAGGCAGCACCGGCAGCTAAGGCAGCAACATCGGCACCACCGGCAGTGGCAGCGGCGGCCACAATAGTGACTACCACAGAGGCAGCAGTAGCGGCGGCATTAGCAGCAATGGCTGCGGCCGAGGCTGCCATGGCAGTTGCGGTCGTGGCAGCAGCAGCGGTGGCAACAGCTGTGGCAATGGGAGTAGATGCAACAGTAATAAATTCGGTATATACATAGGTATATAGTCAATATATACGTACATATAATACTGTAGTATTTTATGTACATATATGCTGAGTATATATATGTACTCAGTATATATGTACCCATAATACTTTAGTTTATATGTACATATATTACAGTAATATATATACGTGTGAAATCCTAGTATATATGTACATATTTACTGCAACAATATATATTTACCAAAACATAGTTTTTTTTATTTAATTTGATTTGATTTGGTAGTTTAAATTTCGTACAGATATGGTACCACATTGTTTCTCATACTAAGCTTGTATAAGTGAAAACATATTTAAACAAACATTATGCACCATGACTCAGACAACATTTTCATAATGGAGAGTTAGTGATCGGAGGAGCAGTGGGAGAGAAAGCAACGTCAATGCACTGATAGATTATACTTTATGCACAGTCGGTAGATACAATCATTAATAAGATGTAATATATTTTTTGTTATTTTTTTGTTTTAGTTATTTAAAATATTGTATTAGAACAAGTTATTAAATGAATTTTTTTTGTTTAATTTAAAAGTTTCATTTATAATTTTTGTTATTATAAAATTTAATTTAAAAATATTAAATTATTTAATTAAATTTTTGTTGAAACTATATGACAGTCAACTTTAATTTGTATTCCTTCATGTCTATATTAAATATTTTTATATATATGTGAATATGCTTGTGTTTCTCCGAATTTTTTAGGTAGAGTTTTAGCATATTATAGATATGTAAAAGCCTATTATCAGTAGTAGTAGCTGCGGCAGTGGCGGCGGCAGTGGGGGTGACGGCGGTGATAGTGGTGGTGGTACAGGCGCTAGAAGCGGCAATGGTGGCAGCAACAGCGGCGGCGACAGAGGTGGCAATAGTAGCAATGGCGGCAACAGCAGCAGCAATAGTGGCTGCAACGTCAGCAATGGTAGTAGAGGTAGCAGTGGCGGCAACAGCAGCGGCGGCTACACCGGCAATTGTGGCAGCACGAGCAGCCACGATAGCGGTAGCAGCGGCAAGGGCGGCAGTGATAGCGGGAGCAGTAGGAACGACAACAAATATGGTATATACGTACGTATATAGTCCGTATATACATACATATAATTCTGCAATATTTTATGTACATATATACTGTGTGTATATATTCTCGGTATATATGTACGCATAATACTACAAATTATATGTACGAATACTGTAGTAATATATGTACGAGTGAAATGCTAGTACATATGTACATTTTTGCTGTAGTAATATATTTTTATCAAAATATAGTTTTTTTAAATTTATTTTGATTTGATTTAGTGGTTAAAATTTCTTACAGATGTGGTACCGCATTGTTTCCCATACGAAGTTTGTTTAAGTGAAGGGATCTTTCAATAAACATGAAGCACCATGACTCGGATAGCTTTTTTCGCATAGGAAAGTTGATCAGCGGAGTAGAGGGAGAGAAAGCAACGTCAATACATTGATAGATTATACTTTATGCACAGTCAGTAGATATATTGATTACTAAGATGTAATATAATTTTAGTTATTTTTTTAGTTATTTAAAATATTTTATTAGAAAAAATTATTAAATGAATTTTTTTTGTTTAATTTAAAATTTTTATTTATAGTTTCTATTTATTAAGTTTAATATAAAAATATTAAATTATTTAATTAAAATTTTGTTTAAGTTGTATGACAATCAACTTTAATTTGTGTCTATTCATGTCTATAATAACTATTTTTATATATCTGTGAAAATGTTTGTGTCTCCAATTTTTTTGGGTAGAGTTTTAGCCTATTATAGGTAAGTAAAAACCTATTATCAATTGGAAGTAGTAGTGACCACGGCGGCAGTGACGACAGTGGTGGCAGTGGAAGCAGCTACGATGGTAGTGGTGGCGGCGGTGGCAGTGGGGGCTGCAGTAGTGGCAGTAGTGGTGGTAGTAGTTTTGAGAGTGGCAACGGCAGGAGCGGCAGTGGCAGGAGCGGCATCATTGGAGGCAGTGGTAGTGGCAGCAGCACTGGCTACACCGGAAGCAGTGACAGCACCGAAAGTAGCGGTAGAGGCAGCAGCGGCGGTGGTAGCAGTGGCAGTGGCAGCAGTAGCAGTGGTGGCACCAGCAGTCGCAGCATGCAGCAGCAGCACTGGGAGCGAGGGCTGTAGCCACAACTGCTACAACGGCCAGCAGTCAGCGGTAGTAGCAGTGGCGGCATCGGCGGCATCGGCAGTCGCAGCATGCAGCAGCAGCACTGGGAGCGAGGGCTGTAGCCACAACTGCTACAGCGGCCAGCAGTCAGCGGTAGTAGCAGTGGCGGCATCGGCGGCATCGGCAGCAACTACGGTAGTAGAGGTAGCGGTGTTATCGGTGATAGAGTGGCGGTATTTGCAGCGACGGCGGCAACAGCAACAGCAGCAGGAGCGGCAGCGTGAGCAGCAGCAACAACACCAAATGAGGTATATACGTATGAATAAAGTCAGTAAATACGTACATATAATACTGTAGTATTTTATGTACATATATAATGAGTATATCTGTACTCAGTTTATATGTACACATAATACTACTATTTTTATGTACATATATTGCAGTGATATATATAGGAATGAAATGCTAGTATATATTTACATATATACTACATAATTATATATGTATCAAAACATAATTTTTTTTTAATTTGACTGAGTGGTTTAAATTTCTTACAGATATAATACCGTATTGTTCCTCATACAAAGCTTTTATAAGTGATGAGATTTTTCACTAGACATTACCTGTCGTGACTCGGACATCTTTGTCTTAGTAGAAAAATATTGATCGGAGGAGTAGAGGGAGAGCAAGCAATATCAATGAATGGATATATTATACTTTATGCACTGTCGATAAATACATTGATGAATAAGATGAAATAAAATTTTGTTATTTTTTTGTTTCAATTTTTTAAAATATAGAATTAGAATAAGATATTAAATGATTTTATTTTTTATTTATTAAAATTATTTATAGTTTTAATTTTTATTCAATTCGATATAAAAATATTAAATTTTTTCATTAAAAAAATTTAAAATAAATTAAATTCTGAAATTATTTTTGAAATTAAAATATGTAGGGAAAAATCACTTCTAAATTAGCAAGAAAAAAATCCCTTGCTAATTTAGCTAGGGAAATATTAAAATTAGTCATGAATTTTTTTGTCGCTAAATTTATTTAGATAGTGACTATATCTGTCGCTAAAATTTATAGACCAGCACTTTAGCTTGAGAATCTTTCGTTGTTATTTTTGTTTAGAGACGAAAAATCTCATTTAGCTTGCTAATATAGCTAGGGAATTTGTCTTTTTTAGTAACTAATTTTCCGTCGCTAACTTTTTAGCTATGGACACTTTCTGTCACTAAATTTTAGCAAGAAGCATTTTAGATAGGAAACCGATCTATCGCTAATCTGTCGTTATATCCTATTTACGACGGAAAATACCCATTTAGCTAGAGAATTATCCCTAGCTATATGAGATTTTTCTTGTAGTGTAGAATTGGTTCATTCTAATTTTTGTGAGCCCGTGACTATTCAAGCAAAAGATAATTTTGAGTACTTCATCACTTTGGTTGATGATTACTCAAAATATGGATATATTTATTTTATATATGATAAATCAAATCCATTCTGAGAAATTTAAATAGTATAAGATAGAAATGTAGAAACATTACAATACACATCTTAAAACACCATGATCTGATTGTCTTAGTAAGTACTTCTTTGTAGAGTTTATGGATTACTTATTGGATCAATAGATTATAACCCAATTGTCTGTATTTGACTCTCCACAACAAAATGGTGTGATAGATAGAAGGTAAATGACTATTGTGCACATAATATGGTTAATGATGAGTTAATTAGATATACCTAATTCATTTTGAGTATAAATAATAGAAATAGTATGTAATGTTTAAAAAGTAGTTCCTTTAAAGTCAGTATCAATAACTCTAACTAAATTTTGGACTAGGCATAAGCCTAGTTTGACACTTTTATTTGTGGGGTTGCCCAGCATATATGCTAAAAAAGGAGACAAATAAGTTGGAAAAAAAATAAAAGTTTGTTTCTTCAAGGGATATCCTAGAGGAATTAAAGATGGTTTATTTTATAGTCCAAAGGATCAAAAGGTTAATGTTAGTACAAATGTCCAATTCATATAACATGATTATAAAAAACCAAAGCCCATAAGTAGAATTGTTCTAGAGATTTTAAGAGGATATAAGTTAGTCTACACTCCTTCAATAACAAAAGTAATGTCACAAGGTAACATTTATGATACCTCATTGCCTCATCATAATGAGAGAACTCTTCATTATAGTAATGATATTGAACCTTGTGGTTTTATCATTGGTGTGCTAGTAGCATGACTTGAAAGAAATGGTCATAATGGTTCACAAGGTTCAGTATCTATATAACATGTCATTAAAAGTATACAACTGAGAGGAGTGTCTCATTATAGTTGAAAGATTATTCTTTAACTTACATGGTATACACTCTTGGAGCATCTAATGATAGTATACCTAATGAACTAGATACTAATCTTGAAAAATATGATGAAATATTTTAAGATAGTAATGCACAAAATTGGTAAAGAAGAATCAGAAATTAAGTCAATGCGATCCAATCATGTTTGAGATCTTAAGAAACCACATGAAGGGATAAAAGCCATAAAGTATAGGTGGATATATAAAAAAATAAAAGAATAAATGGTAACATTCAAACTTATAAAGATATGTTTGTTGAAATAGTTTTACTCAAAATGAAAGAAACGATTTGGAGGAAACCATTTTGTTGGTAGTCATGCTGAAGTTAATTTAGATTGTCTTATCTATTACAACTCTTTATGACAATGATATTTGGAAAATAGACGTGAAAACTCCATTTTTAAATGAATTCTTGAAGAATATATCTATATGATGTAGCTAGATGATTTTATAGAAAAAACTAAGAGCACATGTTGTGTAACTTGAATTAGTCGATTTATGGACTAGAAGAGGCATCTAGATCTTGGAAAACACACTTTGATCAAGTCATTAAGTCTTATAACTTTCATTTACTATTAGAATGAACATTATGTATATATAAAAAGATGTGATAATAATTTGGTGTTCTTGGAATTGTATATTGAAAATATATTATTCATAAATGATGTGGACTTATCTTTAGCTAAAGTTTATTTGTCTAGTCAATTTGATATGACATACTTGTGAGAATCTATTTATGTTCTTGGGATTAGGCTTTTACGAAATCACATATAAAGAATATTAGGCTTGTCTTAAATTATTTATAATGGTCAGATACTGACTCAATTTTTCATACAAATTACCAAAACAAGTATTTTTTTTCTTTCAGACATGGAATCACACTATCAAACAACTAGTATCCCAAAATACCCAATGAGGTAGCAAAAAAGAAGATAGTTCTTTAAGCATCAGAGTAGGAAGACTCGTGTATGTAGTACTTTGTACTAGACCCAATATCTATTATATTGTTGGCATAGATAGTAGATATCAATCTAACATAAGACAATAATATTGGACAAAAGTAAAATACATAATCAAGTACCTAAAAAGGACTAGTGGTTATATATTAGTGTACCAGCCTATGATCTTGTGCCTATAGGGTACATAGATTCAAATTTTTAATAAGATGTGGATTTGAGAAAATATATCTTGGATTATGTTTTTAGCCTAGGAAGTGGAGCCACATGCTAGATGGATATTAACAAAGATTGCTTTTTTTATTCGACCATGGAGACTGATTATATGTTAGCTTTAATGGAAACCAAAGAAGTTTTATGGCTCAAACTTTTTGGCTGATCTAAAGGAACCTAGAATGCACACAAAGGAAAAATATATTGAGTATAAATATCATCTAATTATAGACATTGTGAAAAGAAAAGGGATAGTAATGACTAAAATAGCATTGGTAAACAAGTTTGTAAATACTTTTACAAAGACACTTAAAGCTAAAACATCTAATAGACATGTGCAAGGGATAAGAGTTAGACGTGTGACATCATAGTTTTAGTATAATTGGAGATAATTGGAACTAGTTTATACTAAAATATATTTATGATTATTTTCTGGATTTACATCTTCTTGTAATTTTAATAAAACATTTCAAAATGGGCTGAATTTATAAAAATATATTTGTCATTTATTCTGCTAATAGTTGATTTGGTGAGTAGAGATTGGCTTATGCATGGAAGGTTAAATCATTGGTTATTATTAAAATATAAGTTTGTTGTTCATGATCTTGATAGAACTGGACATCCATATCAGTAGGACTGTGATACTAGACTTTAGTATGCTATGGTAACTATGATGACTGGTAAAGTTCTAACTTCTAGTATTACTTAGTTTACTTGGGTGTATTGAATGGGACCAACATAATATAATTTTATGCTGACTTATAAAAAAACACTTAAATTATTATTATTCACTATTACTCTTATTCTTAAAGTTGTTATTATTTATGTATACTTATTAATAGTTATTTTGATTCATAAAGAGTGAGGTATAGAAATAGATTTAAGAACTGTATGACTTAGATAACTTTATCAAGCATATTTTGAATATTGATTACTAATTGAATCTATGTCCTATCAAAATAATTGATGATACCCTATTGATAAATTAAAGTTTATAATATTTTATTATGCCAAACTTTGAAGGTGCATTTTAATCTAGTAATTCAAATAAGTTAAGTCGAAAGCATCTATTAAATAATTAGGAATTGATTGAATTGAATTATCAATAATTTAATTCAATCAATAGATATATGTAATACAAAAATGATCAATTTAATAAGTGTTAAGTAACAAAAAGTATAAATTATTTTGAATACATGAGAGAGTACAATTATAATTATATAGTGGTATAAATTACAATTAATACAAATTTTTGTGTGAAATAATTTACATTTGAAGCTCAAGATCTTAGTATGTTCGAGGTCCCTTCCATAGCCATATCTTGATACCATATAAGTATTAAAGTTTTTTGTTTATTTATTTATTATTTAATCAGACTAATTACTTTAATTATAATCGAATTATTTGATTTTGTCAAATTAACTATTTGTAATTAAAGTGATTTTCATTTGATATATATATTATGTTAAATCTTTAATAAGATATTTAATTTAATAATAAACCAAAATGTTTGATTTTTAACGCATCGACTTTTTATTTTTTATTTTTGATTTAAATATCAAATTGTTTGGTGAGACAACAATGTATCATCAATATCTTTGCCAAATGGGACTAGTTAAGTATTATGAAAGATGAATAGAGCCATTTGTACACCCAAAGTCAAGTAATTTTTGCTCAAACATAGTGCAAACATAAAATAACACTTCCATGAGTATTATTGCCCTGATTATACAATATTTTTTTTACAGGTTCTCTAATATTATTTGCTACAATATTTCCATGATGAAGCACTTCCTCCTTTTAGATTATTTGTTTATTTTCATGGATTTGCTTCTCTAAAGATATTCATAATTATATGAAGTTTTTGTACCTTATTGTACTTCATTTTTATGAACATTGGCTTGCTCTATGTTAATGGATGTTCTTCATTGAATGGCATGAAGCTTTGCTTCTCGATCCACTGTTGTGCCACATCAACAAGATTTCTAGAACTTCTTCTTGAACCTTCTTCCATTAACATATGCTTTGTTGAAAAAAAAAATAATGTATGGAGTTTATAACATTATATATATATATATATATATATATATATATATATAAACATATATAATGAGCTAACATGTTATATTGAGTTTTAATGAGTTATAACTTTTAAATGCTTTTACAGATATAACAACTATTAAACTTCTTTATATCTAATTAAAATGAGTAAAATTAGTTTATTTAAACTCGTTATGTAAACTCCATTTAATCTATAATTGAGAAAGATACAACACATAGAGTTTATGTATACTCCTTTATATCTCATCATGTAACATCATTATATAATTACTTATTTAAAATCATTATGTAACTAGTTATAACTCATTACAACATATAAATTCTTTTATAAGTTTATATGAGTTAATGATTTATGATGAGTTATACCTTAGAAACTATTTTATACAGACACACACACACACACACACTTATATATAAATATAAAAACTTACAAACTAATTTACAAGTTTATAATTGAGTTAACGAGTTATAACAAGTTATAACTTATAAATTCATATATATACATACATACATACATATATATATATATATATATATATATATATATATATGTATGTATGTATGTATGTATGTATGTATGATATTTACATATAATTAAAACTTTTAATGTAAATGTATATAATGAGTTATAAATGTCTATGATATTTACATGTGACCCTTTGGTTGTCAAACTCAGCTAGTGCATCAATATTGGTTCGACCTAATGGTCTAAAAAATTAAACCTAGATGCATCCAGCTGTTAAATGCACCCCCCCCCCCCCCCCCCCAAGACTAGGGTAGAAAATCCTATTACTGTCGGGTTTCTGCCCTAAAAAATTCATTAAAAATAAAAAAAAAATCAAAAAATGATTTTTTAAAATCTTTATTTTATATATATATATATATTTATTTATTTATTTATATATCCATCTTTTATCAATCTCACACCTCACATTATTTCTCGTTCTCTCTAATATGAAATCTCTAACCCCAAATCTAGCTTTTATCATTAGCCCTCTCTCATTCAGGTGTTTGGTTTTTAGGACTTGGGTGCGGACTGCATACATCTGATATCGAACATCAGCTATGGCAATCGAAAATCAACATTCCATAAATGGCCAAATGTCAAATAGGTATTATTTTTAAATTTTTTTTTTAGTTTTTTAATTTTAATTTTTTTTAATAATGTAATGACAAATATTATTTAATTTAAAAAAATAAAATTTAGTATATAATAAATAAACTAATAAAAATCAAAAATGATAAATAGTAAATTTAATAACAAGAACGAGATTAATATTAACTTATATATAAATAATTTTAATTTTGATAATGAAAATCCTATGGAAAGGTACAAGTTCAGGGTTGCCAAAAACTTATTTTCTCACATTGTCTCGACCTAAACATCTAAAAACAAAAAACCAGAATAAAATTTTAGTTTACACTCACTTTAACATTGTTCAAAATAGAAATATTAAGAGTGTCAATGAAGAATCATCATAATTCAAATATTATAAAAAAATACTAAGCTATATAAAAGCATATTGGACTAGGCACCTAAAAAGGCATGTCGAATAATTTACCAAAAAACATGGTACATTTGATTCTAAGCAAACTCAATTGAGTGGTGAAGTCTTTGATGTTTGTTCTATTTTAGCCTATATGTTGACCCCCTTCATATACCACAAGTTAGGGAGAGAAGGAATGGCCAAACTAAATGTCACGGTGTATCTTTCGATTAGATTTTTAGAGGATCCAATGGTATTCAGTATCTTACAGTCCTATTTATAGCCTGAATTTCATAGAATTCCAAAGTCCACATCTAGGAATGATATACTAAAATACTATAAGTTAGAAAACCAAATAATAAATAATGAATTTATGGAATATAGGGGTATTATGTCTATGACGTTCGATATATGGACTAGTTGTGATAATGCATCTTTTGCATGCCTCTTCACCTACTATGTAGATTCTAAATGAACACTAAATAAAAAGATATTAGGTTTTCAGAGATTATCCATCCTCATGATGACTTGGCCATATATGAATGCATGAAGAGATTCTTCACAGAATATAATTTTCAAAATAAAATATACAATATAACATTCGATAACATATCTAACAATAGAGTAGCCATTAACATATTTGTTAAGACCATTAGAGATGAGCCGTTATGTTAGATTTTTTACGTTAGATGCATGTGTTATGTTATTACTCTCATAGTATAAGTTGGGATGAAGTTTGTTTCTCCCACTTTAGAAAAAATACATAACTCACTAAAATATCTTTGGAAGCCTAGCAGATAGTAGGAGTTTGGAAGTCTCTATTTGTTTGCAAGATTAAAGAAGAAGAAATTCCAAATGAATATGAGACACCATTGGAATTATACTTACCTGATGTTGGAGCGATGTATTGGATACGAATACGTGATATCTGACTATATCAATAGTATGAGTGACAAACTTATTATTGATAATACTGATTGAGAGACATGAATTTTCACTCATATGACAAAGTCATATATGCTAGAGACAAAGGTTACTCTTTTAATTAATAATATTTACTTGATGTTCATACCCTCGTATCTAAGTGGCGTATAAAGTACTCTCCTTCTTATCTCTTACAATGACCAATGAGCCTTTGTTCAGTTTTCGCTGGTCATCATCAAAATCACTCACATATCTCATATCATTCATCATGCCTATGGATATCGGGTTCACTCGAATGACTAGTATATACTGGACAAGTTTCATCATTAGCTGATGCTTAGTTTCCATCTTTAAACATTTCATTATTGCTCATCTTTATTATGTCATTACCACTATTATGCTTGTAGTAAAGAAATCAATATGTGAGGGGATATAAAATAAAGCTCATAAGTTAATAAGTCTATCATCTTTGTGAGATACTAGATTAGCAGAATTATAATTACTAACTAGCATCAAGTTATATTTCAAAGTGATATTAGCCTCTTTCTTAGGTCTAACTTTTCTCATATGCTTTTGTTGTAGACTTTTTCAAAAATAATAGTTTCTTATCTTATGTTCAATCTTGTTATTGTGATAATACTTGACTACTTTTTTGTTTCTTTACTTGTCTTGTAAAAATATATTTTTACTTCACTATGTCTATGCCTAGTGATGATCCAAACATGTCTCTCAGAAACAAAGATATTGAAACCCCCCCCCCCCCCCCCCCCCTATTCTCTTTATTATTTCAGACAATCAGTTTTTCGAGAAAACATACATTGATACAATACCTCCCTCGAATAACTTGCTCAAAATAGCATAAAGTTATCCTAACATTAAAAAGTAAGCTCATTAATAGTAACAAGTAGTTCATTTTCTATAAGCATCTTTATAAATACAAGGTGGTTCACTAACCCTTAGAAAAGTTAGATGTGTACTAACATTAGTTTTATTTTTTTGAACTTTAAGTTATCACTACTTGTCCATTGCAAAATAATGGAGACACCCCTAAAATGCATATCTTCTCATTATTCTTTGCTCAATTTATCAAGTTTTGCATTTCCCTACATTGGGTCATAGACTATTTGACTGCAAAATAGTCACATATTGTATTTTTCCTAAAATAATAGTTAGTTTTAGTTAACTTTAGTATCACATAATAGTCATCCATCATATTAAAAGTTAACATCAGCCAGATGTAAATCACACAAATAAAAATATCTCACGTCGCATCTAATATCACTATGTTGGTATTAGAAATATTTGATATCAATTTAATGATAATGAAGAAACTAGATATCATGTTAATATCACTGAATAACCTCCTCAATAGAAGTCCACTTTTTGGATGGAATTGAGAACTAAGGATTTTATACTATTTGGTGGAAAGTCAGTCAATAAGTGATGAATAAGAAACCACTAGGGGTGATGACAATATGGTTATTATTTGGCATAATGAAAAATTTTAAATTCAAAACCTATTTGAGATTAAATTTTTTTTAAAAGATGTCAAGCTTTAATAAAATTAATTTTTGTACCAAATAAATGTAATTATGAATTTTTAACACAAATTGAGAATTTAGTTAATTCATTCTACAATTTTAATAATTCAAGAAAATTTAATATGCACTTAAAATGCCCAAAAACCAATTTATACAATGCCAGTACAAAATAACATATATCAAATACTTTTTAGCACATGCTAAAATTCATTAAACATAAAATGCTCAAAACTTATATTTTGATCTAAGATAATTTTGTAGAATATAAAATCTTAGAAATCACAAATAAAAAATAATAACGTAAACATGAAATTTTTGTGAAGAATGCATAGAATATAATTATGTGTTACTCTTTAGTTAAAATATTCAATTCATCAACCTCGACTATAGTTGTTACGCATTCATAAATAGACCTCAACAACATTTTCTAGAAAATATTCATTTTTATTTCAAAATGTAATAAATTATGTCACGTCCTAAGTCAAATATGTTGATTACCTGCAAGCAAAATAAATTAAAAATAGCAGTACTTAAAAATAAAATATACATAATTTAAATAATATTTATATATTTTTTTTTCAAAATTAAAACAACCAAACATAAATACTAACTAACTAAACCCTGGTCTACTCAACAAGAGTAGACCCAACATTCTCACCAACCAAAACAACACATTTAATTTCATTAGTGTACATCTACCAAAATTTTCTCTATGCCAAATATGATTAGATAGTGATCACATTAAAATTATATTTCTATGGACCTCGAGAACTTTGTTAATTCATTGAGGTATAAATACTAATTTCACTTAGAACCAATGCACATTGATTCTAACATTAACCATCAATTATGGTGGAAGCCAATTTAAAGATTGTAATCATCAATTACAATATAAAACAACTCTCCATGGACCTACTCAACTAGATGTAAGTAGAATTATTAGTTAAGTTGAGATACAAAAGATTAATACTTTGAATAATAGTATATAACTACAAATTATGCTATTATGTATATACTTTCGATGATTAAAATTATAACCTTTCATAATTTTAATTGTGACTATTTCATGGGGAGAATAGAATTCCTCAATAGTCACAATTCTCTAAATACAAAAAAGACAAGATTTAATAAATAGTACATACATAATAGTTAAAGATCAAATATAGACTGACTTTCTGAGCAAGATGTTGATGTATCTAAATGGATTTCAAGTAGTCTATGGAACCATTGATCAAATGCATCATTCACTTCCTCAACTATTTTTGTATAATAAGTGGTAGAAAATGGTATTGGCTAGATGTCAATATTGGAATGGATGATATACTATGCAATGTGTTTTGTCCTCCTTAGGATAATAAATTATTTTGTTGGGAATCATGCATATTTTTCTTTTCTTGTCTTTATTATTTTTTTGAGGTGTATCTTTGTACTTTTCGGTATTTATAACCCATCTACAATATATACAAAAAATATAAGTTCTTCTAATACAATATCAGACCGTCATCCTTCTGTTGAACCTATCTACTAATTCATGGCATGTGGTAAGCAAAATTGTTATGGTTAGTAATAATTTTTCATTTTTTGGTTGGAAGTAACTACACTACTTGGAAAAGATTGATGCACATGGTTCTCAATCCCAAGACACAAAAATGGTTTAATGGTTGGTGCATTACCAAGATCTCTTGTAGATGATTTAACATTCAGTTTTGATCAAGATGCAATAGTATGGTCACCAATTGGTTGCTTAATTCTATAGACAAAAGATAGCAGATATTTTATTATATATTGATAGTGCTATAGATGTGTGGATGGATGTGTATGATAGATTTCGCCATAGCAATGAACCATGTATTTTTCAAATCAAGAAACTCCTTAGAATGTCCCAAGAATGCATCAATGTTTACTTTTACACTGCTTTCAAAATTTTAAGGGATGAACTTAAATATTTTTAGGCGATACCAATTTGATGTCGCGGGTGGATGAATAATTGGATAGTTTTCCAACAAGAAGAGTATGTGAACAAATTTTTTATGGATTTGAATGATTCATTTGCAAAACATGAGCACATATCCTTTTACTTGATTCTTTTCCTTAAATCACCAATGTGTTCTATTTGGTTATTCAAGAAGAATGACAATACACAATTGGATCTGAAATTATTCTTTCATCACCGAGTTCCATGGTGCTTCAATCTTTCACTTCCCCTTCTCCAATTAATCTTGGAGAAAATATAGTAATTGTGGTACACCCAAAGTCATGAGTTATGAAACATAATTTGTGATATCTCATTTCCGAGGGGGTCCCATTCATTCCATCACACAATACAATGTGTAATAAAATAAAATTTTTTCAAATGTGCAATACATTTTTTTTTCATTTTTCATTTTATTTGCTCAGCGGAATAAAGAAAACACACAACATATTATTTAAGCCACAACCAACTCTCTTCATATGTGCGATTCTATATGTGGATCTGTCATATGTCCTGGACCTGTACCTGAAAAGGGATCCCATAAACGAAGTGAGCAAAGCTCAGTAGGGATAAACTTCTTAAGAGTTACTCCCTACCAAAGTGCACGTAAAATATTATGAATATATATCAATACCCATTCAAGCATAATATTTATATGAATGCAACTATGAATGAAATGTTTATATGCCCATATTCCTAAGTCCCATCGATTCCCTAACACATGTCGAAGCCAAGTGTGACATATTATATATATATATATATATATATTATCTATAGAAATATTTATTTTTTTGGGATTATTCCGAAAAATATGGACCTCCTCCGAAAAACATATTGGACATTTATCCTAATAAAATATGATTTTTTTAGATTTACTCCGAGAAATATGCACCGCCATAACTATTCCTAGACATTGTCCCAATTCGAGTTCACAAATTTATAATAACCATGTACCAAATATAATCACAATTCACTCTGGATGTTGTCCCAATTCGAGTTCGTTCAATACCATCCATATACCTTTACATATATATTGCACCCATCCATTTATAAGGAATGTTCCCGTGCACTTGTAATACAATTATGTCATTTCCAATTTAATCGATATTTCAGACATAATTATAACAATCTAAATTCAATTCATCATGAACTAACTTTTACTAAACGGAATACCAAAACTTTTCACCAATTAATCATTTTCAATAAAATTTCTAACAATTCGAATTGAAATATAAAAAATGTTCATTTCTAGCCATTAAATAGAAAGAAATTCTAATAAGAGAAAACCACAACTTTTTAGAAAATTTCACGAAAATTTTATAAATTTGATATCAATGTGAAGATCTCGTCGTGTAGAGTAACTTTAGTTCTTGGACTATTTCATTTTGATTCCAGAATAATCTGATACGATTAAAAAAAATCACGGATATTTTTTTTTCTATCCTATATCTTGTATCTCTCTCGATGACAAACATTTTTTTTCAGCCTTTCCCCCATTTTCCGAATTCTTAACATTTTTTTCTATAATTATTATTATTAATTAATAATTTTAATTTTTTGTTCTTTGGTTTGACACCTGGACAGACGACGGATAGCCTGCGCATGCACAACCATGTGCAGACGATGTGGCACAGTCTTTCGGTTGCACAAATTTTTATTTTTCTCTAAATATTATAATAATTATTTAATTAAATAAAAATATAACAAATTCTGATTTTCTCAGAATTTAACGAAATTTGACACCGTATCTATATTTTCTAAGACGAATTCAATAATGACATCCATTTCATCATCATGGCTCTAAAATTTTCAGGTTATTTTCTCTTATTGCAAAATTGCCATTTTGCCCATTTTTTCCCAGAAATGAAATTATGTTAATTATTTATTTATTTTTTTTCGGGATTTCACATTCTATCCCCTTAAAGAATTTCATCTTGAAATTTGAACAAATACACCTTTGCACTTATAAACATATTATGAAGTTAAATAATTATTAAATTACTAAAATACATACCTTAATTTTCAAATAAAAAAGGATAAGCAATACGCATCGTGTCTTCACGTTCCCATGCTGCTTCTTCTATTCCTTGATGCTATCATATTACTTTTACTAATCTTATAGTTTTGCGTTGCAAAATTTGATCTCGACTATCAATGATACGCACTGACATTTCTTTAAATGTTCCATTTGCGTCAAGAACTAGTTCGCCCCAATCCATTACATGAGGTGGATCAGAAATATATTTTCTAAGCATTGAGACATGAAATATCTCATCGACACAAGATAAATGTGGTGGTAATGCCAATCGATAAGAAACTAAATCTACATTCTCGTGTATTTCGAAATGCCCAATATATCTTGGTGATAACTTTCCATGCTTACCAAATCTGACTATTCCTCTTTTTAGCATCACTTTCAAGAAAACATGATCTCCCACCTCAAATTCTAGAGGTCGTCTTCGTTTATCAGCATAACTTTTCTATCGACTTTGAGCTGTAAGAAGATGTTGTCGTATCAAATCTACTTTCTCTGAGGTATCTCTAATCACATCTGGACCCATGATGGATATGTCTCTCACCTTTGCCCAACAAACTGGAGATCGACATGTCCTTCCATACAATGCTTCATATGGTGCCATTTGGATATTTGCCTGATAACTATTGTTATAGGCAAACTCAACCTAAGACAGATGTTCTTCCCAGCTACCCTTGAAATCTAGACAACATGCTCGCAACATATCTTCCAAACTTGTATGGTTCTCTCCGACTGACCATCTATTTTTGGATGGAAAGCAGTGCTCATTATCAACTGTGTTCCCATTGCTTTCTGAAAACTCTTCCAGAAGTGAGTCATAAATCGAGGATCTCTGTCTGATACAATAGATACTGGCACTCCATGTAATCGAACAATTTCTCATATGTATAACCTGCAAAATTCCTCACACGTGAAGATCATTCACATTGCTAGAAAATGTGCGGACTTTGTAAGCTGGTCCACAATTACCTACACAGTATCATGTTTTCGTAATATATTGGCAAATGAATCACAAAATCCATCATGATATGCTCCCATTTCCATTCTGCTTCCTCCAAATGCTGGTGTAATTCTGCTAGCCTTTGATGCTAAGCCTTTATCTGCTGACAAGTGAGGCATCATAGAATAAAATTCCTAATATGCCTTTTCATCCCATTCCATTAATACTGGCGACGAATATCATTATAAATCTTTGTGCCACCTGGATGTACTGTGAACAGTGAAATTCTTTAAGACTCTCCTCTTTCAATTCCACTATCTGGGGAACCACAATTCGTCCTCTAAACCAAAGACTACCATCCATATTAATAGCCCAATCTTCATCGCATGTACTAGTCTCTACTCGGTTCTTTATAGATAATATTTTCGCATCTTGTTTATGCATCTCAATCACCTTATTTAATAGCGAATGTATAGCTACTAAACTTTTGATAACATGCTCACTTTGACTGCTATATTGTAAGCTAAATCATCCCACAATTTCAAGCATATATTATTCTCGCGAAGCTATACTAGCTAGTACACCTCGTGACTTTCGACTAAGTGCATCAACCAGCACATTTGCCTTACTTAGATGGTAATGCAAAGTAAAATCATAATCTTCTAAATATTCCATCCATCGATGCTTCTCATGTTAAGGTCTCGTAGTGTAAAGATATATTTCAGATTTTTATGGTCTGAATATAACTCAAATTGTTCCCCATACAAATAGTAGTGCCATATTTTTAAAGAAAAGAGTATAGCTGCCAATTCTATATCATGTGTGGGGTAATTCCTCTCATGATTCTTTAACTTCCTTGAACCTATAAGCTACAACTCTTCTAGATTGCATCAGAACACATCATAATTCATCTATCGAGGCATCACAATACACTGTATATTTCTGCACCCTATCCGGAACTATTAGAATAGGCGCTAAAGTAAGTCTCCTTTTCAATTCTTGGAATACATTTTCACATGAATCAGTCCACTCATACTTGGCTTCCTTCCTGGTCAATCTAGTCATTGGAGCAGCTAACCGGGAAAAATTCTCAATAAATCTTTTGTAATACCCAGCCAATCCCAAAAAACTACGTATTTCAAAAATTGACTTTGGGCTTTCCCAACTCATGACTGCCCTGACTTTTTTAGGGTCTACTAAGATACCTTTAGCTGATACTATATGTACCAAAAATTTTACTTCTATCAACCAAAAGTCACATTTACCAAACTTGGCCTACAACATATGTTCTCTCAAAGTTTGAAGAACAATATGTAAATGATCTTTATGCTCTCCTTCGACTGAGAATAAATCAAAATATCATCCACAAAAATCACAAAAAAATCTAAATATGGCTAAAATATTCTATGCATAAGATCCATTAATGTTGCTGGAACATTCGTTAATCCGAAAGGCATTACTATAAACTCAAAATGCTCATACCGTGTTCTAAATACTATCTTAGGAATGTCAGCCTCTCTGCCTCGCAACTGGTGATATCTAGTACGAAGATCTATTTTGGAAAAAACCTATGCTCCTCTTAACTAGTCAAATAAATCATCAATCCTTAGTAATAGATATTGATTCTTTATCATAACCCTATTCAACTATCGATAATCAATGCACAGTCGAAGGGTTTTATCATTCTTCTTTGCAAATAAAATCGGAGCACCTCAAGGTAAAGTGATGGGTCTAATAAAACCATTGTACAATAAATATTGTATTTGGACCTTGAGTTCTTGTAATTCAATGAGTGTCATCCTATGTGGAATCATAGAAATGAGTGATGTACCAGGATGTAACTCAATACAAAAATCCACATTCTTATGCGGGGGTAATCTTGGTAATTCATCAGGAAAAATATCCTCATATTCACAAACTATCCAAGAAAGATTTATATTCAATGTCCCTTTTTCTTCTATGGTGAGACATGTCAGCTAACCCATAAGTTGTCCATGCCATTTAGAATTATATATAGTATGGGGTAAAGCATCAAGCTTATCCCCCTGAAATATAACACATATATTGTCTGGTGTGTGGATAATAATTTTTCTACGATCACAATCATTAATGACTCGATGTGCTTTTAATTAGTCCATGCCAAGAATTACATCAAAATTCGACATGTCCATGACTCTAAGATCTGTCATGAATATAATCTTTGAGATTTTTAACTCATAATCTTAACATATCTGACTAATTTTCACCTTAGACCCCAAAGGAGAAGTCACATGCAATAACTCATCTAAGTTTTTAACTTTTAATCTCAATTCTTTCACACATGATGTAGAAATAAATGAATGTGATGCACCAGAATCAAATAGAACTCTTGCCCATAAATGAAAAAGCAAGAAAGTACCTTGTACCACTGACTGATCTACCCTCTCCATCTATGGTGTAATTGCATAGATACACCCTTGGGTCCTTAAAGTTCCGGTCTATGAGCTCTCGCCTCGACCTCGACCCATGCCTTGGCCTCTCTGGTATGCTTGTGAAGTAGAAGATATTTGTGGAATACCCCGAGATTACACCCAATTCCTTGGACCCGTACTAGAGAAAGGAGAAATAAATCGTGTTTGCATATTTCACATGAATGTCTGGGACTGTGATGCCTTATAATCCTGGGATCCCTGCTTCTATGGACACTCCCATTTCTAATGTCCAGATTGATGACATTAAAAACAATTTTTCTGTCCAATTTGGCTAGGATTGTCAGTTTAGTTTTGGCTTTGATAATCACGACATTATCAATAAAATCTTCGTGTGATAAATGGTCTCTGCCACTATCTAAAAAAATGTAGATTCTCTTTTCTCTTTTTACTAGCACTTCCACTCATTTCCTAGATATTTCATGCATTCTCAACCTTTCGCTCGATGGCTAAAGCTGTCTTAACCATCGAATCCATATTTTGGATAAGAAATCTCACAATCTTGCCTCAGATGGACAATTTTAATACATCTTCAAGTTTTCGAACCCTAGCCACATAATCATTCCCAAAACATGTCAACTCGATAAATTTAGTCATGTAGTCCAACACCACCATATTTCTTTGTCTAAGTTCAAGAAATTCTCAGGCCTTGGCATGTCTAGCTGAAGTCGGAAAATATTTTTCCATAAATAGTTTTTTGAATTCTTCCCATGTCATTGCCTCTATATTTTTTGAGGCATTGATCCAATCCTACCAAATTTGAGACTCACCCTCTAACTGGAATGTTGCTAGCCGGATCTTGGTAGCATTGGAAGTGATTTTCATTGCATCCAAGATTTTATCAACTTGTTGAAACCAATGATATGTCGCCATTGGGTCCCCTCCCCCCATAAATGCTAGAGGATAATGTGTCTTGAACTTTTGGAGGTTACTTGATCCTTCTTGACCTCCAGTTGCACTAGTTTGTGCAACTCTTGCAACAATGATACCCACAGCCTCTATTAGAGCCTGCTAATCAAAGAAGGTTGTGGATTGATCCTCATTTTGTAGACATCATCGGTATCCTCGTTCTCTACTTTCCATCTACATAAGTCAAATAATAATATGAGAATCATATTCATTTCCTATTATTAGTGCACATGCCAACTAATAATAGATTTTTCATTTTGAAACTATCATTTTATTTTCTGAACCACTAAGATTATGTTTCTTTACCCTAATGTTCTTTTTTCCCCGAGTATTAAATATTTATATATCTAAACTTTCCTACCACATTATAAAACTTGTAGTAATTTTTGAGTTATAGGTAATCATATACATAACCTCTGATACCAAGCTGTGCCACCCCATCTTTCAGGGGGTCCCATTCATTCCATCACATAATATAATGTGCAATAAAATATAATTTTCTCAAATATACAATATATTTTTTTTATTTTTCAATTTATTTGCTCAGCAGAATAAAGAAAACACACAACATATTATTTAAGCCACAACTAGCTTCCATTCACATGTGTGATCTCGTATGTAGATCTGTCATCTGTCTTGGACCTATACCTGAAAATGGGTCTCATAAACGAAGTGAGGAAAGCTCATTAGAGATAAACTTCTTTATAGTTACTCCCTACCTAAGTGCACGTAAAACATCATGAATATATATCAATACATATTCAAGTACAATATTTATATGAATGTAATTATGGATGAAATATTTATATGCTCATATTCCTGAGTCTCAACGATTCCTTAACACATGTCGAAGCCAAGTGTGACATATATATATATATATCTATCTATCTATAAAATATTTATTTTTTTGGAATTATTCCAAAAAATATGGACCTCCTCCGAAAAATATATTGGACATTTATCCGAATAAAATATGTTTTTTTTTTGATTTATTCCGAGAAATATACACCGCCGTAACTATGCCTAAATATTGTCTCAATTCAAATTCGCAAATCTATAATAACCATGTACCAAATAAAATCGGAATTCACTCTGGACGTTGTCCCAATTCGAGTTCGTTAAATACCATTCATATACCTTTATATATATATATATATTGCACACATCCATGTATAAGGAATGTTCCCGTGCACTTGTAATGCAATTATGTCATTTCCAATTTAACTGATATTTCAGATACAATTATAACAATCCAAATTCAATTTGTCATGCACTAACTTTTACTAAATGAAATACCGAAACTTATCACCAATTAATCATTTTCAAAAAAATTTCTAACAATTCGAATTGAAATATAAAAAAGGATCATTTCTGATCATTAGATAGAAAGAAATCCTCATAAGAGAAAACTACTACTTTTAAGAAAATTTCATGAAAACTTTATAAATTTGATATCAATGTGAAGATCTCGTCGTGTAGAGTAACTTTAGTTCTTGGACTATTTTATTCTGATTCCAGAATAATCTGATACGATTAAAAAAAATTCACAGATATTTTTTTTCTGTACTATATCCTGTATCTCTCCCGATGCCGAACGTTTTTTTTTCAGCCTTCCCCCATTTTCCAAATTCCTAACATTTTTTTTCTATAATTATTATTATTAATTAATAATTTTAATTTTTTGTTCTTTGGGTTGACACTTGGATAGACGACGGAGAGCCAGTGCATGCACAACCACGTGCAGACGACGTGGCACGGTCTTTAATTTACGCGAATTTTTTTTTCTCTAAATATTCTAATAATTATTTAATTAAATAAAAATATAACAAATTCTGATTTTCTAAGACGAATTCAATAACGACATCCATTTTATCCTTATGGCTCTAAAATTTTAAGGTTATTTTCTCTTATTGCAAAATTGCCATTTTTACCATTTTTTCCCAAAAATCAAATTATGTTAATTATTTATTCATTTTTTTTCAAGATTTCACATAATTGCATGCAAAGTGCATACTTTGGGCAACACAATTGATATATGCTACAACCTAGGGACAAGGCCAAATCCAAAAATAAATATATTCCACAAGCTCATATAGATCATTGCTTGTATAGTGCTTCACCTTGAATCAGTGGATATACCTTTTTGATTTTTTATGTTCACAGCTACATCTCAATGCTGACATATATTTTAAAGTCTCAAAGGTTTTTATGTCTCACATTTTATAGGTATATATTCATATTCTTCTCACTCATCTCACCTTTAATCTTTGTTGAGATGATGGGTAATTGATATAGGTCCTATGCATCATGTGTGTTTACACTATTCTCTTTTTTCTTATCTCAATCCATCTTCTAGATCCAATCTCACCATGCCTAATGGTTATAAAGTTGATACCATGCATGTTGACTCTATTACTTTACCAAATTCTCTAGTATTAACAAATGCATTTTATATTCCCTTATTTCAATTAAATCTCTTGAGTATTATTGTTCTTTCATGATGTTATAATTGTTCTATTCTATTTTATCCAATTCTTACTACGTTTATGATCTCTCTCATGTGATGTTGATTTGGACGGATAAATGAGATGAAATCTTATCTTATTTTGAATTTAATAAATGATAGGTGCATTTCTTTTTCTTATTGCAGAGTTAATTTTTTCAAAAGTATCCAGGCTGAATATTTGGTATTTTCAGCTTTGACATAAATTCGGTATTCAAATTACCAAATAATGTTATATATTTTGGTCGTTTATAACAATCTATGGTCAAAAAATATACATATTATGGATTAATTTTATGACTTTGAAATTTTGATGTGTATTTATGAATAATCATGATATCAATAGATTTTTGGCATTGTTTTATAGACGATGTAGAATATTGAGTCTTCCATAGTTTTGAATTCCATTCTTGGCTCAAACTTTAAATAATTAGTCATGAAAATTTTTATATGTCACAATCCTACCATCTCGTTAGATCAATCCTTCTAATATGTAACATTTTCTTAGTTATTTTGATATTATCATGAACTCACATTCATACTTATCTCATAAAATTAAAGGGCTATTTTATTAATTTTATATCATGGTGACCAAGTACCCCGCTAGTGCTCAAGATTTTGGCCAAATCCAAGTGCCACTACTATATCTTTTATATATCTTGGTTGTCTCAAGTTAAAGATATGACTTTTTTACAAAACTATGACTTTATTACAAAAGCATGACTTTTGAGCAACAAAAAGTAATAGAATATATTACTCAAGTTAAAGCTATAAAAATTATTCAACGTTATGACTTTGGGATACTAAATATTATAGAGGGCATTACCCGAGTATGACTATTCCACAAGCATGCAACTCTTATTCTGAAAGGAAGACAAACAAATGACTTTTACATATAGGCTAATTACTAGTATCACAATAATCTAACAATGCTACTGAAAAATGATATATGAAAGAAGTGAATGCAGTCGGATGACCACTCATAGTACTATGAATTTGTGAGACATATGAAATAAAAATTTAGTATCATGGTATTTTCTTGACACCATGACTAATGACATCAAGACAGAATGAGACCTCCTTAGTATTGAGGTTATTTTTTAGCATCGCAATCATAAATTAATAGAGAAAGGCTAATATCAATGTCGTGACTATTTCATAGCACCATGACCATAAAATAATATGAGAGGTCATTCATCATGCCATGTAATTTCCTAGCATCACGACCTCATTTAAAGAATAGAAAGACAAAAACATGAAGTCATTATCGCATCGTGACCTTCTTAGTATTATGGTCATTGTCTAGTATCATCGATTCATGTTGCATAAATATATAATGTATTATAAATTTATGATAGATTTCTAGAGTCACGATGTCAGATTTAAGAGATAAATGCCAATGTGGAGACTTCATCTAAAATCCACAACTTCTTACTTGTAGTAATAAAGAATTACCTTGGTATAAATATGGAAGATAGAGAAATTCAAAAGAATCTTTATTTTCTTCTTTTTCTTAGCCACCACAAGAAAAGTCACATCAACCACCAAATTATACTAGAGAATTTCACACTATTGAGGAGTTGAACAATGAAGCAAGGGATATAAGATTTAATGCAATCCTTATAGTTAGGTGGTATGACTCTCAAACCCATGCTGTAGAATATATTCAAAAATTTTTTCCAGAATAGTGTGTTATTTAGAATTTTGATTATTATTGGGTTTCTGCAAGATTATCATAGTAGATGGTGATAGGTAAATAATGAGGCTCACTCATGCATATGATTGGAAGAAAGTGACAATCCTTCTAACTATGATGTAGGAGATAAACTTTTATATCAAAACTCAAAATTTGGTTAAGTTAATCATTGCGAATATTGTGTCTATATGTATGTGACAATGTTTTTATTTGTTAATTCATTTTACTTATCTTAAACTAACTAGTCTTGATTATAATTAAGAATATATAGAATATTCTCCTAAGAATTTTATTTTTAATATGAGAATCATATCATCATTAAGGAGGATAGTGACATGCATTCCTAAGGACAGGACAAGTATATTGTGACTTACAAGGTGGTGATATCTCTTGTGCATTTTTTTTCTCATATGGTACACACTAGTGAAACATAAAACATATATATCTTAATTGTGTGAGTATATTACTTACTAAGCCTCAAGTGTAAACACGTTCAAACAATTGTCAATCCTTATTCTTTATGATATATTAGGGTGGAAAATAAGAGTTTGCATATAAAGCAAATATCAAGAAAAATTAATGAAGTTTCCTAACGAGTATTGGATTATTGATGATTCTCACATATAGAAAATTTGTTGTCTCGGTGATGATGTACTGAAGGGACAACTACAATAGGATAACCATTGAGATAACTCATTACAGCCCATGTAATTAAGTATCTATATTGATATAATTCCTATGAGATTGATATCTGTATGAAAGTTTTCTTTACTACTTGTACGACTCATGTACTTATGTATCTCTATTGATGGGATATCCTCATTAATGAGCTTTTAGGATATTTCTTAGCAGGAAAAATTAGATAGCATAATAGAGTTGCAACAATATACTTCTGGTGTAATTGAAATCAATTAATAAAAAATTATAAGTGCCACTATCTGATTCACTTGATCAAAAATATTACCATTGTTCAATTTTCCCTCTTGCCAAACAAAAAAGATTACTATCCCTATCTCACACCATTTATTACCTAAACCCATTGATTCAATTCACATGGATATTATGGATACTTTCATAGCTCAATATTAAATGGGCACCATTTTTATTTTTTAATTGTAAATGACTACACAAGGCACACATGAGTTTTTTACTGTGAGCTAAATATTAAGTCAAAATAAATTTTCAACTTTTTTTTATGATTATAAATCAATTCTATATTTTCATCAAATTTCTTCATTTTGACAATGCTCTTGAATTGGAGTTTACTAATTCTTGTGAGACCAAAGGCATTGTTCATTATTTTTATTATGTAAATACTCCAAAACTAAATTTTGTTGTTCAAAAAAATCACTTGCATATATTGAATTTTGCTCATCCTTTATTTTTTAAATCTCATGATCTTATGTGCTATTGAGGGGGGGATGTACATTAACAACTATCTATTTGATTAATTGTATAACTTTTCCCATGTTGTATCACAAAACAATATTTGAGGTCTTATTCTTGTTCTCATGTTAACATTTTTGGATGCTTGTGTTAAGCTCTGCCTTAATAATAAACATTTCCAAGTTCTCCACTCAGGCTAGATCTTGTGCTTTTCTTGTTATACATTTGGATATAAAAAATATGTGCTCCTAATCTTGCCACCAACACAACTTTTATTTTTTGCAATGTGATTTTTCACAAGTCTATTTTTCTTTTTGCTACATATGTTTCTGCATCAAACTCTAATTTATTTCATAGTTGAGTTCCTCCCAGATTCATTTTTTGTGGCATCAAACAACACTATTTCTTCTTTTTCCATCTACTACCATACCCTCTTTGACCAATCCTTTTCCTCCCACACACCCTATTCCTTATCTTATATCCCTAGTTACCATCATTTGTCAAATTCACATCGAACATTTAGTCTCACCATTTCTTCCACCTTCAAACAAGAAATATTTTTTTTGAAAATTAGCTTCCAGAATGGTGAGGTTCCATTAAAGATTTTATTGACAACAATTGGGTGTATAAAACCAAGTTTAAAATGATGGAACTATAAAAATTATTGTTAATAATAATCAAAATTATTATTCTCTTTAGTAGCTATTTATGGTTTATTCCTTACACAACTTAATGTTAATAATGCTTTTTTTTTCATGATGAGTTTCATGAGAGTTTATATGGCTCTCCCACCTGGTCATTCTTCTCTTAATGAGGGAGCATTTACCTAAAAGTGTGTTTTATATGCTAACCAACTCATTATATGGGTTGTGGAAAGCTTATTTTTAGTAGTCATTGCTAAATTTTTGCCAAATAAGCTAGTGGTCAGTTTCTCTTTATTAAAACAAGAATGACTAGACTATCTCCACTATTTCAAGTTTTAAGAGAAACAAATTGTAGTGCTAACTGGCAATTAACAAATGGCAATTAATCTTTTTAGAAAAAAATAAGCAATACTATGTATTTGTATATGAACAAATATGTTAATTTATTTAAATTAAATTATTTACATATGCTTGTTATTTTTAAGAACTCAAAAATTTACAACATAATTGCATAGCCAAAAAAATTCATGATGTGACTTTCTTAATGTCTCATAAGCTCCCTTTTTGAATAATCTCTATCATTTAATGTATATGTTAGAGGTAAATAATAATTGTCATGTTTTCAAATCAATATCCAATTTATAAGTGATAATAGCTCCAATGATATTTCAATTTAATTTGAAATTTTTATATAAAATAGTTGTCTTATTTTTGAATGTATTAGATGAGATTTTATAATATTTGAAGATGATTTGTGGATTAGACTAATGAAAATGATTGATGTTTTTTGGTATGTACTTGATGATGATGCTATTTGATGTTAATGGATGATCATTAGATATATTTGACAAATTTTTTGATAATACATGATGATGATGATTGATGTTTAATGATATTATTGATATATGTCCCATAAAACATATAGTTAATTAAATTTTAGTATTTTTTAGGAAAACATCAAATTTTTTGATGGTAACTACTAGATAAGAAACAATTTTTTTTAATATTTTTCAATAATAATTCAATGTTGTTTCATTATTTTTGATAACTTAATTTTTCTCCCCAACCTCTCCTTAAAGCTAACTCATATTATTATTTGGTTCATATAGAGGACTTAGGGCCCTAGGATTTGAGCAGGTAAAAGGACTTCATACCAAATGCATGATAGGTGAGGTGATCTAAGAAGCAACCTAGGAAAGTATATCTGTCATTCTTGATAATCAAACGTGTATCATAGGGTTAAAGCATCCATCCCTTTATACCAATAAAACTACCATCTGGTTGGTTGATGACAAGTTAATTTAAATTAAATAATATAAATATATTTCATGCATTTTAATTGTATGTCACTGACATTTAATAATTTATGAATAGAGACCAAATGATTTAAAAAATTTATGTATGATAGTACTTAATGATATTTTGCTCGATGAACATTGAATATATTAAATACCACTTAATGATATTTCAAAATTTTGATTATGTTCTTTGATTATACCTAACATCATTTATTTATAATAATTTGCAGTGCATGATAACAAAAGATAGTTTATGAGTTATATATTTCAACAGGAAACTTGCAATTATGTTTGGGATCATTTCATCGATAACAATGAAAATATTGTCAACATAATGTGAATATTTATTGATAATAATATTTTCTAATGTTGTTATTCCATAGATATTAAATTTACAACATCTATGAATGTTTTCAGTTTTTGGTGATAAAGTTTTAATTGATGATCATTAATCATCAAAGATTACGTGTGTGTGTGTGTGTGTGTGTGTGTGTGTGTGTGTGTGTGTGTGTGTGTGTAAAGATTTTATTCTTAAATTACTTTCCTAGGAAAACAAAATTTAAATTTTAATTAATGATATTTTCATTAAGTGATAATTTGTACATTAGCGACAATAAGTTATCAAAAATTATATATACTTTAATGAAAAAATATTTTTTTGATTCTTTTAACCTATCATTCAAAAATTACTTCTTGATGAACCTAATGTTTAGAAAAAGATGGGGAGAGGTTTTCTAACGAAAATAACATACAACAAGAAGACCTTCATAGTAGGGCACCCCTAATGAATCTACATCTGAGATGTGGAATGTCATCTTAGCATATGTAAAATTGGCATTTCAGGATTACACATACAACATTGACAAATAATATAACATCCTAAAATTTGAATAAAAAGCATTATGAAATTTTAAAAATTTTGAAATGGTTTAAACATGAGATTTTTGTGATTTTTTGAAATGTTTCATTCTTCAAGTGGGGCCCAAAAAATATATTTGATTCTTCAAACATTTTTAAATTGAGTTTTTATGAAAATCAAAAGCAAATTTAAATTATTTTGCAGAGAGTTTAAATTAACTTGAGATGAAACAAGTTAAATGACTATGACAACTTTAAAAACATGATGTATTTGCTATGCTGACTAAAATGGTTTAAAGATTTCTTCAAAATTGATATGAACAAAAAAGGTTTTAGATTTGATTGAAAAAAAAAACTAAAAATGAAAATAAATAGAGATATAGATAAGCATTAAAATTAAAGCGAACTAACCATTTTAGAAAATGATATGAATCTAATATAGAAAATATATATTGTTTCCCTGATTAATTGTCAACCAACTTTTACTTATCTTGTTTGACTTCAATGCATGCTTCCTCTCTCTCTCCATCACACAAATTCTCCACCACCTTCGCTCCTCTTAATCTATATGAAAATAAGAGTAAGAAAAATTTATCCTATGTGAAATGTGAAATGTTGTAAATGTAAAAAATTAGTTCACCCCCTCCTCTCATGTTCACTACAATCCATTCCTCCCTCTCCCCCTCTCCACCTCCTCTTCATCTCTATGAAGCTACGTATAAAGGTTAAATAATTTCTCAACATGTTGAAATGAATGATGCATGGTTGGGCATTTTGTTATTATAATTGAGTGTGTTCTATGTTTAGTTGCTTATGAATGAAAATTGTAATCTTAGAGAATTTGATTGCTTGATGAAAATAGAAGTTTGAGGATCATGGATGTATAATTTTTTCATTACAAATCAAAAATTAAAGTGTTGTTTATTGAGAAAATAAGGATATTTTAGAATATGTTGTGATATGTAGTATGTTATATGAGTATATACATGTGCATATACATTATATATATATATATATATATATATATATATCTGTGTGTGTGTGTGTGTGTGTGTGTGTGTGTGTGTGTGTGTGTGTGTGTGTGTGTGTGGGTGTGTGTTTTTATCCCTCGTCCCCTCTTTCTCCCAAACCCAAACCTTAGTAGTGCTTTGCCCATATATTGGCCATGAGGCCTAGGATTGGAGTAGGTTAGGCCCTGTCTCAACAATATGATAGATCTAACTGAAGTTTGGTAATTGATATGCTCGTGAAATTACACACCTATTATTGGATGTGCACCACATCCGATTTCATTACATCACTTGGTTTTATCCATGTTATTATCGCATGTTGCTTAACTTTCATATAAAATGTATCATATATATATATGTTTGTACATATGTCTATCAATATAAAGATACACAAGCACGCACATGGGCATGCACACAAATGTATTTTGCATTGTTTTAACAAGGATTTATTTTTAGATTAGTTGGTAGTAATTGTTGCAAGGCAGCTAGGAATAACTACTACACATCCAATAACATGTGATAATTGATAAGAAACAAAAATATTAGACAAATAATTTATTATTACTTTCTTTGTAATAGAATTAATGAGTTTGAATATTTCATTAAGGGTTTAGTGATAAAGATTAGCGAGTACATTTCTCTTCTACCATGTGGTAATTGATATGCTACAAATGAATTACCATGTTTTGGGTAACTATGGGATTCCTACATTTAATTTGATAAATTTTATATGAAAGTTAAGCAACATGCGGTAATAACATGGATAAAACCAAGTGATGTAATGAAATCGGATGTGGTGCACATCCAATAATAGGTGTGCAATTTCAAGAGTATAACTTCAATCTTGAAGCATTGTTTTGATAATGGGCATGGTGTGTTAGTTATAATAATGTGTGGAATGTCAACACTATAATTGATGGAAATATATAATATAACATTATATGTTTGATGTTGGTTGAAATTAATTGCATAGTATGTATCTTTACTATAGAAAGTAATTTGGCATTTTTAAAGTAAGGGATGCTCTAGATAAAGATGAGACTTGTTTGCTTTTGTATAAGAAAAAGAACCATTTTGAGTTATGGATAGATTAATATAATTAATTGTGATGTGTTGATAATATATTATTATAAATGAGTGTCGATGGATATTAACATGTTACACAAAACACCCTATATATTCCAAGCCTCCAGTTTAATGTTTAGGAAAACTCTATTTTAGTAATATATTTTAGTAGCCCACATCATAAACTACTAACAAGGTGGATACTCCTTTACATTATTTAATTTCATAAAATGATTTATTATCGAATGAATGAGAATATTTATTGATAATATGATATGATTAGAAAAGTATTACTTTATTTTATGTTTTTGAGATTAATGATCATTGATTTGATGGTTGCTCAAACACAAGTGAAATAAGCCTTTGGTAGGATGGACGTAGGGGAACCATACATGGTAAAAATAGAGCCCTAGTAGGTTGGATTAATTTTTTAGCCAAGTATAAATAGAAGTTTGGCATGGATGTCCCTCAATTCATAAAAGAAATAAATATATTGTTTGATGTTTGGTAAGTATGATATGCAAAATAACCTCATAGATATAGAGGTGCCGGCCGAGCCAGCCCGATCAGGCACGAGGCACGGCACGATTCGGCCATGCCTGGGCCTGCCTGGCACAGAAATTTCCCGTGCCCGGGCTCGTGTCGTGCCTGACTATGGCACCAATCGTGATGTGACGTGCCGAGACCAAACAAGTCCCATGTCGTGCCTGGCCCGGCACGGGCCAAGAAACCGAATTTAAAAAAAAATTAGGGTTACGGGGGGGGGCGAAACCCTAATTTTTTTTTAATTTAGGGTTTCGGGCACGCCGAAGGCCTAATTTTTTTTATATACGGGGTTCGGCCTGACAGGGCCGAACCCGGAGGATTCATGTCATGGGCCCATGCCGAGTTGACCTCCACAGAACCGTGCCGAGCCAGACACGACATGGTACAATAATTGTGTCATGCCTGGTCCGAAACGAAATCATGGTCGGGCTAGCCCGGCACGTCCCGTTTGACACCTCTACTCATAGATGGTTAATGATGGTGTTATAAATTTTATACTAGTAAATAAATCCTATAATATGACATGGGCACAAAGATATATGAACATGATTTTCCACAAAATTTAAAGAAATGAATTTAATGCATTCTAAAAAAAACATTAAGAAAATCTGAAATGATTTAACTAGTTATTATACATTTATGCATATAGAATATTACTTAACAAGTGATAGTATTCATAATATGAGTGAATGTAAAGGTAAAATAATGATGTTAGAGAATGATCGATAATGTACTCTTGGCTAGGTGAATATTTGTTTGAATTAATATATTTTGTATTGATAATTATTATGTTGAACTAGAATATTAAACAAATTAGGAAATATCTCATTATATAAAATTTGAGTATTTGAATATTCATTTAATTATGATAATTTAGAACATTAAGAAAAAAGATACCTCAATTGCATGTGGTGTAAAATTCAAGGCACGTCTTGTTACGAGAGGGTTCAATCAAAAAAAGGGTTTGATTATAGTGAGATATTCTCTTTTGTAGTCAAAAATACCTCAACTAGGGTTCTTCTAGTATTAGTATCATATTAGAATCTTGAACTTAAGTAACTAGATGTCAAAGTTGCTTTCCATCATGGAGATTTAGATGAAAAAATTTACATCAGCCAGCTTGAGCATTTTGGGGTATTAGGTAAAGAAAATCATGTATTCAAGATTCTAAAATCTCTCTAAGGCCTAAAATAGTTTCCTCATTCGTGGTACAAAAGATTTGACTGTATATTGACTAGTCATGAATACAGTAAGTGTGACCATGACTACTATGTTTATTTTAGAAGACAAAATAATGAGTCATATATCTACTTACTATTATATGTAGAAGATATGCTTATTAGTTATCATGGATAGAAATAAATCTAACATTAAGGAACTGAAGATTCTCCTCAATTCAGAATTTAATATGAAAAATCTGGGAGGGACAAAAATAATTCTATGCATAAAAATATTCAAAGATAAAACTAAAAGAAAATTATTTCTATCATAGAAATAATAAGTTTAGAAAAGTTTATTTATATTTGGAATATCATTTTTAAAGCCTTTGTCCTTGCCATATGCTTCCAACCTTCATATATAATTGGAGTTATGTCCTCAATTGAAAACCGATAAGGAACAAATGTATAATGTTCCTTATTCTAGTGATGTCGAGAGCCTCATGTATCTCATGGTATGCACGTGACCTTATATTACTCTTGGAATGAGTGCAATGAGCAGGTTTATGATAAACCCTAGTCAAGAGTACTAGAAAGATATTAAGATAATATATGGGCATCTCAAGGGAACATTTGATGTAGGTCTGATATTTGATAATGAATATGAACTCATGCTCGCTTGATATTCTAATTCTGACTATATAGGAATTGTTAATAGCAGATAGTCTATTAATGGCTATGTCTTCACTATGTGGCTTTGTAGTTAGCTTGAAAGCCACTATTCAATCTTCTATCACTTAATCCTCCACTAAAGTAGAGTATATCACTCAAATTCAAGCTAAAAAGGAAGGGATATAGATAAAGGATTTGCTAACATCATGAGTCACAACATACTCATGCATGTACCAAGAATTTTCTATCATCATCCTTCATAGTAATTATGTAACTCACATACTAAAGGTGAACCACTTGAAAAAAATAAACAACATAATATCTATCCTAAAAGAGAACCATTCCCTTTAAGATATATATAAAAGAGAACCAGTCCCTTTTATATAATGGATTGACATATAAAAGTATTTATACTTTTGACTTCGTAACCACCATACTAATGATGATTAACATACCCTAATTTAGGAATTCGACATATTAATTAATCTAATGCATTGTAATTATAATGATTGTCACATACTTGTTATTTTCTATCAAATGCATGAGTGAGCATTATGTTTTGCCTATTATTGTACATCATGAAAACTTCACACAAACTCACTAATAGTCGTAACTCTAATTCAATTTATATTTAGTCATAATCTATCAACATCAATACATAAATAAACTAAACCATTAATACATTCATAATTACAAACAATTATGTTACATAATTCAAATTATACAAACTCTAGATCATGCTAATTTGGTACAACTTATTGATTCTATTCTTAGAGTAGAGTAGTTTAAAAGTTATGTCCCCAACTCTAGGATTTGACATTGGTCATGCATGCCTTGCTTGTTTTTGAACTTCTAGAAAGTATGAAAATTTTTATTGGGGGTTGTAGTTTTTGTGGCTTTGCTTGATGCATGAGGAAAAAAGGAGAACAAAATAAGAGTCTCATAAAAATTTTATAAATTCTACCTTTATACTAGAGTGGCATTTTTTCTCAAAGTAGGAGGTCATAACTTTTAGAAAAAAGTCATAACTTTATCCTTCATATCTTTATCTTGAGGTCATGACTCTATAAAATAACTATATCTTTTCAACATCTTGATCTTTCTATAATACAAAGTGATAATATTATAAAATGGTCGTGGCTTCAAGTCTTCATCTATTTCTATTCCATAGAGGACGAAAGTCATAACCTTGGAAATGATCAAACTCAAATAATTTTTTCTATACTATTTAATATTCCAAAAATTGTGGCATTGAAAAATTATCATGATTCTAGAATGAGTACTTGTGAGTATATTATTTTTTTTAGTTCAATCATGGTGGGTTTGAAAAATTTCCATGACTATTACTTGAGACTACCATGCCATTTAAATATTGATGTGACTCTAAGAAGCGACTCCATGATAATGAATGCTGAGTTGGTACCTATGGCTCTAGAATTCATATCAGAACCATTTAAATGTTCCAGGCATACTATATTTGGGACTCCATGATAATATTAGAGTCATTAAGAATGTGTTGCACAGTGAAAAGTTATACTAACAAATTGATAAGGTCATGACATTCAAAAATTACTTCCAAATATTTAAGAAGAGTTTTGGTGAATAATGGACTTTCCAACTACATGAGACTTACTAAACTATCTTCTCTCCTTAACAATACCAAAACCTCATTGAATTGATGACTATTTATCAAAGCTTTCTAAAATATCAAAAATTATGAAAGTAATACATATTAGCCTTATTTACATCTCTACACATCATTATCAACCACCATCATATATAAAAATATTCAATTAATTGAATATCAAACATCAAGAAAATGAGGCCAATGTAGAGGGATTTATTCCTAGTGAAGAATGTTATCTATACTTGTTATGGTGGTAATTTCTGATATTCATAGTATTGCTTAGCTTTATAGATCCAATTAGAAGAATTTTTACCATAGAATTTTGGAAATTATAACATTTGGTAAGTGCTATGAGCCCCACCACACTTACAAGAAGCTTCACCTATTGCACATGGGTTGAATTTGAAAGAACTGGAATGAACACTATGCAACACAAGTAATGCCTAGAGCTCAATTAACACTTTCTGTAAAGTTGTGTTAATTTGGTAAACTTTTGACTCATATTTTGCCATGATTAATTGAACCTTGATATGAAAATTTGCATTAATTTTACCATAGGTGTGCATAGTCATTACTTGTCTCGGATGCCAATCTTAAGAGGTAATTTGATATAATTGATAGATTATAGAGATATAAATTTTTTTTGCTAAACTTTTGCATGTCCTTTATGATTCAAGTACTAGCTTAAATGGCTTATCTATAACTTACTACTATAATTCACAAGTGGCTAATAACAATTAAACAGGGATAACAAAAAAAAAAGACCTAAACACCATGATTTCAACAACTAACACGCCAAACATTGGTTTCTCTCTAGAACCTAACATGCTTCTATGAGCCCCTTATGGATAAAAGTTAACCAACCAATTGAACAATTGAAAATCTCAAATTAAGGTTCACTAACAAAAAAATTTACCCAAAAATAAACATAAACCCTACCAACAAATTGATGAAGAATAAAAAATTCAAAAAAGAGAAAAATAATTTGATTAAAATACCATTATTTTGAAATTGAGTGTTAAAGAAATGGCTCAAGATTCAAAAATATAAAATTATTATTAGTAAGTTTATTTTCATAGATTTTGAATAACTATAAGTATTCTAATTATATTTATAATATGTATTTACCTCATATCTAATAAATGATTAATTCATATTTTGTCACACATGCAATGGCATCAAAAAATAATCTAAACTAAATTGAGTAAAGATCTAAATTGGAGAGAGAGAAAAATGACATGATAAAAATTACTAATTATCCAAATGATATTACTTTAAAAAAGGAGACAAAATTCTAAAAAATAAAATGACTTAGAGATATTTTTTTTAATTAGAATTTGAATCACAATAAGTATTCTAACCACATTTTAACTATAATTTATCTAATATTCAATTAATTTTGTTTGTGAAATATGCAAAATCTATCAACAAAATAGTTTTTAAACATAAGCTAACATTGTATTACCCATAAGTTCATTTTAACTAAAATAGAAAATATAAAACTTAATTTAATAATGACAATAATAACATCATAAAAATTACTCATTATATGGAAGCAATAATCTTGGACATGTGAAAAAAATTCATTACGGCCAAAATTATTTATTTGTAAATGTTTTTAACCATGATCTCGAATCACTACAAGCATCCAAATTTATTTTTAATAAATATTTACTAATATTTGATTAAAACATATTTATCTTCGACATACAAAATAAATCAAATAATTAGTCTATACTTAAATAACAAAATATATAATTTAAATATTTATTTTAGCTAAAATATGAAGTAAATAATGTAATTTGAAAGAGACAAAAATGAATTGATAAGACAATATATTCATTATTCAAAGGCTATAACATTAAAAAATGATGCAACACTCAAAAGAAAAAATAACTTATTAGTATATTTTAAAGTATTTAGTTATAGTTATATTTGGAATAATAATGTATCTCATATTTAATATTTGATTATTATATTTATTTCATATGTAATATGATTCAACAAATTAGTTTTTAGTTCAACTAACAAGTCATTTTGCTCATAATTATTAGATAAGTAACATGAGTTGCAATGCCAATAAGTACCGAGAAAATATTGATTCTTAACATAATTAGAACATGTCACAAAAACTCTCCTCCACCTCAAAATAGTCTTGTCTCCGCTCTCTCACTCACACACACTCCCCCCCACCCCCCCCTCTTTATCTCTTTCTCTCTTCTCATTACCTTGAATTGGGAAAGACTCTTTTTCAACTACTAAAACATATTTATACATATGTACATTATCATGTCTCTTATTAGTAGTTGAAGATCATATATCATATGATAGACATCTATTCAAAAAGGATATTCTCATTAAGATTGTGTGTCATCAAAATTATGTGTGTGAGTGTACATGTGTGCACGCACGCATGTTTAATATAGTAAAAGTAAAACATTCCAAGAAATTGATCCATTTATCTAGTAATTGTAGTAAAATCTAACTATATTAGCAGAAACTCTCAAATTTGATCAAATAACTTACAAAACTCAAGTATTGATCAACTTCATAATAACATATGAAAATTCTACCATGTAGTAGTTATGAAATAGTTTCAAAATAATGAATGATACTACATGCATGTAACTTGTTGATATATCTTAGAATATTTTTTGCATGCCATACAAGAAACAAAAATTGTAAAAATACTAGCAACAAAATAATATTATAATACCCCTAAAAGCCAAACCACAATTTTATTTCACTCTCATCTCTTGCTACTTTTAGTAGATAGATAGAATGTTGACATACTATCAACTAGTCTGATTTTTTCTAACTAAATAACTAAACTTGAATTAAAGGAGTTCATTGGGTATACTATACAAATAATTGTTCAACATTAATTAAGTAATGTTTGTCACTTTGAGGCACAAGGTGTATATCATATGTCTCTGAAAGATTATTTCACTCTGATATTAAGTTAAAACAAATCATACATAAAGCCTTGAAATAATAATCAAGTTTCTTTTTCACTCCCACAACAATTATCATTGGGACTAAAAGATTATTTCACTCCCACAACAAATCTTACATAAAAATATATAATAGATTGTATAAAAATCAAGTCAATCTCACCAATTCAAGGCTAATCCATTCAAATATGTTTTGATAAAATTAAAAGTAAGTGATTGATGCATAAGGAATGTTGTCACTAGTACAAGGCTCTATTATCAAATTTGTTTTTATAATATAATCTTAGTTATGAACTAAATTAAATGGTAGAAAAACTCATTATTCATACATATTATATATTCTCACTAGAAAAAGGCCCTACACCATGCAATGTTGTGAGAATGAATAAGGTATTAGATGTAAAAAAAAATTCATAATAGCAAAAATGGACATTCGCAAAGATAGTCGATTTAAGAATAACATGCTCCATTGGAATTCTTGTTAGCGCTATAGTTAGAACAAATTTAATTTTAAAGGCTCGTCATTCACCTACATTTCAAAAAAAAATTAAAAATAGTTTCAAGTCAAAGAATATAAGAAGACTAATAATAACTTCATATGTTATATGTAATATTTGTACCAAGTCTGAGTATAAAAATATCTAATACGTCCATTTATATTTTTGGGTCTACCCGTGTTGAGTAGAAGCAATTCAATTAAATTAGTTCAGAAAAATTGATTTAATTAAAAATAAAAATTTGTTTGATTTAATTTTGGTCTAATTATTTGGCATGTTTAAATTTAATAATGTCCTTTTTTTTGCATATAGTACCAATTGAGTGTTCATAATTCATATAAAATTAGAGTAACAGAATCATTATTAATAAAACAAAATAGATTGAACTATTTAAAGTGTGTGAGGTGGCACCATATTTTTTTTATTTGAAAAAATATAAAGGGTAACATAAAAAGAATTCCCATAATAAAATGTATTTTAAAGTGTGTGAAATTATGTTAAATGGTTACAGAACAAAATAATTAGGTTTTAGTTTAGTCTAATTTTTAAAACATCCAAAAAAGTATTGCCAAAACAAAAAATATATATGTTTTTGGTATATTTTTATAAAAATATTTAAAAATAGGACAAAAAGTAAATATTTTAGTTTTTGTATCGTTAAAGATAATTTTATCAAACTAATCTATTAAATGATTGTGTTTCAAAAATGTAAATATTGTATGTTTTGTAATATCTAAGATAATTACCCAAAAAAGAATTGCAACTATATTTGAAATAAGAATTAAAAATAATTTAAATTAGCATTTAAAATTATATCTTGATAAGAGATGCATATGTTGATATGTTTTGTACCAATTATCACAACCTAGTGTATATTATCACAGCCTAGCATATATTATTACAACCTAGCATATATTATCACAGCCTAGCATATATTATTACAACCTAGCATATATTGTGACAACCTAGCATATATTTTTACAACCTAGCGTATATTGTCAACCCCTAGCATATATTATCACAACCTTGCATATATTGTCACAACCTAGCATATATTGTCACAGCCTAGCATACATTATCACAACCCTAGCATGCATTATCACAACCTAGCATATATAATCACAATCAAGCATATAAAAACACAAACTAGAGCATATTACCACTACCTAGCATATATTATAACAACCTAGCATATATTATCGCAAAATAGCATATATTATCACAACCTATCATATATTATTACAACATAGCATATATTATCACAACCTTGCATATATTATCACAACCTAACATATATTATCAAAACCTAGTAGGTACGATCAAAACCTAGTAGATACAATCACAATCTAGTAGATACGATCACAACCTAGCAGATACGATCACAACCTAGCAGATACGATCACAACCAAGCAAATACAATCACAACCTAGCAGATATGATCACAACCTAGCAGATATGATTACAACCTAGCAGATATGATTACAACCTAGCAGGTACGATCACAAAATAGCAGGTACGATCACAAAATAGCAGGTACGATCACAAAATAGCAGATATGATGACAAACTAGCCTAGTAGACCTAGCATATATGATCAAAAACTAGTAGATATAATCACAACCTAGCCTGGCAGACCTAGTAGATATGATTACTACCTAGCAAATAGGATTACAACCTAGCCTAGCATATATGATCACAACCTAGCATATATGATCACAACCTAACAAATACGATCATGGCCTAGCAGATATGATCACAACCAAGCAGATACGATCATAACCTAGCATATATGATCACAACCTAGCAAATGCGATGACAACCTATCAGGGACAATCACAACCTAGTATATATGATCATGATCTGGAAGATATGATCATGCCATAGCAGATATGACCACGGCCTATCAAATATGATTATGAGCTAGAAAATATGATCATGACCTAGAAAATATGATCACATAGAAAATATGATCATGACATAGAAATATGGTCATGAAAACATAGCAAATATCATCACTACCAAGTAAATACCATCACAACTTTGCAAATATTATCACATACTTGCAAGTGAAAATGCTAATGTTATTAATCTTGAGGCAAATAATGATCATGACAAAGATGTATATCTATAATTAAAAACATAAAGGTATCTACATATGAAATTTAAATATATTAGCATATTAATATATTTATGTATATTTTTATATATAAATATGTTTATGTATATTTTTAGATATAAATATGTTTTATGTATACTTTTAGATAAAAATAGGTTGTGTGTGTGTGTTATGTATATTTTTAGATATAAATATTTTTATGCATATATATATATGTGTGTGTGTGTGTGTGTGTGTGTGTGTGTGTGTGTGTTTTATGTATATTTTTAGATATGAATATGTTTTATGTATATTTTTAGATATAAATTTGTTTTTTGTAAATTTTTAGATATAAATTTGTTTTTTGTAAATTTTTAGATATAAATATGTTTTACATATATATTTAGATATAAATATATTTTATGTAGTAGAGGAATAGAAAAAAAGCATTTCCTTAGTAGTAGCAAGCGAAAGGGGATGAGTCTACATTTAGAATCAAAATATCTTCGCGTGTTTTTAATTGTAGTTTGGAGAAACATTCTCATTGATAGGTTTTGGTGCAAGTCCTTTGGAAGGGGGTGCTATCGAGGGTGGGAGCACCGTCGCATTGAATTTGGCATTGTATTTGTTGTATTGTCTCTGAGTAAGGTTATTTGGGATTGTATCTTCAATTGAGCAATATATTTTATAGAAGGCTGAATATGGGCGGGAAACCGATAGTGAACAAGTACCGTTGAGGGAAAGATGAAAATGACTCTGAAAAAAGAGTCAAAGAGTGCTTGAAATTGCTGGGGGGGGGGGGGGGGAACGGATGGAGGCAGCTACTTTCAATTCGTGGCTGACTGCCTAATTATTGTCGCTATGTGGTTGTGGGTGACAAATTATGTTTTATGTATATTTTTAGATATAGATATGTTTTATTTTTATGTATATTTTTATATACAAATATGTTTGTGTTTTTGTATATTTTTATATACAAATATGTTTATGTTTATTAAAATATATAAATGAGTTTATGTATATTTTTAGATATAAATATGTTTATGTATATTTTTAAATATAAATTATTAAAAATTACTAGATTTAAAACAAAAACATTTATTTATATTTCCATGCACAGTTCGAATTTAAATAAATTACAAAAAAAAAAAAAATCTTATAATACATACAGAAGTAAATTTATGTAAGGACATACTATTTATTATCAATAGTGGGTTGAATAAAAGTTTTTTCTTCAATATCTTCTTTAACATATGCATCATCAATGTCTAAATAGTTTTAATCTTCACCAATTAATGTTTCAAGCCCATCATTAGCTACATGATTAATTGGATGAATTTTCATAAATTCTCTTAAAATGTAGGTACACGATAATAATTTTATAATGACATCTTTTTCAATAACTTCCATAGCTAATATAAGTTTTAATTTAAAAATAGCTCACTAGCAATGAACATTTCTTCTTGTGGCTGGATAAGTGGTGTAACACCCTTGTTCTACTTCCACCACAATAATGAATAGCTTGTACTTAATATAATATTTTTAAGGTGTATATCTATAATGTTGTATTAATTATAAATTCTAGTATCAAAATTTGTAATGTGATCAAACCATTCACACTTAAATAGAATTGTTCTCTTAATTATTAAAGTGGGATATTTAAAGTGTAGAATTTCAATCAATCGACCATGAAATTCAATATTAGAAACAATAGAGTTAGTCCCCTTAATGCATACATCACTAATCATTACTTTTCTATTTGAACCATGTTTAAAAGTGTGAAATTTATATTCATTTACAAAATGTGTGGGATACGTCTATAAACTTCTTAACAACCCTTTTGCAAGATCCTTTATTTGTCTTTTTTTATATATTTTATGATGGAAAATATACCTAAAAAGGAAAAAAAATTAATTCAAACTTATACTATAACATGTTATTTATTAGAAGAAAAAATGATAAGATATATACTTATAAATTTATCAAACCAAGATGCAAATCTTTGTCAAAATTGACATTAATCATAGTAGAATCAATATACAGTTCTATTTACCTTAATTTTATAGAATAATGATACAAAAATAAAATTGAATTTATTTTGAATATTAAAATAGGTATATCACATATCATGACAAAGAAATAACATATCTTAATCCATATAAGGTTTAACTTCCTTAGAGTTTAACAAAATATATGTGTGTATAGCATGATACTCCTAATCATCCAAATAATATTGATTTTTCTTTATCATATAATCGACATGCATGGGTTTAAATTGAAAGCATCCCATCATCTTCTGATCTATCCCTATACCTTAATTATTATTTGATTATATTTTGTAATTTGAAGTATATACTTGTGGCCAATAGTAGTGCACACAAAATACCAAAACTTATTAATTCGACCAAGTACGCATTACATATCAATTTTTTCAACTTTGGTTTAATTTTAAACATTATTTTTAAATTTACTAAGATATCTTTAAAAAAATATTAATTAGAATAATATTTATTTGTTAGATACATTTAAATTTTTATATCACAAAATGAAAATTATATAATCTCTCAAATGGATACATGCATCTACATTGCATATGGTCTACCATCATGGATTCATAAGGTAGGTAGATTAAAAAATATTCCTTGGAGTTAAAGAAGCTAGGGAAAAAAATACACTCAAGTTTGTATAAAATTATGAGTATATAATTTTATAATTATTTTGTGTCTTCCTTTATTATGATAGTACAATTGAGATTTAAAAAAAATACGTATTTTGGTCAAGGCTTTCCAAACATTTCTCGGAAGTAATTAATGGAGTTTTATGGGTATTTTGAATATTATTTTTTGATTTTCTAAGATATCTTAAAACTTTATAAATTAGAATAATATTTATTTGTTAGATAGATTGAAATTTTTATATCACAAAATAAAAATTATATAACCTCTCAAATAGATACATCTATCTACATTACATATGACCTACTATCATGGCTTCATAAGGTAAGTAGATCAGATAATATTCCTTGGAGTCAAAGAAGCTAGGGTAAAAAAATAAACTCACATTTGCATAAAATTATGAGTACATCTTTTTGTAATTGCTTCAAGTCTTCCTATATTATGACATTACAACTTAGATTTAAAAAAAATACTTATTTCGGTAAAGGCTACCAAAATATTTTTTGGAAGTAATCCATGGAATTTTATGGGTATTAGCTTCTTCATAAATACATGATAGTCATGAATTTTTATCCCAAATAACTTATACTTCTTTGTATCAATATATCTTCTCATATTAAATAAATATCTATTAGAGAACCTGACCTCTATTAGGCATTTGCACAAAGGATCCTTTGCATCTTTGTCAAGATTATTAAATAAGTCTTAGAGAATTTATTCAATGATTCAATCCTATGTATCTCTAAATGTGAATAGAACTCTTTTAAATCCTTTTTTTGATTTGACATTGTCTTTTGTTTTTCCTTTTATATTAATAATAATATTATGTTTATTATCAAAAAAGTTCTTCTCAATCTATATCGGATCTAAGTTGTACCTAATGAGGTTTGTTTTCCAATAAAGCTAATCTGACAATATGATTCATTTTTTCAAACATGATGAAAATTTTTCGAAATTTGTGCATTAAAGTAGACATCATTAATTTCTATAATATTTTTGAAGCCGTATTTTTTAATTACCTCAAACATTTAGGCACCTGACCTCAAAGGTGGTGCACCTTTTACACCTATCTAACCTTTCCTAAATGCCTTTATATTCCTCTAAAAATAATGTTCCATTTGTAAGAACTTGTGATGGTTATCAAACCAAGAAATCATTCCACCTTTGCTAGATAAATTAGACCAGAGTTCTCCATGTAGTAAGAATAAATTAATTTTTCTATAGTACTCAATCTTAAAGATATTGAATATGCTAGAAAATATCTACACATCTTTTAGGCATATCATATGTTTCCATACTAAGCTACCACAAATCATTTAGCTCTGCAATATGGAGTTGTATGAAAATATCCAACTTATCTTTTAGGTTTCTCGCACCAGACATAATAACACACAAAAACATATATTAATCTTTTATGCACATTCATGGAAGTAAATTATATGATGTAAAAATCATCAGCCATAAAGAGTATCATTGTCTTGTTTGTCCATATGGTTGAAATATATATGTTAGCAGCTTTAATCTAATATTTTGACTTTTATCTACAAAATATGGATGAATATAGTCAAATTATTTCAAAGATTGAAAATTTAAGAAATGTTATATCATACAATATTTAGGAGTATACTCTTTGTGTCAACTTATGTCATTAGTAGTCACTTCTAATGCAAATAATTTTTGCAAATGAGGAGTCGACAAGAAGTAATACATCTTCTTTTGAGGAATATATATTAAATGTATGAGTATTAAACTCAAAGTCAAAAGTTATGACATTTTAGCTACCACATTAGTTTATGTCTATATAACATGTGTCATCAGAGAATAAGAATGCATATAAAAAGCAAACATCAAAGATTGTTGATGAGCTGCATAAAAGGTATGAATTTATGAATAAACCTCGAGTAGATATACTTTGATATAATAGTGGTTAGGTATAAAGGGAATAACTATGAGGATATCATAATTGGTGAGTACACAATAGTTGATATTGATAACCACCTTGAATGTCAATAGTATACTAGAATATTTCCATAATAATCCTATATTCATTATATAACTAAGTATAATAATATGTAAGCTATTTAAATAATTCATCATGTGTTTTATAATGCATCAACCCTAGAATTTAAGAATCCTACCTGAAACCAATATTATTCTTTCAACTAGAGTTGTAGTTAACTAATTGTTGGTTTATCAAACTATCAACACAACCCCTATGAAATTAGTATCTAGGCGAAAAGTATAGTTTACTACTTATACGATAATTATATTTGTGGGACTAGTTGGACCAGAGATCCTCGGCCAATAAGATTTTAGTACTTTTTTACAAAATGCTAAAAATTGGATATCATAGCAAAATCGTAACAATCCTCATTAAGTAGGATTAGATGAAAGAATGAAGAATTTATTTTTATATATATAATAGATTGAATAGTAAAAGTTACACCAATGGTGGAAATAATCATAATTAGTAGAGATTTAAAGGGACACATATGGTAAAATAATATGAGCTTTGAAAGATACCATTGTAAGATGTGAGTTTGGAGAAACAAAAGGAATGATGGAAGTATACTTAGATTTTTATTAGCTTATGATCTTGTTATTACTAATAAATACATTAAATAGTGAGAAGAATAGTTGGTGACTTTCAAATGTGATTTTTATAAAAGTCAAATATTTTTGTTTTTCTCATTAGGACGTAACATTATTATGTAAAGACATATAATGAAACTAGGTAAGAGTTTAACTACTCAATATAAACTTGATGTAATTGATATGCACTTTAATTACATTCACTTGGATACTTATATGAAGTATATGAAATAAAATGGTAGTATCTAAAGGGAGAAAATGATTATATTCAGAAAAAAAAGATAGATAATGTAGTTAATTGCACATTGGACAGAGATATGAATACTATATGGAATTAATTACTAGTAGCATAAAAATGTACTTAAAGTTAATTAAAATGTGCTTGAAGAAGGCATATTCTAAACAAGAAAACATGATAGTGAAAACATGAGGTCAAAAAATATAATGAATTAAAAATGAGCTTGTTTTAAAGAAATACAGAAGAAGAAGAATAATGATAATATGAAGTTTCATAAGGAGACAAAAAAGTAAGCTAAAAGGGTAGTAGTGAAACTCAGTTTAATGCATATGATAAGTTATATTAATAAACAACAAAGTGGGGGGGAATAATTGATATTTATAAATTAGCTAGGATGATGGAGAAGAAAAGAATAGAATGTGTAATATGGATGACTATATTTTTAACATCATGAAGACCAAAACATATGTGAGATGAATAGAGACAAAATGTTATTATGCCCGTTTATAAAAATAAGAGGGATTTCAAGATTGTAACTACTTCATGGTATTAAGGTCATTTGCCATACTATGAAATATTAGGAAAAGTGATTGAACATAGATTAACGAAAGAATTATGGATTTTAGAGACTCAATTTGGATTTATGTTAGATATATCAACTATGAAGGCTATTTACTTGGATAATTCATCTAAAAATAAAAGAGAATATGAAAGGCTTATACAATACATTTATCAACTCGAAGAAAGCATATGATAGAGTCCCAAGAGATTTAATGTGTTTTTTATTATATAATAAAGTGTTATCAAGAATGTATATTGAGCTAATTAAAGACATGTATGAGACAGTGAGGTCAAGAGTCGGCTTAGTTCAAGATATCACAATTGAGTTTCCAAAAATCATGAGACTTTATTAAGGATCATCACTTAATCCTTAACTTTTTTGTGTTAGTTATAAACAAATTGAAAATAGATCTCCAAGAAAGTATTCCTTAGTATATGTTATTTGCAAATGAATAATGTTAGTTGATGATAATGAAGAATAGTTAAATAAGAAACTAGAAATTTAGAGGGTAGCACTTGAGTCTAAGAGGTTTCAAATTTGTAGTAATAAGTTGGATTGCTAGAAATATGAGTTTAATCATGTTAAGAGTGATCATTATGTGATAATGTAAATAGGAAAGCTAAAATTATCAACAAAAATGAAATGCATAGGCTCTATCTTAATTAGAGATGATAAGATCGACAAAATTGTGTCTTATATGATTAAGATGGAATGACTAAATAGAGAGCTATCTCAGGGTATTTTTTTGTATAGGCAAATATCAAATAGAATGAATATAGCATCAATCATGTTTTATGGAAGTGAATTGTAAACAAACAAAAAACAACATATACAAAATGATAAGATAAAGATAACATAGATAATGATGGTATGGTGGACAAGTGACAAGATTAGGAATGATAAAATTAGAAATTAAGTTCTTTTAGGAACAAGATCAATATACCTTATATAAAAGATAAGATACGGAAAAGAAGGGCCTCAAATAGTTTGGTCACCTCCAATATAAACCTCATAGTTTACCAGTTAAGAAGACTGTGATTATTCTGGTGGAAGAAGAAAAATGAAGTAGAGGTAGGCCTAGGAGGAATTGGATACAAGTTACAAAAAATGATTTTAAAACTAAAGGCTTGAGAATAGACGTGGCCTAAAAAGAGTGTATTACAAAAGAAGGATCCATACAACTAATGCTGACCTCAAGTAGTTGATATAATGCTTGGTTCACGGGATGATAATGAACTGAATGCCTGTAACTTTAACAAATTGAGTTATATTTGAAAAATATAAATTTTATAATTAGCAAGTTTTTTAACCTATAATTTTAATCATTGTTTGCCTTAGAAATTAAAACTATATTTTTAATAATTATATATCATATATCTAATATTTAATTAATTCATTTTTTAGCACAGATATATTACACATCAATAAATTAGTCAATACCTAAATCAATGGATACTATATTATCAATAAGTTTATTTTAATAAAAATATCATGCATAAAATATAAAGTTAGAAACATAAAAATGATTTGAAATATATTACTCATTATCCAAAGGATATAACCTTTAAGAAATTAGCAAATTTTTAAAAGATTAAAATTCCTTAATTGTAAATTTTTTTTGCCTAGATTTAGAATCATGGTAATTATTCTAATTATATTTTCAATAATTTTTGATGTGATATGTAATATTTGATTAATTGTAGTGTTTGTACCATATACAGTTTCAATCTAAAAATTAGTCTTTATATAACTAAATAAGCCAAAATTCAAAATAAATAATTGCTTAAAAGTAAGATTTTACATCTCGTTGTTGAATCATTGTAAGTATATTAATTGTTTTTTTTGAAAATTATTTATGTAATATCTAATATTTAATTAATTCATGTATTAGGCATTCAATATATATATCAACAAATTAGTCTACAGTTGAACTAACAAAACGTATTATTCATAATGCTATTGAGTAATATATTGAGTAAAATATTTAATTTGAGAGAGAAAAATAATGTAAAAAAAATAAGCCATTAGTATCTAACTATTATAGCATTAAATAAATGTGCCAAAATTCAAAATTAGAAAATTTGATATTTTTAAGTTTTTTCTCCTAAATTCTTAATCAATGCAAATATTCTAATTATTTTTTAAATAATTTTTTAAATCATTTCTAATATTTAATAAATTAATTTTTTTTGTGACACAAGAAATATCATACAAATTACTTTGTATTTAAAACAACAAAGCATATTATCCATGAGCTTATTATAACTAAAATATTGATAAAAAAAACTACTCTGAGAAAAAAAAAATTGATAAAGAATAATGTTTATTCAAAGAAAAATGATTTGACAACTTTAACAAATTGAGCTAAAATTCATAAATATAAAGTTCCTTTTAGTAGATTATTTTGCATAGATTTTGAATTATTATATATATTCTAATTTTATCTTTAAAAAATATTTATCTCATACCAAATCATTATAAGTATTCTAACCATATTTTTAATTTTAATTTATCTCAAATCTAATATTTGATTAATTTATTTTTCTTGAAATATTCAATATCTATCAACAAAGTAGTTTAGATCAAAACTAACATAGATTCCCCGAGAAGTTCATTTTAACTAAAAATATTGAATGAAAAACTTATTTGTATGTTTTTTCACAATGATTCTGAATCACTACAAGTATTCACTTTTTTTTATTAATTATTTACATATATTTGATTACTACATATTTTTTTACGGCATACAATATCAATCAAACAATTAGTCGATACTTGAATTAAAAAAATATATAATTCAAATGATTATTTTCACAAAAAAAAATCAAATACATAACAAAATTTGAAAGAGTAAAAAACGAATTGATAAGACAAGTTCATTATCTAAAGGATATATCATTAAAGAAATGGAGCAAATTTCAAAAGAAAAAAAAATTATATGTTAGAATATTTAAAACCAATATTTTAATGTAATTAGTTTTATTTGGAATAATAATTTATTTCATATTTAATATTTAATTAATTTTTTCTATTGCATTTAAAATGAATCAAAAAATTAGCTTGTTGTTCAACTAACAAGTCATTTTACTCATAGGTATTAAATAAGCAACATGAATTGCATGCGCCAATAAGTATCAAGAGTATATCAACTCTTAGCATAATTAGAACATGTCCTAAAAACTCTCATTCTCCTCAAAAATATCTTTCCTCCGATATTTTCTCCCCCACTCCCCCTCTATGTCCACATTACCTAGAATTGGGAAAGAATCATTTTCAACGACTAAAACAATATGATTAGACAATTGTACATTAGCATTACTAAGTCTCCTATTAGTAGTTGAATATGATATATCATATGATGGACTTCTATTAAAATAGGATAATATCATTAAGATTATGTGTCCTCAAAGTGATGTGTGTGAATGTGTGCGTACGGGTTTAATAGAGTAAAAGTAAAATATACCAACCAATTGATTCATTTATCTAGTAATCATAGAAAAATCTATATATATCAGAAGAAACTCCCAAAATTGATCAGATAACTAACAAAACTCAATATATTAAACATATATTAGTAGAAGCACCCTATTATCAAATTTGTTTTGAAAATAGGAACTTAGTTATGAACAAAATTAGAGGATAGATATTGTTGATATAAGAAGATAGTAAAAATACAAAAATACAAATATAAGAAGATAGTAAAATTAGAGGATAGATGTTGTCATAATGAATGAATGATCAAATGAAAAAAAAACACTCATAATAGTAAAAATAAACGTTACAAAAATTGTTGATATAAGAAGATATTCCATTTGAAATCATGTTAGATATATAGTTAGAACAAATTTAATTTTGAAAGGCTCATCATTCACCTGCATTGTAAGTAAAAAATAAAAAAATAGTTTCATGTCGAAGAATATAATAGTCCTAATAATAACTATAGATGTTACAAGTCATCTTTGTACCTAGTTTGTGTTGTTTTAGAACAACTATTCCATGTTTAAAACAAGGAATTCTCAAGAAAAGAAGCACAGAACAGAGAAGAAGGAGAAGAGCAGGAGAGAAGAAGGAGGGAAGAGAAACGTGCAGCAGGAAACCAAAAATCAAAACACTTAGTAAAAAATTGTTCAGCCAGTAGCTAGGCCAAGAAAAACAATCAGCTTTTATATCCATCCGATAATTAAAAACAAAAAGAATTAATTAAAGAAATACTTTACAGTAATAACTCGATAATTGCTCATTAAGGGCATAGTGGTAATTTCACTCTAATCGGCTCAACTTAACGAACAGCCCGTCAACAATCCCCCCCATTCGATGTAGTTGAGGTCAATCCAAGCTTTTCTCTCAAATAGACAAGCTTTTCTCTCGGTAGGGACTTCATAAATATATCGGCTACTTGTTCTTCAGTCCTGCAAAAAATCAATTTAACTTCATTAGATTCAATCGCATCCTTAATGAAGTGATATTTCAAACCTATGTGTTTAGTTCGACTATGCATTACCATATCACTCGCAATAGATATAGTCGATTGATTATCACACAGAATTTTTGTTGGATGTTTTTGAAATTTATCTAAGTCACCCAACAGTTTTCTAAGCCATAAGGCTTGAGAGGTTGCAACTGAAGCTGAAACATATTCAGCTTCAGTAGTGGATAGGGCTACGGTTGATTGTTTCTTGGACTGCCAAGAAACAGCCGCAGTTCCTAAATTAAACACATATCTAGAGGTACTTTTGTAATCCTCTGGATTTCCTCCCCAATCACTATCACAATAACCAATGATTTCTGTATGGTTATTTTTGTGATATTTCAGACCTAAGTTAAGTGTACCTTTAAGATATCTCAATATCTATTTGGCAGCACTTAAGTGTATATGATTCGGACAATGCATAAAACGTGACAACAAGTGAATAGAATATACAATATCGGATCTGGTTGCTGATGCATATAGCAAGCTTCCAATTAAGCTTCTGTATGTTTTCTCATTTACAGGTTTACCTTTAGCTGAAAGTAATTTCTGATTTGCTTCTAAAGGGGTAGATATAGGCTTGCAGTCACTCATTCCAAAATTTTTCAATAATTGTTTAATGTATGTAGTTTGAGAAATGAACACACCACTTGTGTCTTGAGTTATTTCAAGTCCTAAGAATTGTTTTAGATTTCCTAGGTCAGACATCTCATATTTAATTTCTATTTCTCTCCTAAAGTTATTTATCAATTCAGTTTTATTACTTGTAAAAATAATATCATCGACATATAAAGAAACAATTAAAATTCCAGAATGATTATCTCTTTTAATATTGAGTGTAGGCTCACTCTTACTTCTGCTGAATCCTTGATTCAGAAAGTATGAGTTGATTTGTTGATACCAAGCACGAGGAGCTTGTTTCAACCCATACAAAGCCTTATTTAATTTATAAACACAGTGTTCACTCCCCTTTTTTACAAACCCAAGGGGTTGTTCTACATATATCTCTTCTTTAAGTTTTCCATTTAGAAAGGCATATTTAATGTCTAATTGGAATAAATTCCATCCTTTCTGTCCAGCTAAGGCTATAAAAAGCCTTATGGTTTCTAACCTTGCTACTGGAGCAAAGGTTTCATGATAGTCTAATCCGGGTTTTTGTGAGTAACCTTTAGCTACCAATCGAGCCTTGTATACAGGCTGATTTGAGTTTGATTTAATTTTAATCCTATAAATCCACTTAACACCTATACTGTGTTTATTTTGGGGTAAGTCCACTAAGGTCCAAGTGTTATTTTTCTCAATGACAGACATTTCTGTCTGCATCGCTTTGAACCAGAATTGATGTTTTACAGCCTCTTCATAGTTGAGTGACTCAACTGAGGCATAATTACATCTCTGGTAAATGTCTGACAAGTCTTTATACTTTACAGGGGTTATTTTATTAAGTTCAGTCACAGATTCAGATTTAGGTGATGAACAATTACTATACTTATAAACAGACTTGGACTTATATTGAGAATCACATTCAGAAAAAGAATCAGAATCAGAAATAAACTCAGAAGAAAAAGTAGAGGGTGTGCTGAAATCGTACCTTGGAGCGCTTATTAATTTATTGCTAGTTGCAGCAGCTTTTGTGCAACCATTTTTGGTTCCAGAGTTTGCTTAAATTAAATTTTCAGCTCGCTTACTGTTTTCATCAATTACAATGTCTCTACTCACCAGAAATGACTTGGTTTCTGGTGAATACAGTCTGTAACCCTTGGATTGTAGACTGTAACCTACTAAAATGCACTTTAGACTCTTGGAGTCTAATTTGGTTCTTTGTGCACTTGGTATATGGGAGTAACAAACACTCCCGAATACCTTTAAGTGTTTAACATTAGGTTTCCTTCCAGTCCAGGCTTACACTGGAGTTAAGTTTTCTAGTGCTTTGGTTGGGCACCTATTGAGCAGGTACACTGATATGTTCACTGCCTCTACCCAAAAGGTTTTTGGTAAGTCTTTCTGATTTAAGAGTTATCTGGCCATTTCCATTATAGTTCTATTTTTCCTCTCCACAACTCCATTTTGTTGTGGTGAGTAGGCAGTAGTAAGCTGTCTGGCTATTCCTTTGAATTCAGACTTGTGCTTCAAGAAGAATACCCATATATATCTCGTGCAATCATCTATAAACAATAAGAAATAACTACTGCTACCTAGAGATTTTACTGACATAGGACCACATATGTCAGCATGCAGTAGTTCCAATGGTTTGGAAGCTTTCCAGGCAGAGTGTTTTGGAAAGCTCTTTCTGGATTGTTTTCCCAGTGAGCACTTTTCACAGACAGAGGTAGGCAGTGATAGGTTTGAAGGCACTCCATTTACTAAGTTATTTTGAAAAATGTTTTTTAGGTCTAAATAGTTTAAATGCCCAAACCTTCTATGCCATAAAGAAGCTACAGATTGGACTTTCATTGAGAATGCCTTATCTGTTTTCTCAGCAAATGTCAGTGGAAAACTTCTTCCACTTGACATTTTCACTGTCCAATAGAGTTGATTACTGCCTTGATCAAAAATTTCACACATTTTATTTTCAAACGATAGTTTATAACCCTTTTCAATTAACTGGCCAACACTTAGTAAATTCTGGTCCAAGGCAGGAACCAGAAGTACATCCTTTATGAATTTTGTTCCAGAGCAGGTGGGTACTGCCACTCTGCCCTTGGCTTGCGCCTGAACTAGTTCACCATTGCCCAGTTTGACTTGTGAATTTACCACTGGAAGTAAATCCACAAATATTTCTTTATTTCCAGACATGTGGTTTGAGCAGCCACTATCTAGAAACCAGGTATTTATTGAATGTGTATTTTCTGTTTCATTTGCATAAAACAGATGTTCTACAGAAGTTACTCGTTCTGTAAAACCAGCACTCTGTTTAGAGATGCTCTTACAGTTCTTAGAACTATGCCCAAACCTCTTACAGTTTTGATATTGGTTCTGTTTTCGAAACCAACACTCTGTCGCAGTGTGGTTTAATCTCTTGCATATATTGCAAGAGACAGACTGTTCCCTAAATAAGTTAATTGAGAGAGTAGAAGTAGAGCCTGTTTTGATTTTATTTTTGTTTTTATTTTTAAACTCATACCTTTGTGTATTTTTCTTACTCCTCATGTCTATGTATTGTACTTCGGCCTTGTTGGAGCTTTCTTCCCATCTTGACTGCATTGCAGTCTCTCCAGAGCTTTCTGCCCTCTTTAGTAATCGACTTTCATAATACTTTAGAGAACTCAGAACTTGCTGGATGGAGAGTTTTGACAAATCTTTGGTTTACTCTATCACTGCCACAATGGCATCAAACTTATCAGGCATATAGATAAGTAGTTTTTCAACTAATCGAGTCTCAGAGACATTTTCTCCATGAATCTTAAGTTGATTAACTATATAAAGAAACTGAGTTGAAAACTCAGTAAGAGAATATGAGTTTTTCATACTCAGATTCTCGAAATCTTTTCTCAAGGAGTGCAGAAGAGCTCCTCGAGCCTTCTTATCTCCTTGGTATTCCTCGATTATGAGGTCCCAAGCCTCCTTGGCTTGAGTACAGCCAAGTAATCGAGGGAATATTGCATTACTTACACCCTGTTGGATGAAAAGTAATGCCTTAGCATTTAATTTCCGTAATTCCTTCTCTTGCAACAATTCCTTACCTTCCAGAATAGAGAAATTAGGGGCTTCTACATATCCAGAAACCACAATTTCCCATATATCTTGGGAGATAAATTATGTTCGCATTTTGACAAGCCAATAGTCAAAATTTTCACCATCAAACAAGGGAATAGGAATCGAACCCGAGTTTGATGAGTTTTGAACTTTTGAAAACATAATAATCTTAAGAACATCTTGAAAAAATTTGAACAGAATGTTAGGGTTTTGTAAAAATAGGTTTTAAAAAACCACAAAACCTTTAGATCTTAGTAGATCTGGTCAGATCTATGCTCGATCTTAAGAAATTTGTGAGAAATAGTTAGGTTTTCAGAGAACGCCTATTCTGGAGAGATTAGATTTGAATATCATTCAAAAATAATCTCGATCTCAGTTAGGTATCGAGGCTCTGATACCACAATGTTGTTTTAGAACAACTATTCCATGTTTAAAACAAGGAATTCTCAAGAAAAGAAGCACAGAACAGAGAAGAAGGAGAAGAGCAGAAGAGAAGAAGGAGAGAAGAGAAACGTGCAGCAGGAAACCAAAAATCAAAACACTTAGTAAAAAATTGTTCAGCCAGCAGCTAGGTCAAGAAAAACAAATCAGCTTTTATATCCATCCGATAATTAAAAACAAAAAGAATTAATTAAAGAAATACTTTACCGCAATAACTCGATAATTGCTCATTAAGGGCATAGTGGTAATTTCACTCTAATCGGCTCAACTTAACGAACAGTCCGTCAACAGTTTGATTATAAGAATATGTATTACATACATACACATTTTTTGGTAGACTTGGGTTGAGTAGAATAAATTGGTTCAGAAAACTTGATTTGATAAAAATAAAATGCATTTAGATTTAATTTTGGTTAATTAATTTAAATTTAATATTTGGTATTTGTTTTATTTATTTAATAATGATTATTTTTTATTTTTGGATATAATACTAATAGATTGTTCACATGAATTGGAGTGCCAAAATGGCATGACCCATTGTTAATAAAACAAAATAGATGAATAATTAATCAAAGTGGGTGAGGTGGCAGCATTTTTTAAATTTTGAAAAAAATAAAGAAAAAATTATGTTAATTGGTTCCACAATCCAAACCAAAAATATTTATTAGTCCAATTTTTTAAAATTATAAAAAATATATACCAAAAATAAAAATATTTATGTTGGTATATGTTTAAAATACATTTAAAAAACGGGACCGAAATGTAAATATTTTCGTTTTGGACCCTAAATGCCTAAACATTTTTAATTAAATATTTTTGAATTCAAAGTTATGTGAACTGCACCCATCTTTATCAAAAAATAAGCAAAATAAAAAAAAACACAATAAAACTGTTTAATGGGCGAAACTTTCACACAATGCCCTTGTAGTTTATCCCATTGCCGCCGACCGCCGACCGCCGCCCGCCGCCCGCCGCCCGCCACCCGCCGCCCGCCGCCCGCCGCCCACTCAACGTCCGAAATTAGTGGCAGAGCCAGAGCTTCGATAAATGCCGACTCCGATGCCAAAACAAACAGTACTCTTCATTCGCGATCACACCAAAAACTTCTGAGCAGTGAAAATGAAAGCTCTGCTTTGACTCCTGCTGTTTTTCATTTTGTTTTCGGGTCTTGAAACTCGTTCACCATTCCCCCCGCCCGGCGGAGGATGGCCGGCACAAGAAGGCTCGTCCTGTGTCTCTCCTGTTGAATCCCGAAACGACAGTCGAGGTCGAGGCTGGCGACAGGGCGCCGCCACACTGAGATTGTCTCCTGGAGGCCCCGACCCCCAGCATCATTGAATTTCACCTGGTAGAAACCAATCTCGTTGAGTTTGTCACATCTCCTATCATATGCAAAATGTATCGCACCGGGATGTAATTGTGGGTTGTTATGATCTGGTGGGAATGGGGACGTTGAAAGCGTTATCCCGGTCGCAAAAATGTAACTGATTGTGTTTCCAAATGATTTCGTTTGGTTTGGTTGTGGTAATTGAATAAAAATACAGAAAAATAAAAGAAAATAAAATGTTTGATATTAACTATGAACAATATTTTTTATTTACATTCTTGCTTGTATTTATACAAATTCATAATATATAAATATTTATAATTATGAAATATCTAATCAATATTATCTATAACTATTGCATCAGTTGTAATAGATTCCTTAAATCAAGTTGTAACTATTGCATCAGTTGTAACAGATTCCTTAAATCAAGTTGTAACTATTGCATCAGTTGTAACAGATTCCTTAAATCAAGTTGTAACTGTTGTATCAGTTGTTACAGATTTCTTAAATTAAGTTGTAACTGTTGTATCAGTTGTAACAGATTACTTAAATCAAGTTGTAACTGGTGCATCAGTTATAACAGATTCATTAACATTTCTCCTCAATTTTGCATGGAAAGGAAGCTGAACATGTAGATTGTGACAAAATGTATGAAAATAAACTTTGGCCAATGGATTGGTGAAAATATCTGCAGGTTGAGAAACTGATGGGATGCAACGAGTGATTAACTAATGAACATCCACTTTTTCACGAACAAATTGATAATCCAAGGAGATATGTTTAGAATGAGAATGAAACATTGGATTAATGGTCAAATGTAGAGCACTTAAATTATCACAAAAGAGGTTTGAAGGTTTAAGACGATGAACTCCCAATTCATGCAGAAGATAAGTGATCCAAGTAATTTCAGCAGTAGCAGATGCCATAGAGCGATATTCAGCTTCAGAACTAGAGCGAGAAACAATGGGCTATTTCTTTGAACTCCAGGAAATACAATTTGAACTAAGAAAGATACAAAAATCACTAGTGCTTCGACGAGTTATTGACAGCCACCCAATTAGCATCACTGAATACATAAAGAGAAGATGGATTGCGTGAGAGATAATGAAGGCCGAAGTCTGGAGTTCCCTTCAAATAACGAAGATTTCGTTTTATAGCTTGAAGATTGGCCAAAGTTGGGGAAGAGAAATGTTGACATACTTGATTTACAACATGAGTAATATCAGGACGAGTGAATGTCAAGTATTGAAGAGAACCTACAATGCTTCAATAGAAGAAAGCATCAACAAGAGTAGATTGATTAATAGCGGAAGTAGTCTTTATGATTTCTAGTGTGGCAGATGGTGAGCTATCAAGCATCCCTGCTCGAGTCAAAAGATCATGAATATACATTTGTTGACTTAGAAAAATACCATCGGACGATCATTTTACTTCAATTCCCAGGAGATAGTGAAGTGAACCCAAATCTTTGATTGCAAATTCTGTCCCAAGTTGAGTTATTAATTGTTCTATATATGATGAATCATTACCCACAACTAGTATATCACCAGGAGTATGATCATCATAAAAAAATTGTGGAAAATGGACAAAGATGGATCTGTCTTACTATAATGAAAATCAATGTGAAGTAGAAACTGAGATAAACGATCAAACCAAGCATAATGTGCTTATTTTAGTCCATAAAGTGACTTTTTAAGTAATCAAACAAGATCAGAAAATTCAGGTTCAACAAAACCAGGAGGTTACTCCATGTAAACCATTTCCTTTAAGACACCACGCAAGAAAGCATTTTTAATATCTAATTGTTTCAATGTTCAATTATGAGAAATGGCAAGAGAAATAACTAACTGTATAGTTGTAGGTTTGATCACCGGACTAAAAATATTATCAAAATCAACACTAGGAATTTGGGTGAAGCCACGAGCAACAAATATTGCCTTAAACCTATCAATGGATCCATCTTCTTTTGTTTTTATCCAAAATACCCATTTTGAGCCAATAATATTAACATTCAATGGCCGAGGTACCAAAGCCCAGGTATGATTGTCATGAAGAGCTGCTAATTCTTTATTCATTGTAGCAACCCAATTTTGATCCTTTAAAGCAGACTTGAGAGTTTTTGGTTCAACTGGTTTTTATGAGACAACAACTATTGCATAATCTTTTAAATATGATGGAGGATGACAGTCACATTGTGGCTTTGACAAGGCAATAGGCAATGAGGATGATGGCACATAAGGAGAGGAAGGATCATCAGAAACATCTATGGAGGATGGAGCAGTAGATGTGGAGGTAAAAAAGGCTGTATTATTTTTATCAATAGAGGAAGAACTGATGGTTAGCGGAGCAGAAAAAGAATCATCATTGTTTACATTATTGTCATGAGATTGTAATGAAGTATAACAACAGCCTCGAAGTTTTTCTGGTATATTTTCAGCCTCCAAAGGAAGAGAATCAGTAGATGAATCCATAGAGAACCATTCATATGTTGAAAGATACTATATGAGATCAAAGTTTGGCTTAGAGACTTGTGGTGGATTAGGCCTGCAAGGAAAGACTTCTTCATTAAAGACAACATGTCGAGAGATATATATACACTTCATGTGAGGCTCAAGACAACGATAGCCTTTATGTAAAGGATTATAGCCCAGAAAAATACAAGGATAAGTCTTTTTGGAGAATTTTGAATTGTTGCGATGCTGAAGAGAGGGAAAGCATTGACATCCAAACACACACAACCACCATATTCTAGTTTTTTTTTGTGAATATGATAATACGGTGTCACATTGTTCATGCCAGGAGAAGGAAGACTATTAATCAAGTATACTGTAGTAGAGAAGGATTCTACCCACAAATGCAAGGGTAAATTAGCATGAAAAAGCATTGTTAAACCTATTTCTACTATATGATGATGCTTCCATTCAGCCACTCCATTCTGCTCAAAAGTATATGGGCAAGATACTTGCAAAGAAATTATAGAGGTTGATAAAACTCCTTGAAAAGCTGTGGAATAAAATTCACCTCCACCATCACATTGAAACACTTTTATTTTTCGATCTAATTGATTCTCCACAAGAATCTGAAACTTCACAAAGCAATCAAAAAAATCTGCTCTATTTCTTAATGGATATAGCCATGTAAAGCAAGAGAAATCATCAACAAAGAAAGCATATTATCGAAAAGATTGATTTGAAGCAATAGATGTTGGCACCCATAAATCACAATGGATTTTCTCCAAATGAAACATAGAGATTCTATTTGCTTTATTAAAAGGTAATTTACAACTCTTACCCATCTGACAACTAACACAAATACTCGGTTTTGAAACCCAAACACTAGCATCAATCAAGTTTTTATCCTTTAAAAAAGATAGTCTTTTTGTGTGAGGATGGCCAAGTCGTTGATGCCAAATGGAAAATATTGTACTGTCCTTTTTGATAGAACTGAGAGCTTCATGAAACACACCATCTAAGGCATAGAGCTTGCCTTTTCTACGGTTTTGGGTGACGATCCTCTTGGTTTGATCCTTAATATCAAAATCAGATCCAGTAAATTCAAAAACACATTGATGATTAGATACAAATTTACAAACAGAAAGTAAATTTTTCGTTAGTTCGGGAACAACTAGAACACCATTCAGCTTTACTGGTCCCATATTTGTGGAAACAAAAGTATTGCCAATATAAGAAATAGTGAGACCATTTCCATCTCCAACAAAAATTTTATCATGATTGATATATGGCATTTTGTAAAGTAGTTTACCTTCATCGTTGATAATGTGGGCTATTGCACTAGTGTCGGCATAGAGAGATGGATCATTATTATTTAGAGTGAGAGCAGCAAGAGCTTGAGAGATATCTTCAGACTGATAAGAAAAATCAAACCTATACCAGCAATCAAGAGCAACATGGTTAGCTTTTCCACAAATTTGACAAGTAGATTCATCACCATTTGATGATGTAGCATTGGATTTTGATTGAGTATCCTCTCGTAAAACTTCTAAAGATTCAGCTGTATGAACACTATGTGAATGGTTGTTATTTGAAGATTTGAAATGCCTAGCAAGAATAAAACATCATCCTCTTGAGTTAAAATTTTATCGGCCATTTCCTCCTCCATGACGTCTTCTTCCAAGGCCTCTCCGTGTGAAAAATGCTTGAGCTTGATCAAGAAAATATTTTTCTTCATTTTGTTGTGTTAGAATAGTTTGTTTATGACCTTGAAGTTCCATTACAAACTGATTGAATGATGGATATGGAGGTTTTTTCAGCATTGTTGTTCTGAAGTGCATATAATCCTTACCAAGACCAAGAGCAAATTGGAAAACCTTGTCCATATCCGAGACTGGTTTCTTAATGGCACCTAGATTGTCACATATTGATTTGAATTCTTTGAGATAATCTTCGACAGAGTGAGATCCTTTCTTGATCCCTATTAGCATATATTTTAAATTCCCTTCCTTTTCCATGGTATGTAGTAAAAGTTGTTAATTAAGAGAATGCAAAATTTGAGAAGCAGTGTAGTCTTCTTCGTAGGCCATGCTAATGATTTCTTCTTTCATTATTCCAAGAAGCTAGGATGTGAGAAGGCCATCATTGACTATCCAGAAGCGATAGTTTAGATTGTCGATCTCCATTCCTGATGCATCTTCTATTTTCTTTTCAGGTTTGTCACTAGATGAAACTTGGTGATAGATTCCAAGGCTCCGAATCAAGGAAATAACTAGTGAATGCCACAATATATAATTGTTAAGACTAATCGAATGGATACTAAGCTGGAACATTGATGGAACTATTGGATTACGAGTTTAGGTTCTTTTTTCATTGTGACAAGAAAATGAATAGCAGCAATTTAAAAGGAACGTAGAATATTGATCAAATTTGTCCCTCTGATACCATGAAAAAAAATACAAGAAGAAGAAAAAAAAAAGAAGATGTTTGATATTAACTCTGATCGATATTTTTTATTAACATTCTTACTGGTATTTATACAGATTCATAAGATAAATATTTATAACTATGAAATATCTAAGCAATATTATCTATAAATGTTGCATCAGTTGTACTAGATTCATTAAATCAAGTTGTAACTATTGCATCAGTTGTAACATATTTTTTAAATCAAGTTGTAGCTATTGCATCAGTTGTAACTGTTGCATTAGTTGTAACAGATTCCTTAAATCAAGTTGTAACGGTTGCATCAGTTGTAACATATTCCTTAACAATAATTACTCTTAGATCATCATGGTCTCCATTATATCATTCCCGATTCTTAGGTTTTGGCATTTCAATAATTGATTTTGTGTTGATAAAACATAACCAATTGTGTTGGAAAAAGTAATAAAAAAGTGAATAAAATAACATATTTATGTGCGAAGGAATTCAATGAAAATATTTTTTGTTTTAGCTTATTTGTTTAACATTTTTTAAAAATACATCTTAACAAAAAATATGGGAAGAAATTTGTTTCAAAATAAAAAAAAATGTAATTTTTTTTTCAATACAAATAATTAAAAAAATTAAATTTTTAATATTTTGGTGAATCAATGTGCCCCAGCTCCTTGGTGAAGCTAGATGAAGCTATGTGTAGCATATTGTGTGGGTGTGCAATTTATTTAAAATTTTTTGATTATGAAAATTAAATTAAAATAATATATTATAAATCATTTATTTAAAATACAAATATATATTATTTTATTTTAATTGTATAGAAATGCTATTGTTGGTCCTTTCAATTATGTTGTTAATCATTATTATATTATAAATCAAAAAAATATAAATAAATATTGACATATATATAATATATTGTATAGAAACAAATATATATATATTATATTATTTAATCAAAATAACGTATTATAAATCATTTATATTAAAAACAATTTCATATAAATATTTGAAATTGTTTTCATAAATTCTATGTTAGTCATTTCAACTATGAATTAACAAAAATTAATTAAGAAATATATTATAATATTAACATAATTACTTAAATAATACCTAATTTTCATACACTTAATTGAATACGTGTACATCTTTGTATACACTACTGTCAATGCATCAATATATAGATACATATTATTCAAAATACATCATTATACTCATAAATGCACATAATTAAGTTTTGGATATTTTTGTTTTTAATTTTGATTTCATCCGAATTGTTTTAAATTGCCTATTTCCATGTGTTGATCGAAACACATATCATCCATAATTGCTGTAAGAAATTATGATATTTTTTTTATCCTGTATGCCTTGTATTTGGATGTAACTTTATTTATGCAATTTGATGTTATTTATGATATCTTTTCAATTTCAACATTAATATTAGGTTCTATATTATTATTTTGTTGAATGATTATAAATATAATTGATAAATTATATATTTTTTATATTTTTTTTATATTTTTTTGCTCATACTTTGATTTGTAAAATTTTTTTGTAACCTAATTGAATTATGATTTTTTGTATATTTTGTTTATTGACTTAAAGTTGAGATCATTACAATTATTTTATATTTTATTTCCTTACTAAGATTACATGAAATTTAATAATTTCAAAAAAACTACCTCATATTAATGGCACAACCTTTATAATTAATAATTAATAATTATTAAAATAAATACTTAAACTTCACTTGTAATAAAAAAAAATGAAACAAAAAAAACGAGGGTATGCAATTAGAATAATGAAATGTAATAGAGAATTGTAAAACTAAAAAAAAATTAGAAGCTAATTTAAAATTTTATATAGTTGTTTGATCTTTATTTCACAAATATTATAATAAAATAAATAATACCCACCTTTATTTTATATTAAAAAGATTATATTACATGTCACATATGGTATATGACTATGTATACTACATACGTAATATAGAATATAATATTGTCTCATTTATTTATTAATTTTTTCTATCGATAGTTAATTTGTCTTGTATCTTTTTTTATTGAAAAATTTTTATTGTATTAATACAAATATTTTTTTTATTATTTCTATTATATATAATATGTTTATCTAATTATTTAGAACCCATTAATAAATTAGAAATTAATAATTATGAGGTTACAAATTTTTCTTTTTTTCATTATTAATGCAATTTTATCCAATTTATGATAAATACCAAATATTTAGTTTTATGTAAATGATAAAAATATAACTTATGTCTTTTGAAATATTTAAGACATTCGAACAACCCATCTTATATGATTTTAATCTAAAAGTATCTAATAATTAATTTTCTACAACTTATTTGTTAGATTTATGCAATGTCATAAAAATATTACATCTTTATTACAAATAGATCTCTACGTATATTATAATTTAAAGAATGTCAGCGTTATTTGTTATATGAATAGAAACATTATATGATCAGATCGTCAATGGGTGAATATAAGATCTAAAAATAGGTTTTTAAATGATGAAATTGTAGATGAGATTGAAAAATTTAACGCATTAGCTGAAAAATAGCTTGAATTTATGGATGAAACAAAAGTAAGATGTTCATGTAATGCTCGTAAATGTTAAAATCAGAGTTGTCATGATATGAACACAATGTGATATCATCTTGCAAAAAAATAGATTTGTTAGCGACAATTATGTTTGGTTTAAATACGAGAAATTAGTTGTGCCACAAATAACTGAGCATTATGTATATAAACATATTGATTTAATTGTTGCAATGAAATTTACTAATCACAACGATATATATGAAGCAATTTTTTAGATTGTTATTGGCTATTCATTTAAGCCAGATGTCATTAGCAATGTATTAATATCATTAGCAAAATAATGTTATAAAATGTTAAAGGCTTTAGAAGAAGAGATTTGAGAAGGTGATCCTTATGGCCACTCAAAATTATCTGCGATGACCAGACTAATGAATTAATTATAGGCAAAGCATTATTTTATTGAAATGTGTTATGATGAAATATTTTAGTTATATGAATTATTACCAAATAATAACATCATGATAGATAGTTTTTATGACATAAAGAAGTTAATGCGAGTTTTGGGTTTGTCAGTGAAAAAAATATATTTCTGTATTAATGGCTACAAGATATGTTAGGGAATAGATAGTAAAACAATTGAATGTAATTTCTGTAACTATTCTTGGTACAAAAGAAATAAAGTATGTAAAAAGAAAAAAATAAATATTTCTTACAAGAAGATATATTTTTTCTAATGGACTCATTTTTTAGAAAGATTATTTGCATCTGATGCTACCGCTAATGATATGAGTTGGCACAAAGAGCATGTTATTGAAGATGGCGTATTGCAGCATTGCTCAAATTCTCCTTGGAAACATCTTGACAGATAGGGCAACAATACTTTTCATGACTATTATTGTTACATCTTATAATTTACCACTATGGATATAGATGATAGATGAATATATATTTTTGTGTGTTATCATGCTCAGTCTGAAAAATCTAAAATATAAATTGGATGTTTTATTGTAGCCCCTTATTGTAGAGCTCAAATGTTTGTTTTTTTCTTTATTAATGCAATTTCATTCAATTAAGATAAAATCAAATATTTCTTTTCATGTAATAAAAAAATACAACTTATATCTTTTAAAAAATTTTTAATACATTTGAACAACCCGCCCTATCTGATTATAATCCAAAATTATCTAATAATTATTTTATTACAACTCATTTGCTAGATGTATACAATGTCATACAAATGTTATTACATCTTTATTACAAAAAGATCTCTATGTATATTATTATAATTCATAAAATATTAATGCAATCTTATAGCAAATAGAAACATTATATGATCTGATCATCAATTGATGAATGTAATATTGAAAGATAGATTTTTAACTAATGAATTTGTAGATGGGATTGAGGAATTTATTGCCTTTGCTAAAAAATAGCCTAAATTTATGGATGAAACAAAAATAAGATATCCATGTAATGCTCGTAAATTTCAAAATCAGAGTTTCCAAGATATAGATATAGTGCGATACGATATCATCTTACAAAAAAATGGATTTGTTACTATTTGTTTAAACATGGGAAATTAGTTATGCAACAAATAATTAGACATTATATAAATAGAAATATTGATTCAATTGTTACAATAGAATTTGATAATCCTAATGATGCATGTGAATCAATTTTCAAGAATGTTATTGGTCTTCATTAATTCTGGATATCACTAATGATATCTCAATATCATCAATAAAACAATTTTATGAAATGCTAAAGACTTCAAAAAAGAGATTTGGGAAGGTATTCCACATAACCTCTCAAAGTTATATGCAGTGGTCAGACTATTGAATTCAAAGACAAAACATCATTTATCATAAAGATATTATGATGAAATATGTCAGTTATTATCTGAATTATTACCAAAGAATAACATCATGACAGATACTTTTTATGGCACAAAGAAATTAATGTGCGGTTTGAGTTTGTCGGAGAAAAACATATATTGTTGTATTAATGCCTGCATGATATATTGGAGCATCAGATAGTGAAACAACTACATACAATTTTTATGACTATCCTCGGTTCAAAAAAAATAAAATATGTAAAGGCAAAAAACAAATATTTCTCACAAGAAGATGTATTATTTTTTATTGACTCTTTGTTTGCAAAATTTATTTGTATATCATGCTACTACTAATGATATGAGTTGGCACAAAGAGCTTGATATTAAAGATGACATGCTGTGACATTTCTCATATTATCCTTCTTGGAAATATTTTGATGATTCTCATCTATATTTTGTAGATGAAAGTCAAAATTTTTGATTAGGGTTGTGCATAGACGGACTTCATACATTTGGAAAAATAAGGCAAAAATACTCTTCATGGCTAGTTTTTGTTACACATTATAATTTACCACCATAGATGTACATGAAAGATGAATACATGTTTTTGTGTGTTATCATTCCTAGTCTGAGAAAACTAAAAGACAAATTGAATATTTTCCTATAGCCCCTTATAGTAGAGTTCGAATATTTTTGGGATAAAGGTGTCGAAACATTTGATATATCTAGAAAGCAGAACTTCAAAATGTGAGTAGCACTTATGTGGACTATAAGTGACTTTCCTGCATATTCAATGTTGTTCGGATGGAGTACTCCATGGAAATTAGCATGTGCTTATTGCTTGGAGGACTCATATTCATTTTATTTGAGCAAAGGAGGAATGACTTATTGGTTTGATAATCACCAAGAATTCTTACATGTGGAACATCTATTTCAGATGAATTTTGATACATTTAAGAAAGGTCATAAATTATTAAAAGTGTACCATCTTTGAGGTAAGGTGACAATATTTAGGCGTTATTGAAATATATGTGTACAAAAATGTTATGGATTTTGATGCATATTGAATTAATGTGTGATTTCAAAAAATTATAACTATGGTTGGAAGAAAAAAGTATCTTTTGGGATTTATCTTATTAGAAAATAAATCTTATTAGACATAACTTAGATGTGATATATAATGAAAAAAACTATTTTGATAATATTTTTAATATTATAATGAATGTGAAAAGAAAAACAAAAGATAATGCTAAATTAAATAATAATTTGAAAGAATTATGTTTATGCTCAGAGTTACACATGGACGAATCAGCGAATAAATTTTATAAGGTTTGTTATAGTCTTGAAAATGATACAAAGAAAACTTTTTTCAAATAGCTGATTGAGCTCGAGTTCCCTGACAGATATGCTTCTAACATAAAAAGATGAATTGATTTGAAGAAGTATATGTTTTTTGGAATGAAAAATCATGATTTCCATGTATTCATGTAGATGCTAATACTCAAATCATTCCATGAATTACTTCCACAAATATTTAGTAAGCATTGAGTGAAATAAGCATTTTTTAAGAATCTCACTTGCAGTGTCATAAGAAATGAAAAAATTACAAAATGTCATCACCATTATTTTATGCAAACTTGAGCATATTTTTCTCATAGCTTCTTTGATTTCACGGATATCTCATTGTCCACTTGTCTTATGAATCCATGATAGCAGGTCTTGTGTAATATAGATAAATGTATTCATTTGAGAAGTAATATATTTATCTGTTGTTAATCTAAAAAATTTAATGTATGTATCAAATATTTATTTTTCTAATATCTATCTATTTTAGATATCTTAGAAAATTAATAAAATAATGTTCAAAATAAAGTCAAAGTCGAAGGATCGATATGTAATGCCTTCTCAGTTTAAGAGACTTCGGCATTTTGTGTGCACTACTTTTGGCCATAATTATATAATTGTCATAACAAATTATCACCAAATAATGTATAAGATATGGGGAATGTATCAAAAAAAATGTTATGATTTCTATTTTCAGACATGTGGGTAGATCGTATGGAAGAGCAATATCAAGATATTTTTTGAATGAATTAGAGTATCATTCTACGAACATATATATTTTGTTTAACTATGATGAAGTTACACCTTATACTAAGTAAGATTTATAATAATTTCATTTTCTCATTTATTTGTAATTTATATGCGATATAATATTTTAATTATTCAAAATACCTTTGATTTTGTTTTTAAAAAATATTTTCTTAAGAATTAAGGCAAAGAAAACTTCAAATTGATGATAATTTAATTGATACAATGCTTGAAAATGATTTTGTAAATTGGTTTGAAAAATATATTAGCATATAACTTATCATTCTTGGTTCTAAATAGTTATGTACAATAATATATATATATATATATATATATATATATATATATATATATATATATATATATATGAATTTATCCTTTATATCCTTTTATAGGTACAATTTTCTTCATCAAATATATGTAAATAGACAAATGAAAGATCTTGCAAAAGGATCATTATGAAGTTTATATACATATCTCATACATTATGTAAATGGATATAAATTTTATACTTTGAAACATGGTTCAAATAGAGCTACAATGAATTGAGGTATTTGAATCAAGGGATCTAACTATACTTTTTGTACGGCTAATTTTAATGGTCAACTAATTGAAATTCTACACATAGAGTATTATGTTTATACTAGAATTTATCATCAATACAACCTTATTGATATGCACCATAATAAATTTTATCATAAGTATGAGCTATTTATTCTTGTGTTACAAGCCATTTATCATAATAAATTTTATCAAATAGAGCCATTTATCATAATATTGTCTATACTAGATTCTTGGTTGAGGTAATAACTCAGAAGAAGACTTGAGCATCCTAATATCATCAAGCTAAATGATATAAATTATAAACGTATCATAACATCATCAAGATAAATAATAAAAATAGTAAACATATCATAACATCATCAAGTTAATATATTGTTGTGACTTTGTTATGCTGCTAAATTTATTAATTAAATAGTATCCTAAAAGCATGTTGGTGAGAATATTTTATTAACAAAGATCTATAAGTATATGAGTTATAAAAGTATTAAAGAAGAATTTTATCCAAATATTTTACCTATATATATTATATCAATATTTTTTCCAACTAGTAATGAGGTAACGATATTCAAGTAAAGAAGAAGATTAGGAATTTTATTATAACTCTTTGATCATAGGGTTTGTCTACTTAATTCGTGTAATGCAAATTAAAATGATTCAAATTAGATTGTGTTTGCATACGTAATGAAGGTTGAGCTATTGTAAAATAATCATTTTTCTTAATGACATAAAAAGTAGTTATCACTAATCGAGCACATCCCAGAGATAGTCCTCTTGTAACTATAACATTTGGTGCATTACGACTAAAATATTAAATCATCTCTACTAAAGAATCATTCATAAGTTCATAATTTTTAGGTAACTCATTAACTACTCTTAATGATTACTTTATATGTATATTCTTGGCTTCATAAGTATCATACTTACATAATTAATATATGTTTCCCTTAAGTTTTTCCTATGGGAACCATACGAGTGAAAACATCTCAAAGGGTTATCACCACCTTCTGTGTGAAAGAACACTCATGCATATCTCATGGATTACCTATCACCATCCACCATAGTGAAGATGCAACTCAAATAATAAAGGTGAAACCCTTAGGAGAATATTCTACATAACAATTACTTTAATTGAGAATCGATTGTTTTAATACATATATAATATTCAAAAATTCAACACTAGTAATGATTAATATATAAGAATTTTAAGTTTTAACATATAGGTTTGTCTTTCGTATTATGGTTAGAAGGGCTTTCATATTTTTCATACCATATGTACGAATGAGCATCATTTTTACCTATCACCATCTACTATGACAACATGCATAAATCCACTATTAGTAAAATCACTTATTCAAATTCTATTTAATTATCATATCCATTAATTTCTATTCTACAATGCAAATTAAACATATTTATTAATCAAAAATATTTTTAATACATTATATAAATCAAAATGATAGAAACCCTAGATCTCAATTTAGCCTAATATTGGGAAAAGATTTGAGGTAAAAAAGAATAATTTTTATGAATTTCAAGTTCCTAATGACGAACATCATGAGAATCTAGGATTCAAAACTTAATTTCATGTTATCATGGTTGATTTTCCTGAATCCACTCTAGAAAATCAATGTTTGAGAGTCATGTCATGCAACTATAGGGTCTAGCTTATGTCTTGTAGCCCTTTCTTATTTTTGGATTCCTAAAGAAGTATAAAAATCACCCAAAGGGTTGTTTGTATGCTTTACATTTTTCTTGGTTCCTAGAGAAGAAGATTTTCTTTGATTTCTTCTATTTCATTTTTGATACTCAAATAATTTTGCATTCCTCTAAGTAGAAAGTGATATCTTTTGAAAGACATGGTAATTTGGCCTTGATCTCTTAAGCTTAAGGTCATTGCTCTGAAATGTAGTTGTGTTTTAGTACTGAGAAGTGTTTGCAACTTATGCCCTTTATCTCTATAATACAAATTTACAGCACTAAAAATGACTGTCTTTGGAGTTGGTCTCTCTTATTCATCATATAGTCATAGTGTTAGGAATAGTCATGATACAATAAATAGTCTCTATTGTGCATAATATGGTAATCGTATTGGGAATGACCGTAGTGCTGGAAATGACCTCTCATATGCATAATATAACCACAATACTAGGAATGGCTGTGGTTTTGGCTTTGATCTTTCTCATAAATGATATGGACATGTCACTGCAAATGATCACGACATTGGAAATTAGCCAGTACATCAAAGTTATAGCTTTAAATTCTCTTGAGGACAAGAGTCACGGCCTTGAAAAGTAGACCTGATCGAGTAAATGCTCTCTACATTATTTGGTGTCCAAAAGTCGAGGTTCTAGATAATTTATATGGCTTTGACTTGATTAGTTTTGACTTTGTAACTTTTTGTAGATAAAAATTTATTAATTTGTGAAAATGTTACATCTCTGACTTGAAAAACACATCATTGGTAAAAATAAAGTCATGATATTAGGAAGTGATCTCAACTTTTAGTATATGTGTAGTACTTGGTTATTGTGATGTAAAATTAATATCATAGTTTTTTAATTATTATTAGATAAGTTAGGGTATGACTCAATGATTATATTGTAGCCAAAAAAAATGTGTTGCATATTTGAAGAATTACCCTAAAGTAGCAGTAGAATCATGACATACAAAGATTTCTATGATTCCATATGTGAGTTTTAATCATAAATTGATGCCAAAATTGTTCGATGACTCAAAAATCAAGTCGTAAAATGCCTCCAAAAGTATAATGAGTTTATGAGTATTCATCAAAATCTACTAAAACTCCAAAATCATGAAATCAATCTAATTATGATAATTTTCATACTTACACATCATTAAATAATACCACAAATATACAAGAATGTTCAATAATTTATTTATCAAATAAACTCATATACTAAAATTATTACTTATCCCTAAATTTTCCATCAATAAAAATCCCTTCAACATCATCTCAAATTAATTTAACATAATTGAATTTGACATTACAACATATAAATAAATAAATATTACAAATCAATGTTCTAAGAGAGGTTGGTGATATGATTTTTATTTAAGATCATACCCATTAAAGGTAAATCTAAACTGGAGTTCTCGAATTGTGGTATAGAAGTAGATGGTCACTTTGAATCTCCTTTTAGTATAGCTACCCAAAGTAATATCTTCACCATAATATCACACAATGCCTTTTGTCTTCACCCAATGGAGTTTAGTATGCCCTCAAAGAACTTATTACAAAATATAAGTTCATTTGATTTACACTATAGTTTTCCGATTTCTTTATCTAATGGTTCTCCTAATATTTCATGTCATATTTATTTGCATCATCGATTTTCACCATCATTTTGTCTAATCCATTATTATTGCCTCATATGGTCTCCCAAATGATTCATCACTACCCATCAATCTAATCTCTATGTATTTCATATTTTAATCTAAGAGTTCGTAGATCTTGTCTCAAAACTTTTCTTGCTTCATGATAAAAAATAAATATTTTTGTTTGAGATACTTTTCCCACATTGCATCTTGTTTTCTAGCTTTCTCCGCTACTACTACATGTAAAAATTTGATCTTATTTTTTGGGTCTTCCTTATTTGTTCGGCATTGTACTGTGCATTTTCTAAAATATGGAAAATATCAATAGACGTACCTCCATATGAAGCTAGTGAATTCTCAATATGGGCTTCCTCTTCTTTTCATCTTTCTCTCCTTTCTTTTTGTACCTTGTATGTCAACTTTGATGAAAGATGGTTACTCTTATAATTTTTTTGTCAGTTCTTCTTTTTTGAGAATTGGATTCGTTTCCTTTCTATCTCTTTCAATTCCTCTTTTAACGCTCGACAATTTCTAGGAAGACATTATTGAGCATATTATATCAACTTGTTCATCCACGATGAGTATCTTGACTAGATATAGTATTGTAACTAGGGAATGATGATTTAGTTGGCTAAAAAATTTAATTTCAAGAAAACCAAGAATCAATTTCTTTAGAATCTTTCAATATCAAATTAACGTGGCCACTGCACTATTAATGTCAACAACACTGGGAATAGCCTCTCAAGTATATAATATGGTCGTGGTACTAGGAATGACAACAACTTTGGTTTTAAAATTCCTCATATATCACATGATTGCTGTGCTATGATGACTATGACATTATTAATTAGCCTATACATCTAAGTTATAACTTTGCATTCTCTTAAGAGCAAGAGTAACGACATTAGGAAGTACTCATGCTCGAGAAAATGTCCTCTATAACATTTGATGTCCACAAGTCATGGTGCTCGACACTTTCAATGGCTTTGGTTTAAGTAGTTTTAGCTTTATAACTTTCTAAAACTTAAAAGTAATTGCTTTGTGAAAAGATTATGACTCAAACTTGAGAATACAAAACTATGGTAAAAAAATATCATGATATTAGGAAGTGGTCGTGACTTTTAGTATTAGTGGGGTACTTAATTAATATGATATGAAATTATTACCACAACTATTACATAACTAAGAGATAAGTTTGGCTACAACTCTATGATAATATTGCAACAAAAAATAATGTGTTGCATAGTTAAAGAATTATGCTATTAAGGTTGTAAAGTCATAGCATACAAATATTACCGTGACTACATAAGTAGACTTTTGGTCAAATATGAATGCCAAAATTGTTCGTTGACCCATAAATCACCAAGTTACCAATTATCTCCAAAAAAATATCGATTTAATGACTATTCATCAAAATCTACCAAAACTTCAAAATTATGACATAGATCTAATAATGGCCATTTCTATGCTTATATATCATCAAATAACACCAAAAATACATAAAAATATTCGTAATTTATATACCAAATTATATCTCTACTTTAAATAAATTTTTTATCTGTCTATACCCATGGTTTATACTCGAACTCATGATTATAGCCATTGAAGATACATTAACATGTAATATCATCACATTTTTTATCATTCAACATTTGGGATGTGAACAAAGAATTTGTAGCCAAATACTTTCAAGTAATCGTATGAGATATATGTTCTAGATTTTATTGTGAACATCACCATCTAGGGAGATAGTAGAGCATATGTTGATTACATCAATAGTGATAAAAATAGTCTCTCTCAAAATTATTTGAAAAGATGTACATGAGAAGGTATGCACCTATTTTTCTCCAGAATAACCTAGTTCATCCACTTAACTATGTTATTTCATTGAAATGTTTTGGTTGTCATCTTTACATGACTAATAGCATAGGATATACATTAACTCTCAAATTGACCAATGTATTTTTCCTCTTTATTAGAACATATTAAGATTAATTTCTTATCAATATCACTCTCAACTCTAGTATAGAAATCCTTAAAAATAAGAACTTAATCTTTCATTTTTCAGTATAAATACAACTTTGTTCCTAGAGTGATTGTCAATGAATACGACAAAGCAAAGGACCCCTTTGATTATTTTTCTCTTCATATAGTATGCATCAATATGAATAAGATCAACAATATTTTATATCCTCAAAGGTGGAAGGAGTGTAAAGATGCTCTATGGCTTTTTATAGCCATATAATCCATACACTCATCAAGAGAGGATTCATGGTAAAATGGTAGGATATTTCTTCTAGCTAGTATGTGAATGCCCTCACTTATAAGACCAAGTCTTATGTGTTAGAGACTAAGGTTACTCTTTTGATTAATAATATTTGCCGAATGTTAGACACTCATATCTAAGTGGCATATAAGTATACACCTTCTTACCTCTTATAATGACCAATGAGCCCTTGGCAAGTTTTCACTGGTCATCATCAAAATGACTCATATATCCCACATCATTCAACTTGCATATGAATATCAAGTTCACTTGAATGACATGTATATACTGGACAAGTTTCATCATTAGTTGATGCATAGTTTGAATATTTAGATAATTGTTTCATATGCCTAATATCTATGATGTTCACTATTACTCATATTTATTATGTCATAATCACTATTTATGTATGTAGTAAATAAACCAATATGTGAAGTGAGATAATATAAAGCTCCTAATTTAGTAAGGCAATCATTCTCATGAGATGCTAGATTAGCAGAATTATAATTCCTAACTAGCATCATGTCATATTCTAAGGTGACATTAGCCTCCCTATTAGGTGTATCTTCTCTCATACACTCTTATTTTAGTTTTTTTTCAAGAGTAATAGTTTTGTTTTCACATATTCAATCTTATTACAGTGATAATACTCTACTTTTTTTTTCTTTACTTGTCTTTGTAAGAATATATTTTTCCTTCACTCTATCTTTGCTTAGTGGCGACCATACTAATACAGTATTTGCAGAAATTTATGTTGGTATGAAAATATGTGGATCCAATACTTATCCACAGTAGCATTTTAATCTAAATCAAAATATGTGGAAACACAGGAGGCCATTCGAGGACTGAATTCCATCGATGATTCTATCTGAGTCCTGAGCCAGCTATAGCATAATCTCTTTCTCCCAATTTGGAAACCCCATTGAGGCATTCAACATCCGATGATTGATTCTCTCTGACCAAATAGAGTGGTTCCAACATATAAGTTTGTCTGCTTGATGAAATCACTAGGGCTAGGTTGAATGTTGGTGGGGCCATACCAAAATGCCCCCCTACAAAGGTAGAAGAACCTAGCGGAAGGTCTAGTATCAAAAAGGGGAGCACGAGAAAGCATGGGAACGATGGGTGGCTCTAAGGGGTTGTTGAGAAAATTGTAAATTGTGAGAGAATTAACTAATCATGTTGTGAGTGATTAGATGAGAAAAATTATTAAAATGGGTTTTATAATTAGGCACCATTTTAATGCAACATATTTTACTCACTCCAATTATAAGAATATATAATAAATCCACATACGTTGCCTTTAACTCTTATTTTCTTTATTCCAACATAGAGGTCCTTCACAAAAGAAGTATACCAAAAAAGTCAGAGATGTAAACTCAAAATCTTTTATCTTTATTGTGAGCTCAAAATAGACACATCACTAGTGAGAATTATATATATATATATATATATATATATATATATATATGATCTATCATTAATTTATGATTGAAATCATATTTCACTAAAATCATCTAGGAACACTTTTATATAATGAAATTATACTAACATCCTCAATCAATTACTAATTTTTCTTCTCTACAGCCTTTTTCTAGGATGGAGAATCTAAACTTAAAGTTTAGAGTATCCACCCCATACTAAAGAGTATAAGATATGAAGTAATAAATCTAAACTATAGTGTATTATCACTTATAATTAGTTTAATTTCATAACTAAATCAAATTTTTATCATATTGTAAAAATGCATAGATATTAAAAACCATTAGATCTTTTTTTAGGTAAATACCTTTAGTATAATAAATAATATTTTGTTTGTGTTCCCCCTCCCCCAAACCCCATCTAACCATCCTATATTATTCTTCAGCCCCTATAATATATAGGCCTTGGGGCCTTCAAGTTGAAGTAGGTAAGGTCTCTCATCCTAGTAGTATGAGTAAAACATTTGGCAAAGACACCATGGTTCACGTATCAGGCATCCTTGGGGATCAAACTTGTGTCCCTAGGGTTGGGTGGTCTTGCCCACTTGCCAATAAAGCTACTATTAAGTTTGTAAATAAAAGGATAATAATTATTTATAAAAGTAATAAAATATCTAAATATATCTCATATGTCATTATTATAAGGTCCATAAATATTTGTATCAATAAAATAGAAGAGTTCTTACTATTCTTGAAATGCCATGTTAGGTTGAAAACTCTAATGGAAAATTGAGTTTTGGTACACCATAACTAAAATAATTAATATATAAAACACAAATTTTTTTGATTTAAAAACTATGCATTAGACCATCACAAATTAAGTTTTGGTTCATTATCCACTATAATGACTTTTATACTCTTTCAATATTAAAAAACTCTTACCACGATATTTTAAAAAATATTTTTTTTTTTGCAAAAACATCATATTAAAATGTACATAATGTATATCATGATGCATATCACATTATATAAATATCTTTATCATGATATCATCATGATATATATATATATATATATATAGTATTATTACAATATAATTGAGAAAGGTATATATATATATTGTTGATATCTTGATATCAATGTGATAAACAAATATATAAATATAAACTTAAATAACTATATTTTTTGTAAATATATAACATATATAACAATGTGTGTGTGTGTATCTCAAAAAATCATATGCATGCATATATATACAACATATATAATAATATATAATATATACAATAATGAAAAATTTATGCAAGCATCTATATATATATGATAAAATACGTGTATATAAAAATATGTGTGTATGCATATATGTAAATATGTTGATGTAGATTAAAATTTGACACTCTATGTATATATTTTTTTGGGTTATTTGAAAACTATATCTTATTTTGTTTATATTTATTCTAGTATATATTATAGAGGTTTTACTAAATTCTTATTTTAAGAAAATTTGACAAATGTTAGTGAAATCATAATATTTTTTTAAAAAAATAGTTGACTCGGTGGAGTAAAAACCTTGGAGGGAAGAGAAGTTTGAGAGTCATAAAAATTCTTTTATCATAACTTGGGTGCAGCTCAATATTTATTGTTGAGTTGTTGCAATATTTCTTCTTGGCCATAATTCTAGAAAAAAAAATAGTTATAGTATTCTTTTTATGTCATGACTATTCCACTGAGTTGGCATAAGTATCTCACTGTGCAACACAACCATCATGGTCATGAAATTTTCTTGGAGTTGTGGTCAAACTATCTATAAAACACTAAACATTTCATGACATTATTTTCCACTCACAATAGCCAAGTATGACACTACGACAAATAATAATGACAATTTCTAACGACAAGATTTATTGAATCAAAGCTAAAATACAAGTGTTTTGAGATGCAACTTTATTTTCTACTTTTATTTTTTATTTCATAGAGCATTTAATCTACTAGTGACAAAGCAAAAAATACCTACCAATTTCACGAAGAGCTTGGATAATACAATCAAAGGGTCATAACTTTTGTGCACTGCCATTTCCTATAGAATGATTATTTACGACTATGACTTTTCCAATGTGATGACTTTGTGATAAAGAGAGAAATACTAAATCCTTGGCCAGCTCTAGTGCTATGACATTGTATTAAAAAGAATAATTGTCTCAATTATAGTAATTCAAGCACGATGATGCTTTGCTTAAAAAGCTATGACCAAAGACATGGTCAATTCCAGCTCTATGACTCTATATTATAGATAACAATTATCTCAGTCGTGACAATCTCAGTATCATGACACTTAGCTAATGAATGTAAAACTAAAGCAATAACCAATTCTAATGTCATGTTTTTTAATTGCAAAGAGTAAAGATATCATTCATGACTATTTGTAACACTATGATATCAATTAATTTTAGGAAAGATCCAAAGTAATAATAAAGTCACAGCCTCAAGTATATGTTATGACTTCTAAATTGAAATATCAGATAGATTCAAGAAGAACAAATGAAAGCGTTAGAAGAAAGAAAAAAAAGAAGGGGGTGGAGCGAGGAATGCAAACCATGCACTCCAAGAACCCTAGAAAATTTTATTTTGACCCAAATTTAAAAAAAAATCTAATCTAAATTCAAGAAATCATCAATTTCTATTAAGATTATAGACTTAAATTTTCACTTGGGCAATATTGGGAATCAACAAATCCACAAGATTAGATTTCTTTATGCTTCAATCAAAGGGTCCATTATAAAAAAAACAATTTCTATTAAGAAATCCACAATATTGGCAATATTGGGAATCAATTTCTATTAAGAACCCTTTGAGCACAATCAAAGGGTCCATTATAAAAAAAAACAAGTGCTTGTATAACCACATTGTGATTCCTGACGGATTCCGTTGTTATGAGGAAGTTTCCTACTTGGTTGCGTTCACATTTCACGAACATGACTTATTCAAAGGTGTCTTCTCAAGTTTGTGTTTGTCACCAAATTACTATTCATGAGACTTGCATGGATAAGCAACAATCAATTGGAATACTAATGCCTATTCTAACATAGTAGCTTACTCTTCTGGCTTCATGTTTCAAGTCTTATTTGAAATGGGGGCCACTTTTCAATTGTTGTTCATCAAAATGTATTGAATAAACTTGACTACTAATTCAATAACTGACATCTTGTTTAAAGTTAGCTTCAATAATTGTTGTTTTCTTTATGTCTTCTAGGATTCATGAAAATATATATTCAAAAAGAACTCCTTGAATTTTTCCTAGGCTAGGTCATTCACATTTAACTCAATGGTGATAGCTTCTCTCCCAAGCCCTAGAATCTCCTTCTAGTTTATGTATAGTGCAACTCATCTTCTTCATATATAAAATAATCAATAAATTAAAATTTTGCTCTAGAGATTTTAGGTATTTTCTAACACTAATGTTAAGACGACATCTTAGATTTGAGTTTCTCAAAACTTTCATATTTTAGCTCAATCATTTGAGAAGGAAAATGAATTGGTGGGAAATTTATTCTTTGTTTGGTCATATTTTGTAGTTGCCGAGTTTATTGTCTATCAAAATCTATTACGTTTCTTACTATTCTTATAATCTCCTTCATGTTTGAATGACTAGATGATGCTCCCATCTCTCTCAACATTGAGCAAATCATTTGAGGATGTAACATAGGACTTAAGTGTAAGGGGGTTTTTACTTTACTATATAAAGACTCGTAAATGAAATGTAAAATATTAAGCTGTTCACCCACCAAGCATGAATAATAGGAAAACATTACTCTTTTTTTCATGTGTTTCTTTGTCTTCTCTCTTTCTCTCTCTCATGTATGGGTGTGCTTCTTCAAATTGATTCTCTTACTTCTTGAAACCCTAAACTAACATTGCGGAATCTCCACACAAATTCCTAGTTTAGTATCAGAGAGCGGTTATGCTGAGAACCTCATATTCCTCCTTTATATCGAAGATATTATTGTATAATTGAGTACCTAGTTTGGATAGCCAAGTTCTAGCATATGGTATCATAAGAGATCTGATGTATGTTAGATTTTTACATTTGGCATCACAACCAAGTGTGATTGCCGCTCTTGCAACATTTGATATCAAAGCAATTGTGTTTGATACCTGGAGTAACATTTGATATCAAAGCAATTGTTTTTGATACTTGGAGTTTTAACACATCTATATATTCACAAGCTACTAAAAACAAATGCATACGAAAATCAATATGCACCTATGCAATTCATGTATTCTCTTACGTATTATCTAAAGGAATGCATACCTACTCCACACTAGAATGCCCAAATTTTATATTTTGAATTCTCATATAGGTATGTAAGAGCATAATCAAAATGCACACACGTGACTATTGGCAAAATTTAAGAAACTATGTAATTAAGAAATAATTGTGCACACAGGTTAGGATTAATTGTTAAGTATTAAATTCATTCTATTTTAAATAATTTTATATTTTTATATATTCAATTTAAAATTTTAATTTAAATTGTTCAATTATTATTATTTTGTTTTTATAGCTTTTTTTTTCCTAATAATTTACCTCAATTTAATTAAATATGTATATTTCAAACAGATTATACTTCTAAGTTTTACCATGCCAATTATCATTTTGCAAGCTTTATGCATTTCCTTCAAACTACAACTATAAAAACTATTTTATTTGTTATTTAAAACACATGAATTGTCATACAAAATTATCAATAAATTTTAATTTTTTTTCTTCCACTTTTTTTTATTTTTTCATATAAAGACTTAAATAATTTAATATCTATCCAAAATAATAAATATGCTCTTCTTAGCAAAATTTATTTTTAACTTATCAATTTCAATATCATTTGAAATTTTATTATCTATTATAACTAAAAATAGCTTGGATATTGCTTAATCATCAATAGTACTTACTTGTTCTCATGTAACCATCATCTATTTGGATTAGAGAATTGAAGGAATTATATTATCTTATTCTCTAATCTCAAATCATTGATAACCAAATAAAGTATCACAAATACACAAATAATATTTTCAATTTATTTTCATTTATTACTAGTGTATTTTAATTCTATATTTGCTTATCTCTTCCTCTTAACTTTTTTTTAATCCATGAATAGTTATTGAGTATCTCAAGCCATTGTTAATCATTATGGTTTTGAACTACAAATTCATAGATAAAAAATAAAGCCTAAATGTTTCACCTTTGGCATGTATAATTGGCAACTCATCCAAAACTACATGTTTGACCAATGCCCATCTAAATGAATCTTTGTTCTTGTGACAACTACCAAATAATGTATTGTTCTTTCAATGTTATTTTTTTTTATTTCTTGATAAATGCCAATGATCTTTGTTCTCTCTTCTTGAAAGTAGATTTTTGTTATAACTTAATAAAGTGTGCCTAAATTACATACCTTTTTTTTTTGAATTGAAATCAAAATCATTTCAAATAATACATGCAAACAACTTTATTTCATCTCCAATTCTCCAAAAATAGTCTCTTACTTATATTGGTAATATTTTGAGTGCCCAAATGATTAGCAAGGATATTTGAAGAATATGTGGAGTTAGAGAATTTTCATAACCAAATGTCAAAAGAAGAAGAAAAAAGAAGAAAAAAAATGAAAGCGATCTTATCAATAGAAGTTTTATTGCAAAATGTGAATATGTTCCCTACAAAGATCACATGTCAAAAAAACAAATATTTTATTAGTAGAGAGATTGCAATAAAATATCCTTGATGATTAGTTGAATAGACAAAAAATGTACATGGATTGAAACATGGTTTAAGTTTATGACAATTAACAATGATAATGAATCAAAGATGGGTAAACTAATTACTTAAAATATGAAAACAAGGGAATTTTTATGCGTAAATGGAGATGGTTTTTGACTAAGGAAATAATCTGAAACTTTAAAGACTCAAGATGAAGATTTGAGAGGTATGGAAACATGACTAAGTAAAATGAGTGTGTGGATAATTTCAAAAAGATGTTGGTGCTAATGTTTTATTGTACCAATGTGTTAATGATCACGTAGACATGATAATTTCAAAAATAGCTTCATGACTTCCGTCTATATAAAAGGAAGTAAGTGTGGAATTATTTTTAAATGAATAAAGTCCTTACATCTATGGTATTTAACATATAGTGATAATTATCAAAAGATATGTGATGAGTTGTTCCTCATATATCTATGATATATAAGTACAAGGTCATATCAAATTATAATGAGTTACTTTTTGATATTATTGTTTTTTAAGTTCGAAAGATCATAATACTAGGCTCGGAACATCTCTAGGATAAATGACCAACCAAAAATTATCTCAATTTCATATGTCTAATGATAAAATTATGATATTTGTGTGAGCTAAAGTGTATAAATTTTCATGTTATTCTATAATATCATTACTAGTAGTATAAGACATATTTGAACACATGCTAGCTAGCATTCATGAATCTAGTACATATTATTCTTTCAATTATTTAATTTTGATATAATGTGTAATGCAATATATGAGATTTTTGTATTTATTTTTATATAAATTAAATGATTACATGTTGTGTATAAAAAATATATGTTATACTTCGCTATTGGAAAAGAAATGAGAATTGAGAGAGTAAAACAAGAAAAAACTTAAGAATCTACCAATTGAACAAATTGAACAAGTTAAGAAAATAATTCTAATATAAGTATGCAACAAATGATACCAATATGGGCAAATTTTCCAAACTTAGAAAACAAATTAAGAAAATTTAGCGAATGACAAATCATTGGAGAAATTCTCATCCTTCGAATTATTATCTAGAACTAGTCGTAATTTCAACCTATCATTAGAATGACACTTGTAGAATGACACTTGTTAGCCATGTGAGACATGGCTAACAAGCTCTAGGGTGGTGACATTCTCTCTGATTTCTCATGGAAGACTTTGTGAAGGGCTCGAATACTAGCATGTCTCATACTAGTAGTATTACCATAGAAAATTTATGTTGAAGTATTGTAGAGTAATATTTTAAAGTGTAATTTATAGTATGTTAGTAATCAATTGACTAATCCAATAACTACACGATCTCATGTTCAAACTTTCACATTCCAAGGTAGATGTTTGATATTTTTACCCCTCATTTGGCTTTTCTACTCTAATTAGAAAGGTAATTAAGATAAAAAATCACTTGCATTTTTCCTTTGATTTTGGCCGAAATTTCCTAGAATTTAGCTTCATATTCTTTCAACATTTACTCATATAATCCTTTCATTAAAATGGATTTGCTAAACTTAATATGTGAAGAAATTTTATAGAGAAAACAAACCTAAACCCCCAAAACACACACACACACACACACACACACACACACACACATTCACACCAACCACTTGGTTGAATGCCCTTCTTTTTCTTCTTAAAATTATCATATTTTTTTTGATAATAATCACATTTTTTTGACAATAATTCGCATTTTTGACAATAATTTGTCCATTATAATTCTAATTTCAATCAACAACACCACACAAGAAAATCTATATATCCTTATACTTAAAATGATGTGCTCTTAGCTTATATTTAGATGTAATATGAAATACGAATGTTGTAGAATTGCTAGAGAGTAGAACTGTGACATCCATATTTACGTTATTTTTACATATACTTGAGTTTAAATAAGAGAAAGAATACATTGAATGCAAAATTTCAAAAAATTCTTTATAAAGAATATTACCATACTTATAATTGAGGAACATAAGGAAGAGGAGAAGGGGACCTCAAACAACTTTAGGGAACAAGGAATTGAGCATTAGTCATGAAATGGAGTTGATGCCCCCCATGACATCCATATTTATGTTATTTTTACATATTTCCGATTTTAAATAAGAGTAAATACAAATCTAAAAAACAAATATTACTAACCTTAATATTGAGGGACAAAAGGAAGAGATGAGGGAGGAGACTTCAAAAAACTTTTGAGATGAGGGAGATATGACTTAGTGATGAAATAAAGCAGATACACCATTAATCTATATTTTACTCATTTAGGGCATCATTTGGTGTCATTCAAACTGATTGATATATGTTATTCCACATGTGTGACTCTATCATCCTTTCATTAATGAAAGGCTACCACATAAGTACTTCAAAAATATCTAAATACTTCTTTTAGGTTGATCATTTTTCTAAGGATGATAATTTACACTCATGTTCAATTTAATACCCATACTTTGTTGCAAATCTAACTAAAAAGAAAAAAAAATAAATCTTTAATATCTATCAGATACTATTGAAATGAGTGCTCAATAAAATTTGATAAACTCTTGAATCTTTTTTAGCCCAAGTAGAATCTATCAATGGTCACCCATGTAGAATCTTTTCTAGCCCATGTTTTAGGTAGTCTAGATATAAAACCTATTGATTATGTTCTCATTTTCATTTTGACATCAATAAAGGCTACCTTGGACATTTGGTGCTATATCATTCTCTACTAACATGTCCCATAGTGATCATTTAAATTATAAGTTCATTTGGCACATAAATTCTAACTTTATAACACAACATTCTCTATAATGAGAAAGAGAAATTACTTATCATCACTTATTCTACCTTCTTCATCTACTTTATTAGCTTTTCATTTTCTAACTTTTTTCTAACTATTATGACATCAATATTAAAATAGATAACCATATAATTCTCTATTCTATACTATAATGTTTGTAAGTTCTAAAATCTCTCACCAACTTTTACTTGATCATTAATTTTCTACCCAAGGCATTTTCCATGATATTGACTTTGCCAAAGTGGTAATTAATTATACAGTCATAATTCTTAACTAACTCAAACCTCGTCTTTTTCATCATATTTAGTACTTTTTATTTTAATAAATATCACATACTTTTGTAATTATATATATTTTATATCATTCTCCATATAAATAATGTTTCTCTTTTTTGGGCTAGATAATTATTCTCATACTTGTTCATTTACATTCCCTAGTTATTTTAAAATGCTTCTCAATTTTTTTCTTTGAAGAATTATTATTTACTACAAATCATCAATTCTTGATGAAATACTTTAGACTAGAGTGGATATTAATTTTTTTTCTTTTGTATCTAAAAGTTGTTGGGTCTACTCGAGTTGGGTAGACCAGCTTGTTTATTTTGTTTATTTTATTTTTTTGAAGTCATAGAATATGGTAGCCAAATACATGAAATAAAATCTCATATTTTATTTCAAAAAAAAAACAAAAAATATAAATAAAAAAAAGGAAGATTTATGTTTTGGTAGACCAAATACAAAATATTTTATTTTTAGTGTCCCAAATTTTTTATAATTAAAATAAATTATACCAAATTCTAAAATAATTAAGTTTTGATGCTCTAAAATTCATCAACCCGATGTTTTCCTCTGAAATTAAAAAAAAATCAAATTTAATTAAATTGGAAACTTTTTTTGGAAAGAGAAACCAATTATTATATTGGAAGGGACACTGTGGAATTTGAACCCGTCTCCTTCACTTGCAAAAACCAAAACCAACAACCACTCAACCTCAACCACAAGGGTATTATAACACAAACAACAAATCTAATATATATATATATATATATATATATATATAAACACTATATATAAGTATACATAAATATATTTAGATATATAAACATATATGTAGATATTATAAAAATATATATATAAATCGACAAACACACAGACACACACATATATATTTAGATATATAAACATATATGTAGATATTATATATATATATATATATATATAATTATAAATCAATATGTGTGTGTGTGTGTGTGTGTGTGTGTTTATGTGTGTGTGTGTGTGTGTACATATACATATACACAAACACACACACACACATATTGATACATAATTATATATAAATATATTTATATAGTTATGTATAATTATATGTGTGTGTGTGTGTGTGTGTGTGTGTGTGTTTATATACATAAATTGTGGACTATGCATAAGTGTGGTGCATTGTGTAGATGATGATCCTTGTAAATCATTATGATCGTCACCCTCTTGTTATGCAACTGAAATTTCAATGATAGACCCACATGGTTTAGCATCGGCACCTTCTTTAATAATCTATCCAATACGATGAGGTAATCGTAATGCAATGTTTCAAATATTATCTTGCAATGTATCTTCATGTATAATTGGTATTGAAAGAGTTTGTGTTGGTTCATCTCCACTCAATTCTTATAGAACAATCTTACTTTTGGATTATGACTTGATATATATAGTCTTCTTCTAGAGATTAGACATTGGTATTAATAATAACCTTCTCATCCTTTAGACTATAAAACAAACTATAGTTGGCTCCTCTAGGATATCTCAAGAAGAAATTAACTTATGTTCTTGATTCCAACTTATTTAGTTTTACACTCAATATAAGTGCAGACAATCCCATATGTGAATGTGTTTCAAACTCGGCTTATGCATAATTCACAATTTAGTTGGAGTAAAAGGTATTATTTTAAATGGGAGCATGTTCAAAACATAAGCAATTATTCCTAATGCATATCCCCAAAACGAATCACACAAATCTGAATAACTTATCATTGATATTACCGTGTCCATAAGAATTATATTTCTTCTTTCTGTCTCACCATTATGTTGCGGAACAATAGGTGCAAACAATTACAATTTAATCCCATGGTCCAACAAGTAGTCTTGAAACTTTCATAAGAGGTGCTTGCCATCATAATTAGATGAGATATTAATTAAGATACTTCTGCATTTTGCCATACACTCTTTGAATTTCTCAAAGGCCTCAGATATATGGCATATTAAATAAATATATACATACCTTGAGTAATCATTAATAAAAATGACAAAATACTCAAAATCACCTCTTAGTTCTCACTTGGATAGTCATGTGTCCATATAAATCAAAATGAACCAATTCCAACAATTATTTGGCCATATCCCTTAGCCATAGAAGTCAATTGGTCATTTTCTCTTCCAAGTAGAATTCACATGGAAATATTACCACTTTCAATGAACCCAAAGATCTGTTATTAACTAGCATCGATATTTATTTTAAATTTATATGACTTAGGCACATGTACCAAAGGTAGATCTGGTTCACTTGAAAATATTGTTTTCTCTTACATGGCAAGAGATTTTCACTTGATTAATTATAAAATGTTATCTTTTAATGAACTAGACTAGATAAACCTTTTATTCAAATAGATTTGTTACAGAATCATTAAACAAAAATAAATATGAATCCTTAATCAAAGTAGAAACAAAAATTAAATTTATTCTAATGGAATATACATAAAGACAATCATTCAAAATAAAAATTATATATCTTTCAAAAATGGAGACAACAATCTTTCACTGCAATTGTTGGCACAATTGTAGTATTTCCCAAGCGAATATCATTCTCACCATCACATAGTTTTCTGATTTTCTAAAAATACTACAAAGAATTTCAAGCATGATTAGTGCCACTCATATCTACATACTAAGTATCGGTAGATAACACTACTAAACATGTCTCAACCATTAGTAATTGAGATTTAATTTAATTGTTCATTTTGTTGAGATAAATCAGATTCTAATTCTTCCAATATCTTGATTATTTACAACAAAACCATTTACCCCTTGGTTTTTTCAAACATACTTGTGATTTGGGAGTTGACTAGGAAACACGAATATGTTTTTGAAAATTTTTCCTTTTTTTTAGTTTTAAAGAAGTCATTTCGACAAAAAAATATATGAGATAGTTTCTTGATAAAACTCTCAACTGGCACTAACTTTTCAAGTAATTGGGCCACCATTCAATTAAGTTTATTCATATTATAGCTCAAGCAAAATAACTTGTATAATTCTAGCAGCGACCAAAGAATGATATCGATTTGGGAATCTCCATCAATTTCAACTTCAAGAATCTCTAGTCCATTTAGAAGGCTAATCATCTTTAGAACATGATCCCTTATCAGGATATTTTTAGCCATGATAGTATTCATTAAATCCTTCATGGCTTTTGTTTAGCTGAATGAGTTGGATTTCCGAATATTTCTTTGAGAATAGATATCATATCATAAGAAATATACAATGATTGATGCTGATGCTAGAATATATTTGACATAGAAGTCAAAATTTAACACTTTGATATCTCATTAGTTTTTACTCATTTCTCATTAATCTTGGCTTCTTCTTTGATTGTCCCTTCATGAGATTTATTTGGGCAAATATCTTTGAGTACAAACTAAGTTCTCAGTAGTCAGAACAATGTTGAGATTTTTTTTTAAATATATGTAATTAGTTCTATCTAGTTTATTTTCTTTGAGAATAATGGCAAGTGAGTTGAAACTCATTTTTAAAACCCTAAAAATTATAAAGAGATTTTTAGCTTTGAATTCTATTTAAATTATTAGTTCCTTCAACCAGCTCTTGAGTAATTCATTATAAGTCTAATACACCATGAACAACATGTCTCGATTAGAAGACATCGATAATCTATTATTTGTTCAAACATATTAATTCCTATTAATCCTGTTGTCCTAGTAATAAGCTTTATCAAATAAAACTAAACAGATAACTTTGCTTTGATCCTATAAATAATATTAGAAACTCAGATAGAGAGGATGCTATTATTTAAAGCTACGTGTACATCATCACATAATTTAGACTGATTATTCTTAAATGAAATCTTTAGATGGTGAAGTGATTGATACGAAACTATATCATGGTAGTTTGTGCTAAGCAGACCTACAAGTTAATCAGTTTGATAGAGAGAATACACCAAGACCAACATACAAACTAACTTGAATTACTCACAAAGTAGTGATAGAGACTATGTGATTCATTCTCAATGAATTTCCTAACCCACTTAGTTTTAAAAAAATTGAGGGTTTTAGAAAAATAAGATTATAAATTTCCTTCAAAAATATTTATATCAAAATAGGAATTTTATTTTATTTTTCCTTATTAAAATAGTGGTTTGTAATTTTAACATGTGTAAGTACGAGCGCTATGTGAAATTTCTACAATTTACACACAATCATCATACAAGTTATCATATACATCCATCATTCACATCTTCACATTCCACTATATATTCTTCACATCCAAACACCAGAACGTGCCATCAAATGCATTTATGAAAATACAAAATCATAGCATCCATGTCATAACTATTTGATAACTATCCATTACATGTATACATTCCACAACCATGTGATTACTATGTCATCACATGCATTCATTCCAAAATTATGTAATGATTATGTCATCATATAATTCCTAGGTTGAATAGCCTCTCTATTTGGGTTTTAAGGTATATTAACCAATGACTTCTATTAAAAAAGTATGAGGTTTGGGGCAGTGCCCCAATGAGGTTCATTCTTGCCTAGTCAAGTTGCAGGGGCTCAAGGACTTGGAACCAACGCTACCCAAAACTAAAATAAAATAAAAAAAATATAGAGAACTTCCACATGCCATGATCTCAACAATTGGTTTTTGCCATCAGGAGCTCAATCACCTTTAGCCACTGTGTACTCTATGGTGATTGTTATTCATCACTACAGGCTCCACCATGGTTGTCATTTACCACAATGAGCTCTACCATCATGGGTTCCATTCACCACTATGAGCTCTACCATAGTTTCCATTTACCATTATGAGCTTCATCACAGTCATCGTTTGTCACTGTGAGCTTCATCGCAGTCATCGTTTTCCACTGTGAGCTTCATCGCAGTCATCGTTTTCCACTGTGAGCTTCATCGCAGTCATCGTTTTCCACTGTGAGCTTCATCGCAGTCATCGTTTGCCACTATGAGCTCCACCATGGTCACTATTCTCCTTAATTATAGAAACCTATACCTCCTTGAAAGGAATTCACAAAAACCATCTTACATCCAAACTCACATTCGAATGCATCCAAATGCATATGCACATCCAAATGCATCCAAAGTCCAAACACACATTCAAAAGACCTAAACAGATGTGAGGTATTTTATGTTTAACAAAGGTTAGAATATCTCTATTATAATCAAAGACATTTATCTACTCTTCTATTCATATTAAAGCCAAATTCATTTACACACATTATCATGGGCCTTGCTCTGATACCTTATTAGATTTTTAAAATAATTCATAGATTATGTGTAATTGATTTGTTTTAAGTTTTTATCTTCTAGGATGGTAATTGAAGCAAGATTATTTGCTACATACCTTGATTATTTGTGATGTTAGAGTTCTCTAGACTTATCTCCCATGTTGCCTACTCATCCATTATGAGGAAGAAGATTCACGATATTGTAGGCTATGCATCTCCTTTGCTTATATATATTTGAAACATATAATACAAAATTTGCACACATCAACATCACTTTGCAAAAGAGATAAGATTTTCATTTTATTTAAATTATATTAAAGATTTCATTAATTTATGTTATATATATATAAATCATATAATTAATTCGATTAATTTATATCAATTAATAAGATTAATTAATATAATTTCAATCAAATTAATTATCTCAATTTTATATATACAAATACTCTAAATAAATAACTTAAATCTTTAATTTTAATTTTAAATGCTTCTTATGGCACCGGATCAGGCTATGAAAGTGACCCTGATATGAATAAGATTTTAGATTCCCAATATAAATTATATGTAGCATTATTCATATTAATTATAATTAATATCATTATATAATTATAATTGTATTTTCTTACTTATTCTAAATAAATTATGTATTCAATTAGTAAACACTTTTTTAACTTCACATATTAAGATTATAGATACTTATTAATTGAATTAAATTACTAACAATTTAATTCAATCAATCTCTTATATATTACCTCGAGACCTTCCACTTAACTCATTTCGATATGTTAGATCAAAAATAACTTATAAAGTTTGATAATATCAAAATTTATTAACATCCTCAATGAGGCATCATCAATTCATTTTATAGGATATGAATTTTATTAATAATTAATATTCACCGTACAATTGATAAAGTTATCCAACTTATAAAATTTATTTATCTAATTATAAAACTTATTGTTTGAGTTAAAATAACTATTAACAAATATATGTATTTATCAATTATATCAAGTTAAAGAGTAATAATGTTTATAATAATGATGGTGTGTTTTTATTTTATATGTCAGTAAACATAATTTAACTATTTTGGTTCCATTCAATACCTATAATTGTACTAGTACAAAAAATTAGAATTTTGTCATTCTCCATAGTCAAAATAAAGTCACCCAAATCTTGTGCTATAATATTATTAATAGAGTATACAACTTCATCTAAATTGTGAACAGTGAATTCATATTCTATAAAAACTAATAATTTGATATTTCATACATAAGTCAAACTCTACATACCAAAACATCTATTTTATATATATATATATATATATATCAATTTTTAATACAATCATAACTCATTGTCATTAAAAATAAAATTAAAATGAATCCAACCATCATTTAAAAAAAAAACAAACAAAAATGACTTTCAGTATAAAATGATTCAATTAATATATAGCTAGCTAGCATACTTGTTATAAGTGGAAATATTTTCATCATCAAGATTTTTGTTTTCTCAAGAATGAAGGACAAAGGATTTCCATTTTTGAAATATTGATTTTTGTTCTCATCTCAAGTATCATTTTGGTTCTAGTTTTCTTTTTCTCCTCTTGGTTTTTTTATTCTCAAGTGGAAGAGATTGAAGAAAAAACATTGTAAACAATGAGCCTCATCTTAATCTTTTTACTTATGGTAGAGAAAAAGATTGATGAGTTTGCTCATGATGGATATGCTGGTTCGATCAAACCAATTCGATGAAATCAATATACTATTTGATTCAATAAAATATTATTTGAAATTGTTATTTTAACTATTTTGTTTGTGTGCTTAAAAAATATTTTAGAAAAATATAATAAAAAAAATCATTTTTTCCTTTGATCTCGCAACCTAATTATATGAAAAAAATAAAAGAATCAAGAAGTTAGAGAGATGGGAGAGACGAGAAAGGAAGCAAATGCAAACACAAATACAGAAACAAGACGTGTAAAGACTAAAAAAAAGAAAGAATACAAGCAAGGGGTGACTCCTCATCCTCCCATATTCTTCGTTTTTCACAGAAAACGAATAAAAGTGGGAGAAAACCTTTGATTACACCGTAAACACCTAAACAGAAGTTTCTGTACAACCATAAAAGGAGTATGACATGACGAAAGATAAACACTGCTTGAGTTGCTGCTCGGGTTTAGATTACTATTCTTAGCGTCCTTGCGTTGTAGTTTTTGCTTTATTTTTCCCAGTGTTATGGGTTTATGTTTGAATTTCTGCTGCTCGGGGTTTGTAGCATGATTCGTCCCTATCACTGTTTCAGTAGCATTCGTTACCACTCTGGTGGTTCATGACCACTGATAAAACTGTTGAGCTTGTTTGAATCATAAACCCTTATATTGTGTTAATTCACATAGTATAATATTGTTTATGTTGTTTGAAAGTTTCATCTCAGAAATACCTTGATGCAGTGATGCAGGGCTATGTAGTCTCCTGTTTTTAATTTTTAAGAAAACGAAGACGAAGTTACAGTGATATAATTTATAAGAAATGATAATTAAATTAATCAAAATCAATTTAATAATAACCAATAAATTAGATTCGATAATAAAATCAAAATATTATATTATAATTAAATTTAATATATTAATTATATATGCACATATATTTGAAATAAATAAATAATATCTTAATTCTTATTTTATGGCATTCATATAAGCCAATTAAAGGGATCCTAGATTAAATAAGATCTCTAAATCTCAATGTAAATTACTTTGCACAATAATTTATATTACTACAGAATTATAATTGTATTCCTTTACTTATTTAAAAATAAATTATGTTTTTGTTACAAAACTTATTAAACTCAACATATTAAGATTATAGATACTACTTGATTGAATTAATTCATTAGTAATCTAATTTAATCAATCTTAATTATTTCCTTAATTGTTTCACTTAACTTATTTGATATGATATATCAAAATTCAGTTGTAGAGTTTGATAATAATAAATTTTATAAGTTTTCTCAATGGGGCATTATTAATTCTTTTGACAGGACATGAATTCTATCAACAATAAATATTTATCATTAACTTGATAAAATTATCTAATTTATAAGTTCTTAAATCTATTTCTAGATTATATTCTTTATGAATTAAAACAAATATTATTTAGTATATACAAATATTAATTACTTCAAGAAAAAAAATAACAATATTTATAATAATCATAGTGTATTTTATTTTACAAGTATGTACAAAATAATGAAACTATGGTAGTCTTATTCAATACACTCAAGTATACAAGTATTAGAAATTAGAACTTTCTCATTCACCTTAGTCAAAAAACATATACTAAAATTTAGTACAATAATCTTACTGATAAATTATCTATCTCTATTTAGATTGTATTTTAATAACCTTATATTCCATACTAACAATTCAATCTTCTATGTGTAAGTTGAACTCTAATCTTCTACAGTGTAAAATAAATAACATATGTATTTCTATAAATTCAACTCATTGTAAAATCTTTATTAAAAAATAATAAAGATATAGAAATCAAGGAATTGAGTAACAATCTAAAATGACTTATAGTATAAATTATATTCAACAAAAACTAGTGAAAAGTTTTAGATGATGATTCGTGTGAGCCAATGACATGCTATATCATTTTTATTTTTCTTATAATGTTTATTATTTCTTTTGTATAAATTATTGTACATCTATAAAACACATATCAAAATTATTTATTTTAAGAGTATATTGGTTTTCTTTGAGAAGTCTCTCTCGCTATTCGTCTTGTTACTTTTATTTCTTTGCAACTCTTCTAAACTATGAAGAACTTGATATTTGCATGTACTATTTGTATGATATTTTAAGTTAGTAAAGCAGTGCTAGTTCTATTATTTTTCTCTAAATTTTTTTAACAACCTTCTTATTTTACTGAACTTTCATATATTTTTAAAAGTGAACTCTGTTCTTCAAAACAAAAATTATTGTTTTAATTTTGACTCAGAATTACTAGATTCGAAAGATTACAACCATATCTAAAAAATATTTGAGTCTGAAATTATCTAATGACATAGACCTTTTTTATTGATATATAGAATCCCAAATTTGTTGAAATATGTGATGTATCTCTCAAATAGACACACTACTCACTTAGGATTTGCCTCCATCCCCTTATTTGAGGGGGGAATTATGGTTTCTCTAGGGTATTAAAATGAAAATATTCTAGAACTCATAAGATGTGTAGGATCTAAACAATGATGAGTTTACATAACCACCAGACTTGACAGCTTTAGAAGAAGTTGGAAAGCTTCTACTCAAAGAGCAAACAATTAGAGGCTAAGACCTTGATGTTCATCCATCAAGGGATGAACAATGCTAATTTTCCTATGATAATCCATAATGGGGGTTAACACATTCAATAAGCTTGGGATTTATTCCAAAAGGAATTCCAAGGGGTCAGAGCAGTCAAACTTTAATATCTAATAATAGACTTTGAGAACCTAATAATGAAAGAAATTGTGCCATTCAACTCTTTCTCATCAAAATTCATTGATGTTATAAATCAATTGAAATTCTATGGGGATGACATTATTGAAAAAAATTACTGAAAAAACTACTTATCACTCTATCTGATGAGTATGATTTAATAGTTACAATTATTGAAAAGATAAAAGATATTGCACAACTCAGTGTGCAATAACTCCTTAACCCCCTCAAGTCATTCGAGCAAAGACTCTTAAGGCTTGAAAACATTTCAACCGAAGTTGTCTTCTAATCATAATTAAACATAAAACTCACCAATTATCAAAACTCATGAGAACTATTAGAGAAATACAAGACATTCAAATTCAAGAAAACAAAAATGTGCTTGTAAGAACAATGCCTTCAAAAATACTCTAAATAATCTGAACTATTCTTCTTCCTCATGTGATTCATACGTAAAAAGAATATTTACTTAGAGAAATACTACTAGGATAAAGGAAAATTTCAATGCTTTTACTATAAAAGATTTGGGCATTTATTAAAAACTATAGACTCCAAAGTCTTCAGCAAGCAAGTTGTGCTGAAGAAAAATCATCTGAGGAAAACTAGTTTTTTATCTCAAACTTATTTAATAATTAATTAACTAATATATGATTTCTAGGTGGTGGTTGTTCAAACACAAACCACGTATCTAAAAATAGCAATTTATTTGTGGATTTACAATCATCTATAAATTCACGAGTAAAGACAATAAAATATGATCACATTTCAATAAATGAAAGGGAAAGTGTCAAAATAATTACTCAAAGTCAAGAAAAAGTTATTGAAGATGTACTTTTGGTCCCTATTATGGATCAAAACTTTCTTAATGTGGTGTACTTGGTCCAGAAAAGATACAAACTCATCTTTGAAGTAACTCAATATGTTATATTCAATAAATTTGCAACCTTTTAACATTACTCATAGTTTTGATACTGCTCTACAAAAACAAGATTTACAATCATCTATAAAAGATTACGACATCTGGATTATAGAAGCTTACAACTTCTTGCCCAAAAGAACATAGTAAGTGAACTGCCCTCTAAAATTAAAATACCCCTTTTATCTGTGATAAATATACTATGGAGAAACAATCAAAGTAGGCCTTTCTCAAAGATGTTACTTGGAAATCTTCACATTCACTTGAATTGGTTCATGTAGATATTTATAGATCAATGTCAACTCTATCATTTGCAAGTAATAGATACTTCATGTTGCTTGTGGATGACCACACTACACACTACAATGATGTGAGTGTATTTTTTTATATTTAAATATGAAACTTTTAAATTTTCATAAAATTTCATAATATGATTGAAAGAAAATCTTGAATGTCATTAAAAAAATATTAAAAGTAATAGAGGAAGTAAATTCTTCTATAAGGAATTCATTAATTACTATGACATTAAAAACATAAACAAACAATTGACTATTTCTTACATATCACAACTTAATGGTGTAGTTGAGCGAAGAAATACAAATGTGATAGATATGGCAAGGACAATGTTGAATGAAAAAAAGCTACCCAAATATTTTTGGGTAAAAGCATTCAACTTTGCTATATACTTGCTCAACAAATATTTTACTTCTACCCTAAATTGTGTCACTTCTATTCAAGCTAAGATTGGGAGAAAACCATCAATGCATCACTTAAGAGTGTTTTCAGCCAATGATATTACCAAGTACCTAAATAGAAGTACAGAACAACAAAGAACTAGATTCTACCATAAAAATTCATCTCAATAGGATATAGTCTAAACTCAAAGGGTTACAAATTTATACCTGGGATGACAATATATTTCAAATTAGCAGAATTGTATTATTTGATAAAGATACTGACTAAAATCAAAAAAATAACCCTCAAAACCTCTGTCCGAATTGAAGGAAATAAATTAAATTACAAATATACTAGAAGAAACTAACTCAAAGCTTGATAAACCTTCCAAGCTAGTAACTGAAACCTCTATGTCTAACTCCACATACTCTTCTTAATTTGACACTCCTCAACTTCACCTTCTATACCAATCAAGTATAGATTATCGAAAGATATCTATGAATGATATAATTTTACTATTATTGAGTCTCAGGGCTTTAAAGCTATACAACATTATGAATGAATATTAGCTATGTAAAGAGAAATTAATTCTATAATTAAAAATGAGATGGATTTTGATGAAACCACTCAAAAATAAAAATGTTATTAGTGTCAAATGGTTTTTAAAATTGAGAATTCTATCCAATAGAAATAAATAATTCTTTAAAGCACGATTAGTTGCTAGAGAATATACAAAACAAGTCGGGTTAGATTATTTAGAAACATTTACACCATTAGCCTAAATGGAAATTGTAAGGCTAGTAATATCCTAGATTGGACAGAGGGGTTATACTATGTATCAATTAGATATAAAATTAATCTTTTTAAGAGAGAGTTTAAAATAAGAAACCTATATGGATCAATCCCCTAACCCCACAATAAAAGGTTCAGAAGCATGTGTATACAAGTTAAATATAGTTATATGTGGGCTTAAACAAGCACCTCAAGCTTAGTATATGCATATTGACTTATATTTGTTGAATAATGAATTTATTAGAAATATGAGTGAACCAATATTATACTTACTGAATAATATTATTTCTAACATTTTGATTGTGATTTTATATGTGAATAATATTATTTTTTCAAGTAATAACAAAAATTTGGTTAAAAATTAATGATGGAGATCAAGAAAAATAAGAAATGTTTGACTTAGGCCTTCTCCATTATTTCCTTAGGATGAACATACTCAATAATATACATAGAGTATTCATCACTCAAATATAATACATTTAGTCTATCCTGAAAAACTTTTGTATTGATACATGTAAATTTGTATCCACTCCATTAATAACTAATCATAAACTTAAGGATATTGATAGTAAAATGGTTAATGAGAGCATATACAGAAAACTAGTTGAGAGCCTTCTATATGCCTTAACAACCAAACCATACATTATGCACTACGTGAATATTTTATCTCGCTTCATGTATTCTCCAACTCACTTTCATCTTAGAGCTACTAGACGGGTTATAAGACATCTTAAAGGAATTATGCATTTTGATTTAAGATATTTCAAAATTATGGACAAAATTATGTGGTCACTATGATAGTAATTGGGAAGATATTTGGATCAAAAGCATATCCGAATATGTTTCTATCTTTATATTGTAGCAGTTTCATGGGTCTCAAAGAAATAATATATTGTGGCACTATCCACAACTGAAATAGAATATATTTTTACTTCACTCGTCACTTCTCGATCAATTTGGTTGAGAAGACTACTTGACTAGAATAACAAAGATGTAAAAATCATGATAATTTCTCTATTGCTACTAGTTCTTTCCACTTGTTTTTTTCTCAGTCTTCTATCTCAAAATTTCTCTTTTCTCTCACTATTTGTCTTCTTACTCTCATTTCTCTGCAACAATTCTTTCAAAATTAAAAAATTAAATAATTTCATCTATTATTTATATGATATTTTAAGTTATTATCAACAACCACAACACGGAGCATAGGACACTACTCATCAGTGTCCTTGGTTTGGAGCTACTCGAGATAATGTTAAAAAAGACTTGATTAATCCATGTATTTTCTATTTATATTTACTATTTTTATGAGCTATGTGATTTTGGTGTGTTTATAATTTAAGTTGTTGAATTTCATCGCATTTGTTTTTAAATTTAGCAGTGCGTGTAAATTTAGTTGCATCTGCATTTACAAAAAACTCTATATTTATGATAAAAAATAGTAATTATAATTATGTGTGTGTGCGTGTTTATTTTTCGTAGAATTGTTCATGACAATGTGGTGTGATTTATGTGTTACAATTATAAAAATGCTATGAAAATTATATTAATTGTTCTATTCATGATGTTTAGAGTTCATGTATAATATTTGTGTTTATACATGTGTATTTATATATTTTTTTCATACAACGATGCAGTACAACCTATAAAATTGATCTTGTTCAAGTATGATCGTTACATGTGATTTATATATTATTTAATTAATTTTGTTATATCCCTTAATTTTTGAGATAAATAACATATATTAATTTTAAGATTTAATGTAGAATTATCATAATAAGCCAATTACTGACAGCTTGGTAATGCAGTTGGTAGAGATTGGACGTGTAATGTGTTCATCCTAGAGTCCAAAGTTTGATCCCCAAGGATACTAGATATGCTACCCGAGGTGTCTCAAGTTTGCTTTGATTGGACCGGGCCACCATGCTACAAGGATGGGTGCCTTACTTGCCTCAACCTCGAACCCAAAGCTCATATATCAGTCTTGTGATATTAAAAAAAAAATAGAAAAAAAATGAAGAGATTCGAACGCATAGTTTTGTGAAGATAACAAACCCTAGATTACTTGATGTTGTGAATGGTCCCTATATCTTGTGGATTATATGTTTGTCTTTCATTAGCCTTAGAGGCAGTAAATTTATTCCATTTATATTTGTTTATCTCTATTGTTCTTGAATGCTCAAAATCAATTTAGTCAAATATTTCATCTAAATCCATTTTGTTATCTTATTGCATTTTGTAGTGCTCTTGCTTTTACTATAAGAAAAGTAACGCTTCTATTAAAAAATACAATAATCTTTTTGCATGCACAACAAGGCTCATACATTTTATAAAGATGAAAGTAAAACACTATGTTCTATAATTTATTTCTAATTACATTCTTTATTCTTTGCATGCACAATCTAATGCGGAAATTCATGCTCAAATAACTTGGGCTAACTAAGTATATTCATAAATTAGCGTAATTAAGTTTTTTTTTTTGAAGTAAAACCTATCACTTGAGTTATATATTCCACACTGGCAAAAATCTCAGTAGTAATCATGATCAAGCACATTTAACTTAAAAATTTTTATAAGATCCAGTACATTAGTGATAATTTAAATACATCTATATTGTTAATAAGTTTGGGTCTTGTATTTCTAAATTATATATCTCGTATTTAATTATCTTGCAACATCTTTAATTGATAAATCTAAGTAATTATTAAGATCGGCTAATGTTTTATCTTGCTTTATTGTTTTGAAATCTATGATTCAATTTCATTTGTATTTATAAAAAAAATATGATAATTATAGTCTTTATTTATTTATTTATTTTTTGGGCATTTTATGTGTCATAATTTTTTTTATATTGTTTGGAATTTTATGCGTGATTATATAAATACTAATATATCAAATTTTATAAGGACTTTAAAATTAAATATATTTGAACAAGAATAATATTAAGATCACTGATCACTTGAGATATCCTTGCATTGCATACATATATAAAATGACATATTTTGATGTGATGACAAATATATTTGATTGTAATAAATTTATCAACATTTAATATGATTATAATAATGTGAAGACATTATTTGACTGATCTAAAATGAGGAATTAGTAGGTTGTGTCACAACTCACAAGTGCTTGCGCATAGCTAACCTGGAGCACATGGTCATTGGTCATGGACTCATGTGGGTCATGAGATGACATGATCCATCCTCTTAAGCTCAACACAATAGACATGTCTAAGTAATGTACTAGCTTCATTAATACTTCCTATAGATCATCAATACAAAATTATTGTTTGCACAATGGGCCATCCTCATATATGGGCCATCCTTATATATGGGCCATCCTCATATATGGGCCATCCTCATATATGGGCCATCCTCATATATGGGCCATAAAAGCCCAAGGTCAATACATAAAAGTCCCTTGTCCTAGTAATATGAGTAGAGGGTTTTACAAAGACACCATGAGTCACATATTCATTATCTTTAGAGATAAAACTCGTGCCCTCGTGGCTAGGTGGTCTTACTTCATACATGGGCCTTAAAAGCCCTAGATTGATGCATATAACGCTCTAGTTGACATATATATCTTCTAACATAACATGTCACCATTCAAGATGAGTGCGTGGACAACAGCTTAAGGACTGTGATACTATCAAGAAAAGAATTATAGTATAGTCTACTCTACTACATTATATTAGTCAATTAATTCACTAACATCGTGATCAAGGTTCAAGCTATTTAGAAAAGAAGTTATCAAATGATAAGAAACTACTTATGATACATATAAATTAAGTAGGGGAGTTGCTGAATTCACATTTCCTCTAGGACACAAGTTTGATCAAGAAATACAACAAGAATAACCCCATATAAATTAAGTAGTTGAGGCCCCTAGTAATTGTTCGAAGTGCTAATTTGGAAATAATGAGATGAAAATAAAAACTTGGATCAAAGTTATATGGTTCCCTAATCATATTCCAAAGCATGCAACATTTCTATGGATTTCAAGATATGAAAAAATCAGAAAGAAAGACTACTTATTTACAATTCTAAGGAACATGCAATTTGAATTCTGCTCCCAACCAGAATCCTTTAACTATCTTCTTTGAGTGCCACTTCACCAAAAATTTATAAGAACATCTGAAATGATGAACAACAATGGAGGACCCCATTGGGCCCATTGCGTCAAGCTTCAGACTTGAAAAAAAAAACACTCTACCAACACAGCTAGAAACAATATAAGAAAATTGTATTTGCTAGTGTTATTTGCTATATATAAAATAAAAAAAACCAAAGATTGTGCAAAAATCTCAAAATTTAGATTCAATTCTTAGGATGATTAAAATAAAAATTTATATTGTATTCCATAATAAGTATTCTAGCCTGGGGTTTGTTTAGATCATACAAATTTTATTTTTATTTTTTATTAATTATCAAAAAAAAAATACTAATTTGGGTGAAGTAAAAAAAAAAAAAAGATAAGAACTTGGCACAATAACACAAACAAAATTAAATAAGCAAAATAAACAAATGGAAACAAATTTTACTAATAATTACATAACTATTTACATTTCATTAAGCTTATACGTATACATGTAATGATATTATATATATATATATATATACCTATATAAATAAATAAAGTTATAGTAACTACAGTTTATCCACACTATGGGAAGAATACAAAGCAGCAAGTAGAGCTGCCCCAATAGCGGATCCATCTTCAGTAGCACATAGACGAACACACGAGGCAGCGTCTCCCAAGATCTCGTTCATGGCTTCATGCAAGTACCCTTGAAAAATTGTATACTGTGTGTATAAACAGCCATCAATGGCCACCACGGTTTTTCTCAACTTCTGGATGCTCCTAGTCTGGCGGCCGGTGACGTGGCCGGTGAGGCGGCTGGACCTTGACCCATCACGGCCAATCTTTTTCAAGATCCCAACAATGGCAGCAGCTGCCAGCCGAGCAGCCCGTCTCGCCACTGCATCGCAGACTCTCACCACTAGCTTTCTAGTCTTCAAGGGTATTTCTTGGATCTGGTGCAATGGAACGAACAGATTGGTAAGAGTTGTGAATTGATTGGGCGAAGTAAAGTGAGAAATATTTGTCGGGCTGGCTCACATCAAGTGCTTCTTTCAAGATTTCTGACACTTGTTGCAGTTCTAGAGAGTCGTCTTCATGCATGGCCACCATTAATGGCGTCCTGTGGCAGGATAAACAAGGCAAAAGCCAACAACTAGAATACATTTGGAATTTTCTTGATGGGCAAATACATATATATATTTGTGATACATACCCCAAGCTAAAGGGAGTGGATAATTTTAGAGAGACGGGCCCAAATATATCACTCTCTATAGACATTCTAAGGATCACTCTTCTAACAATTTCACCAAGATACATTCCCGAAATCATCTTCTCAAAGCCCTGTCGATTAGACCACGAGCAATATATGATTAAAAATAACAATTTTGTGTAGACCACAACGGGTTGCCCAACCAATCAAAGCATTGCACCAGCCACATGATAGCCTGATGAACAAATGAGAATGAATGCTTTAATCAAGAGATATTAGATATGATTTACAAGGATACTTGCGAGATCATCTATCATATAGTTTAGATAATTGACTAATCTGCTCCGACCCCAAAGGCCCTGAGGCTCATATATGAGCCAATAGATAGCATGAGTCGAGTTTAGGATGAGAGCCATTGCAATATGCACAAAGCTAGCTAGACAACTGAACCAGAGCCTGTGCCACATCCTACCCAACCAAGCCACCGAGATGGTTCACACCAATTCTAGTTTGCAGGAACCCATTTCAATCATAAAACATAAGATCGATCAAACCCATTTCAATCCTACAACATAAAATCAAACCCATTTCAATCCAAAAGCATAAGATGGAACCTATTTCAATCATAAAGCATAAGATCGAACCAATTTCAATCCTAGAGCATAAAATTGAACCAATTTCAATCATGGAGCAAAAAATCAAACCCATTTCAATCCTAAAGCATAAAATCGAACCCATAATCTTAAAAATCTAAGCACCTGATCATTAGGGTTGGGGCTATCAGCATCCAAATCAAAGTCAAAAGAGGTTCTCGGCAACTGCAATGACCAAAAGCTTCCCCATTCCATGTTTATGACCTAAGCAATTATAGCCAAATTATTACACTAGTGTAGCAGCAAGAAAAGCCTAGATTTTGCATCTAGAGCTAACAAACAGTACCATGAATTTGGAAGATGTGAGGAGTCCTTGGCATTTGATAACTGCATCAGCCCGCTCTACATAACAAGCATTAGTACCAGTTCCAAGTATCACTGCCACAACTGTATCAGCATCACGATAATGCCCAAGAGCTAATGTTCCAACAGTATCATTCACCTAGATAAAACAATAAGCAAAGAATGCTTTGCCTTTTTTTTCATCTCTTTTACATGAAACTTCATCAACTAAGCCACAGAGCATTGTGAAACAGATAAAAACTTACCAACACGGCAACATTCATGTCCAAACCATTTCTAACTACAGCATCTTGCAATTGTTCTACGATCTCTCTTCCTTCCTACAACAAGCCCAAAAAAAAAAAACAATAAAAATTGCAATTGTGTTCCACTATATTTATCATGAACCATCTGTCAACCTCAAATAAATGAGGATCCACCAACAACATGATAGTTGAGTTGGCAAAAAAGAAGAATGTTCTTACTTTATAATCGCAAGTTTGATCACCAAGGAAGCCTAGTATGCTCCCCATAGTATCTATAAGCTTGCTCTATCATGTTGTTGGGACATGAGCCTTACCTGCACTGACCCCAAGGTCATGATACTGTGTATGAACCAAGGGATAGTTCATAGTATGAGTTTGGAAGAGAGTAAAAAAATAAAAATAAATAAACAAGGATGCTAGAGACCCAATGGATAAAACATGAGAAAGAAAAAGAGAGATAAAATAGAAGAAATATAAGAAAAAGAAGAAAATTTTACTGACCAAATCTTCTATAACAAATCCTTTAGTCCATTTGATAAGAAATCCTGAATGGATAGACATATGCTTTACTGGAAAAGAGAATGTAAATCCTATATCCTTAGTTGTATGGAGAGAAAGATCAAGACCATCTTCTTCATCTTCAACAAATTTCTTTAAGGTCGAAGCTATAAAATCAAAGAGATCCTGCATAAAATCAAAGCCTATGCAAATTCCTTTTTTTCTTGAAGAATTATCAGGCAAAAACATTCATAGGTACATTATTAACCTTAGTCTTAGTGGTGTTGATCATCAAGTGTTGAGGAATAGGCTTCACGTCCACTTTTTGAGAGAAAATTAATCCTCTTTTTCCTCCTAGTTGAATCCGTAAAGCCCTAAAATTATTACTCCCCAAATCTAATCCATAGTATGTCCCACTCTCACTCCTGAAAACAAGTAACTTATCAATCACACAAGATGCAAGTACTTTTTTTTTCTAATAGAATTCATCTAAATTAAACTTGTCTAACCAAAAAATTCACAAAATTTCTTAAAAAATTAATCTTAATAATCTTATTCTTAAAAATTAAAGAGACTGTATCTATTAAATAAAAAACACAATCTCCAATATTATTGAAATTATACTTTAATTAATTAAAAACATTATTAAATTAAAATTTCAATTAGGTGCCTATTCACATGATTTAGATAAATTTAATTAATAATACATCATAATTATCATCAATCAAATCTTATCTAATTAATTACTATTAACTTTAGTTGAATAGTCTCTAGTTTAGATAAATCTTTATTTATAATTTTTATTTTAATTTTTTCTAATCCTACATCTAGTTTTTTTTCCTCTCTATAGTCAAACAATCTCACACTTCATACCTAATGTACCAAAATGTCTGCATTGAACATGACAACCCACCCCGCGTGACCCATTCATCTAATAAATGTGGTTGCCATTAAATCATAAAGTTTAAGACAAATTGTTTCAGACCAAAGATTTACCACCTTTAGGTGAAAGTGTATGTCATTGCATCAATAGGGTTCCTTTTATTTCAATCCAATCAAAACATTACAGATCAATATCATCTTGATTCTAGATATTGATTTAGAAAATGCATGGGCTTGTTATTTTGCCTTCATGAATAGAGTGAAGGATGCCAGTAAATGCACATTTTGAGAACCTTGATGAACAGAGTGAAGGATGACAGTAAGTGCACATTTTGAGAACCTGGACGAACAGAGTGAAGGATAAGAGCGCATCGAGTGGGGCAAAAGGGGGAAAAAGAAGAGAGAAAAAAGAAGAGAGAAAAAGAATCTTCGGTACGCATAAATAATTGTGTGAAATTCTTTAGAACGAAAACACTGGGCATATTTGCAGGCCAAAAATAAAAAACAAAGTTTGCCTATGTTTCCTAAAACACGGCATCGGAATCTTCGTCTTAAAAAGTAAATCCGCCAAAAAGGAAAGAAACATGAAAAAGATGAACAAGTAAAAACAAGATATGCAAAACAAGATCAAAAATTTTCACCCAATTTCTCGCTAAAATGAAGAGGATGAGAAGGAGAAGTTACCCAGTGGGTAGACGATCAACATGTGAAAGTAGCATCTTTAGTTTGGAGCCGCCTTCAGAAGCCAACCCAGCATGCATTTCCATAGTCATGGCATCAACCACATGCTTCAATCTGGCAACTGGGGTTTCGCAGGACTCCTCGAAGTCCTTAAGCACACAAATAACTCGCATCCATTTCCTTCTACTTCTCATCCTTCTTCCCACCACCACGCCTGCAACTACACACGCAACCAACGCCGTGCCCACCACTGCTCCCAACACAATTCTACCCATATACTTAATTGCGTATCTATGATGTGCTGCGTGTTTATATGCGTAAATGTGAAAGAGAGCAAATGATTTATGGAAACAGCTTCTTCTCGGAAGGAGTGTATGGTCCCGGAAGTCAAAAGTTCTGAGTTGTGTTTGGCGCTTGCGAATTTGAAAGTTTTTACTTCTTCCGCAGGTGGAACGTTGATCGTGCAGTCCAGTTCGATGCAATGTGATGACAGATTTTAGAGAATTGATTTGAGAGAGACTCAGAGACAGCGAAGGAGATGGCGAGAAGAGTTGTCTTTCGCCAAGAATGGAATGGAGCGTGCTAGAAATTGAAGGGTACTTAAATGGATGCCGAAATGTCAGATTTGACCTTGTTTTTTTTGAAAATAGAGGATTTGTTGGAATATCTTTGTTGATTTTTTACCATTTATGCCAGATTTAGTAGTTAAAAAAATGATATACAGATTTTGAATTTTGTTGCATGTTGGCTATGTGTGTGAATTTTAAAAGCGAATGGTAAATTATGTTTTAAATTTAATACACAAACTATATTATTTACAAAAAAATACTTTTAAATTTTCAAAATTATAAAAAATAGAACAAATAACTATATTTTTTATATTCTCTAGACTCTATATATTAAATTAACAAGCCAATACAAGTAACATAAAAAAAAGCAAAATCAATGTTTTTAATTTACCTAAATACTTTTAATTTACCTATATATATAGTTTGATATAATTTTTTATAATTTTGAAAAATAAAGGGCTTCCTATTAATATTCTATGGTTAATCTAACCAGACATAATTTACCTAAAAACAAAACTTCTAAATCAGACATTTTAATGCCATAACTAAAATTTAGATAATATATAAATTATTAATAATTTATCCGAACTCTAATAAATTTCACTTGATTGTTATATATATAAATATGTGTGTGTGTGTGTGTGTGTGTGTGCGTATGCGTGTGCGTGTGTGTGCGTGTAAGCGCACATGAATTTATAAATAAAATAGATTAATCATAGTGCATCCAAACAAAAACATATAAACTCTATGAAAATGGACTTTTAAAATATGAGGGAATGAACACAACCAATATTGAACAAATTTATAATTTTGGCGTTGATACTCATATATTAATTGTTTTATTGAGTAGCAATAAATATATATGAGTAGCAAAAATATATAAATACACACACACACACACATTCCATGTGTGCCCCACCATGAAAATTTTAAAATGCAAAACTAGTCTTCAAAAATTTGTAATTATATATATTTGTATCCTCCTCATTCATTCCTAATATCTATCCTATATATCGATATTCTAAATTTTCTATCCAAATATTCTTCTCTTTCTCTCTTGTCTCAACTTTTAATATCTCTCATCTTGGAACTCGGGTGCAAACTATGATGTAAATATCGGATATCAGACATTACACATTGGTATTCCATAAATGGATAGGTCAAGCAAATAGATTTATGATTTATGAGTATTATTTTTAAATTTTGTTTTGTTTTTTATTTTTATTTTAATTAATAATTTACTTAAAATAATATTTAATTAAAAAATATAATTTAGAATATAATTAATAAATTAATAAAAATTAAAAAAGACAAATAGTAATTTTAATGGTGAGAAGGAAATTAATATTAATGTAAATATATATAATTTTAAAATGGATAATGGTAGCTTTGCGGGAAGGTCCCGAGCCACCAAAACCTTGTTTTCTCCATGGTTACAGCCCAAATATCTAAAAAATAAAAAACTAGAAGAAAACTAATAGTTTGGACTCACTTTAATATTATATAAAATAAAGATGCTAGGGGTATTGATGAAGTATCAGCATCATACAAATATTATAAAATAAAAGTAACCTATAATAGTGTATGTGAGACTGGGCACCTTAAGAGGCATGCCAAACAATGCACTAACTGAGTAGTGAGGTCTTTGAGGTTGGATCTAATCCAGCTTCTATGTTGACCCCCTTCATATACCATAATGAGTTAGGGAGGGAAGGCATGACCAAAATGATCACTACAATGTGTCTTAGCAATTAGATTTTTGGAGGTTCTTAGGGTAGTCAGTATCATGCAACCCTATTTTCAGTCTACATATTGTAGAATTCATAGGTTCACATCTAGGAATGACATACTAAAATACTATAAGCTAGACAGAAATAATAATTAATGAATTTAGAAAATATAGTGGCATGGTCTCCGTGATATTCGATATTTAGACTAGTCATGATGATGGATCTTATGCATGCCTCACTACCTACTATATAAATTCTAAATGGACACTAAATAAAAAATTATTAGGATTTTTAGAGATTATTCATCCTCATGATAGTTAGACCATATATGAGTGTATAAAGAGAATCTTTAGAGATCATAATAATCAAAATAAAATATATAGTATCATATTAAATAACACATCTAACAATGGAGTAACCATTACCATATTTGTTAGAATCATTATAAATGAACTATTAAAATATATTTTTTATGTTAGATGCATGTTTCACATCATTAACCTAATAGTACAAATGGGGATGAAGGTTGTTTCTCATGCTTTAAAAAAAACACATAACTCACTAAAATTTCTTCAAATGTCTCATGGACAACAAGAGTTTTATAGTCTCTTTTTATTTGTGGGTCTAAAAAAAAATTTAATTAGATTTGAGACACTATTGAAATTACACATGCCTTATTCTGGAGTAATGGGTTGGATACGAACACATGATATCCGATTATGTCGATAGTAAGCGTGACGAACTTATTATTAATGACATTGATAGAGATACAAAAATTTAATTAATTAAATTCATAAAGATTTTTAATGACACAATGAACATTTGTTCATCAATTTATACTCCCATAACTTGCATTTTTCTCATGTGCATATGTAATATTAGTAGCATGTTTAGAAAGCTTAAAGATGACTCGACATTTAGTGACATGACTCTTGAGATAAAAACCAAGTACAAAACTTACTAGTATACTATTAAATATCTTTATTGTCTTGATGCATACATGGATCCTAGGGTTAAGATAGAATGAATAGAAAATATTTTGATATACATATTCTCGTGTATGAACCAGGATCACCAATTTGAACGGTTCATTCATGAGAAGTTGACTGAGTTATTTATATACTATGATACCAAGTATTGTAGTAGTTGTAGTCATGCTTTGAGTACAAACATTGACACCTTATTCAGAGATGATGATTTCTCCATTCAGTTAGTGAGGGGAGAATGTTAAGATTGATCGTCGAATAGGAGTGAGTTATCTCGGTATATAAAAATCAATTACTGCTCAATCATATCACATACTGATAATAAGAAATTTGATCATTCACAATGGTAGAAATTATATGAGTCCACCTATCCATTACTATCTAAGATGACATAAAATCTACTGACTCCTCCAGTATTAAGCATAACATCGGAGTTTATTTTTTTGTTGCACTAAATATGATTTTAGAGAAGAGATCGAGATTGTGACCAGATATTATTGAAGCACTAGCATGCATGAAGGATTGGGAGGATTCGAGCTTGGGCATCCATGATCATACTACAATTACAACAATAGTAGAAATGTTAGTGGTAGATGATGATTTGTGTGACTTTGATGAGGACTAAGATTGAGCCTACCACTAGTGATACCATCATATGCTTACAAAATTGAGCATTGATGTATTAATTTTTAAGTTTGCATTATTATTTTGTACTTATATTACATAATAAAATAATTTAAATTTATAATATTTATTTTCTATTATTTTTATGAGTTGACTTGTGATTGTAATTTTTTTTGTTATATTTAATTAATTAATTAATTAATTTTGTATTGAAATTTATAATATTTAGAGATGACTTGAATGGATAGCACGTCCCACTAATGTCCAAGGTTTGGCATGAACCAGCCCGATTCTGATATACTCAGGCCAGTCAGGCTATGTCAGGCACACAATTTTTGAATCATGCCATGCCAGAGATTTCACAACTCTTATACCATGTCGTGCCTAGCATGACATAGTGGCATAAGTGGGCCACCAAAAAATGAGTCATGCTAGCCTATCAAAGCCCATTAGACACCTCTAATGGGCAATGATCATGCTTTGAAGATTATTGGTATTGATATTATCAAAATAAATATATTTGACGGTATAGTTCATATCATTCAAGAGATACAACATGTGATATACTTGAAGAAAAATCTATTTTCTCTTGGATAAATAGATAGTCTTGGGTACAAAACTTAAATCAATGAAGATGTGACATCTCAAGCTATTTTTGGGGCACAAATTAAAAATTTACTTTTTTGCAAGCATTGTGTCACAAGAAAATAGAATAGATTAATATTTAGTAAATATAGATCAATTGTAAGAAGTGAATACATTCTAGACTTAATATATTATATTGTATAGTAATCACCAGAAATACCCCAATGGAGGAGTAAAATATTTTATAACTTTATTGATGCTTACTCCAGGAGATATTAGGTATATTTAATCAAGAACTCAAATGTATTTTTAAAATTTTAAAGACTTCAAAGAATGAGTAGAACTTGACTTTGAGAAAAGGATTATATGTTTACGGACATATAATGAAAAAGAATACATAGATGATGAGTTTCTTGCTCTTAGTAGGCAAGAAGTTATCAAATTATAGTTCACAGTCATATATATGCCACAATAAAATAAAGTAGAAGAATGGTTGAACAAAACTATTACGGAAAAGATGAGAATAATATTGAGGACTATAAGTCTACTCAACTTTTTTTGGGCAGAAGTAGCCAACACTACAAGTTATGTGATAAATTAATCACCATCAATTGTGATTGATTTGAATATGCTGATAAAGATGTGGGCTGGTAAGCAAGTAGATTACTCTACTTTATATTTTTTTGGATGTTTTGCATATGTGAAGTATAACACCTAAGAAAGAATAAAAGTTGGATCCAAAATCTAGTAAGTGTATATTTTAAGGTATTTCGAAGGTATGAAGGGGTATCACTTGTGGGATCTCACTACCCACATAGTAATTATCAATAAAGATATAATCTTTATAGAAAATCAACTACAAAGAATTGAACATAAAGATAACATGTTGAAATAAGCTTCAAAAACTATCACTATGCAAGTAAAAAAAAATACTCAGAGACAAGATGTTCTAATTTCTATGGAGGAAGAACTCGAGCATGAAGTACATAAGTAAATCAAGTCTAAGGCTCCAAAAGTTAGTCGGCCAATACATAATAGAAAGGTATCAGCTTGGCACTCGGAGTATGTTATGAAGAGTAATATTACATAATATCTTCTAACAAAGGATAAAGAACCTTTAATATTTCTTGAGGCTTCAAATTGTTTAGATGAATTATGTGGATGTTGATGATAGCAATAGCAGAAGAAATTGAAGCTCTACACAAGAACAAGACTTGGAAGGTTGTACTATTACCACCAGGAAAAAAAGTCATTGGTAACAAATGGGTTTACAAGATCAAGTAGGATAACAATGATCAAGTAGAATGGTATTATACAAAAGATTAGTGGGAAAGGGGTATGCTTTGAAAGAAGCCATTGACTTCAATGAGATTTTTCTCCAGTGGTTCAACTTAAAATAATCAGAGTAGTAATAACTTTGTGTTCAATATTTGATTCATATTTGGAGTAGTTAGATGTCAAACTTATATTTTTTCATAGAGAAATTAAAGAAGAAATTTATATGTTCTAGCTAGAAGGAATTGTAGAAATATGTAAGGAGGACTTTGTTTATAAGTCGAACAAATTTTTATATGGTCTAAAATAGGCACCGATGTGTTAGTATAAGAGATTTGATTTTTTCATCATTAGCTTTGGGTATAATAGACTCATTTTCAGACCATTGTACGTGCTACATGAGGTTTGAGGATGAAAATAATTTCATCATTTTACTATTATATGTTGATGACACATTGGTAGCAAGACCCAACAAATATCAAATACAAGAATTGAAGGAATAGTTGGTGAAAAGTTTTATATGAAGGACTTGGGACTAGCAAATAAGATTTTAGGGATGCAGATTTATTGAGATAGAAATTACTTGAAGATTTGACTTTCTCAAGAAAACTACTTTAATAAGATTTTGTGATGCTTTAACATATAAGATAGTAAGCCAATTTTTACTTTTCTTCATGTTAATTTTATGTTATCCTTAGTATGTGTCATAGCTCAGAAGAATAGAGGAATAAGATGTCTCAAGTACTATAGTGATTTATAGTGATTTGTATGAAACTAGCCATTATATAAGTGGTGGGAGTGGTTTGATAATTCATAACAAATCATGATATAGAATATTTGAGTACTATGAATAGGATTCTCATATATATTAGAGGAACCTCAAATATTGTATTCTGTTATGGATATTTGGACCTTAATGTTAGAGGCTATGTTAATATTGTATCCTGGAAATATTAATAATAACAAGTCTACCACGAGCTATATTTTTACTCTTGTTGGAGGAGCTATAAGTTGAGTTTCAAAGTTACAATCTATCATGTTAGCTTCTATGATAGCTCAGAGTATGGTGTAGCTACACATACCAATAAAAAGGTAATCTAGCTGCAAAAGTTATTAGAAGAGCTTGGACACAAACAAAATAAAGTTACTTTATTTTGTGATAGTTATAGTACTCTACACTATCAAGAAATATAGTATTTCACTCAAAGATAAAATACATCAGAGTACAATATTATTTTGTATGAGAAAAAGTTGAAGAATGAAGTGTATATTTGCAAAAGATTTATATTGATGAGAACATATCAGATATTTTGACCAAACTAATCAACACTAATAAGTTTAATTGATGTATAATTTCATGTGGCTTAGCAAGAACATAAGCAAGCACAAACAAGTGAGAAATGTGATTTTTAAATGGAAGAATGTACCAGCAAGGGTTAGGTGAAACATCACCTAGATCACATTAAAAATCCCTTGGGATATCTGATTTTTCTTCTATAAAAGGAGGTTCTCCCTCCTTTGAAAATTATTCTAATCCCAATTCCTTTTTAGCTTGTATTTCTTTTATTATATTATTTATTTTATAGTCTTAAAGGTTAAATTTTCAATTTTCAAATTATTATTGTGAGTTCTATTATAACATTTTGAATTAATGACTTTTTTGTAATTTTTATTAATATAAAATTTTGTGTTGACCAATCTACTTGTTTTGTATACTTTTACCATAGTGATTTACTTTTGGTAAGGTTATGGAGAGATCCTTATGCCTTAGGTATGTGGAGTTCTTAATGTTTTGGTCACTCTTGTTTGGGTTGGGTGTCTATGTGATGGGCTATGTGTTTCAAAGCAATGACACAAGCCATGCATCACCCCATGAACATTCCATTAGAAATTTAACCATTATGTAATATAAAATATTAGCTATATAATTTTTTTTGTCCTACCATAGGTTTATCATGGGAATGATTATAGGTTCCAACTAATATGCATATGGTGACCATAACTTAGTTTCATTCTTATGTCCTTGATTTTTGATAATCTTTCCAAACTCAAATAGGTTGGTTTGCCTGATTCTCCCATTTATTTTATACTTCCACTATTTAACTTATTAATTATTAGAAATATAATTGTAATAAATGAGAAATTCCTCCATAACTTATTAATTATGAGTCCATGACAGATTCTCTCACCTAATTTATTGTAAGTCCTCATGCAATTTTTTAATAAGATTTGCTCGAATGAAATTATTAATAATTATTTATTTCTTATGATCATTTTACACATCAAAGTCCATGTAGAGTAATAATTGGCCAAAGGATTGCACATCATGTTGGGATGCGATATTGTGTCACAATGCTTCCTCAATATCGATGTGAAGGTATACTCTCTCACATTAAACCTTCATCCCAAATAGACAATGCATTTGTGCACTACTAGAATATCAATCAACATCACTTGATCTAGACTAGTCCATAATTAATCATAAGCCCTATGGTCACAATGTTGATCCATGGGGTAGAGACCATGTTTAAACCACAATCACATAGGCTTCCTTCCTTACCTTCTTGTATTTCCATTGGGAGACATTACACATTGGCCATCATGATTGCAAGAAGAGTCATCATATTTACATTGACACTTCTTACTACCTTTGATACAACTTATTATCGATTAAGAGTTTCAATGCAATGATATATTCATGCAACACCCATTCACATTTCATAAAGGGTTCAATCTTTGTACAATGTCAAATATTAACTTAAATTTTGAAATGGTTTCACCTTGCCATATGCTCATCAAGAGAATAGATTCAAACCTCGACACTAGGTTGTGTAAATTAATCATAATCATTCTTCTTCATTAAGTCATTGACTTGCGACGAACTGTCTAAACTTTTCTAAGTTAACCTGCTTGAACTCTTGAAGAATAACTGTAATTGATCCTTGCACACCCCTCTAGAGCTCCCTTTATTTTTATGTTTTAACCTATCATTGTAATAATTAATTAGAAATATATTTTCTACTAAGTACAAATGCTACACTTATGAGTCCAAGATACATTTTAGATCTTGAATATATAACTTTATTTGGAAAACTAAGTGTTGGTCAATTTGAATGTCATCCCTTATTTGATGGGTTATATGTTAGCATGTTTTGAAGCTAAAAACCACTTAGTTTATATGTAGTTTTTTATTCAGTCAAACGAATACTAGTTTGCCCAAGCCCCAAACATAATGCTTATCTAATTAATTGAATGTATGCTAGCTTAGATGTTTATTTTTATTTTGTTAGTAGAATACCAATAAGCTTGAATATATTGTTATCTAGTTGACTAGTTCTATATGCTCATGAATGCTTTTTTTTATAATTTTGTTATTGAATACCATTAAGTCAAATATAATGTTTATTTATTCCTTTGAACATTAATTAGCGTAGTTTTTTATGTGGTCAGTTGAATGTTAATAAACTAAAATATAACATTTATCTAGTTAAAAAAATGATCATTACTTGAGATATATATATTTTTTACTTAGTTGACTTTAGAAGCCTATAAACTAGTAAGCTAGATATAATTTTTTTATTTATTCGGATAAATGTAGTAAGCTCGCATATACTATTTATCTGATAGTTGAATATTGGCTAGTTAGTTATATATATATTTTTTAATTTGATCTACTATACACCATTAAGCTTGAATGTATTATTTATTTGGTCAACTAGGGGCCAAATAAAATGTAATTTTTTAATCAAATAGCTAAATGTCACTAAACTCAAATATAATGTTTATCTAGTCAAAATGGACACTAGCCTATATACTATTTTATTATTAGGTTAACCAAATATAGGAAGTTTGAATATTATTTTTACATAGTTGGATGAATGTAGTAAGCCCATATACTGTTTTTAAATTCAAAAAATACAATGAAATAGTAGAATTAAACAAAAGAAAAGTCTAAATTGAAATGATTTAGCCAATAGTTTTGCTTCTTGTGAGTTATATTCTACATCATTTGGATGTTTCCCAAAATAAGATTTGAATACCCCTCCCCTACTTTAGCTATTATGTGTGGACCTTCCCAATAATCTTATAATTTGTTGGTTGTTGGGCCTATACATTTATTAAACTCAATAGTTTCCTAGTATATTTATTTAACTTCATGGTTGCTTTTTTGTTGATAATATATCATATGGACTATAGTTGTATCTTGGACTTCACCAATCCAATCTAATTCATTATTTGTTGGAAGTGATTGACATATTTAGAGAAGTCTAATTGATTAGTAGCCATCCCTATTTCAATTGATATGATGGCCTTTCATTCCGTACTTTAGGAGGAAAGAGGGAAATCACAATCAACTCTAGCTAGACATTAGCCATACCCAAAGAACTTAGAATATTTCGAGTTATGTATGGAAATAATGCATATAAAATAAAAAATCCAAAATTTAAGTCGGCCTTCAAAAAAATGTACAGACTAGTGCATCTGGAAATACAGTGATAATGATCATCATTGTGAACGGCAGCCATTGCTATGCATTTAATTTTTTTTAAAATCAAAGGCATGCGTTGTGAATGTCGGCTTTTGAAAACACTTTGGCAATGGCTCGCCCCTCACCCGTCTCCCCTCCTCTTTTCCCACTCCTCTCCCCCTGTCTGTCTCCAGGAGCTTCGTCGAGCTTTAGGGAGCTCGAAGATAGAGCTCCACGTGGAGCTTGACAATGGAGCTCCAGGAGCTCTAGTGAGATCCTTAGTGGAGCTCATCGAGCTTTAGCAAGCCACACTTCGAGCTCGCTGGAGCTCGACGGAGCTCCATCTTCGAGCTTGCTGGACCTCTTTTCCCTCACGTGGAGCTCGACGACAGAGCTCCACGTGGAGCTTGACGACAGAGCTCCACGTGGAGCTTGAAAATGGAGCTCCAGGAGCTCTAGTGAGCTCCTTAGTGGAGCTCGTCGAGCTTTAGCGAGCCACACTTCGAGCTTGCTGGACCTCAACGGAGCTCCAGTTCCATCGAGCTCCACGAAGGAGCTCCTGGAGATGGGCGGGGGGAGAGGGGTGAAAGGTGAGAGCAGATGGGCGAGGGGAGACGGGCGAGGGGCGAGGGTAGAGGGGCGAGGGGGGAGGGGCGAGAGACGTAATGTGATCTCTACAGTATTTTCAATAGTCGGTATTCACAATCCCAACCTCTGATTTTAAAAAATCAACAGCGTGGCAATGGCCGTCGTTCACAACGACTGGTATTGCCACGGTGTTTCCAGACGCACTAGTTTGAGCATATTTTTGAAACACACCTTAAATTTTGGATTTTTTATTTTAAATGAATTAGTTCCGTACAAAACTCTAATATTTCTTTGACTCATCTTCTTTTTGTCCCAACAATTTTTTTTAAAAAAAAATATAGTGATAGTATTTTATGTGAGGATTTCATCTAGTCATTATATTGGAGATATCATGTCATGAAATTAAGGTTTGTATTTTTTAGTTTTGAGCAAATAAATTTTAATGTGATGTTGTCAAATTGAGGCTCATTGCTTGTAACAATTGAATGAGATTTTTCAAACTAACAAACAATATTCTTCCAATGAACTGAATGACATTTATATTTTATACATACATAAGTCTCTGCTTCCACCTACTTGATGAATTATTCACTAGCAAAGAATAATAGTTTTTTTTGGTGCAAGTATAAATGGCAAAGGTCCTATTATTCCCATTCTATATCATGTGAAATGCCAAATGCAAGATATTGATGTTTGCCATTAGCAATAATCATATATTTGAGCATGGTTCATTCTGTTTATTTTCATAATCAAAAAATAATAACACTTAAAATATTCCATATGAACTAATGTGTGTCTACTATCTACCTAGCAAATTTATATAAATTCCATCATGTCATTTTCTTGAACATATCAAGATAATTACTCATCAAAAATTTTAGTCAAATCTAGATAGTAATCATTTATATACTTTTTTCATTAAAGAGAGAGAAATTGATTACTTAAATTTTTACTTTGTGTGCCCATGTTTTATTTCTTATGTTATCTAGTTCATATCTAGACATTATATTATGGAGGATATCTAACTTTCCTTAAATTTTTTCACAATTTGTATTTGTATTAAAATAATTGATAATTGCAATTGATAATGTTATTTTTTCTTAGATGGGAATAGTGGTTGTTACTTTATTAGGGTATCAACTCCCTGATAGGCACAAGCAACAAAATTCTCTACTCATGGTGCATAAAGACTAATACTCAATTCACAATATGTAGAAGACCAAGACTTTATTGACAATATTTTTGTATAAAAATCTTCTTCCTAGTTCCATGTCATTCTTATAAATTTATTATATTAAAAGAAAATAATAAGAAATAAAATAATAATCCATCATGAGAATAAATATTGGGCTAGTTGAAAGTTTGGTCTAGTAGCCCTCATACTCCTACATAGCATTCCTTCATGCTTAATCATATCATTCACCCCCTTGCGAGATGAATCTTGTCCTTAAGGTCGAAGGTAGGAAACTTGTTCTTAATAGTTGAAAGAGATTCCCAAGTGACATATTTGACAAGAGAAGTATTTCAATGAATCAATATTTTCTTCACCGCCCACTAGCACTCTAGAAGCAACAAGACCCCAATACCACCTCGGGTCATTGCAGGGATAATCCAACATTAGTAAAAGGAAGAAAAGTGGGTTGCACAACTATGAAATTCTCAGGACAATGCTTCAAGAACGATGCATTAAAAATAAAGTGTATTTTAGCATCATAAGGCAATTGGAAATGATAAGTCATGGTGTAGGTTCACTCCAAAACTTGGAAGGCCCAAAAAACATGCTTGCTAACTTCTTGTATGGATTCTTAAGAACAAAATGTTGATGTTAGGGTTGTAACTTTAAATAAACCCAATCACCAAATACAAAATTTCATTTCGATGACCTTTATCTTCTTGTTATTTTATTTTATTTTGAGAAATGATCAAATTAGTCTTGGGTTGATTAAGAATATTGTCACACATAATAACAATGATATCAACTTCTATGACTTCAATGGAATTTGGTACGTAAGCATTCATAATGGGAGGAGGGCAATCAAACAGTGCTTCCTTCAAATTGGATCATCTATATGGAGCTATGAAAGGAGGTGTCATGAAAATTCAGCCCATGTGAGAAAAGCTTCCCACCATTTTGGCTTTTCATTGACAAAACAATGAAGGTATGGCTCCAAACAATGGTTTAAAACTTGAGCCTAGTCATTAGTTCTAGATGGTAGGTATATATAGTGTGTATCATAGCGCCTTATAAAACATAACAACTTATGCCAAAATTACTTCATGAATATTCGATCCAATAATTGACAAGATGGGAGTCCATGAAGTTGGAACACATTCTGAATGAATAAATCATCAATGTCTCAAGCTTTTTAAGATTGAACTAATGCAATAAAGTGGATAAATTTAATGAGCCATTCAACTGCCATGAAAATAAAATTTTTACCTATTGATTTTTGAAGGCCAATAATAAAATCCATGGACACATTGATCCACACCACTGATGAAATTTGCAATGGTTTGAGTAGGTCGACTAGATGTCATGCCTCACAAATGAAAAAACTAGAAACACTTCTTGTAAGTATGAAAATGTATGGATGCCCACCCATGGTACTATCATGAAATTCTTATAAAAGAGGCTTTTTAATGATCAAAACCTTGGGAACTAAGATGCAACTTTCTCACAGGAAGCACACATTTTTTAATCAATAACTAGTAATATAGAGTGGTTCTACATGGAATTGGTATTCCAAAGGATCCAAAACAATATTCTCTTTTATAACTTCTCATAAATCATCCAAGATCTTTTATATTAGTCCAGGGTAGTTACACACTTTTCTTGCTCTAGGGTAGCGACACACCATTTCCTACCTAAAATTATAAACATTCTCATAGTCAAATCCCAAGAGTTTAGTGGCTTACTATTCTTGCATTGGGGCAGCGATATGATGATCTAAGAGATAATGAAGATTTTTTTTTGGTTTTATAGATTTTGAATCTTCTACCAAATAAGTAGGGTTGCCAAGATTTGATGGGTCCAACATTGTCAACATCTCCTTCTAATAAGTGGACCAAGATTTCATTGTTGGTTCGATAGCTTTGCTAAAAAAACTAATTGGATGATCACATTGAGAAAGCACTATACCCATGCATAAACCATAAGAAAATATTTCGATCATGAACTCTTTAGAGAAATTAGGATGAACCAAAATAGGGATAGATATCATAGAGGTCTTCAAAAAGGTAAATGCACATTCAGTTCATCATTCCATGTAGACTTCTCTTTTCATAATTATTGGGTTAATAGTCTTGCAATATGGCCATAATTACATTGTCGTAATTATATTAATTTTATGAGAATCCACCCTTACACCTATTGGTATGATAATGTGACTGAGATACTCCATCCCTTTTAGGCCAAAAATACACTTGGAAGGTTTGTTGTATAAGAAATGTTCCAACAATATTCCAAGAGTAATTCGAAGATGGCAAAAGTGATCTTGTTAAGTTATACTGTAAATCAAAATATCATCAAAAAAATACAAGAAAAAAATGTGATGCAAATAAACTTAAAAATTTGAATTTATGATAGATTGAAATGTTGAGGGTGCATTAAAGCTAAAATAGCATCATCAAATATTCCAAGTGACTGTGGTGGGTGCAAAAAGTCATCTTATAGAGATTATCTAAATGAGCCCGAATTTAATGATAGCTTACCCAAATATCCAATTTAGAAAAATAAAGCATGCCAAATAATTTATCTAGCATACCTTGATGGTGGAGATTGGAAAACAATCTTTGATAGTCACCTCATTCAAAGCTTGGTAGTTTGTACAAATGAGACAAGTATCATTTTTTTTTCTTAGTCAAAAGATGGCGATGGAAAAAAGCCGTACGGGGATGAATCAATCCCATAGATAATATCTTTTCCAATTAATATTTAATTTCATTTTTTTAATGCAATAATATCTATAAGGTGTTACATGATGGACATATCTTCATTCTTCAATAAGATGTGATGATCAAACATTCATGAAGGTGACAATTCATTTGGAGGTGCTAAGACATAGTTATACTTTATAAAGACAGTCTATATTTCTAGGGCTAAATTGGGAGTGGGAACCAATGGGGTATGCTGGATTTCTCTCAATCATAACCAAGTTGAATAGCTCGACATTGTTCTTCCAATACAAAAACAATGTATTAACATTTATGACGAAAGAGGGACCCGTGGATTTGACTTTAATATATATTTTTAATTGACAACATTATATTTAATAGAGTTGAGGGTATAATCATGAACCACACAGCCAAATCTTGCAAGTCATTGATAGCATAGAATGAGGTTCATGCTTCTAGTTGGTAAGGAAAATACACCATTATGAAGAAAAATCATTCAATACAAGTAGGTACCTTCACATACTTAGCTTGACATATGAGTTTTTCCCCTCTAGAAACTCGAACATAAAATGGAGTGGGAGGAGTAACTTTGAGATTCAATCATGGTTAATAAAGTTATGGTTAGATACCCCATTGACTAAAGTATTAATTTTTTACTAATTGATATTAGCACGAACCCAATAGTTAGATTTCCAAGGCTCCATGACAATGCATGGAGTGAAATAAGTAGATCTATTGGTGTATATGTAGGCGATAATTTTCTTTCATCATCATTTTCCCTTTCAAGTGGAATTTCAGCCTCAATGAATCACCACTAAGTGTGACAATGATTTCTTGGAACAAATTACTAATCATAGTTAAAACAAGGGTTTTTTTTCTCACATTGGAGTCACATCTCAATGAATGATAAATGTTTCATCATATTAACAAGTACAGGCTTATCAAATTGTAGTAGAGTAGTGAAGTTGGTAAGGATGGTAGTGCCCACACATAGAGAATTTTTGAGGGAGCACTACCAAATAATATCGCAGGGCTTATGTAGCTTCTCATCATAGCATTTATGTAGGTCTATAGCACTCTTCAACCCCCTAGCACAGAACAAATGAACCTCAACTACAATATCCTTCTTTAAGCCTCCCATGAAAGCGCCTAATAATGTTTTGTTCAATCAGTCAGTCATTTGGTTTGTCAATCTTTCAAATTATTGTTGGTACTAACAAAAAGTGTCCTTCTATTTTATCATGCTAAGTGTCTCATCATTGTCTTCGAAATCTTAGGTCTAAAATGATGTAATATTTTTGTTTCAAATTTGTGCCATGGGATGGTCTTTCCATCATGAGAATGGGTATATCGTTGCCACCATTGGTTGGCTCCACCTTGAGATGGTAAGAAGTGAGCATCACTTTCATCTTTCCTTGATTTTCCTGAGTACTAAAATATTATTTGAAATGATAAAGACAAACCACTAGGTTTTCACTTGCAAAACAGATAAAGTCAAGCTTCATGTGAGAATGCATGGGCAAAGTCATATATATTGTTATGGTATGACCCTTGTTGGTTTCCATATCAGATGCTTGAGATGAACAAGAGCCATTGCTCTTACTTTCAGCAGACACACCTAGTTACTAAACTTCTAGAACTAATAGAATGTGGTGGTGATGGTGAATTATCCATGGATGGGTGATGGGTCAAATCCATGTGGTGAAGAACTAAAGATGAGTGGGAAGCCAACTCTTTAAGAAGATTTTGGTTGGTCATGATCACCTTTTTGCATAACTTGCATGCTACACCACAATTCCAACATAGCTACTTCAAGTTGTCTAAAGGGAACCCTTTCATCTTTGCATGATCATCCATGACACTAAAATAAATAAATAAATCAAACCACACTCTAATACCAATTGATATGCATTAGTATCAGAATTATCTTCTCAAGAATAAAAAAGACCAATACTCAATTCATGGTATTGAGAAGATCAATACTTTTTTGATAATATTTTTGCATAAAAACCTTAGTGCCTAGTTTCATGGTCTTTTTAATAAATTGAATACATTAAAAGTAGATAATAAAGAATAAAATAATTACTCAACATGGGAATAAATGTTGGAGATTAGCTTGCCAATTCAAGCAACATAGTTGACCAATTGTACATTCTATTTAGTATCCCTCATGCTCCTACATAGTGTTGCTTCATGCATAATTGTATCACTAACACATTCATGCTTCTTAGTATATGGTAATATTTTTCTAATAAACCAATAGTTTTAGTTAAACAATCATCTTACTTAGGTTGAATGAGACTTTTTCCTTTTCTATGAATGTAAAGTTGCATTATCTAAATACTCTTCAAGAGGTTGGGTTCAATGATATCTTGAAGCCATTAGTGATCAATCTCATTGAACAAGTACTCAAAGTGGTTTTTGATATCTTGTATTTATTGTGTAACATGCAAATCATATGATCTTTGATCTTTAAGTTTTTTTTCTTAGTTATATTTTATCTTTAATACCACGAACTTTTATTCATCATAAGGGGTAAAATTTTTTCTACTAAAGAGTTGACCCAATTGGGTCTGTGAGTCATTCTTTTTGATACTCTAGTTCATAATAAAATAAAATCAAAATATAATTTTAATTTTGTGAATAAGAGAAAGGCATTACCAGAAAAAAAAATATCTTTGATGATATTTTTTTAGGCATCATGAAAGGCATTTGATGATGCTTCCATATGCCCATTTCATTAAAAGTTATAGAAGCAATGATGCTTCTAAGAGAATTATCTTTAGAAGCATCATTGAATGTATATTAAAGATGATGCTCCAAAAGCTTCATAATTTCTTAAAATTTTAATGAGATTGACACAGATGACACTATTTGGAAACAAGAAACATCATTATTTATCAAACTTTTTAATGACATATAGACTACTAAATTTTCAAATAATAATATATAATTATTATCTAGGCAATTAGTGTAACAAACTACTTATAGATAAATTACATAAAAATTATAGAAATAATAATAGAATATTCATTCAATTTATTATATAATTTGATCTAGTCTCAGATGGACTAACAAGTAAGCCCAATCGTACAAAATATTGTAACATCTTACAACATTGTCAACTTGCCTTATGATTCTTGAGACCTATAAAAAAAAGACAAACAATATGAGTTTTGATCAAAAAAATGTAACAATAAATTCTTGTATTATTTATTATATGCATGAGACCTTTGACCTGTCTAACTTTGTGCTTTAGAACCATAATTTCAAAGTCATTAAAAAGCATTGAGGATAATTATCATTGCACAGATCTTGAGACCTGCAAAAAAAAACACAAATCATTTCATGCATTTGCAAGATATACAAGTTTGCTAACTATTATGCTTATGATGTAACATGGCTTAATAGAAGTCATTTATGTATTATTTACCCAATCCTTCCTCACCAACAAAAGGAGTTACTCTTCTAGAGCAAAAAATACTTTCTTTATTACATATGACAACATTCGTTTCTTCTCTCCTTTATATTCTATAGTACTTCAAATGAGCTTCTCTCACTGATAGACCAATGATAAAATTTTATGATGGGACTAGTAGGCATACCCTAAATTTCAATAATGAAATAATATTTGAATACTAACATTATAAAAGATAATAAGCAAAGCACTATCATGACTAATTATCCTTATTATTATTTGGAAGCTCTATAATGAGCAATAACTCAAATAATTGTTTCAATCCAATCCATTTGATCCAATGCACTATTTTGTTACTCAAACTAAATCCAAAAGAATCATAATACAATGATAAGAGTCATTATCTTTGTTAGAAACATGAGGAATAAACTCAAAAGGTTGATTGTTCAACTAATTCTCAATGTGTTAATCTTTTCAAACCTAATGTTTTACCTACTTCAACAAGAGATATGATTTTTGTGTCTATCTCATATTTATTACTAAAACTTAGTTCAAGAAAATGGTAATACAATGCCTAAAATCAAACGATGTGTATAATTTAACTATTTAAAATGAAAAATAATGAATTAAGATATATTAAAAATCTATCTCAACTATTGATTTCTACTACATAAGTTGTTTCTGATTATCTGTTAAAAAAAAGAACTCATTCTTGAACTTGCATGAGATACCTCCAAACGAAATTTTGGAGCAAAGAGAGTTGTTTATATAAATGTTGTTTTATCATAATATAAAATTATGTTATGCATGTTTCCTTAATGCACCACAATTATAAGAGCCAAGAGAGTTGATATTTGAGCCCCGAATGAGAAATAAAAAAATTCAGCCCGCAATTATAGAAGGTAATAATTAAAGATGGATATGAGTGAGAGAGAGAGATAAAATTAGATAATCAACTAATCACTAGGATAAATGCCGAAGGAAGGATCTTGAGCTGCACAAAAGCAAAATTAGCAATAGCTTGATCGATCAACTTTTCAATGGCCTTGGCTAGCCACCCAATATGCATGTAAACTAGAATGGGTGGCCAGTTGGCTTGTGGAGGCTAAGGAAATAGCTATAATCATGTGGAGTGCTTGTAACCACTCCAAGGAACTCTACATTAGGCCATTAAGACATTTTTTAACCACAACATTATCTTGTTCTCAATTTTAACTTCAAGATCTCTCTGAGTTTATTCTTTTCAATATGGAAGTTTTGGTTTGAGCTTTGATTTGAATACTCCTTCAAGAATGGTGACCATTACATCAACCACCTTCAATGTTTGCCCATTATCAATGGTCCCCTTCATGCCATTATGACTCCTTACTATATCTATTACCCTTAAAACAAAGAGATCATGTATCAATTGTCAATGTGAAATGGAAGCAAAGTTCTTATACCTATGGCATAATTGAATATCAAGGCTCCCAGCCAATGAATTTATAATAGAGAGGTGGCCCTCACCATAAGCCCATGCCCACTAGAAAGAAATACTTCCTACAATGACATGGACCCACATTATACTAATAACAGTAGCATTACTATGGGAGAGATGAAGACTTTCCTTATTCCAACACTATAGCAAGATATTATCATTATCAAATGGAAACCAGCCTTCCATCTTGCTAAGTACCACTGGAGCACTATTTGGGAAAGGCACACATCCTATATTTTATATTTGATTTCAATAACAATGACAAGGATTTAAATAAATAAATAAATAAATAAATAGGAGCAACAATAATTACATCTATATGCTTTTACTAAACTTTATTTCTAGTCTTGTTTCAGAAAAAAAAATGAGAAAGTATGGAGTATTTACATGTCCTCTATGTGTTGTTCTCCTAACCTTTTCTTCTTCGTTGACAAAAAGAGAGGATGCTAGACAATTTAAAAAAAAATGAGAAAGTATGGAGTATTTATATGCTTTTACTATGTGACGATTGAAGAACATGAGAGACAAAATAAGTAAGACATCTAAGTGATAATCACATTTCTAATTATTCTCATGAAATCATAATTTTGAAAAGCCAAAAAATAACTAAGAATTTATTTTCATAACCAAGACCAAGGCGAGCCATGCTAAAATTTCCATTATTTTCTATTTGTTTAAACATATTCTAATTAACATTGAACCAACATTTTCTTAGCATTTTTAAATATATCCAGATAATATACTCCAAACGTTCTAAATTCTAAATTAAAAAAATTCACATTGAAATACCATGCCAATACATTATTAACATAAAATATAGTAATTGATTTCGTCAATGAGTTGGCACTAAATATTCTAATGAAATATAAGAAATTTGCATTCCATGATACAAACACTAATTCAAACCAGCCTAACTTATCAGGATTGATGATTACAAACAACTTATTTTGAAAAGCCAAAAAATTAAATAAGAATCTATTTTCATAACCAAGACCTAGACCAAGGTGAGACACGCCATTATAAAATTTGTTCCAACTTTATAACAATGTGTTCACTATTTTCTATTTGTTTAAACATAATATAATTAATATTGAGAAATCATTTGCTCAATAATTAGTCAACATGAGGGGAACCAAGTATCATCACTCAACGTGCCACTTTTTTCTAACATCAAAAATAAGATTTAGGATAATTCTCAATGATCAGACAAAAAAAGTAATATGTTAGTAGCTAATAAATTGTAAGGAGTTCCAACAATATAACACATCACTGGAATGTAATATTTAATAATAATTATAAAAGATTTCCCATAATATGACACACTTAAACAACAAATTTCTGACCTTAAGATATGAAATATTAAGTTAACATGAGGTTCATATACTAAATGTAACTTACATGCATGGTCAAAACAAAAGCAATTAGTTCTTGGAGCTTAACTTTAACATATTTTTTTCATCTACACCTAACAAAACTCTTAAAATCGTAATCATTTGATATACAAAGTTATACATCTATCAATAAGAATGAACATATAGCAATTTTAGCTATTCACAGTGAGGAATCCAAGATAATATAGAGGTCGAGCCCAAAAAAGTAACATATGGTATGACATAGAGAAGACTGAGAAACCTAAACAAAACAACAAAAAATACGAATACTAGACAATAATACTCATTTAGATGTGCAAAATCATACCTCATGGTATTTCTTCAAAAGGTCAAGAAAATCCAAAATCATTTGGAAAAAAGCACTCATAATTAAGGCACTATGTATTTCTATGTTTGTTAGTGAACCAAAAAATTCAATAATGAATTTAACATATAAAAAAAATAGAATGGAAAGATTGAAGATTCACCTCATGTGGATTTGTGCATGAATTATATCTCTAGAAATATACTATTCATATGATCATATCATGTCAGATTAGATATCAGCTAATGTAGTTGGTACTCATTATCAACAAATTTAGAGCCAATTATACCAAAACATAATTAGATGCATGAGTTGTTGTGGAAATACACTTGGCTACTCCAAAATTATATAGGCAAGCTTTAAGGTTTTCATTGATAAGCATGTTTAATGACTTGATATTGTTATAAAATAAAACTAAACCGACAATAATTTGAAAAATAGAAAATTCAAAACTAAAGCAATACATTACATCATGAAATAAAATACATTCAAAATAAAATGAGAAATTGGAAATACATGGAAATGAATCTCAAAGGAATAGGAAAACTCTTTGTATAGGGAACAATTTGGAAATCCCCAAAGAGATTTCCGATGTGGGCTAGGTGATTTTCACCTAACCCCAATAAAATAACATTCTCCCACTTGAAAATCACTTTCTTTATTTGTCAATACTTGATTCAATTCTTGTTAATCCACATGAAGTTCTACACCATTCAAACTTATCAGTGTTGATCAGTTTGGTCAAAACATCTGCTATATTTTCTTTGGTATGAATTGTTTGCATATCCACACTTCCTTCTTCTATTTTTTCTCGTACAAAATAATATTGTACCCTGATGTGTTTTGTTTTTGAGTGAAATACTAGATTTCATGCTAAGTGTAGAGCATTTTAACTTTCACAAAATAAAGTAACCTTATTTTGTTTGTATCCAAGCTCTTCCAATAGTATTTGCAACTAGATTGTATCTTTACTATCTTGTGTAGTTGCAACATATTCTGCTTCTGTCGTAGAAGTAGATACAATAGGCTATAATTTTGAAACCCAACTTACAGCTCCTCCAGCAAGAATAAAAACATAACCTATTGTAGACTTGCTATTATCAATATTTCCAGCATAGTCTGCATCAACATAACCTCTGACAATAAGATTTGAACTTCCATAGCATATTGTAGTATTTGAGGTTCATTTCAGATATCTGAAAATCCTCTTCACAATACTCCAATTTTCTAAACCAGGATTTTCCATGAATCGACTAACCACTTTACTGTTTGTGCAATATCTAGTCTTGTACAAATCATTGCAAATATTAGACTTCTAACTAATGATGCATACGATACTCAAGACATCTTCCTCCTCTCTTCTTCTGAGCTAAGACACATACTTGAGGATACATTTGAAATTAACAGGAATATGGGTAAAAATTGGCTTACTATCTTGCATGTTGAAATGCCGCAAGATCTTGTTAAAATAATTTTGTTGAGAAAGCTAAATCTTCTTATTATTTCTATCTCGGTAAATCTGCATCCATAGTGTTGTATATGTAATTTATTTTTACTTAATAATCTGTTTTAATATTTTCATGTAAGTGCAGGAAAGGAAATATTAAAAGCCCGGGGATGCAACAGTAGCACAATAACAGAGGTCCCGCTGTCCGGTCAGCAGGCCGAAATTTTTGGAGCAGAGCCTGGCCCGTTCCATGATTCGACCCGCTTCAGTTAATGAACCGGATGTTTATTTTTCATTTAAAAATGATTTGTATTTTTTTTCGGGCGGCTGTTTTTGACCCGGTTGAACTGTTCATCATCTTCTCTTCTTCTCTCTGCGCGATTTCGTGACTGCTTCGTGCTGCATACTATAAGACGTTTTGTTCTTGGTTTTAATCTGTAACGCATAAGTATTTTCTGGTGGAGGTAGCTAGTCGTACTGAGCGACTAGCGAACCACGTTATTTCTGTGTTGATTTCTCATTTTGATTCTGTCATGGATGCTTGTGGATTGGGATATATATATATATTGCTTGTTTCTGTGTTTTCTGTTGTTTTCTGTTCTTAATCTCACTACCCGTGGAAGCGCGATTGCTCAACACCTAGACTCTTGTTTGAGTGTCCCAAGTCATTCATATCAAATTTCCTAGCCAACTGTGCCTTCAATTCTTAGATTCGACATTTATTTGGACTGCCACCAACATGTCATCCACATATAATAGTAAAATGAAGAAATCATTTTCTTCAAACCTTTTGTAGTATGTACAATGGTCTGAACTGAGTCTATTATACCCAAGGCTCATGATGAAGGAATCAAATCTTTTACACCAACACCTCGATTCTTGTTTCAGACTGTATAGAGATTTGTTAAACTTATAAACCAAGTTTTCCTTATTAATTTCAACAAATCCTTCTGGCTGGAAGATAAAAATTTCTTCTTTAATTTTTCCATGAAGAAATACAATTTTAATATCTAATTGCTCCAAATACAAATCAAGTATAACACATAGAGTCATTACTACTCTAATTTTAATATCACCAATCTTGCACGATACCTTTCTACTTAATCATTGCTATCCCATTTTATCTTGTAAACTTATTTGTTGCCTAGCTTTTCTTCCAATTAGTAACGATACTAGCTTCCAAGTCTTGTTCTTATGTAGAGCTTTGATTTTTTCCACCATTGGTGTTATCCACAGAGATGCATCTAAATTATCTGAAGCTTCTTGAAATATTGAAGGTTCGCCATCTTATGTTAGGATGCAATATGCAATGTTGCTCTCCATAACATACTTAGAGTGCCAATATAGTGGTCTTTTATTACGAGTTGGCCGACTAACTTCTTGAGCCTCAGACACGACTTGTTCTTCTGCTTCATGCTCTAGTTCTTTTTCCATTGATTTTGGAACATCTTGTATCTGATCATTTTCTACATGCACAATGGTAGTTTTTGAAACTTCTTTTAATGTGCTATAATCTTCAATTCTTTCATTAAAAATTACATATCTGCTGAAAATTACCTTGTGGTCAGTGGGCTCTCATAGGCGATACCCCTTCACTCCTTCAGCATACCCCTAAGAATATGTATTTTCTAGATTTTGAATTCAACTTTGTTTTTTCTTAGGTATTGTACAACACATATGCAAGACATCCAAAATAATGTAAAGTAGAGTAATCTACTAGCTTACCCATCCACATCTCCATCGATGTCTTCAAATCAACCGATATTGATGGTGATCGATTTATCACATAGCATGCAGTTTTACTGTTTCCACCCAAAAGGAATTGGGTAGTCTTGTAGTCCTTAACATTTCTCTCATTCTTTCTGCGAGTGTTCTGTTCAACTATTCTGCAACTTCATTTTGTTGTGGCGTGTACGTGACTATGACCTGCCTTTTGATACCGTCATGCTTACAAAAAGCAATAAATTCACCAACTGTGTACACACTTCCATTATCTATCCGTAAACACTTAATTTTTTTTCCATATTCAAGTTCCACCCATGCTTTGAAGTCTTTAAAAAGTAAAAAACACATTCGACTTTTTTTTGATTAGATATACCCAACATCTCCTTGAATAATTATCAATAAAGGATACAAAATATTTTTCTCATCCGTAAGATATTTCAGGTGATTCCCATACATTAGAATATATCAAGTCTAGAGTATTTTTATTTCTTACATTTGATCTTTTAAATGCCAATCTATTTTGCTTACTAGTAACATAATGCTCACAAAAAGGGAAATTTACCATTTTGATCCATGGAAGTAACTTTTTATTAGAGAGAATCTTCAAACCTTGTTCTGACATGTGGCCTAGTTTGAGATGTCATATCATCATTCACTATAAGAAAATATCGATTTAGCTAGAGAATTTTAGCTAGGGATAATCTCTAGCTAAATTGCAAGGGAATAGCTAGGGAATAGCAAGAGATTTATGATTTTTCTTTGAAAAAAAAATAACGGATTAGCGAGAGAAAATTTTTCGTAAATTTCGCTCAAGAAAAATGGGGAATTTAGCGATGGATTTAGCGACGAATTTTCTCTATCTAATAAACCCCGTGATTTAGCAACAAATTTATGGGCGGATTTAGCGACGAAATTTTCCTAGCTAATAAAATCTATAAATTAGTAACAGATTTAGTGAGAGAATTTTTCTAGCAAATAAAATACTTGAGTTAGTGATGGATTTTGTGGTGGTTTTGTCCCTAGCTAATAAAATACTTGATTTAGTGACGACAGATTTTCCCTAGCTAAAAAATTCTCGATTTAGCGATGTATTTAGCGACGGATTTTTCCTTGATAATAAAATCCTTGATTTAGCTATGGATTTAGCGACGGATTTTTCCTAGCTAATAAAATCCATAATTTAGCTACGGATTTTGCGACGGATATTCCCTAGCTAATAAAATCAATAATTTATCTACGGATTTAATGATTGATTTCTCCTAACTAATAAAATCAGTATTTTAGCTATGGATTTAGCGACTGAATATCCCCAGCTAATAAAATCCATAAATTAGTGATGGATTTAGCGACTGATTATCCCTAGCTAATAAAATCCATAAATTAGTGATGGATTTAGCGACGGAATTTCCCTAGAAAATAAAATTCTCATTTTTGCGACAGAATTAGAGATGAAATTTCTCTAGCTAATAAAATTTATAATTTAGCGATGATTTTTTTCTAGCTAATAAAATGCATAATATAGCGACGAATTTTCCTTAGCTTATAAAATCTATAACTTAGCTATGGATTTAGCAATGTTATTTCCATAACCAATATTTAATTATTTAATTTTTTTATTTACTATTTGTTTTAATATCTTATTTAATTTTATTTATTAAATGTATGTTAATGGTCTATAGATGAGTAATCCTTGAAAGATACAATCTCCTCGTAAAATCATATAAAAATTATATTATAAATAAATAATTTAAAAAATATAAAAATAAAAAAACAATTATATATATTAATAAGGACTAAATCAACTATTTTTATAATGTATTAATTTTTTATAAAAATATAAAAAAAAATTCTAAAATTTTAAAATAAGAAACTTTAAAATTTTGTATGAAAGTAACATTAAATAATAAATTCAATAAGTATAATAATTTTTTTTCGATATTTTAAAAATTTAATTAACATATATTAAAATTGCTACTAATATAAATATAAATTAATTCATTGTATAATAAAATAAAAAATATTTTCAAAATTATCTGAATTGACGAATAAACTTGTAAAAATTAATATTATTAAGTAAAAAAAATTTATTATTATAGAAAACTTTTAAATAAATAAATAATACAAATTTTGAAAATCTTGAAATATAATAAAACTATACTTTTTTAAATAAGTTAAAAGAAAATAAATTAATATTTATAAATAAATACATAGATGTTTGCTCTCACAAAAATTTATACGAATTAAATAATTGAGTAATATTTTTACTATTAGCTTTTAATATTAAGTTTTTATTAAAATAATAAATATAACTTATTTTAATTTTCTTCTCACTTTAAGTAATTTTTTGAATTTTAAAAATTATTAATAATATCAAATAATATGAAATTTTATACCTTTAAAATTATTTCATATTATCTTCCTAAAAATTAATATGAATTCTTAAAAATTTATAACCATAAAATATAAATTTTTATATATTTTTTAACATTAATAGTATTTTATAACTCTTAGGTGAGTGACTAGATGACAAATCATCTTTTCATTTGTCTTATCATATAGAGTTTGTTAATTTTGTACCTATTTGATATTTTTTATAAGGCTAAGCATATATATTTTTAATTGTTTATATATTTATTATTTAATTAATAATATAATAAAAAATTGTAAGGTGTTTGTTTTTCATTTGTACCTTGCTACATGCATATTAAATTTTCTTGACAAAATTTTGATAATAAATAAAATTAATGAGTCTTTTTGTTTATATATATATATATATTGTTTATTTAATGGTTTAATAATTAAAAATATAAAAATTTTGCTAATATTTACATTCACGTCGAGATGCGATATTCTTCAACAACAAGTGAAGTGAACCTCCGCATTCGGCCATCAATCCCTCAACACCGATGCATCAACATATAATCGAGGTTTAAGTTTTAATTTTTATTTGATTTGAGGCACATTTATTCTTCATCAATTATCTTGATTAAGCTTGTGCATATTGATTCTGTTATTTATTTTTCCGAAATTCTTTTCCTTTATTCACCGTGGTGTTCTTTGATGGCGTATATATACTTAATCATATACATACTTCATGCATTTGTGATATAATGCGTTGTCATTGTATAGATTTTGATGGTGCACAGTAGGTATGCCGAATTAATAACTTCTTCAATATACATAACTACATGTTGTATACAAAAATAGTATACATAAATATAAGTGTGCTTTATATAAGTGTGTTTAAACATAACTATATATATATATATATATATAACTATAAAAACACTATACATAAACTATTTAAACATAGCTATATCTTTATAACTAAATAAACAATAAACATACACTTTTACTATACTTTATAAGTAATTTATAAAAATTGCAAAAACTTATGATTAAAAATGTAAAAACATATAATATTGGAATTTAAAGTATTTTAATGAAATTTAACTAATCAAACTAAGCACATCACAGCCCTTGAATGAGAGTGCCCTAGAATCATAATAATAAACCCTTGTGCAATGTCATCCTTAAATTATTATGAGTCATTATAAACTATTATGTACCCATATCAAACAATTACTGCTCAATGTTGTCCAAGCCACTTGTATTTATTGTATGATCAATAATTGATAAGTAAATTCATCCATCCATTTATATTGCACCATAAAAGAAAGATTTATTATGATTCCTCCAGCTAGAATGATTTATATTCATTTCATGCTAGCTTAATAGCCACCGGAGGGATGACATTTCATAAGTCATATGAGGGTTGATTATATTCATTCTAGCACCATAATTTTATTACGATTCTAATTTGAACCAAAGAAAAGAGATTATAAATTTAATTTGAAAAATAGATTTAGTCACTTACATGATTTGTATGTCATATTATCATTTTTTATATATATTATATCTTAAATTTTTAATATTTCTAAATTGTTTGTAGGAATGCAAGTCGACAGGTTAAGAGCCAACCTAAACCCAAGCTAAATCCTACGCATCAACTTGCTTTATGTTTAATTCCCTTGTAAGGGAATAAGTATAGAACTATTCATCATGTATAATGAAAATGATAAATCAAGGTTTTATTATAGTTTTGGATGTCACAACAAAGAAGCTTGAACAAAGAGACCTTGCTTATGATGTCGCATAAAGGTATTTTGTAAGTTTTCGAGCTGATCACATAGCAATTAAGGAAATATCAAAAATAAATTAGTGATCAAGAATTATTATTAGTCTTGCAAAGGAGTCAAAAAAATCTAAATTATTGAGAGAAAAAAGAAAATGAAAATAGAGTAGCCTTATAGCTTTTAAGTAGCAATTACATGCATAACAAAAAGTTCAAATCTTTCTAACCTTCAAATAGAAAAAAAAGATTAGGCTTGCATCTCTTAAATTACAAAACAAGATAACAAAAATAATTTAATATTATGCATTGATACCACTAAAAGGTAGGAATATTATTCTGAGAAGTATTTTCTTAAATTAGTTCAATTTTAGAAATTTATTAAATAGATTTTCTTGATAATGAAAGTACTATTTTTTATATTTTGTTGCTTCCAAAAACATCACTAACTTTTACCTAACTTTGCAAAAAAAAAAGGAATTCCTCCACAACACTAATAATAATAATAATACTTAATATATTCATCCTTAATATATATATATATATATATATATATATATATATATATATTTATTTATTTATTTATGATTTGGGTATATTTTAGTACCTAAATTCGGATACTCATAATTATCCCAATATAATTAAAAAAAAACATTATGCATAAACTCGTTTCAGCTTACTCAGTATGCAAAAACGAGTTTATGCATATGTTTATGCATACAGAGTATTCATGAACTCCATATGCATATGTTTTTGTTTATGAAAAAATGAGTTTCAGCATAAACTCATATGCATACTTGAGTATATGCATACCGTATTAATAAAGGAAGGTAATTATCAATATAGGAATTTGGAAGACCCAAATCATAAATATTTTAGATTTGAGTCCCCAAATGTTATATTAAAATTAAAAATTGTAATAAAACATAATTATTTTTATCTTGGGCCCCCTTAACATTTTTTCCTATAACATTATAACTTTTATCCACTTTTGATGCACCGAAATGCATCAACATTGTTTATCTCACAAAAGTTTTTAAAATATTTAAAATCTAAAATAATAATTTCAGAATTCAAAAATCAATTTTTGATTCTCATAGGGTTTACCAATATATACTTCTTCAAAGAACAATGATAGGTTCAAACCTAGGGCTTACACACATTTAATGATGCCACCAACCTTCCAACTAGTAACTTTTTAGAAATCTTGGATTCAAAAATCTTTATCATGATAACCCAAGTAGGATTTGATTATTCTAAGTGTTTAGAATTATGATTATTTGTGTAACTATATGTATACCCACATGTAACTTTATTTATAATTACATGTATAATAACATACAACATTATATTTAACTATATGTGTATAACTATATATAAATATTTGTATAATTATATAATACTCTACAACATTTAAATATAATTATATTTATAACTATGTATACATATATGTAAATCTATATATTTATTGATAACTTTATATATTTATGTATAACTATATGTATGAATATATTTATAACTATATGTTTAAATATATAAAAATATTAATAGCTATATATACTATATGTATAATAACATATAACTATAAATAATTGTTTCTTATTATATATATAACTATAACAACTTTATACATAACTATATTTAAATATATAATTTACATCTTATATTTAATATACATTTGTATATATTAGTATATAAAAATGTATTTTATTATATCTATACTTATACATATCTATATGTATTTATATAAAATTATATTAATAAATATATATACCTGCATGTATAAATATAAGTATAACTATATGTGTAACTAAATGTATAACCACAAATAAAAATTTATATAATTAAATATAACTATATTTTTAACTATTTATACATATATGTAAATCTATATATTTGTTTATAACATTATATATATTTATGTATAACTAAATATAACTACTCATATGAATATATATATATATATATATATATATATATATATATATATATATATATATATATATATATATATATATATATAAAACTAAATGTTTATCGATATATAAATTTTTATATCTGTATATATTATATGCATAATAACATATAACTATAAATAATTCTATCTTACTATATGTATAACTATAAAAACTTTATACACACACACACACACATATATATATATAATTAACATGTATTTAATATATATTTTTATATATTAGTATAAAAATTGTATTTTAGTATATCCATACCTATACATAACTATATGTATAAATATATGAAATTATATGAAAAAAAATATATATACATACATGTATAAATATAAGTTTAACTATACATGTAACTATATGTATAACCTCATGTAACTATATTTATAATTATATGTATAAAAACATACAACATAATGTTTAACTAAATGTGTATAACTATATATAAATATTTGTATAACTATAAAAAACTCTATATAAATAAATATAACTTTATTTTTAATTATGTATACATATATGTAAATCTATATAATTTTTTTATAACTTTGTATACATTTATTTATATTTACTTATAACTACTTGCATGCATATATTTATATACAATTATATGTTAAACTAAATGTAACTATTTATAACTACAAAACTATATTTATCCTAACTTATAATTATATATGGGATAATACTATTTTGTTGCACTAACTTGAAATAAAAAGGCTAAAGATATAATATCAACAATATGTAAGCACATAGCATGAGAGTGTCCGTTGATCAGACTCGTATATGGTATAATACAAATAAGGGTCGTACTCTTACCTAATCCCAGCCCTTAGGCCTCAGGCTCAAATATGAACTTATGTATAACAAAAAATGTAATATTTGATAGGTTTGTACTGAAGAACTTATATTTTCTTTTATATAATTCTTCATTCTAACACTGCACTCTCTATGTGTCTCTCTCTCCATCTATAATTCTTTCTGTCATTCTCTTCCTCTTTTTCTTTATGTTTCACACACTCTCTCTTGGTATTTTTTTTCTCTCTTCTTTTTTGCTTGTTCTCTCTCTTTCTACCCCCCTTTCTCTCTCTCTCTCCCTCCCTCTCTCTCTCTCTCTCTCTCCCTCTCTCTCTCTCTCCCTCTCTCTCTCTCAACCTCTCTCTCTCTCCCTCTCCCTCTCTCCCTTTCACCATTTCTCTCCCACTCTCTCTCCTTCCTTCTCCCTCTCTCCCTCCCTCTCTCCCTCTCTCTCTCTCTCCCCCCATCTCCCCATTTCTCTGCTCCTTTCTCTCCCCACCTTATCTCTTTCTCTCCCTCCCTCTCTCACTCTCCCTCTTCTCCTTCAAACATTAAATGTCTTTCTTTATTGCTTTTCTTTCTTGTGCATTATCACATTTTCACCCTTTATCTAGTATAACTATGATATCTATTAATCTTTATTGTGCTAAAAATTACTTTATCTATTAATATAGATTCTCCAAATGCATTGCCTCGATATTCACAATATTTAATTTTTAAATATTCATCTGTAAGTAATTTTATTTAATTATTTGTATATATTGAAGTAATAGAATGTTTTATTCAAAATAAAGATTAGGCATTATTTTTTATAAATAAAATAGGGAAAAATGAGCTCAGATCGTCAGTGGATATACAGAAGGGTTATTAATGGATCTTTAAATAAAGATTTTTTGACTGGGCTTGAAATTTTCATTAATTTTGCATGTAGTCAATCGAGATTGATGGATGGAGAAAAAATTAAGTGTTTATGTAATCATCACAAGTATCAGAATCTCCCTTTTCATGATGAAAACACTATAAGATATCATTTGGCTAAATATGGCTTTGTGCCAATTTATTTTGTTTAGATTTATCATGGGGAAAGTACAATGGCTCTGAATATTGACCAAAATGAGGGTATTGAATCATTTGCTTGTGGTGAAGAATCATCAAACACGTACCATAGAATGATCACAGAAGCTGCTGGTGCTGACTTCAATATGGATTACATGGATGAACCACCTAATCCTGAAGCTCGGAAATTTTATGAAATGCTTGAAGCTGTAGATAAAGAGTCGTGGTCTGATTTTAAAACATATTCACAATTGTCACTTGTGGCATTTGGGCATTTTAATTATATACATCAAGATTTTGCAGTAGAAAGTCAAAATGTGAGATTGGGTCTCTACACTGATAGATTTTAGCCATTTGGGCAATCTGAACAACAGTATTCAACATGGTCAGTGATAGTGACACCTTATAACTTACCTCTGTGGTTGTGCATGAATGAGAAATATATGTTTTTGTTAATATTGGTTCCAGGGCCAAAAAATCTGAAAGGCATGCTGGATGTTTTCTTACAGCCTCTTATTGTAGAGTTAAATCATTTATAGGAAGTTGGCGTGAATACATATGATATCTCAAAGAAGCAAAATTTTATTATGCGGGCAGCCCTTATGTGGATGGTAAGTGACTTTTTATCATATTCAATGTTGTCTAGCTGGAGTACTGCAGGATGATTCGCATGCCAGTATTGCATGATAAATTCTGATGTATTTACCCTTAAATTTAGTGGTAAACAGTCATGTTTTGATAACCATTGTAAACTTCTACCTATGAATCATCCATTTCGAAGAAATATAACTATATTTTGAAAAAATAAAACTATGATGACTGTTGCACCAACAGTTCGTTCAAGAGATGATATTATGACAGAGATTCAAAGTTTGGGTTTGAAGAAGGTAATTGAAAAAGAAGCTACTGAAAGTAATGGACCAATAGGCAATTTATTTGGCCGGAGGAAATGTAGTATATTTTGGGACTTACCCTATTGGAAGTCCAATTTAATTCGTCATAACTTAGATGTAATACATATTGAAAAAATGTTTTTGACAATGTTTTTAACACCATCCTTAATGTAGACGGAAAAACAAAAGACACTTTAAAATCAAGACAAGAGCTGATAGATTACTATCAACATCCTGAATTGAAATCGAACGAGGAAACAGGAAAATTCCCTAAAGCTTGCTACACACTTGATAAGAAGGCAAGACAAATATTGTGTGAATGGGTTAAAAATTTGAAATTCCCAGATGGATATGTGTCAAATATGGGTAGATGCATGATTATGAAGAATCTTAAGTTATTTGGCATGAAAAGTCATGGATGTCATGTATTTATCAGAGATTAATACCAATTGCATTCCGTTAATTACTTTCACTAAGTCTTTGGAAGGTCCTTACAAAACTTAGTTTGTTTTTCAAACAGCTAACTGCAACCACAATCAAAATAGATGACATGATGAGGCTGGAGAATGACATTTTACATATTATTTGTAAGCTTGAACAGGATATTCCCACCGAGTTTTTTTGACTCAATGGAGCATTTTCTCGTCCATTTAGCATATGAAGCAAGGATTTCATGGCCAGTACAATTCAGGTGGATGTATCCTTTTGAGAGGTAAATACATATAATTTGCTGAGTTTTATTATTTCGTACTTTAAGTAATATTATAATTTAATCTAATTAAACCCTAATAATGTGGTTGTAGGTATCTTCATAAGTTGAAATTGAATGATAGAAACAAGCAAAAGTTGAAAGTTCAATTTGTAATGCATATTTAGTAGAAGAAGCATCATCATTTTGTTCTTATTATTTTGAGGATCATGTCAATACAAAGAATAGAAATATATTACAGAATTATGATGGTCATGTGATGGTAGACGATGATTCTGTGGACAAACTATCTATCTTCAAATACCCTAGAAGAGCATTTGGAAGAGCAATGAAAAGATGTATGACAGATAAAGAGTACAAAGCAACCCGAAACTACGTTTTACTTAATTGTGAAGAGGTTGCACCATATATTGAGTATGTATACCTAAAATAGTTGTAGGTTTAATCATAGTTTAATTTTATCTTTAATAGGAATTATTAAAAATTGATATATATTTTTTCTCTCTTTTTATATTTGTGCAGCATTTATGTTGAGCAGTTAAAATATAGACATCCAACAATTTCGAATAATGATGTCGATTATATGCTAGAAACTGAATTTGCGAATTGGTTAAAAAATTATGTGAGAATTATTAAGTTTTATATTTTTGAATTATTTAATTTATTAGTATCTTTTATTTGTTAATATCATTTTTTAATTTATGTCACATGCAATTTATCATTCAAATGAAAAATTGCAATATTTTCATTTAGAATTTAAGTAAATGCCCGTTTAGATATGTGACAACCTATCCTGAGTATTTTGTTAATGGATATAAATTTCACACAATCGGGCAAGGTTCTTCTAAAATAATAATGAATAATGGTTATAGTGCAAATGAGATTGATTATTATGGTCAACTCAAAGAAATTATTTAGTTGGAGTATCATGTACTCGAAAATAATAGGATTGTATTATTTGAGTGTGAGTGGTTTGATCCTACACGAAATGTGAGCACAAAGATTCATTAGGATTATAAGCTAGTGGATGTTAACCATAAATGCAGATATAATCGATATGAACCATTTATTATGGCAGTTTAAGTCGCTTAGGTATATTATTGTACATATCCAAGTTTATATTGTGATAAGAAAGATAGGTGGGTGATTTGCAAAATCAAAACTCGATCAAAATTTCAAGTACTAACATCGCAACAAAGAAGTGCAAACTTAGAAAGTGCACCAGCATTCCAGGAAGATGACATAAATAATATTGAACCTTTGAATGTAGATGAAGATCTAGAAAATTTATGTGACTCAATTGGTAGCACAATAGAAATTGAAGATGATCAATTTCTATCTGAAGGTGAATTTGAACTTCTATCAGAATCAGACAAAATATTAGAAGATCCATAGAAGGATGATAGTGATGCTAATAATTAAATTGTTATAATTATATTATAAATTGAAACTATCAAAGACTTTTTATATTTTGTTAAATTCTATCGGTGTGTTTTATTCGAAAATACATGCTTGTTCATCATATCTTTATTTTTTGTTCTATGTATTATTTTGTATAGCAGATGGTGCCTAAAGGACATGGCCGTGGTGGAGTTGGACATGGACATAGAAATGAACCAAATTTATCTAGTATGTTACATCATGTTGCATAATCAATACCATCTCATAGCCACCATATCCAGACTTTAACATCACAATCACCATCTCTATTTCTATCACCATCACCATCATTGAGACCTCTACTATCATCTTTATCAGATGTAAGCCCACCATCCATTGTGCTTTCTGCACACACTTTTGATCTATCTCTATCTTTTATACCATATTTTACACCGATTGTTCCCCCATTGACAATACCAATGACATCATCAAATGTTGAGCATTCCTCTGCAATTAGTGCAATGTTAGAAATTGAGATTGTGGATGAGAGGTAAAAGAAATATGTAAAAATGACTTGAAAAAAAAATTTTGATGTTACTATCATTGGTTTTTTTTAAATATTATTATGATTTGTTTGTTTTCAATATTATTTATTTATTTGTTGAATTTTATTCTATCTCACAAGTGTTCGACTATAATTACCAAGTCTTTCAAGAAAATGGTTGATTCTAAAGTTTTCTCTTGGAAGAAAGTTTCTGAATCGACAAAAGAGTCATATTTTAATGACTTTCAGGTAAAAATAACAAAACAAAAGCATTAAAAAATAATTATCTAATTACTTAAATTTTATGTTGATTATTATTCAAGTAGTAAATAATTATGTTCTTGTTGTTAATATAAATTCTTGTCATTTTTCTATTTATAGATTCAGTGCACATGGGCATCCAAATTTGATGGAAATATAAAGTCATTATGGGAGATCAAAGCTACTCAATGGTATTCTGATTTTGTCCATAAATTAAAGAAAATGAAAGAAATGCATGATTTTATATCCAAGGAAGACTGACCCGGGTGACTTAATTATTGGGAGGAGTTAGATGTGAAAAAAAATCAGATATTGCCAGCAAAAATCGACGAATTGAGGTAGCTGGACTAGGTACAGAAATCTATCGACACATTGGAGGGTCAAAGTCAAGCATTGAGCATGCACGAGATTTGGTACAAATTTAAAATTCTAAACATTTTTATATTTTGTGGTTGTCATAATAGTCTAATAAATAAAATCTCTGCATGGTTTTATTAATTTTGTTAAATTTTTATATCATTTGTTTTTTATGACTTAATAAAAATATATTCTAGGCTGGAGAATTGGGTCGAGATCCAAATTTTTATAAGATTTTCAAAAAGATACATGTGAAGAAAGTGGATGGTCAGTATGTTGACAACAAATCTCAGAAATTAGGCCCTAATGGAGGAACGAGTGACAGCTGCTCATCAACATATTGAGGGTTCTATGGATATTCAACCAATTAACTATGATCCTATTTATTTGGAGACAATAAGAGGTCGAAAGAAATAACGAGTGTACGGAATCGGCTCTAAGGGAGTGACATTTTGTTGTAGAAGTCGTGCTTCTAATTCATCTGTCTCAGCAATGGTGGATGAGGCGGTCGAACAACAAGCACTGGTAACAAATGAACGTATTGTAGTTATGGAGACCAAAATGAAAAAGAAGGATGAGCAGATAACTAATTTGATGGAAAAAATGCAAGAAATTAAAGAAATGAACAATGAGATGGAATAAATTAAAAATGTAATGCAACAGTAGATGTCCTATATGGAGGCATGGTTAGCGGCAATGGCACAACAAATAGCATTCCGAGATCTAGCTATGAATCCTCGCAAGAGAGGCTAGCATTCCCTACAAATTATGAGGATATGTTTGAGTATGAAAATTATTTCTGAACTGTTATTTATTTTTGTCTATGTGTAGCAAATAATTATTATATTTTTTTGCAGGTTTCAATTTTTTTTTATTCTGGTTTTGTTTTTTGCTTTTTTGATTAACCTAATTATGAATCTTTGCAGGACACATTATGTGAGACAAAAGAATAAATCCTGATTCAAAGCATTCATATATTACGACGGTCCTTCCAATGCATGGGTCCCATATTTATTGATTTCAGCTTTATCAAAAAGAGGGCTAGCTTATCATATCTTTATTATTCTAAAAACATTTTATTTTTGCACTCCCTTTATCTCTAAACATAATTGCCAGACATCATTTGGATTTTTATTGAAGCTGTATGACAATCAACTTAAATTTGTGTTGTTAATGTCTATAATATTTGTTTTTATATATCTGTAAATATGTTTTTTGTCTCTCTGAATTATTTAGGTAGAGGTTTAGCCTATTATAGGTATGTAAAAGCCTATTTTCAGTATTGGCAGCAGTGGCAGTGATGGAAGCTGTGGCATCGGAAGTAGTAGCGGCGGTAGTTGTGGCAACGGTGGCAGCAGTGACAATAGTGGTAGAGGCGACATCAGCATTAGTAGTGGCAGGAGCAGCAGAGGCAGCAAGAGTGGTGGCGGCGGTGGTAGCGACAACACCGGTAGCTGCGGTAGCAGCACCGGCAGCACCAACAGCAACAGTGGCAGCAGCGACAGCGACAACAAGCGTAGCAACAGCGGCATCAGAAGTGGTAGTGGTAGTGGCAGCGGCAGCAGCAATGGTAGTGGCAGTGGTAGCGACAGTGGCAGCGGCAGCAGCTGCGGGAGCTAGAGCAGCAGCAATAGCAACAAATGAGGTATATACGTACATATAATACTATAATATTTTATGTACATATATGCTGAGTATATATATGTATATCACTGGAAGCAGTGGCAGCGGCGACAGAGGCGGTAGTGGCAGCAACGACGGTGGCTGTAGCAATGGTGGCAGTGGCAGCAACAGCTGTGGCATGCAGTGGTAGCTGTAGCGGCGGCGACGGTGCCAGTGGCGACAGCAACAGTGGTATTGGCAGCGACAGCGGCAATGGCAGCACAGACATGAGCGGCAGCGGGAGAAGTAACATCAGCACCAAATGAAGTATATACATACGAATAAATGTAGTATATACGTACATATAAAACTATAGTATTTTATGTACATATATACTGAGTATATTTGTACTCAGTTTATATGAACACATAATACTGCAATTTTTATGTATATATACTACAGTAATATATGTACGAGTGAAATGCTAGTATATATTTACATATATACTACAGGATTATATATGTATCTAAACATAACTTTTTTTAATTTGACCGAGTGGTTTAAATTTCTTACAGATATGATACCATATTATTCCTCATACAAAGCTTTTATAAGTGATGAGATTTTTCACTAGATATTACGTGCCATGAATCGGACAGCTTTGTCGCAGTAGAAAAATGATGATTGGAGGAGTAGAGGGAGAGAAAGCAAAGTCAATGAATGAATATATTATACTTTATGCACTATCAGTAAATACACTGATGAATAAGATTAAATAAAATTTTGTTATTTTTTTGTTTCAATTATGTAAAATATTGAATTATAATAAGATATTAAATGATTTTATTTTTTGTTTATTATAAATTATTTATAGTTTCAATTTTTATTCAATTTGATATAAAAATATTAAATTATTTAATTAATCTAAAAGCATGACTGTTTCAATAAAAATTGTTTATTATAATTTAATTATTTATAGTTTTTTTGTTTCAATTAGTTTCAATAAAAATTTTTTTGGTGTTATGTTGATACAGATGATTATTGAGCAAAAACTTTTGATGGTTATCGAACCATGACTATTTTCCGCTCTTAATTAATCTAAAAGCATCAGAATCTTCCATATAATGTAGACATGCCAACATACCAATTGTACTCCACCCAGACACCATAGAATATATTGAAAAGTCATTAATGGTCCACATGAGGGCAGCGTGCATCTAAAAATTTTGACATTTGGAAATATCATAAGTTTGAACCACAACACCCCAAAGTCTTTTCAACTCCGCTATCATTGGCTACAAAAAAACATTTATCTCCCCCTTTGGATTCATAAGCCCTAGCACTAACATAGTCAAAAACATAAATTCCTCATTCATACAAAAGTTTGTAGGCAAATTATACGGCATCACCACCACATGCCACATAGAATATTACTATCTAGATTGACCAAATGGTTGAAAACCATCAGCAAATAAACCCAACATAACATTTCGAACTTTAGAAGAAAAATCAGGAAAATACCCATCAAAATATTTCCAAGCAGGGGCATCAGAAGGGCGACACATCTTACCGTCCTCCATATGATGCTTTGAATGCCACCCCATTTCATTAGCTATTGCGGTTGATGCATACAATCTCTGTAACCTAGGTGTTATTGGAAAATAGTGTATCTTCATATACGGCACTTTCAACTTACGTAAATATAATATATTTCCAGAACCCCTAAACTTTTGCTTGTACCATCATGCCCACATATTTTACAACTATTAAGGTATTTGTCATCACTTTAGTATATCATATAGTTGTTCACACGGTAATGAATGACCTATACAGGTAATCCCAAGCCTCTAACTAACTTTTTCGTTCTGTAGAAATCAAATGGCATCAGATTATCTTGTGGCAAAAATTTTTGAATGAAATTAAACATATCATTTAACCATGCCTGCAAATACCTGTGTCGACACTTTATTTCTAACATCCTCATGGCTGTAGAAAGTGGAGTATGCTTAGAATTTTCATCATATACAGGTTTGTCTCCAGCTCAAATCATGTTATAAAAATTTTTTGCCTGGGCATTGGGTTCCTCATTCGGGTTGAATTCAAGACCTGCAGCATCAAAAACCATTTTATGGTATGTAGTGTGATTTATATTATCCGAGACCATCTGATCAATTTCACTTACTAACACCCGTACTAAACTTGAACACCTTTGGTGGACTTGCTTCTCACCATAGTATATCCAAATATAGAAATCTACTACAAAACCATTTCTATACAAATGCATATTCACAGTCTCAACATTCAAAAATTTTTTATTCTGACATTTAACTAAAGTGCAAAGACACCTTATATTTGTACCACCATTTACACATTCAGGATGTCTCAGAGCAAACTCAACAAATTCATCAACTTTATCCCCCCATTCATTAGAGATAATTCCATTCACTATTCGACCCTTGCACATCCATTCATGATCATCTTCCCTAACTAGTTAAAAAAATCAAATTCTTTAACAAACGCAATTGTCTCTAATTATAGTTATATATAATTATATAGATATTTATTTAGATATACAAATATTTATATATATAGTTATACACATATAGTTTAAAATAATGTTGTATGTTGTTATATATGTAATTATAAATATAGTTACATGTGGTTATAGATATAGTAAGACATATAGTTAAACGTATATTTATACATGTAAGTTTATATATTTATTCATTTAATTTTATATATTTATACATATAGTAATGTATAGGTATAGATATAGTAAAATACTTTTTTATATACTACTATATACAAATATATATTAAATATAAGCTGTAAATTTAATATTTAAATATAATTATGCATAAATTAGCAAGGGATAAATCCCTTGATAATTTAGCTAGGGAATTTTCCCTATCTAATTTAGCTAGGGAAATATTAAAAGTAGCGACGGATTTTCCGTCCCTAAATTTATTTAGTTAGGGACTATTATCCGTTGCTAAAATTAATCGACCAGCACTTTAGCTTGGGAATCTTCTGTAGTTATTTTTGTTTAGCGATGAAAAATCTATTTAGCTTGCTAATTTAGCTAGGGAATTTATTTTTTTAGCAAGGAATTTTTCCGTCGCTAACTTTTTAGCTAGGAACACTTTTCATCACTAAATTCTAACAAGAAGCACTTTAGATAGGGAAGCTATCCGTTGGTAATTCGTCACTATATCTCATTTAGCAACGGAAATCACCCATTCAGCTAGGGAATTGTCCCCAGCTAAATGTGATTTTTCTTGTAGTAGTTGATTCTTCTTCTTTAGTAATTGATGCAACACATGCATATGTTTCCTGTACTATTTCTCCTTTAAGCATGAATAAATTTGTCGTGATCTTTTCTCTCTTCATTACCACAAGTAAACCTCTCACAATCTTTATCATCTCATTTTTAATACAAATTTTGCATCCAAGACTATCTATTTGTCCCTAAGACAATATATTTTTCTTCAAGTCAATCACATGACATACCTCTTGAATGGTATGAATCATACCATCAAATGTTTTGATTTTGATAGTACCCATACAAATAATTTTCAAAGTATGATCATCACCCATGTGCACTGACTCACCTGAGTTTGGTTTATATTTGTGAAACCAATCTCTTCGAGATATCATATGTAACGATGCTCCCAAGTCTAGCAACCATACATCACTAAACTATTTTTTATTTCAACCATTATTGTTACCCTACTTTATAAAATATTACTTTCATCATTGATGCTTACTACATTCCATTGAGTCTTAAATAACTCATTATCCATATTTTTTTTCTTAAACCAACAATCACTTTTTAAGTGCCATTTCTTACCACAGTTATAATATTTAATATTTTTCTTACTTCTAGATCTTGATCTACCATAGTTATAACTCCCACTGGGGCCCACACTTTGTTGATCTCACTCGTATCATTGTCAAATAATCTATTTGTTGTGTATTTATATATCTATCCTTTTTATTTTTCCATCTATTTCTTCTTCTAAGATGCAAAGGCAATATTATTAAAAATTAAACTATTAGTCAATGCACCATTTGTTAAATTGATGACGAGTTGATCATATGAATCAGGTAAACTCTGAAGTAAAATCTCAGCACGTATAATTTTTTCTATTTTATGACCCAATGTAGTAAGTTACGAAAATAAAGTATTCAGAGTATTGATATGATCTGTTACCATAACAGATTCCATCATTCGTAAAGTGTAAAGTCTTCTTTTTAAGAAGATCTTGTTGTGAAGTGACTTTGTCTCATACAACCTTATGAGAATATCCCAAATTTCTTTTGCCGTATTCTTTTCTGCCACACTCGAAAATACTCAATTAGCAAGTGCCAAATGCATGTCAGCTACTGCATTACTATCTATCTCATTCAACTTGTCTTCAGGAATTTTGGTGAGCTTTTTTCCAATTGTATCTAAGCAATTATCCTTCCTCAAAATTGCCTTAATTTTCATTTTCTACAATAAAAAATTACTTCCATTGAATTTTTCTATTTCAAATTTTGCTGACATGTTTCACTTTTATAGTGAACAGTAACTGAGAATAATAATAACTATTTGTGTTATTACACTAAAAAATTTCCCAAGTAAGTGGAGGGGCACAATTATCCTCTTGAAAGCTACAAAGCTTGAAGCTCTTATCACCCTTTTGACAGAACTTTTCTAAAATGTATTAACCACAAAAGTTACTAACTAACCTCCTCTGATTTCACTGTTATAAAATAAAACTAAACCTAGAATAATTTGAAAAGTAGAAAATTCAAGGCTAAAGTAATAAATTATATCATGAAATAAAATACATTCAAAAGAAAATGAGAAATTGGAAATACATGGGAATGAATCTCAAATGAATAGGAAAACTCCTTTTATAGGAAAAAATTTGGAAATCCCCAAAGAGATTTCCGATGTGGACTAGGTGATTTTCACATAACCCTAATAAAATAATAGATATTTCCATGTATAATTATAGGATTGTGATTTTGATGAAGACATGCTAGTCCTTGAGCTACTCTCAATGATATTTTTTAACATATTTCTTTGTCAAGTTTCACTTTTTTTCATTTTCCCTAGCTAAAATAAAAGTATTGAGTTCATATAATTCAACCAAAAATATCATTAGAAAGTTAATGAATCACCTTACCATGGAGGATATCCCACAGAGAGTCATTCTCCATATAATCATGAAAGAGAAGGTTTCCACGAAGAGATAATGCATAACCATGTAAGCTAACTATATTTCCATTCATGATGTTATCAATGATTTCCAGTATCAAGTTCTATTTTAAATTCATATATTTGAATGGATATTGATTTTATAGTTGCTTTATCACAAGTAGTCTGCAATTTTTCAACACACATTTATACATTGTGCTAGTTTAACCATAACCAATTATGTATTTCTCATTGAGGTTCTCATTTCTTCTTGTTATCTTCGAGTATATGAATCACCATGTCTAACTGTAAAACTACTAATTTGTGTCGACATGAAGAAGAGGTCAAATTTGAAAGACTAAGAACAAAGGACAACTATGGACAAAATGAAATTTTTACCTTGCATGGCCTTATGGGATTGTTCAGAGTATGGCTTTTTTTATTAGGATTTGTAAACTCTAATTATAGCGATGCATTACAATGTGATGAGTGACATTGCTATGCAAACAATGGTCGTTGTTAAAAAAATTACCATAAAATGAAAAAGAAAAATGATGATTCCTATTGATTAGAAGATGAAACTCTTGCGTTTGTTCATAGAAGTTGTTTACTTCTTAAAGACTTGTGCCAATATAGGCCACATATGAATCTTATCAAGTTCCCACATAGCAATGGATTTCTCATAAAGCTATATTGACAACCAAATAAAATTAATGAGAGATGGTACTTATTATGGATACTACTTGGATTCAACATGCGTCTGAGGTGGAAACCATTATAAGTTCCTAATAATTTTGTATTGGAAAAGTTTATTTAATAGAAATTCATATCACAAAGACACAATTCATTTCAAAATTTAGTATAAATAGAGGAATGATTAAAAGATTAGCACTCACAAATTTGTAAGAATGATACAATTAATAAGCTCAATTTTGATTTCTCATTGTCGTTGTCATTCAAATTTCTACCCATACACATATGTTTATGGATATCAATGCATGATTGATGTTTTAGTCATATGAGAAGATAGAAGCAAAGCTTTCAAGGAAACAATGTTTTGCAACTAACCCAATTTTGGAGGAATACTGCTACTCACATTGTTGAAAGATATCTCCCTGAAATAGATGAGAGAAAAAGAGAGTAGGAATTAAAGAATAGCAGCATAATACAGAAGAAAACTCCACATACATAATCAATATGCTTCTTAGATTCCCAATTATCAGCTAGTATAGATCCATCAAGATTGTTCATGCTCAAATACTTGATCAATAACAGAGGTTTCAAAAAATTTAAGTAAGAAGGCACTCTAATTAGAAACTTTTCCAGTGATATTTATACTTAATACAATGAGAAGATGCTCCAAATCACCTAAAGAAGTAGGTATTAGCACAAATAGGTCATTTCAAGATAGATCGCTATGTGTGGAAAACAAAAATAAATTCTTATGAAAAGAAAACACACAAGAATCTAGAATGGAAGTCTTATATGATGGTATAAACTTACAATTGTACCTAGATTAATGATATATCTAAGATCAATAGGAATTCATCATTTGAATACATTTGGAAAAAAACTTTTAAAAGAATAGAAGAACTTAATAATGGAGAAGATGATAATAGATTGAATGTGCTTCAATAGTATGTGATGACTTACATATAAGTCAAGCTCTTGAGATTCATAATTATAGATGGGATAGAACCATTTAAGTGATTACCATGGAACTTCCCAAACACACATTCATATCACTTCATTGCTAGTATGAATGGGTTAAACTAACACAGGGAACTAGTTCATAATACTATTTATTCAAAGTTGTGCAGGAATCAATCTTCCATGGAATCAGCCATATGAGATCATTGTTTTCTAGATTTCTTCATCAAAAAATAAAATGAAGATCGAGTAACAATAAAAGTGAGTATTATTGAGGCATTATATAAGAAACTTATAAATCGAACAATAGTTCCAACATCCCAAGTTTAGGGGATATATATCTACAAGATGAGTATTATTCAATTGCTTGTGCAAGTTCTAATAAAAATCAACATCATGATATACACAAGAAATCATAGTTTTTGAAGCAACTTATAAGTAACTAAGTTTTGACATTTTCTCAAGTTCTACAAGAATTGGTCCAGTGATCTTGTTGATATGGAGATACATGAAGTGCCAAATAAAAAGAAATTAGTAAAAGGAGGTTGAAAGAAGTAAACTTTATACTCAGTTTAATAAGCAAGAGAATTCATAGTTTTCATGCACTTCAAAAGTTAGCTAGAATAGATGGGAGTGGCCTTTCTTTTTTATTACCTTTGTGAAATTGCAAGGATATTCTACATGAGATGAATTTTTGGGTGGCTTCTATTGGCTTCTTTCTTCTTCTTTTGTTCATTTCATTGATCCATCCTTGTTCTAAAAAAAATAAACCATATTGAAGAGCTTATAATTACCTAGAACTTATTGAAATGGTGAAATACAATTGGACAAGAATTGATAGAAGTTTTTGTCATGGAGTTAAGGATTTTGTTTCAAGTAAAAAGTTTGGCGAGAGATGAATATGGAAAATGTTGTTGTATATTTTCAAGTATAAAATTTTTGTGTAGATATTTTGAGTGAGAAAAGCATCATTGTATGCACATTTTAATTTCACATAAAAAATTATCAGAATTATTAATTCTCAGTTATAAAGATCCTTTATAATAAACATCATAAAATTAAAAAAAGTATACTCAACCATGATATTATTTGTAAGCGTCATTATATGCTAGCTAATAGTGATGCCTTCATAATGCATCATAATAGAGCATCATAAAATATAATTTTTCTTGTAGTAAGGGAAGGAAATAACATTTTTATATCTCATCCTTTCCCAATTTATAACTCACTTAGAAATATTTCATATGCTGAATTTTCTGTTATAATCTATGCCATCAACACTCATTAACAATTTTTATCTAGTAAAAGCAGAATTTTTTTATGCAAGATATTTTTTATGCAAGATATTTTTTCTTACATCACATTTGTTTGATCAAATAAATAAGGGTAATCATTAGATACTTACCACGAAGTTATTAAGCTAGAGAGCACTTAGCAAGATGCATCGTTCTAGTTGGCCTTCTCGAAGACTACTTGCATCTGTGTTCTCTTCTTGCTTAATCATTTCAAAATAATTATTAAAATCTTCAACATGGGATAAATGCCCTTAATAGAGATTATATTTTTTTTAATAGAATGCCCTTGAAAATAAGGTCAAGTGACCTTAATAGAGATTATATAATAGGGATTAAGTCCCCTTAATATGGAGTAAAATACCATTAATATTAAAGGATATCTGCTGGGTAGATGTATTTATGTACTCACACCAAGTATGCTGAATTGGAAAAATTACAATATTATAGCTAATAATAATTATTTAAAACTAAATAAATAATAAAATTAATGATACATTAAGCAAATTGAAAATTTCAACTTTTAGAAACTTATCAATAATTTAAATAGGAATGATAATCATTGTTTAAAATAAGAAATATAAAAGAGGGGGTCACCAAAACTACTCCTTATTTTTTATGCACATGTCAGACTCTATCCCTCACCTCACCTATCTCTTATGTATCATCTCATTCTCAACTCCCAACTCCCAAATTTTGTAATTTTTGAAGAAAAGTAAAAGCTAAAGCAATAAAAAGTCAAATCATCAAACTCCTCTTCTTTTATTTTTTACAAAAATAAAATAAAATTATGGTTTATGAAGTGAAAATTAAAGATTTTAGAGAAAACACAACCTAAATGTCATATTTTACTAATTGAGAATATAGTTTATTAATGCTAACTAAATTAATGAGCATTGATACGAATAATATAAGGGTATGCTAAAGTTTTTTTAAGTTTTTCTTTAAAGTTAGAAAATTTTAGGCATTTGGGATTGAAAATCTTATCACCTAATATGCATAAATCTGTTTTGAGGTATTGGTTAAATTATATAACTTAAGAAAATTCAGATTTATGTATTTGTGATGAATTTTAGATGTAAAATATATAGTTTTATTGATTTTGAATTAAAAATCATGGATGGGTGCATTAAAATATATGCATATATGAGCATGAAAGAGTATTTTTAAATTTTAAATGTATGAGTTGTTATTATATATGCGAAGTGTTCAACTATAATAAACTTTTAAGTACTAATTATGTGTAAATAGTCAAATTGAAATGCTATGAAAGTTAAATTATAAAATGATTGAGTTTTTAGTATATTTTGGGTGATAAAACTTTTAAATTTGGATAAGAAATTTTGAGAAGCACGAGTGAATAAAAGGAAGCAAGAAGGGTCGGGATTTAAAAGTTGCAAAAAGTAGAAATGGGGAATTACTAGGTTTCATGAAGTCCAACAAGGGAATTACTAGGTTTCTGAATAGCGAAAGCTATTCAGAAAGTTACAATTCCTAGCCTTTACATTTTCACATGTGAACAGAAGTTAGATAATGTTCTTTTTAGTGATTGTCATGACTTCACAAAATTTCACACAATGCTATGAAAACTAGTTGAAGTTTTTGTCTTTAAGTCGTCATGAACTATATAATTATTGTTATACTTTTTCGGTCATTTGAATCTCAGCACGTGTCCCATGTAAAGAAACTGAGATGCATTGAGCAATGAAAAGAAAAAAATAGCCTATGTAATTTTTTGGGGAAGGGGAAGGGGGTGAATACAATTTTTATACTCTCCTCTCTCTCCCTCACTCCCTCCCTCCCTTCCTCACTCCCTCCCTCCCTCCCTCTCTCTCTTCCTCCCTCTCTCTCTCTCCCTCCCTCTCTCTCCCTCTCTCTCCCTCCCTCTCTCTCTCTCCCTCCCTCCCTCCCTCTCTTTCTCCCCCCCTCTCTCACTCCCTCTCTCTCTCTCTCTCTCTCTCTCTCCTCTTTCCTACATTCCTTCAAACTCATGTCAACCATAGTAGTACATCCTTGGGAAGCATAGATTAAAAGGATTGGTGGCTAATATTTCTCCTTTATAGGGGTTAAAAGATGCAGACAATAATAGTCATCATTTTCAAGGAATTGAATCTTGATTTTCTGGCTACTTGATTTCATTCAAAAAAAAATAGTGACATTTATCAAATTCTCTCTTAAATTACTTGGAATATCAAATATTTTATAAGCAAATAGGATCTGATATATTTTTATTGCTAGATCCATTATATATTAAATGTTATCATCTAAAAAAAATAATCAAAGTAAGATCTGATAGGTATCAAGGGGGGGAATTGTAGAAATAGTTTGTGGAATGAGTTATTTTTTATGGATACTAATCCTAAGTTCAATGCAAAGAAATTTAGAACCTAAAAATTATGTAAACTCGATTCTCCAATGGATTCCAATACATATGTTTTTTTATTTCTATTATTTTATCTTCCCAGTGTGATCCATGAATTTTATTTTCTATACCCCTATTGTGTTGATCACTTAGCCCAAGAATATTCATCATCAAAATGAATATAAACTACTATGTTATGGAAACAAACCTATATTGGTACTTCTGTAATAAATGTTTTAATCGCATTGTTGCATGCTTGTGATATGAAATATTCAAGGGATGCTAGAAAATTTTGATGTGGCTATCCCAAATATTCTTCATGAAACTCCATTGCAAAATATGAAGCATGAAGATGAAAAATCATCAATTTAACATAATTTTCTCATGCTAATTATCTTATATGTTGATCCATGAGAGATTATATGCATTCATTGATGATGAGCATACCCTCATACATTGTACCACCATTTGCTTATAATACTATTCAAATATATATTGTAGCACTTCATATAGTTTTGGTGTGGGGAATGAAAATCCATACTAAGACATAATAGACTTTGAAGAAGTATGTCATACTTGCTAAAAGTTAGAATCTTTTAGTAATTTGATGCATCTGAAATTATTTCTTTTCTCTTAAAGGCAATGTAAAAAATGTCTGAACTCCATAAGACCATTAATCATATATTGAAGTGACATTTAAATAGAAATTCTTTCTAGTACATCCTATGATTGGGAAAAAAATTAATCATGAGGGAAAGTCTAAAGTTAATGTCTTCTTTTTTATTCACATGTTTTATTAAAATTTTGCAAGTTCTTGAAAATTATTGAAGTATTCCAACTAAAATGGTCTCTAAGATTTTGCAAGTACATGCAAATTACTGCAGTCTTTTATTCAACTAACATTGTCTCTGAAGAATCATACTTTTTTTTGAACTATGAAAGTCTTCTAGCCAATTGAACCGATCTTTGTAAATATTCAAATACTTGTTAAATGATGAATTCTTCTACCCACATTCATAATACCTTATGGACGATATTTTTAACTTGATTTTTCTACTTTTTAGTTCTCCTTACTTCATTATACTTACACAATCTTTTATGCCCATTTTATGAGCTAAAACACTCCAAAAATATCACAAATTAATATAAAAATTATATGTTACAATTTATAACTTTTAATATGTAAATATTCTAACCAATATATATTACTACTCATAGTCATGGATAATTAATACTTAAAAGTAGCTAAGTCCAAAGAAAATCACCCTCATAAATATATATTTTTGAGTAGTAATCAACAGTCCTTTGAGAAAGAGATAAACCTTCTTGTAATTTTGGGTAATCTCAAAAATACAATGTGTGGAAGATTTATTAGAGTTATTTCATTACTATGAGTAGAAGATTTATGAGATAATTCACCTTCATAAATATAAGACTAAATTGATTTCAATTCCTTAGGAAAATATTTTAAGATAAGTATCGAGCATTATTCTATTACTAGCAGAAATATATCATAAATGAGACTATTTCCCTAATCATTAGTTATTGGTAATCTTATATATGTCATGGTATGTATGAGACTTGATATAACTTATGCAATTAGTATTTTCTATCATATACAAGTAGGAGCAGGTACCTATATGATGCAATGAAATCTATCCAAAAATACTTTAGGATATTTCTCAATTATTTGTGTCTATGTAGGGGAAGCATGTTCTTTATAGGTACATCAATTCTGATATGTCAAATGATCTAGAATCATGGAAGTCTGTCTCTAATTATTTGGTAATCTTTGGAGGAGGAGCTATGCCATAATACAAGATATAACAGTGCATGATGATGTCTAGAATAAGGCTCAGTTCATAACTTCCACTAAATACTCCAAACAAAACTTTATTGATAAAAAATTTTTATAGAAGGTATAGATGTTATCAGGACACTTTTTCCATTTAATGGGTTGATTAGTCATTAGAGCATTATATCCATCTATTTAGGAATTCAGTCTTTAATTGCAAGGTAAAGTACATGAATGTGAGATATCATTAGATTAGAGACATTAATGGGGAGAAGCTTGTGGTGCTAGAGAAAGTTCATACAAGTAAGAAATGCTTACTAATTCTTTGACTACAATGAAGTTCATTTTGTTTAGGTCTTTGTCTGATTATTCTCTTCCCTTTTAGGGTAGAGTGAGATTATTTCTCTACCCTAAAAATAGTAAAATCAAACAAAAAATGTTTCTTGCATGCATGTTTTTTTTTATTTGGACAACAATGCATTGTAGTATGGTAGACTCTCTAATGGGCAGATGAAAAAGATTGAAAATTCATGGATTAGTGTGTGTTTTTTAGATTTCTATTGAAATGAAATACATTCTGAAAATGAACATCTTTCTAGAAAAAATAGAAGAAGAAAAAACCTAGTGAATAAATTTAAAAAATGATTCCGACTACAAATTAGTGAAAATAGATTAGTCTGTGGTTGTAGTTTTTCTCCTTTTCACACTGTTTTCTTTTACTCACATCCTTCACACTGCATTGAATGAAGCAAACCACGTTTTTTTCTTATTTTATGTACTAGTTTTAGTTTCTCCTCGTATAGAATGATTGTATTTTTGAATCATTTAGATTTAGTTCATAGCTAGAGACTTATAGGTCTACCTAATTTTTTCCCATCCATACAAGAGAGTTTTCCTTGGTAAAATCTAGGTTTTCTAGTTGTTTATTATGAGCAGTATCGATTTTGTGTGAAAGTGGTTGTGCATCATGAATGTTATGGGGTGGTTGGTTTAGTGCAATTTGTGTGTACCATGTTTCATGAAGTGTACAATGTTTGCATACTTGTATTTTAGACTTCTAGTGTATTTTTAAATAACTTATATTTTGTGCATTTGCAAATTTTCTACATTTTGTCAATATATATATTTTTTAATGTCAGACTCTAGTTGTTTAAATGCCCACAACTTGATATCTAGCTTCATAATTTTTAGGTAACATTCAAGTTTTTAAAAAAAAATACTAGAAATCTATTTTAATTTATACAAATCCATTTTTCATAAAAGCACCACATTTGATCATGACTATATATAATAAAAATAAAACCATCATAATAAATAATTGAAGAAAAAAAAATGAAAAGCCTAATAATTTTTTCTAGAGAGCAACATAGACGCTCCTAATGTCAAGTTTGGTTGTCCATTTAATCAAATACTTCAATTCTAGTGTCTTAAATATTAATTAAATCATTCTCAATGTTGAACATTAATTTATTATATAGCTCACTTAAATGCTTATAAATATCTTAGGTAGACACTTACTTTTACACCTATAATGCATTTTTCATTATTTTGATCATTATTTTTTTTCTTCTAATAGACAAACCTTAGGCCTAAAATATATTTCATGATCATTGGTATGTTAATGTGTAGCTACTTCAAATCATCTAAAAGTTTGCTAGATTATTTATCTTGCTACTGTTTGTGTAATTTCTAAGGAAAGGGTGATGTAGGTCTCTCATTCTTTTGTTATGGCCTACTTTGTATTTGTAATGTTGTAGTATGCTAGGAAAAAAAAGATCTCCCCTTTAAATTTTCATCATATTCTTCTCGTTCATCACTTGCTTGGATTGAAGTGAGCTTTCTTGGTTGATTAGAATTATTAACATACATTTCTAATTGCTTGTCACTTCTCCAAGTAATATCTTTGCGGTGCTTCTAAGTATTTTTTGATAATTTTTCGCATCACTTTACAAAGAACATTGGGAATTATTATTCAAGGTATTAGCTAATTTACCTATATATTTGGTTCTCGAAATTCCTCTATGATACATCTTTGTTTTTAATTATAGCATCCTTTTTGGCCATGTACTCCAACAATATTTCAAGATAGCTTGATTGATTATGAATACTTAATCCTTGATGTAGAATATGCTACTGTGAACCAACAGGCCTTTGAAATGCATTAGAGGTATTTATTCCTTGATTACTACAAAAGGAGTTAGGATGTTGCCTCTATTCTAGATTGTAATGGTTTGAATATGAGTTATTACTTTTGTTGTGATTACCCAGATATCATATAGAAGTTTGATTAGATGGACAATTATCAAATAAATGCTCATACACAAGATGCTATAATTGAATTGTTCATTTTTGGTCCAGATCACATCCTTATTGACTCGAGCATATTAGAAATGAAAGAAACTTTTGATGTCAATGTTTGTTAGAGTATCAACCTCTTGTATTCTAGTCACTCTTCTTCTAGTAGGCATATGTGTAGTATGTCAATAATAATAATAATAATTAGGTATCCTTTCCAAAATATCATATCATATGCTTCATTTTAAGATTTGGCAAGAAAAACTATCGTTAATAAAGCATCCACCGCATCACAAGTTTTAGCATTAAGTCAATTGTGAAAAATCTTCATTTGGATTCAATGAGGAATCCCATGATGTGGATATTTCTTACCAATTCCTTAATCTTCTCTCTTACCTCATAAAGTGATTCTTCATCATATTACAGATAAGAAGTAATGTCATTTATTAGTTTTGCATTCTTAGTTGGAGATAAATACATCAATGAAAATTTCTCTGCTATATCATTCCATGAATTGATCGACCTAGGAGAGGTCAAGTGTTTGATCACACAATGGCCACATTTATCAAAAAATAAGAAAATAAATTTATTCATAAATCCTTTTCTACGACTCCTTATAGTTTAGATGAATCACCAACTTGCATAAACAAGTAGAAATGAAGGTGATGATCTTTCTTGAGCATATCATTGAATTTTTCTATAGTTTGAACTATTTGAAACATGATGGGTTTCAACTCACCCTGAGATGCTTGGATTTTTGGCCTCACCATGGTTGGATTCAGCTCATGAAGGAAAGAATGATATAGAAGTAAGTTGAGTATAAGTAATAACTCCTCCTAAAAGCACATTCAAATTAAGGATCAATTAGGAGAAATTTAATATCTTGATGCTCATTCTTTTATGAATTTCAATGCCCTAGTAATAAAATTAAAATAATTATAAATGTAATAAAAATTAATTTCTATAATAATTTTCATTAGTCTCAATCTTTAATAATAAATTCAAAAACTTTTGATTTTTCATAGTATAATATGCAAATTTTTAATACTCCTGCAAGGTCATGTGATCAACAAGTAATATAGAAGTGATTTGAGTATCACCTATATAGGGATTAGATGTGTTTTAAAAAGAAATACAAGAAGAACTAGCTTTAATGAAATTACTTTGTTAGTTCAAATCAAGCAACAAAAAAGTTGTAATCAAGTTATGAAATAAAGGCAAATTCAAAAAGTTAAAAAAATAACAAATATAATAATTAAGAATCAAGAAAGTAACTTAAATATCTAATGGATAATGTTGGAACGAGTGAATTCTAAATGTTATTTTTTTAGTCAAAATTTGTTTACTATGTTACATATCATATTAACAAACATTTTCCAAAAGCCATACTTCGAATTTAACACATATTTTTTTTCCATATTTATCATGTTTATATAGTTCTTAAACTAGATTAAATATTTTCATATTCTATTCTAGAGAAGAAGACCAATTAAAAAAAAACTAATCTTTTGGATTTTACAAGGTAAATAGTATATTTTTATATTACTCACATATCAATAATCACAATATTTTCAGAATTAAAATTATTGTATCATTCAACTTATATATATAAATTTTAACCTTTTCAAAATTATTATTTATATTCTATAACATTAATATTTTCCAAACAATAGCAAAATATTAATAATAAATACAATTGAATGAATAAATTAAGTTTTCTAAAATATTTATGCTAAAAACTTACAACAATTTAAGTTCACGCTAATTCTAGTGTAACTAAACTCAACTCATATTTAAATCCAAATTAACACAATAAGTTATTTTATTCATTGTTTAAAAAACTTAAAGAACTAGATAGAAAACACAAAACACAAAGAAAGAAGAAAAAGAAAGGGACAATGAATACTTAGTATGTCTTGGTGCTTCCATGTTGAGTCTGCTAGGATGTGGACAAATGTTTAACTATTTTAATTTAGATTTTGTTATTTTGGTTTGCTTCTATTTTAATGTTAATTACTTTAAATGATAGATTAGTGCTCTTATTTAATTTGAGTGTTATTAACAATAAAAAATGGTTAAGTTTTTAATTATAAAAATATTTTGAAAAAAAAAAGCACACGACATGTTTTGAAAATAAGGAAATAGTCCCTTCTTTTTTGATTAAAAATATAGGCAACCACCTGTTTAAGAGTTAGAATGTCTGTCATGGCAGGCTTGAATACAATGGCATGTCGTGGTAATCATGGCCATGTTCAAGGTAAAGGTCGCAGCCACGGCATGACCATAGCTAGTTGGGATAATAACCATGGTGTGGCTGCCATGGCTTCCATGTTGTGCATGGATGACAAGTTCAACTATTGTAACAAGCATAGTGCCATGCATGACTACTATACATGGCTACCATGATGTGTGTGATGCTAGGCACGGCTATTACAGCTACTGCGAAAACTAATCTTGGAACTCACACTCATGGCATGGCTTCCTTGGCGTGGAGGGGTGGGCATGAAAAAGGACAACCCATAAAATGGGTTGTCCTTTTTGGTTCACATACTAAGAGATTATCCAATTAATTTTTTATTGGTTTTATAAGGTTTGATATGACATTAGCCTTGTCTTGAGATTGGGCTGACCCAATAGTGTTTGGTTGTAATAATTTATGTATATGAAGGCTCGATTGGTGATCATTTGGTGCTCATGTAGTATTCTTGTGAAGGACATGCGGTGTTCATGGGATATTCATGTAGAGGATGTGCTAGTGTTTGTGAGGTGCTCAGGTGCTCAAGACTATACAAGAAACACAAATCATATATTTTTATTATATTTTATACTTCATGTTTGATTTTGTGGGTGTATGAACATTAAATTTTTCATTTATGTGTTTATATATTCCATGGGTATGAGTCGGATATATTGTTATTATTTTGAATGGATGTGTGTGTGTGTAATTCCATTGATCAAATTGAGTCGGGATCTCACTGACATCTTGTTTACAACAAAAACACATATTTTTAAAAAAATAAAAAATCATGTCATATCCCTCAATTGTAGATCCGACCTACATGCATTTTTAAAATCAATGTTTTCTTATATTCATTTCTTATGTTTACATTTTACATATAAATAAAATTATTTAAAGTCGCACACACACACACACACACACCATATATAAAATATATATACCATATTATATATAATATATATATATAATATGGTATATATATTTTATATATGGTGTGTGTGTGTGTGTGTGTGTATGTGTATGTGTATAATGTGAGTATATATATTTATATATATATATATATTCACACATATATTAAAAATAGATTTTAGTTATGATAAAATGAATACATGATTACATGAACTGGTTAGTCAATTCACTAAGCCAATGCTTATTGAAAAATAAAACCTTATTGCAAGTGAGCTCATATGCATAATAAAGATAAATAAAGCATATACAAAAAACTTGAGTATGATAAAATACAAATTATTTATTTATGTATTTGAAGATAAAGTTTATATTGTAATAATTTTTTTTGAGGTCCAAAATAAAAACTTATCAGATAATGTAACGTAAAAGTGGGTAGGTAAAATATCACTTTGCCCGCATTAGAAATCCATTTTGGATTTCTAATTTTTCTTTTATAAAAGGAGGCTTCTCCTACTTAAAAAGCATCCCAATAACAATCTCCTTTGTAATTGTATTTTTTTATCGTATTGTTTATTTTATTATCTTAAGAGTTAAATTTTCTATTTTCAAAATATTATTGCAGGTTCAATTTTTATAATTGTGATATAAGATGTGAGATTTAGATAGTAACTGGTGTTGTTAATGCATGTCTTAAAAAGTTCTATCAAAAGAGTGATAATAGCCTCAATGTCTAAGGTTTCTAAGAGGGTATTGCACCTTTCCACTTACTTGGGAATTTTTTTAGTATATTGATATAAATAGTTATTATTATTCTCGATTATTATTCACTATAAAAGTGAAATAAATGGTAGCAAAATTTGAAATAGAAAAATTTAATAGGAATAATTTTTTATCATGGAAAATATAAATTAAGGAAATTTTAAGGAATGATACTTATTTGCAATTAGAAAAAGACCCGTCGAGATTCCTAAAGATAAGTGAAATGAGATGGATGATAACGTAATTGTCGATCTGCATTTGACACTAATTGATGGAATATTTTTGAGTATGCCAAAAAATAATACAACAAAAAAAATTTGGGAAAATCTCATAAGATTATATGAGGGGAAGTCACTTCATAACAAAATCTTCTTAAAGAGAAGACTTTACATTCTTCAAATGATGGAATATGTTATGGTTACTGATCATATCATTACTTTGAAAATTTTATTATCTCAACTTACTATGATGGGTCATAAAATAAAAGCAATAAAATGTGATAAGATTTTACTTCAAAGTCTACCTAATTCTTATGATCAACTTTTCATCAATCTGATGAATAATATTTTAATAGATAGTCTAATCTTCAATGATATTATCTCTACCATTTTAGAAGAAGAAAGTAGACATAAATACAAGAGAGAATATATATGCAAATGAAATGCAAGTAGAAGTCTTGATGGTGATATGAGGAAGATCAATGGAGGATGGCTCGAAACAAAGTAGCCTGGACAAAGTTAGAAAGGAAAGGAAATAATTGGTTGGAGGAACTGGCTTGGAGATAGTGATTAGAACTATCAATTTTCACTGGAATCTGTTATGTGCAATAATGTCAGCTATGGCTGTAATAACTATCTCGTAGTTACTACAGTTACGGATGAGCAAGTGCATTGATTAGCCAAGAGACTTATCAGAGTCAGTGCCGAGTTTATCTCATGGGAGCTGTCGCACTCAGTTCTGATTCTCTACCCATAAAAGAGCACGATTGATCAAGAAACTACAAGCCTGATAAAGGGCTGAGCAAGCCCTAGAAAGGGCTGAAATTATTAACTAAGAAATTATTTTTAATGTTTGTCAGTTTTTTCTTTTTTCTCTTGCAGCCGGCAGGGGGATTAGAGAACCTGAGGGAAGTTGAATAAGGAGAGAGTTTGTAATTTTTTATTGCTTGGTAGGCCTCTTTTTGGTTGGATTTCTTTTCAGGTTAAGTCAAGCTGTAATAAGGAGGTTTCACAGAACTAGCATAGGTTAACTAAAAGGAAAGCAGGCTGGACAAAGCTAGAGAGGGAAGGAACCAGTATTCTGCATTGATTCGGCCAAGAGAGAAGGAAATGGCTGGTTCTGTGAATTATTTCTGCTTTGATTCGGCCAAGAGAGGCAGTGTGTTGAATTATTTCTGCTTTGATTCGGCCAAGAGGCTGCTCTTACTTACACATTGTTAAATTATTCTTTACGCATTTTTCTTTCATCAAGAGACTGTTATTGATCGGCCAAGAGACCATTAGTAGAAGGATATGAAATTTACATTTTAATCTAGAATTCTATATTAGGTTTTAAAGTGGGTGTAAAAGGGATAAGGGTAGAACTAGTTTGTAAAAATGATATTCCTCCACCAAAAGTGAGGGTGATAATTAATAATAAAACAACCTTTAAAAAAATGGAGGATGGCTCGAGTGAGATTTAGAATTATGGTAGATCAAAATCAAGAAGTAAGAAAAAAATAAAGTGTTACACTTATGATAAGAAATGTCACATCATGGGTGATTGCTGGTTTAATAAAAAGAGTGAGGATGATGAGTTATCAAATACTCAATGGAATGTTTCAAGTATCGATGATGATTGCAACATGTTATTCAATAAGGTGACAATAATAGTTGAAAGTTTAAGGTAGAAAGTAGTTTGATAATGTATGGTTTCTAGGCTTAGGAGCTTTGTGACACACGACATCTCAAAGAGATCAATTTCACAAATATGAATCAATCTCAGAAGGTTATGTGCACATGGGTGATGATCATGCTTTTAATATTGTTGTTATCAGTACTTCAAAATATTTGATAGTATGGTTTATACCATTTAAAAGGTATGACATATGATGAACTTGAAGAAAAATCTATTATCTATGTGACAAATAGATAGTCTTGGGTATAAAACCCATATTGAGAATGAGATAATAAAGATTGTGAGAGATACACATATGATCATAAAGGGATAAAAAATCATGACAAATTTATTCATGCTTAAAGGAGAAATAGAATAAGAAGTCAAGACATCTATTGCATCAATTAGTAAAGGAAAAGAATCAATGATGATGTGACATTTCAAAATAAGTCACATGTCAGAACAAGATTTGAAGATTCTCTCTAACAAAAACTACTTCTGGAGCTCAAATCAATAAATTTACTTTTTTTTGAACATTATGTTATAAGTAAGCAGAATAAATTGGAATTATGTAGATCAAATATAAGAAGTAAATGTATTGTAGATTAGATACATTCTGATGTATGGGATAATGAAAATCATTAGAAATATCCCAAAGATGAGTAAAATATTTTATATCTTTCATTGATAATTACTCAATGAGATTTTAAGTGTATCCAACCAAGAAGAAGTAAGATGTGCTTCCAAATTTTTAAAGATTTCAAAGCATGGGTGAAACTTGAATTCTGAAAAATAATTAAGTATTTACAGATAGATAATGGAAGAGAGTATATAGATGACAAGTTTATTACTCTTTGTAGGTAAGAATCTATCAATTGATAGTTCACAATCACATACATGTCACAACAAAATGGAGTAGCAGAATTGTTAAATAGAACCCTAATAGAATTGATGAGAACAATGTTGAGGATTATAAGTCTACCCAACTCTTTGAGTGGAAGTAGCCAACACTGCATGTTATGTAATAATTTGATTGTCATCAACTATGACTGATTTGAAGATACCGATAAGGATGTAGAATGGTAAGCCAATAGATTATTCTACTTTATATTTTTTGGATGTCTTGTATATGTGGTGTATAACACTCAAGAAAAAATAAAGTTATATCTGAAATCTAGAAAGTATATATTTTTAGGGTATGCTAAAGAAGTGAAGAGGTAATGCCTGTAAGATTCCTCTACCCATAAGGTAATTATCAGTATATTTTTATAAAAAATTAACTACAAAGAATTAATAATAATGATACACATTGAAAGAAGCTTCAGAAACTACCACTATGCAAGTAGAAAATAACTAGAGATTAGATATTCTAGTATCTATGGAGGAAGAACTAGAGCACGAAGTACTAGAGCAATTCGAGTCTGAGTCTCCAGAAGTTAGTCGGCCAACACATGATAGAAGACCACCAGCTTAGCACTCGGAGTATGTTATGGAGAGAATATTGCATATTATCTTATAACAGAGGATGAAGAATCTTTAACATTTCATGAAACTTTAAATAATTTAGATGCATCTTTGTGAATGACATCAATGGAGAAAGAAAAAATCTCTATACAAGAACAAGACTTGGAAGCTAGTACAGATACTATTAGGAAGAAAAGCTATTGGTAACAAATGGGTTTACAAGATCAAGTGGGATAATAATGATCAAGTAGAATGGTATTGAGCAAGATTGGTAGTAAAGAAATATCTTTAGAAAAATTCATTAACTTCAATGAGATTTTTTCCTTGGTGGTTTATTTTACAACAATTAGAGTAGTAATGACTTTGTGTGCTACATTTGATTTATATTTGGAGTAGTTAAATGATAAAATTATATTTTTTTCATAGAGGCATTAAAGAAGAAATTTATATGTTTCAGTCAAAAGGATATGTAGAAATAGGTAAGGAGGACTTGGTTTGTAAGTTGAACAAATCTCTTTATGGTCTAAAATAGGCACCTAGGTGTTGGTATAATAAATTTTATTCACTCATCATTAGCCTTGGATACAATAGACTTGGTTCAGACCATTGTACATATTATAAGAGGTTTGAGGATGAAAATGATTTCATCATTTTATTTTTTTACGTTGCTGATATGTTTGTAGTAGGCCCCAACAAATTTCAAATGTAAGAATTGAAGGTACAATTGACTAGGGAGTTTGATATAAAGAACTTTGGCCTAGTAAATAAGATTACATGAATGCAAATTTATAGAGACGAAAACAACATGAAGATTTGGCTTTCTCCAGATAACTACTTGAACATAATTTTGTGATGCTTCAATATATAAGATAGTAAGCTAATTTCTACTCTTCTTCCTATTAATTTTAAGTTATCTTCAAGTATGTGTCCTAGCTTAGAAGAAGAGAGGAAGAAGATATCTCAAGTAACAAATGCATAAATAGTGGGAAGTTTATTATTTACAATAATTTGTACGAGACCAAATATTACACAAATAGTGGAAGTGGTTAATCAATTAATGGAAAATCTTGTCATAGAATATTGAAGTACTATGAAGTGAATTCTCAGATATATTAGAGGAACCTTAAATGATGCATTATATAATGAATGTTCAAACATTATTATTAAAGGCAATGTTGTTGTAGACTATATTAAAGATATTGATAATAGCAAGTCTACCATGAGCTATGTTTTTACTCTTGCTGGATGAGTTGTAAGTTAGGATTCAAAGTTATAGGTTATTGTGTCTACTGCTATGATAGAAGTAGAGTATGTTACAGCTACACAAGCTTATCAGTAGGCAATTTGGTTGCATATGCTATTAAAAGAGCTTGGTCATAAATAAAATAAAATAACTTTATTTTTTAATAGTTAGAGTGCTCAACATTTTGTATCAGAATATAATATCATTTTGTATGAGAGATTTGAAGAAGGATGAATGGATATGTAAAAGATTCACACCAATGAGAATATAACAGATATTTTAACCAAATCATTCAATACTAACAAGCTTGAATGGTGCAAAACTTAATGTGGCTTAGTAAGAACAAAACAAAGACAAATGAGAAAGGTAATTTTTAATTGTAAGAATGTAACATAAAAGGGGATTAATGATTTTTATTCTATAAAAGGAGGTTCATCCTTCTTGAAAAGCATCCCAAGTCCAATCTTTTTTTATTTGTATTTATTTTATTATATTGCTTATTTTATTGTCTTAAGGGTTGAATTTTTTATTTTTAAATTATTATTGCGAGTTCTATTTTTATAACAGATATGTTTATGAGTCACTATAAGCTCATTTTTGGGTAATATTTTCTACTGATCGCTACAATTCTGAATAACAATATGGATAATTTTTCCAATTATACTTTATCCTTGCATAAATTAGCATTTTCAAGCTAACCTTGTCCCCGCATTAAAGTATAAATTAAACTCGACCACACAAGCATGTTAGCACATAATACCAAAATTCACACTTAAAACTACAACCCTATATAGTAATCACTAATATCATATGCTTAATTCTACATAATTATGCAAATGTAGAATTCTGCATAACACAAAAAGCTGAATTTTGCATAACATATACATGTAGAAATCTGTTTGACTTGCTTTTTTAGAATTCTGAATAATGCATATTTTTGTGCTTAAAATATGCCGAATCGACATGTAGCATCCACAAGGATGTGAAAAATTCACATCACAATCCACCATGCATAGCACATAGGTAGTAGTTTCTCATGGCCATGTAACATCACACAACACACAGAGAAACCAACATAATTCTGTCTAATACGTAATGTACATAAGAATATGACACATGCTTATTACAAAGTCTAAAATTCTTGCAAAAAACTAAGTGTAGAGTAGCAGTACAATTTTTCTCACAAAAAAATACCTCATAGTCCAACTAGCTTACCCATACAAAGTCACATATTTACATCCATACATTTGTAATAATATTTACCATGTAACGTTTAATTTTTATGTAACTAATATAGTAGCTCCTAATTATTTCTTGTTCTTATATTAACAATTTAGTATATCCAACCAGATGTTTCCTTGTATTATATAGAGAATTATCACGGTTACAAATATAAGTAACTCATTAAGGAAAATCTCTATTTTATCAACTTGTTAGCTATCAAATTTATTTTTTCTATAACAATGAGATAACAATGTTATGATACCATATAAGTGCCTCCTAAGTTTGTTACGATACTCTATAACATTTTAGTATTTAAATTTAGAATATATTTTCATCTCCAATTGGCTATGATTTAGACATATGACAATTTTTTTATCTTCCTTGAAGACCCTAACTGTAATTTTGTATTCATCAAGAAACTATATGGAATGGAAAAACTAACAATCACATTATCATTATATTCCCTAACGACTCCTCCAACCCATGTTCTTTTAGGATTTTTTTTCTAGAGCTTCCATTTGCATTAAGTTTTAATGTCACGTATTGATTTTTTTTTTTTGTGTAGTAACTTTTATTTTTCTACCAATATATTATTTTCTAATCATTTCATTTTTTGAAAATTTATATATATTATTTGACTAATTTTTTTACTTAGGCCTACTAAAAATATTCAGGATTTGGTTGTTTGTATCTTTTATAATCTACTTATGGTCCATTTTGTCCATTCATATTTGATGTTATTTTTACTTATTCATAGATTCTAACATATGCATGCTGGGACAATCCAAGCTATGCTTCACAGTCATTTTTATTGAATTTTAATCTTTACAAAGCTTGAACTCATCTCAATAATATGTTCTAAAAATGATATATAGAATTATTTGTGAAATATACACAAACTTGTAAAGCACACTCCCCTTTGTATAAATAGATGTGCAATAGATTTTGATTGAGAGTGAGTACAAAAATTACAGCTAGAGAATAAAAACAGATCCAATCATCTTTGTGTTTCATCTAGAGTCAATTATCCTTTCCCAAGCCATCATAATAAAATATAAATATTTTTCACAATCAATTTATGTCAACTAAAAGAGCAACATACAAAATCCTAATTTTTTCTCTCACTAGATTATAAGTCCTTTTTATCAAAAATTTACCCAAGAGGGCTTGTTTCTGAACAGCTCAATCTTGGTCTTTAGAGTTTATGATCATGATTGGGTCCCCGATGTATTCCTTTTCATTAGCTTCATAATAGAGGATCAATATTTCTTCATTCCAACTATCATTCTTTGGTAAATCTTTGATATTTATATTTCAAAATTTTCTAAAAGAAAGGCTAATAAGAAGCTTGGTATAAGGATAGACATAACATTTATCTTATCCCAAATAGCCAACAAATTTCCTTTTCTGTCACTTCTTGTAGCTCCATTATTTCGTTTTAATTTTTTTTAATCATAGAGTTTTGAAGTTATTTATGAGAGATATTTTTTGATTGTAATATATTTGAATAAAAAACTTAGATAAATTTGAATTTCTTGATCGAAACCACCACTAGCATTTCATAGTGTGTCTTGTTTTAACCTATTATTATTATTATTATTATTATCATTAGGGCCCTAAGGTGGGAGCAGAGCTATCCCCATCCCGCACTCATAGAAGGAACCAGAGGGGATCAGACTCATGCACCCAAGAAAGAACAAATCTAACATCTCACCAATTGGACTACTCTTGTTATGGGTCGTTTCAAGTATACGCTTTATTTAGACCATTTAATATTTGTAGCTCACTACTCCCTCTTCATAAGGAAGATAAATAACTTTTTCATCTTGTCAAATGTTTCTTTTCACCAAAATCCATTTTACCCCCCAAAAAATTAGCAAAGATGCAATTTATTTGCTTAATAATTCCTTTTAGAATTTGCACTGTGAATATTGTAAAGAAAACTTTAGGGATCAGAACATATTTTATTAATGTAATTTTTCTTATTTGAGACAATGATTTTTCCTTTCATCCATCAATATAGACCATTGGCTTATCTATCATATGCTAAAATTATTATATCTTTTTTCTTCCCATGAAAATGGGGCATCATTGAATAGACCAATGTTTTTTTCTAAAACTTGTAATCTGTTATAATTTTTTCTCTTATGCTTTTTGCATATACTTCCTCATTAGAATTTTAGTTTTGTCTTATTTACACATAGCCTAGAATGTCTTTTGTAATTATATAACATTTTCATTATATCCTAGACAGAAGATCATATTCCGTTACAAAAAAGAATATTATCATTTGAGAAAGAAAAAAACATCTCATAGAAATGGAGTCTTCTTGACGAAATCCTCTTAAAGATCTAAAAAACATATTTCTCACTATTTATTAGGACTAAAAAGATAATTTTATATTAATCTCCAAATTATATCAATCTAAAATTCATTAAAACTAAATTTCATCATAGCGCTATTTAAAAATATTTAAGACAATTTATCAGTCTTCAAAAATGTCAATTATAACTACTTTAATCTCATAGCTTTTTTGTTGATTTTTTCAATCATTTCTTGGGCCATTATCATATTATTTGTTAATATTTTTATTTTAATAAAAATATTATTATTCGGTTTTCTTTTCCTAAATCATGCAAAATTGATTTAAGCCTATAAGAAAACAAAATTATCTTTTATTTTATTAATTACTCAATAATGGCTCTAGTAAAGACTTTGGTAGGGACATAAAAGCTTAAATAAAATCTTCATCTCCTAATGTAAATAATTGAATCTATTTACATTAATTATAATTTATTCTACCAAAGAATTATAATTGCACTCTCTCACTTATTTAAACAACATTTGCTTCTTTTGTTATTAAGTACTTATTTATCTTCTCACTCTAAACTTATAAACACCCATTGATTAATTTAAATTAGTGATAATTTTATTTAATTAATATCTAATAATTTTCTTGAGACCATTCATATAACTTACTTAATAAGTCAGATTAATATCCAATTACAAGATTTGACATAATCAAAACTTATAAGTATTATTAAGGAGCATAATCATTCAAATTCAAAGAATGTAAATTCTATTGGTAATTAATATTCACCATAAATTAATATAATTATCCAACTCACCAACATTTGATTTATATATAAATTTCACAAATGTGAATCAAAATAACTAATAATAAAGACATGTATCTATTAATTATCTCAAGATTAAGAGTATTAATATTCATAATATCTATGAAGGTATCAATTATTTTATGTGTTAGTATAAATTAATTACCTCAAGTTGATCCCATTTAGGGATGACATCAGATCAGATTTGGATCAGATTTTTTAAAATTAATATCCAATCCTAAATACAAATAATAAATCCATATCCATATCCATATACTATGGATAAAAAAAATCTAAATCCATATCATGTCCATTGGATTTTGGGTATTCTCCATGGATATAGGATTAATCCATGCGACACTAAGACATATTTTGCTAACCTATGATACCAGTTATAACTTCATGATTCATAAATTTAGAAATATAAATCAAAGTCTAAAGATAATAATAATCACAAATCAAAATATTTGTATCGAGGGACAAATTCAAAAGTTTAACATCATAAACAAAGTTTTAACAAAGTTTGATAGACTTAATTTTCATAAAAGGTGATGAAAATGCTATCATTGATCATGCATAATCTCGGATCCTACAATTATAAAAAAAATTACTTAATATTTTAATACTTAAAATGCAATATGAATTAAAATTTATTAGTTATACAAGTTAATACTTTTATTATGCACGTGAATATCTTCTTCATAAATTGATACATAATCATTTGAAACAAACAAGTTATCTCCACTTAAAAAATATATATATATAAAACAAACTATATTAAAATTTTACAAATATTATGAAATTTTTGGTAAATAAAATATAAATAATCAATGAAATAAATTTACTATCATATTTCTTCACTTCACTCCACAACCAAGTTTGAACACAGATCAATGTTTCTATCATCTTTGGATGAAGTCGATTATGATAAGGGCTCACTAATCTCTCACTAGAGCTGAATGCATATTCTGAAGCAACAGTAGATACTAGAATTGCTAATATGTCTCTTACAATAGTTTGTAAGACAGGATACTCTACCCCATTCAACTTCCATCATAATAAAATATCAAAATGAGAATTATCAGGCAAAAAAATCTTCCTCCAAGTAGTGGTCCAATTCAGTTCTAAACTATTAATTTTATTAGTCTTCATCCTTTTCAAAAACAACTGATAATCACTATCGATAGTTATTGAACTCCCTTTTAAAGTTGAAGTGAATATTACATGTATTGCAGATTCTATATTAGTCTCTTTATACTTTCTAGTATAATATTCCTCCACCAACTCATAACAAAGTTGTTGAATATTGCTAATCTGTTCACTAAAGTCATTTGAATAAATGAAAGAAAAGTAAAAGTGAAGTAAAGTCATCTTATATCTAGGGTCCAATACTACAACAAAGAAACACCCATCAATTTATGAATCACATTCTAATATGTAACAAGTTTTTAACCATACTTTTGTCATTGTACTAATTACTACATTGGAGGAAATGATTCATTCATTCAATGTCATTTTAATCATGTAAATCATAGAAAAAAATATATTGGCAGTGGGATATCTTGTCTTAGAAAATAACTTAGTGACATTATATAATAACTCCAACATATCACAAATATCCTTTGTAGTCTTCCATTAACTTCACTAGGCACAAGCACATAGTGCGACTCAAACAACTTAAGTCAAAGAAACAAATTTTTATAAACCAAAATAGTTTTAAGCATTAGATAAGTGGAGTTCCACCTTGTTGGACAATCCAAACCCAATCTTTTAGTACAAGGATTTTATCCATACGAGTTTCAGATTGGATATGACGAAATCCATATCCAATCCATATCCATTCAAAAAAAATCAGAATTTATTCATATCCATATCTATTATCCTGTCAACAAATTTTTGTACTATTTGACCGAATCAGATATGGTTAAAAATACATAGATACGGACACATTTTCCATCTCTAATCTCATTCAATATGCACAAGTATACAAGCACAAAAAATTAGAACTTAACTATTCCTCATAGCCAAGGCATACCTTATGAAATCATAATCTACAATCTTACCAATGGTATATTCAACTCTATTTAGACTGTGAACCAAAGACTTATATTCAATAAGAATCGATGATTTGATTTTCTATGTGTAAGCAAAATTCTACATACAAAATTATCTATCGTATTGAATGAAAGATATACCTACATAACTATTGAATGTAAAATATCTCATGTATATTCTCATTGAAACAAAAATAACAATATTTTATTAGAAATGAAATTAAACAAATATGCATAATAATAAAATAGATTTTAGTATATATACATAGCTCTAATAATTGCAAATAAATTTTTTTCATTCATAGTTTCTGAATTAACTTTACCTTAGCAGCATGAAAGGTTGTTCTAGTTTTTCAAAGGAGCCCCTTTTCAAGGCCTTTTATACCTCTAATACTATATTTTTTGATATCTAGATATTTAAAAATATATCTTTTATATTCTCTCTCTTTGAATTTTTGAAATGTCCCTTTAAGTCTCCACAACTAACTAATAAGGACTTGCATTTGATTAGCATTAGTAGGTTCCTTCCAAGATATCATTACAATTTGTTTGAACAAACTAATAAAAATCCAAAACATTTGGAACATAAAAGGTCTTAAATATTATTTTGAGTTTTCACAATAAAGATTAAAAGGGCATGGTTAGAGTTGACTCTACGAAGATGCTCTACTAAAAAAAATATTTCATTAGTCGAATCATTTCATATTACACTTGATTCTATCTAATCAACACCACATCCGGCTATTCCCCTCTCTCTAATTGGTCCAAGTGAATTTGTTACTTGTAAATCCTAACTCCAAAAATCTACATTCTATTATATACTTTTTGAACTTTGAACTTTTGGGAAGACTTCGAATTAATACCATTTCCTCCTAATTTTTGATCCAATATTACTATATTATTAAAATCTCCGATAATAAGTCATGGTTTAGATGAGGATAACTAGGTCATTACTTTCTACTTCTCTCTACATGGGTGCCTTTTTTTTAATTTCCATTTACCCATCAAGTTAATAGGGGTGTCCAAGACATCATAAACCTCTAAGCAAGATAAAATATACTCCATGTTTAGAATCGGTGTTATGTTACTTACCTTCTGTGTCAAGTGTTGTGACTTTAGCATAACCTAAAACTTATTAATTGTGATATGGTCCCAAAAGCTCATTGAGCGATTATTTTATCCAAAGAAATTTTATAAGTGTATGTTTCATATAAATAGTAAAGTTTGATATAAGTTCAAATATTAATCTCACATGATTTATTTATATAGTTTGACCAATAAATAGTAAACTAATTGTAGCTCAAGTTGAGTAGATAGATTTGGATTTCAAAAAGATACTTAGATGTTAGTGATGAATTAATCTTGTTGCGGTTACTAAATGATGAATTAATCTTGTTACTAAATGATGAATTAATCTTGTTACTAAATGATGAATTAATCTTGTTACTAAATGATGAATTAATCTTGTTGCGGTTACTAAATGGGGGGCTAAAATAGTCTAGCAGTTATTTTTTTTTAGTATATATATGTAATGCTGAAACAGTAGGTGTACTCATCTTCAAAGTTGAAAAATCATATTTGTTTATTGTTTTCTTTGGAGCTTCCTATTATCTTTAAAAAAATTCTGTTATTTTTTAAAGATATCCAACATTTGGTATCGGAGGTTGAAGTCATGACCGGTGTTGAAGGAGAACAATCTAAGACGCGTGCATTCGTCAAACCGATGGCAAGAGGAGCCTCAATCCCAATCCAATATCCAATGTTAAGCGAAATGAATTACGGCATATGGGCTGTCAAGATGAAGATAATCTTGCGTTCGCTAGGGATATGGTCAGTGATTGAAGGTGGAGACACGGACGACGAAAAAGATCAAGGCGCCATGGTAGCAATTTCTCAAGCCGTGCCGGATGACGTGATGATGGCAATCGTGGAAAAGAATACGGCAAAGGAGGCTTGGGACGCACTCAGGGAGATGCGGATTGGTGAAGATCGCGTCAAGAAGGCACGCTTACAGGTACTGAAACGACAACTGAATAAGTTACATATGGAGGATTCAGAGACAATAAACGAGTTCTCCATGAAGCTTACAACACTGGCGGGTGAGATTCGCTCGCTGGGCATGAAGCTGGATGACAACGAAATTGTGGAAAAATTGTTCAGCACAGTTCCAGACAGATTTCTCCAAATTATCGGAACGATTGAGCAATTTGGTGATATTGAGAATATGTCAGTCTCAGAAGCAATTGGCCGTCTCAAAATCTTTGAGGAAGGGCTTAAAGGCCGAGTACTTCCAAAGGGGAGTGAAGAACAACTACTTCTTACCCAAGCCGAGTGGAAGGTAAGGTGCCTGAAGGGAAAGAAAGATGAAAGTTTCAACAATATCAAAAGAGGAGCACGTCACGAGAGATTTCGTGGCCGCGGGCATGGATATGGTGGAGGTCGAGGAAATGGAGAACGCACTAACGAAGACCGAAAGCCACGCAACTTCGACAAATCCAAGGTCAAGTGTTTCAATTGTAATGTATATGGTCATTTTGCAAAAGAGTGTCTCAAGCCAAACCGAAGAGAAAGTGCCAATTTTGTTACAACACAAACCGATGAAGAACCGACACTATTGATGGTCGAAACCTGCGCAACACAGAATGAACGGGTATTACTACATGAAGACAAGGTGGTGCCAAAAGTTATCAACACCCAAGACAAGGCTTGGTATTTAGATACAGGCGCAAGTAATCACATGACCGGTTGCATCGAAAAATTTGCTGAAATTGACACGACCATTAAAGGGTCAGTCAAATTTGGAGATGGCTCATCTGTAGAGATACATGGAAAAGGTTCGGTTTTATTTGAATGCGTCACAGGTGAACATCGTGTATTAACTAATGTCTACTACATTCCAAAGTTGAAGAGCAACATAATAAGCCTTGGTCAGTTAGATGAGAATGGATGCAAATTTATAACTGAAGGAGGAGTGATGACTATCTTGGACAGGACACGAAGGCTTTTAGCAAAAGTGAGCAGGTCAAGAAGTCGTTTATATTTGATGCACATTACTCAGGTCCTACCAGAATGTCTTATGGCTAGAAGTAAAGAAAGTGCTTGGCGGTGGCATGCAAGATACGGGCATGTGAACTTTCATTCCTTAAAGATTCTAAGTCAGAAACAAATGGTGCACAGACTACCCATAATCGATAATAAAGACCGCATCTGTGATGGTTGCTTGATTGGAAAGCAACACCGAAATCCATTTCCAAAGGTGGCAAAATTCCGAGCAGAATCACCCCTTGAACTGTGGCATGGAGACTTGTGCGGGCCAATAACTCCTACTACACATGGAGGCAACCGTTATTTCCTACTGTTGGTTGATGATTGTACTAGATTCATGTGGCAGGTGCTGATCCGAAACAAAGACGAAGCATTTGAGGGATTCATGAGGTCAAAGCATCAGCAGAAATGGAGAAAAATAGCAAATTGAAGGTTTTTCACACAGATCGTGGCGGCGAATTCATGTCAAATGAGTTCAAGACTTACTGTGAAGTCTGGGGAATTAAGAATTATCTTAAGACCCCTTATTCTCCTCAGCAAAATGGAGTTGTTGAACGAAGAAATCAAACGGTGGTTGGCATGGCAAGGAGTCTGTTAAAAAGCATGGGAGTCCCAGGTGAATTTTGGGGAGAAGCGGTATCAATTGCCGTATATCTCCTAAATCGAGCACCAACAAAAGGTATCATCGGCAAAACTCTCTATGAAGCATATTACAACCGCAAGCCAACTTTTGATCATTTTCGCATCTTTGGATGTGTGGGACATGTAAAAGATGTTACACCTCAACTCACAAAACTTGCAGACCGAAGCAAGCCAATGGTGTTTATTGGTTATGATTCGAATACAAAAGGCTATCGAATATTTGATCCAAAGTTAAATCGGGTTGTGGTGACACGGGATGTCGTGTTTGAAGAAGAAAAGAAGTGGGAGTGGAACAAATTTACAAAAAAAAGAAGCAGGATCAGCAGGTAACACTCTTGCAACACACTATTTTACCATAGCAGGAACATCTGATACAACAAATCATGAAGACAAAGAAGATATCAGCAATTCTGGTATGGATCTCTCACATACGACACAAGAACAAATTGGTAACCAATATCAGCATGCTACACCAGTGATGAACACGATATCCAGAACATTTGTTTCACCATATACTCCAGTAGCAAGTTTTGAAGAATCAGTATCAACCGAGACATTACAACCCTCAACATCCGATGAGAGATCATTAGTAGGACCACGAGGTATGCGTGACATCAGAAGCTTGTATGATGCAACAGTCCCAATAGAGATGCAATATTCGGGATTATGTTTGCTAGGGGAAGAAGAGCCATCAAATTTTGAAGAAGCCGAGGCAGATCCGATGTGGAGAAGAGCAATGGAGGAGTAAATTTCCTCTATTCAAAAAAATGAAACTTGGAAGCTCGTTCCATTACATGACAGCCACAAACCCATAGGTCTAAAGTGGGTTTACAAGCTAAAGAAGGACACTCAAGGCAGAATTGTAAAGTACAAAGCAAGACTAGTAGCAAAGGGGTATGTTCAACTACAAGGCATAGACGTTGATGAAGTTTTTGCTCCTGTTGCTCGGCTGGAAACGGTACGTTTATTGATTTCTATTGCAGCACATAAAGGATGGAAGGTACATCATATGGATGTGAAGTCGGCTTTCCTCAACGGTGACTTGGAAGAGGAAGTGTATGTCATTCAACCGCCGGGTTTTGAAATAAAAGGAGAAAAGCACAAGGTGTTAAAGTTGTACAAAGCATTGTATGGTTTGCGACAAGCACCTAGAGCCTGGAACTCAAAACTGGACAAGTCATTGAGGACACTTGGTTTTGAGAAGTGTTCTTTAGAGCATGCCGTATACATAAGAAATCAAGGTGAATGGAATTTAATTGTTGGAGTCTACGTAGATGATTTAATCATTACTGGAGAGTGTATTCAAGACATAGACAAGTTCAAATTACAGATGATGAAATTGTTTAGCATGAGTGATCTTGGATTACTAAGTTACTACCTGGGAATTGAAGTTTGTCAGAATTTTCAAAGTATTACACTCAACCAGACGGCTTTTGCAAGAAAGGTTTTAGACAAATGCGGAATGATAGATTGCAACCCTTCTCAAATCCCGATGGAACCTCGTCTGAAACTGAGCAAGGAAAGCACAAGTCTACCTGTAGACACAACTATGTACAGAAGTATTGTCGGGAGTTTAAGGTACTTACTGCACACACGCCCAGATTTAGCATTCTCTGTCGGCATGGTGAGTAGATACATGGAGAAGCCCACGGTGGAGCACATGGCTGCAGTAAAGCATATACTACGGTACGTAAAAGGAACTTTAAGCCTCGGTTGCGTTTATGAGAAGAAGAAAGGAAATATGGAGTTGATCGGTTACTCCGATAGTGATCTAGCCGGTGACACTGATGACAGAAAAAGCACCACAGGTTTGATCTTTTTTCTTGGGTCAAATCCTATTAGTTGGTGTTCAAAAAAACAGAAAGTGGTTGCATTATCTTCATGTGAAGCGGAGTACATTGCTGCTTGTGCAGCAGCATGTCAAGGAGTGTGGCTAGGACGATTGTTGACAGATTTGTTAAAAGTTGAAGATAAAAAGGTGATTCTAAAGATTGACAATCAATCTGCAATTGCATTAAGTAAGAATTCAGTTTATCATGAGAAGAGCAAACACATCGATACTCGATTCCACTACATTAGAGACTGTGTTGAATCTGGAATAATTGAAATTCAACATGTTTGCACAAAAGATCAGTATGCTGATATCCTGACCAAGTCGCTAGCAAAAATGAAGTTCTTGGAGATGAGAGAAAGAATTAGTGTGCGGTACATCACTAGAGAACAACAAGCTTAAGGAGGAGATTGATGAATTAATCTTGTTGCGGTTACTAAATGATGAATTAATCTTGTTACTAAATGATGAATTAATCTTGTTACTAAATGATGAATTAATCTTGTTACTAAATGATGAATTAATCTTGTTACTAAATGATGAATTAATCTTGTTGCGGTTACTAAATGGGGGGCTAAAATAATCTAGCAGTTATTTTTTTTTAGTATATATATGTAATGCTGAAACAGTAGGTGTACTCATCTTCAAAGTTGAAAAATCATATTTGTTTATTGTTTTCTTTGGAGCTTCCTATTATCTTTAAAAAAATTCTGTTATTTTTTAAAGATATCCAACAGTTAGGGTTGGCTTACTTTTTTATGTATGATGAATTTTTTTTAGTATCTAGATAATATTATATTTGATTTTCAAATGAATGTAGTTAATGTAGAAATAATTTAGTATTCTCTTGGTATATAAGGTGATTGTCATTCTTAGAATATCATAACTAATAATGACCCCTTTTTAGTTGTGCCCTACATATTTCATAACCAAAGCCACATGTTACTTTGTTCATATGTTATTTAGATATCTTCACCTTTTAAACAATACATCAATTATCCTTAATGATCATTTTGAGTTTATATTTTTATTTTTCAATCTCTATTATCTTAAGGATGTGAAATATTATGATAATAAATATATTCATTCTTTCAGCTTCATAATTATAATACTCATATTAATTAATATATGTCTTCTTATGAATCTCACATATGGAAATCATACAAAAGAAAATAATTCATAAATAATCACTACCATATTAACCACCTCTACTTGCTTGTGTCTCATGGATTACCTATCAAAACTATGGTGACCAATACACAAATCTCACACTATGTTAAAACTCATATGTTAGATATTCTAGATAACTCACATATTATTTGAAAGTCAGTTCTTCTAGAATATACATAATAAATTTGTCTTGAATAAGTTTGTACTTTTGGTTTCGTGGGCATCATTCTTGTAATAATTAAATTTATCTCGAATTTGGATTTTCATGCATAGGCTTATCTCACTTGATAAGATATTGATGCATCTACATGCATCAATATTCAAATCAAAATATTACTACAAATAAGAGTTATATATTAACGTCATAATCATCATATTAGTACATCAAACTAATTATGGATTCCAATTTAGCCTGATAATAGAGAAAAAATCACATGAGATGTTTGGTATGGTATTGAGTGTAATTGAGGGTTCCAAATGACAACCCTAATGAGATAAAGTCTCAGAACCTAATCCTGACTAATTCTTACTTTCATTTGCCTTAGATTTGCTCCTAATTTGGGGTCGAAAGTCACGACACCTAAGGAATTTTCATGTTTTTAGCTCGAAATCTGATTCTCACTCCTTTTTTTTATGAAAAACTTTAAGTCTACATTGTATACATCATAGTACCATGTGAAGCTTTAAGCCGAGAGCCATGTCACTATGTTTAAATTCCAAATTTAAGCTGAAAGCCACGTCATTGTGTTTAAATTGACACTTTATGCTAAAAGCCACGTCGTTGTGTTTAAATTGCCACTTTATATTGAAAGCCATGTCACTGTGTTGAAATTGTAATTTTATCATCCCTTCAAATTTTCTCTTCATCATGAAATTTATGGTTTCAAATGAATATCATGACTAAATTAACTCTCATATAGAGCATAAATTCATGGAAGTGGGAATACCAAGATTGAGATGGTTTCTCTCTGGAATACAAAGTTGAGGTGGCAAAATTATCGTGACTAATTCATTTACCCTCTAGAACACATAGGCATACTACCGGGAATACCATGACTGCGAGAAATGTATTTTGTGATGTTTATCGATTAAGTCACAATATTAAAAAAAAAACAATGACTTATAATACTAGTGGGGTACTTAGTTGTCGTGATGTAAAAAAAAGTTATAGCTATCATTATATTTAGAAATGGTATAAACATGACTCCAAAAAAAATTATCATGGCCACAAAGATAATATTGTACAATAAAGAAATCATGACAACTCGGTGGTATAGTTGTGGTGTACAATAAAAAACTATGACAACTTAAGTGATAAAGTTATGGTGTACAGAGATTATCAAGATTTATTTTATAGAATCACAACCAAGAAAGGTTGTCATATTTTTCAATAGGTTTTTAGAAAGTTTAACTCTTAGTGAAATATATCAATTTAAAATCAAATGACTACAAATATATCAAGAATTTTGTGCCAAACAATCCAAAATATTTGATAAGTGAAGTGCTTAACACCAAGAACTAAAATTTATTATTAACATTGGTTGATGCAATATAAAATTCTAACTTTTAATTTAATTTTTTTTAACTGGATCTTTTGGTACAATAAGAAAAATGAATGATTCATTATATGTTTTTATCATTTTTTTAACTTGCATACTGAGTTTATTTCTTACTCCTTTTATGTTGCAAAATAATCTAATAAATGTCAACTAAAATATCTTTTTGGAAAATTATCAAGGCGCTAGTAGATATTGTTCTAGGCTCTATGACTTGCTATTTAGCTTTCTATCCCATTTTTCCTAATCTAGGTGAAACTCTCTTTGTCATACATGAGAGTTGTGTTTTGTAAATTATCACAATACATAGTTGCATCTATGATTTTAGCACATGAATGCTAATCTTCCTCATGCTCCCTAAGTCATCTTTTGAATTGGAGATACATTTGCATGCCCATTAAATTCCAAGAGTAGTTGTTGATGGCCACTTCTTGGTGAAGGGCACCAATATTGTTGAATGTACCCCACTTCATATTTTTCTTTGTCGCATTCCTTTTTCCTCTCTCAAATTATTTTGAACATGCAAAACTATTAGAGCACTAATATTTTTTAAAGAAGTAGCAATAAAATTGTAACTAACCTCTTACAATATCTATGTCACATCATCCTCTCATCGAACCTCATGTAATGGTTTTTTCATCCAAGTCTTCTATCTGGGCTTCTCAATTCTCTCTTGTTGCTCCTTTGTTAGCATCTTGTTGCTCCTTTGTTAGCATCTTGTTGCTCCAAGAACTTGTAGTAGCTTCTATGGAGTGTTAGAATCTCTTACACAAAAAGCAAATGTGAGGTATACTTGGCACCTTTACACTTTGCTAAAACCTCTTACTATCACATCCAATATATATATATTTTTATATAAATTTTGTCACATCCACTTCTACACAAACACAAGTAAGTTAGGCCTTGTCTTGTTCAAAGTGGTAGTGTTAAGTCCACTCAAATTGGCATCACCGAAGACTCCTCATTCAGATGAAAATCTACAATCAATTTTAACATGCACACAATGAAGTGGTAATAAACTAAACTTTCCTTAGCCATAATTGGTAAAAAACTATTTGTAAGTTAAAATACATAATGATATGTTTGTAATCAATGATTCCTATTGTTCTTCCTCATTTAAGTCAAAAGGCAAAATTTCCTTACTAATTGCATTGATAAATTATCTACCATGTGAAAATTTTTTTATAAATGAGCATTTAAATGGTTCTTCAAGCTTTTTATTGTTATCCTTGGATAAGAGAATTGGTAGTTCTTCCTTGAACGAGCTGGGCTCCACGAGCCCAATCAAGCAAAGTATTATTTCCCTCTTGAAAATAGGCACTTGAACTCTACTTGTTTCCTAACTTACTTTAAAATGAGGTGCTTTGTGTGTTTCTCCTTACATCCTCTATGAAGGAGCATTTTATGTCCGAAAACTTTGATTGTTCTAGTAGTTTTTGCAACTCACACATGAAAGAAGAAATCATTCTTCCCAAAAATGCATGGATTTTTTATTGAAATTTGTTCCATCATTCTTTAGTAGTTCAAGAGGTTGCATTCTAGACAAAATAGTGCTTATGGAATGCTCGTTCTATTATAGAACACTCATGGAAGAAGAACATTGATCATAATCTTTCATTCTTTATAGAACACTCACAACCTTTATATATATAGAATATAAATTATTTATATATATATTTCATGTGTTGTGTGTGCATGTATATTATGTGTGTGTGTGTGTGTGTGTGTGTGTGTGTGGTATATTTATATAATAATATAAAAATAAAAATAAAAAAAAATAAGATAAATGATTTTATAAAAGCCTATGGATCAGATTGGATAGAAATGTAACCTACATTCTTATTTCTTTTTTTTTTAATATGGGTTTGATTATTACTCAATTTGCTTTGTGATCTTTATTTGTTTTTCCAAAATACACTGGGTTGGATTAAATAAGTATTCACATTGCAATCTTTTTTGTAAATGTGATGTTTTTTCTTGACATGACGTAACAGGGTGATGGGTACCCATGCCCTTGAGAAATTGATCATCCTTAGACAAATCTCGCTCTTGACTTTTCACCACATCAAATTAATAGCCCTTGAGTTCAACTCTCAACTATCATTCAATATCCATTGAGTTAAATTTTAATAAAAGCATCAATGATGGGTGCTCAAACATAAGATCCAAACTCCACCCAAAATAAAGCTAAAGGATGAATGTTTTCCCTCATACTTAAATACACATTTATACCCATGTGGTTCTTTGAATTGGGTTATATCATTTCACATCTCTTGATTAGAGATGTCAAATAGGTCGTGCCATATTGGCTAGTGATTCGCATAGTGTTAGGCAGTGTCAAATCATGATGAGCTTGGAGTGGACCATGCCAGGCAAAGCTGAGCCTAGAGTGAATTGTGATGGGCATGGAGCTGGTCATGCTAGTATGGGCATGTTCGGGCTGGTTCAGGCAGAACAAAGGCATAAGCCACAAGGTGGCCTTTTTTTCCCTTATCATAAAATGTAAATCCCAAGGCCTAAGTCCTAAGATTGCCTAAAAGTAAGACTTAATACATATTTTTTTGATTTAATTTTATTTAATTAAAAGGACGAATGCATAAATCTAAATCAAATAAAAAAACATCAAAATTTAAATTGAGAAAAATTATAAAGTACAAATTGCAATTCAATCTAATATTCAATATAATACTTGCTACATGCATATGCATGATATATGTTACAACTTACATAAATCATGAATATAAATTCATAAGACATAAAAGTGTATAAATCAATATAAAAAATATAATGGCAAACATAAAGAAGCAATAATATTGTACTATAACACATTGTATGCATGACAAGAATTAAGAATCATCAAGAAAAAAATGATTAATTAGTGTATGTAGTTCGGTACTATTGATAGAGGATATGTAGATCATCATCATCATCATGAATGTATCTAAGATGTCACTAGTGCTTTCAAATCATTGATCTTCATGTTTCATGAATTATCATCCACTATCATTTCTTGCACATTCTCTTGAAGGCCCAACCACAAATCCTCATAGTTTTTCAATATATGCAAGTGCCTCTAGGATATATGATCATAATCTTGATTTCCTATCTGAAATGATATTAGTTATCAAAGAAGTAGACTCCAATGTTATGTTAGGCACTGAAGGACTGAGTAGATCATGTGTCATCTTAGATAACACGAGATAAGTAGATTCGTATGATTTCTATCATAGCAAAATATCAAAGTTCTTGTTATCATCATGTTACAGGATGAAGCATTAATCAATATCTAAGTACCAAGACAACTAGCTCATATTCAACGGATCACCCATTCATTTGTCACTTACTAACTAAATGGAGAAGTTATCATCTCCAAATATTGCATCAATGTCCATTCTCACAGTCTGACTATAACTATCATACCTAGTATCAAAATATTAAAACAAGTCAATTCATTTTTCATGAATAAACCCTTTAGATTGGTGAACTTTATTCATGCAAATAGATATATATGTCAAAATATTTTATATTCAATTCAACTTAACTCTAGGATTCATATAGACATCCAAATAAAACATAGTTGAATTGGAAGACCAATATTTTAAATACTTGGTCTACTTCTTAATGACTATGACACTAAATAGTGGGTGATATCTATACTTGGTAAACATGCTATTAATATTGCATGTGTACCTGTGTAATGAAAGTGATATGCATGAATACATGTTTGTCGTGTCATAGAACAATTTTAAGAATTTTATAAAAGAAATTCTTGTATTCCAACCAAAATCATCAATAATAAGCTCGTTACTCTTACTATTAACATAGTTAGATATCGAGTTTTTGTAGCCAATACATGACTTCAATATTAGGTAGGTGAAATTTCAATGGTGCTTCACATTTGTTTGGATTTTTTTAAGTCACATAGATAGACATAAACTGCTAAACTCATATTGTCTGCTAGGCATGCTAAGGTATTTTTGTATATTTCTTATTTTTTCTAGTATAATTTTTATTCATGCATGTTCTGTCATGTTAATTAAGTGACACATGCACATAACATAAAATATCTCATCTAATAGTTTGTCTCTAATAGTCCTAACAAATATATTAGTACCAACTCCATTATTAAAAGTATTATTAAAAGTTATACTAAATATTTATTTCGAATGTTATATTTTCTAAAGATTTGTATCATACACTCATATATGATAGGATTATCATGAGAATGAAGAGTCTAAATAAATCATAATATTTTTTTATTAATTTTCTATTTTGAGTCTACGTAGTGGGTGGTGAGACATACAAATGATGCATCATCGTGATTAATTCATATATCGGATGTCATGGAGACCACTCTACTAAATTTCATAAATTCATTAATTATTAATTATTTTTCTAATTTATAAAAGTGTATTATGTCATTCCAATATCTGGACCAAGAAATCATGCGATAAAGCAGGTTGGAAGTAGGTCTACATAATACTGACAACCTTAGGATCTTTTAAAAATATATTCAAAAGACTCATGATATTACTTAGTTTGGTCATGTCTTTTCTCCCAATACTATTGTATTATATGAAGGTGGTCAGCGAAGCTGAACTAGATCCATCTTGAAATAATTAACTGCTAAGTTAGGTTTACCTCAAATCTAATACATCTTTTTTTTGGTGTATTGATCATCATACCCCTTTAGGTACATTCTTACATGCAATTACACACACACAAACACACACACACACACACACACACACACACAGACATTGTGTTTATTCTTCATCGATATTTCTATAATTTTTAATTTTTATTATTTTAAAGTATATTCAAACTAATTGTGTTTACCTAGTTTTTTTAATTTTTTAGGTAACAAATGGGTTTGAGTTAAAACCTAGAGGTGTCAAATGGATCATGTCTGGATGACAGACCCATTTTGGGAGGCTCAATCAGGCCACCATGCCATGCAGGGCATGGCCTAACATGGGAGTCATGTTGTGCCTAACACGGTTTGATTTCCAGTCTACTCGGCCTAGCACAACATGACTGGCATGATTCTGAGCAAACTCGTGCCTACCTTATCGGGTCATATTGGGTCATGCTAGTTCATGTAGATTTTGTGGGCAGCACCACCATAGGCACCATCAACCAACTACCACTACTACCACCACACACCGATGACAAATCACCATAGAAATATAAAAACAAAAATATAAAATTAAAAAAACAAAGAAAAAAATTAATTACATATATAATACATATCAACATAATGTCAACGAAACATAAGTATACTTATAATACTAAAAATATATAAAAATAAACTATAATTATTTCACTGTAAGTCTAGTAAAAAATGAAATATCAATTTATTTGAAACTAAAGTCCAAGCGACATATATGAAATAAAAGTGATAAAAAATAATTAACAATAATAGCAAAAAAAATAATCATAAATCATAATCATAATATCAAAATTGAATCATATCGTATCAAAATGATAATTATAAAATAAACACAATATCAATAAACAACAATCAATCCCAATGTCAATATGTGTTTGTATGAAAATTGTCATCATCATTTAAGTATATAGTGGTACTTGTAATGACCTCAATATCCTTCAACTCTTACAAATCATCATCTGCCAGCAACTCTTGCACTCACATTCTATCTTGATTGCTCAATATTGAATCTTTCTTATTCTTCATGCATGCAAGTATCTCAATGATATTTAGCCATAGTTATGATCTCATATCTGAAATAACATTTGCTATAATAGAAATAGTATACTTCAATGGTATGCAAGATACCAAAGGAGTTAGTAGATCATGTGTTATCTTATACAGCATGGGACATATAGATTCATATGATTTCTATCATAATAAAATATCAAGGTTATTATTATTATTATATGATAGGATTGAACAGTAATCGATATCTAAGTATCGAGATAGCAAGCTCCTATTCGAAGGACCACACTATCATTTTATCCCTCACTAACTGAATGGAAAAGTCATCATCTCTGAATATGATATTCATGTCAGTACTCAAAGCATGACTATAACTACTACCATACCTAGTATCATAATAAATAAACAAGTTAGTCAATTTTTCGTGAATGAATCCTTCATGTTGATGTCCCTAGTTCATGTACGTAGATATATTTATCAAAATATTCTCTATGATTCCACCTTAACCCTATGATCCATGCATGCAAATAGGTAACAAATAGATAGAATGGTGAACTATTACTTTAAAAACATGGTTTCTATCTCAATGGTCATGACCCCAAATTTAGAGTGACCTATAAACTTGCTAAACATGCTACTAATACCGTATATGCACCTGATTACAATGTAAGTGGTGAGGGTGTACACAAATAAATAGATATTCATCGTGTCATAACAAATATTCAATAATTTCATGAAAAAAATTATATTTTCAGTCAATGTTATTAATAATAAGTCCACCACTCTTACGATTGATGTAGTTGAATATCATGTGTTGGTATCCAACACTTGAATCCAACATCAGGTAAGTATAATTCCAATGGTGTCTCACATCTATTTTAAATGTATTTTTATTTAGATTCATAGATAAATAGAGACAATTAAACTCATGTTGTCTTCTAGGTATCCTAAGAAATTTTAGTGAGTTTACTATTTTTTCTAATACAGGAAAAATAACATTCATTCCTACTTGTACTATCAGGTTAATAATGTGACACATACATATAATATAAAAAATCTCACATGATGGTTCATCTCTAATAGTCCTAACAAAGATACTAATAGTGACTCTATTATTAGATGCTTTATCAAATATAAAACTAAATATTTTATTAAGAATATCATAATATCTAAATATCCTCATCAAGCACTCATATTTGGTGGGACTATCATGAGGATGAAGAATCTCAAGAAATCTTAATTTTTTTATTAAGTTTTTATATAGAATCTACATAGTGGGCGATGAGGCATGCAAATAATGTATCATCATGACTAGTCTAGATATCGGACATCATGAATATAATTCTACTATATTTCCTAAATCTATTAATTATTAATTATTTTTTTAACTTAAATCTTTAATTATATTGTTCCTACGTGTGGACCTAAGAATCTTATGATAAGTAGGCTCGAAGTAGTTCTACATAATACTAACTACCCTAGAATCATTCAAAAATCTAATTAGAAGACCTATTATCATACTTAGTTTGCTCATGTCTTCCCTCCCTAAATCTATGGTGTGTAAATGGTATCAAATAAGCTAAACTAGATTTGGCTTCAAAAACTTTGGCACTCATACTCAGTTCGGTTTGCCTTGGATTTAATGTATCATATTTTTTGATATATTGATTGGTATGCCTTTTTAGGTGGTCTGTGTTAACTATTACATGCACTCCTATATATATATTGTACCAATTCTTCATCAACACACTAGAATTTTTATTTTTTATTATCTTAAAATAAGTCCAAGTAACTAAAGTTCTTATTTTTTATTATTTATTCATTTGAGTTTGGATCAAGGCCAAGAGAGAAAATATGGTTTTGGCATTGGATCTTTCCATAGAATTATCATTATTATTCATTTTAAATCAAAGCTAATTTCATCATTATTATATTTATTATTAGATATTGGTTAATTTTTTTAATTTATGTTTAAAAATAATTAACTAATATTTATAAACAACTAAAAAAAATACCCAAATTATGGTAGCATTAGGTGTTAACATAACCACCGCTAGAGGTGTCATTACATTCTAGTTTTCAACTTCCAATTTACAAAGAAAGGGCAAGGCTATAGTTCTATAGCGAGGGAGAGAGACAAAATTAGAGAATAAAAAAAACTTTAAATTGTGATTTAAGAATGAGAGAAAGTGATAGTAGAGGTGAGCACAAACCATAGGAGTTGAGAGAAATATAGAACTGAGAATGAAAAATTCTAAACACTTAATTTATATTTATAATTTTTTTATTAAATATTATAATTTTATATATATATATTTTTTGATTTTTTTAATATATAAATGGGCAATAAACCGACAACCATCCGATTTTTGCCCCTAGCCATTAGAATGAATTCCAATGGCCAAGATCTTTAAATTGCAATACATTTTTTTAAAAGGCAATGTCAATGCATGCACCTGATGGTCATAATGACTACTATTGTTTTTGAGCACACGAGCGCATTTGCCCACCGCTTAGTCATTGGGACATCTATCCCAATGGGGTGATTAGTGATCCACCACGTCAATGTGATAGATCAGGTTTATTTAAAAAAAAAAACTCACCACATGAGAAAGAATATGACAACCTTACAATGTGGGTTTTTTAATTCGATGTGCCACATCAATGTGACATATCGAATTAATATCTAAATTTTTTCTTTCCTATTTATAGAAAATAAAAATTCAAATTTAATAAAAAAATGTATATTTTTTTTATTTATTTTTTATAATTTAAATTGCCCAAAATCATTATAAGCACCGAATTCTAGCCTCTATAGCCATTGGAATCAATTTGATGGTTAAAGTAATTCCAAATGTGATTTTTTTTTTCAATATTGATGGGCAAAAATATTTTTTTTTTCAATATTGATGGTTACAAATTCTAGCCTTTATAGCAATAGGAATCTATCTATCAAAGACATACATGATTTATTGTTGTCTATGTCAAAACCCCACCTTATCAGGCAGTCTTTCATTGGGACTTGACAAAAGACCCAATTGTAACTGGTCCTAGCCCTTGTGTTTCGAGCTGGTGAATTGTGCCATTAGGCCAAGCATAGCTTGTGTTGGCCTCGCAGGATATGAGTCAAGCAACGAGGTTATGCGGTCCAGGACCATACGCAATTCTAGCCCATGTCGTATTGGGCCAGACATGACTGAATCATGTTGTGTCATATGTCATGCTAAGGCTGCCTGACCCGATTGTCATCTCTACTAATGATAAACTGATATTTATGATGGTTCTTGCTTTGAACTTTTCACAACACTAGATGGTCATTTTTCCCTTTTGACGGCTTTCATTTTGAACATTATCAAGTAGTTATTCCCAATTATTATTGACTCATTATAAAATTACCAAAGATAGGTATCTAAGCTCAAAATTCTAACTCTACCCACCAAAAGCCAACTTAAGGCTAAAAGTTTGCCTAATAACTTAAATATCCAGCTACACTCATTTGATTCTTCAAATTGAGTATGTGGATGACTCTCATCGTGGACTCTTGATGTTGCCAAGTGGTCATTTTCTCCTCTGTGATAACTCTTACTCCAGACTTTATCAAGCACCATGTAAATCTTTTACCACTTATCAATCTTTCTCAATAAAATCACAAATGATAAGTATTAAAATTTAAACCTCAATTTCACTCAAAAGTTAACTCAATAGTAAAGATTTGCTACTTATACTTAAATAGTGATCTACCCCAATGTGATTTTTCAATGTAGGTTGAACCATGGAGAGAGAGAGAGAGAGAGAGAGTTTAGTTTATAATTTATTTTGTTAGTCTATTTCCTTACCTCTCTATTTTGTTTCTTTGTTTTATTTATGTGTATAGGTACTAATATATTGATAGATTGGATACATGGTATTGGGATTATTATGGGAGTTTTGCTACTCGGTCAATGAGTTGAAAGATTTTTGGAACATGTTCTGATCCGCTTTGAAGATTTGACTTATTTCTATTTTATGTAGAAACCATATTGATATATATATATATATATATAGTATTTTTAATCACAAATGTGTACCATGTTCTTTTTTTTTTCTACCTCAATTTTTTACTGAAATATATGGGTTAATAAATTTGCATGCGCTATGCATTTTTTTGGTGGACATAGCTAATCATATTGAATGACTAGTGAACTACGGTAAAATGGATATTTACTGTAATACTGCTATGTTCTTCTTCATTGTGATGTTTTATTATGTTAAGCATAATTAATTGATGTTACATTCAACATAATCATTATATATAAATAGATAAAAAATTCTAAAAAATATATAAATTAATACTTAAATAATTTATGACGCTAAATTATAAATATTTTTGATTTGGTACCACAAATTGTAAAAAAGAAAATAGGATCCACAATCATAAATATTTTTGATTTTGCATATCAAGACAATTTTTATATTTTTTGATAAAATAAACATTAAAGGAAATTTTGTGTTTTGATACAACAAACATAAAATAGACAATTTTTATAATTTTAAATGACACTTTTTATAATTTGATTTTTGGCGCACCAAACTTTTGATAATAAAAAAATAACAATTTCAAAATTTATTAAAGTTTTAGTGCACTAAAATTCATTTACCCAATTTTGTCATCTAAAATTTAAAAATAAAATTAAATTAAATTTAATCAATATGAAACCATAGGAAATATAATTATGCTACCAAATCATCATCAATAAGATTCAAACCTATTCCATGGCATTCCCATTCCCTCAAAAGGTCACATCAGACCAATTACTCAATAAAATTTTATAAAATAAATAACAAATCAAAATACTTAGATATATATATAATAAATATTACACATATATAAGTATATATAAATATATATAGACTTACACACACACACACACATACATACATACATATAAATATATATATATACATATGTGTGTGTGTGTGTGTACTATGTATGTGTGGGTACTTATATGTTTATATATATATATATATATATATACACATATAAACATATACACACAACCACACATGACATGACACACCACACACACACTTGTGTGTGTGTGTGTGTGTATTTATATGCATATACCTACATTTATTTTGTATTTATATTTTGATTTGTTGAGTATCTATAAACTTTGATTTGCTGAATGGTCTAATATGTTTTTTAAAATGTGTGCGGTTTGAATCATACCAATGATAATTCAGAAGTATATTTCTTTTTTCTGATTTTCATATTAATTAAATCTAATTTATTTATTTTTTTAATTTCGGAGATTACTACCAGATTGATAAATATTAGTATCCCAGAATTTAATTATTTTAAAATATTTTGTTTTTTTTTGTAATTATTAAAATTTTGGTACGCCAAAAAAACAAATATTAAAACACAAATCTATTTGCGTAATATATAATAAATGCAAATACATAATAAATAACTCTTAAACATTAATAATGACTTAACGCCGAACAGCCGAACAGGTTTGCGAAAGTCGAAACGCAATTCCGACACGGACACGGTACGCGAAACAAAAGCCTTCCAGCGACTCTGGCTGAAAAGCCCGTGCGGTCCCCCGCGATGATGGTGCTGAACTGTCAAAGTTCGATGCCAACCACGAAAGACACACGTGTTCATGGTGCAACGGTCCCCCTCGGTTCCCTTAGAGCCTCACTCTCCGACAGAAAATAAATAAATAAATAAATAAATAAATAAATACGTAGAAACGCGCTTCGATTCGCGATGCGATTTTCCGGAACCAGGCTGTCTGGCATCGAACTGGCCGGCAGACAGCTCTAAGCCAGCTGTATCGTTGAATAACACGGTGGATCATTTTGAAAAGGTCAAATTACCGCGACATGGGCCATAGCGAATCAATGGTCATTAATATATATGTATATATATATGACCAAAAACGAAAATGTTTATATTATTCTTACATTATTTTATAAAAAATTAAAAATACTCCAAAACATAAATCAGAAAGACGATTTTATCCACTCCACATCACCAAAAAAAAAAAAAAAAAGATTTTATTGGACTATTTTCGAATCCAAAAATTGCTAATAAACTATAAATCTTAGTTTCAATTTTGAAAACTGATTCCTAGTTTTTTAAAATTAAAGTTACACACACATAAATATATAATATTCAAATCATATTTTTTTTTATCTTTTTTCGTCAATTTTAAAATTCAGAAATTGCCCTTGAATAACAAATCAGTTTTCAATTTCAAAAATTAGTTTTCAATTTTTTAAATTAATGTGTGTAACAGTTTGCTAAAAAATAAATGCTGAAAGATTAATGCTGAATTTTATAAGTGTTGAATTTGTATTAAAAAACTGTTTGATAAATTACTGTTAATTGAATGCTGAATAAAAATATATTTTTTGATAACCATAAATGATGAATGCTAAAAATAATGTATTTTATATATTTACCTTTATTATCATTGTTTTACATATTATCCAACATAAATAGAGTTTCTAATAATTTTTTTTTTCACTACAATTATTAATTATTAAAAAAATAAAATTTCTAAAAACATATCCATAAATAAATTATAAATTCAAACAAGAAATAAACATATTTAAAAAATAACCAATAAAATCTAAACTCTTTAAAATTATCCAAAATTTTAATATAAAAATAAAAATTAATAAAAAACTAGTTGATTTATTATTTCCTCTCTCAAATTAATCATAAAATAGGGATAGGGTTAGAGTTTGTTGTAGTAGAGAAAGGAGGAGGAAAAGACAAATTCACGAATTGAACTGTAGCATGAATGAGAAAATGAAAAAGAAATAAAAAAATGATAAAATGGTAAATGAAAAAAAAAAATCGTTACAAAATTTTCAGCTTTCAACATTAAGTAGGTCTTTACTTGCTTAAAAAGTTTAATGAATTTTCACTTAAAATTTTAAATTTTTTTATTAAACGCACTAAAAATTTCTAACCATTGAAAATTTTAATTTTCAATGGTTAGGGTAGGACACTGAGACAATGATTTATCTAAAACCATAAAAATTGAGAATAAAAGTTGATTAATTACGCCACGAAAGGAATAAATTAAATGATTCAAAAAATAAAAAAAAAATCATAATGTACGAATTTAGTAAATAAAAATAAAGTTCAAATAAAATGCATGCAAATCGAATAATATACAGTAAAGAATTCTTTGCACATATAGAAAGTTCGTAAAACATATAATGCTCAAAATTATATTTCAAACTAAAATATATATTTTAGGATATAAAATTAAAACCTTAGAAATCTCAAATCTAATAAAAATATTTTGAATCTCTTTTTATATTATATTTTTAGCTGATAGCATTGGTTAATTGATTTTTTTTGCACAGAATCATAAAAATGGTTGTGTCTTGATTACTGGATCAAAGAGGAAATTTTGTCTGGTAACTTTTTGAATATCAAAATATTGTCTAAGCTATAATTCCTCATGATACATATAATATGCAGACAAACAAAAATAAATAGTTGTATTTATTCTACAAAAAATACATTACACACAATGTATTATCAAAATATTAATTTTATAATCCACATACACAAAATACACAAATTAATAACCATAAGATCAAAAAATAATGCTTTTCAAACATTTAAGATCTCATGAGCTTTTGTTCAGATTACAAATAAGATATTCCTTCCCATATATAACGAATGTCTCAGGATAAAAAATATAGTATTCATATCAAATTAATCAATTTATAAGTTCGAGCTAGTATCCAAATTCAACTTTACTTAAAATAGAAGATATATTTATTATGAGAAAAAATATCTCATCAAAATTACTTCATTTCTTTTGACTAAACTCTTTGACTACTAATCAAGTATTATATCTTATTGAGAATTATCATCATCAAGTTTTAGTCTAAAGAGTCATCTATTTTTTAAAGTTCATTCTTTTTAGTATGGGTACTAGATCAAAGATCTGGTTGACATGAAATGATTTCATCTTTTCCTACATAGCCCAAAACTATTCCTTTTTATTCTCAAGAGAGATACCCTACTCAAAGGTCTCAAGTTCATTTGTATTCATGAGTGATATATAATAATAGAATCTAGAGGATGTCTGATGAAACCTAGATGATCTTTAAAATTTAGATTGTGATATATCATCATGAACAACTGTGTCATATCTAATTTTAGCTAGAATATATTGTCACTCATCTCCTCAATAGGCACATCCTAGGCTCTAAAATATCATGTGTATTATATAACTCGGAATCATCATGAGATAACTCAATTCCTCCCTCCCTCTTAATCAGACTGATCTCTAGAAAAAATTGACACTTGATCTATGCAAATAGGAATATCTATGGAATCACTCTCCTCTCATTGATCAAAAATATCATATCTCTATTTTGAACAAGCTTCTTTGCAATTATATCCTATAGTGTACATCTGAACTTCTTGTGTCCATAGTTAATAAAGATGCATGGATATATATTACTATCAAGATTAGATCTTTCATCTTTTGGTATATGAATGAATGTTTTATAGCCAAAACTAAGATATGATCTTATGAAATATTTTTTCCAATCTAGATTTTATTGAGAATATCTTCATACAGGGTGGTGGTATGACACATGTTGATTACAATAATAGTCATATGTATAGCTTCTCCCCAAAATTCATTAGAAAGATGCACATGATAAAGTATGAATCATGCTCTCTCATTAATAGTCTAGTTCATCCTCTCAGTAATGCTAATTAATTGTAGAATCTTAGCAAATATATCTCCCATGTTATCAGAATGTATATAGATTATTTTTTATTTGTCTCTCTCTCTTAACTCTAGCTTAAAATCTTGAAAGATAGGACATATCTGATATTTCATTTTCAGTGAATATACTCACACTTTTCTAAAGTGATCATCAATGAGTATGATAAAATAAAAAATCCTACCAAGTTTTCTACTTTATATGGAGTATACATTAGTATGAAAAAGATTGATGATATTTGATATCCTCGAGTGTGGATGAGAGTGAAAAGGTGTTATATGAATTTTTCTAGTCATACAGTCCATACAATCATCAAGAGGAGTTTCCTAGTTAAATAGCAAGATATTTCTTCTAGTTATAAGCCGAATCTCTATCTCACTCACATGACCAAATCTTTTGTGCTAAAGAGTAATATTACCCTTTTGATGAATAAAATTTTCATAATCTTTGAGCACTCTTGCATGAGTGATATGCAAGTTACGTGTCTTCTTCTCTTATAATGACTAATGTGTCCTTGACCAATTTCCACCTAAATGACTGACATATCCTATGTCATCTAGTATACAACCAGACATTAGGTTTACATGAATATCTGATACATACCGGACATCTCTCAATATCAATTGATATCTTATCTACATCTATCAACAAATATCTCACAAACCCATAATCTATGATGTCCTACTATTGTCTATATTCATTGCATCATAATTATTAGGTGTGTAGGCAATAATGAAGTCAACGTAGTAAGTGATATGAAATAATATATTCGAGTCAATAAGGCAATCATCCTTCTAAGATACAATATTAGCAGAGTTATTAACACTAATCAATATCAAGTCACCTTTTGAGGTAATTTTGGCTTCTCCCTTGGGTATATCTCATTTCATGTGCTATTGATGCAATCTTTTCCAAAAATATCTATCTTTTTTCACAAATCACATCTTCTTATGATGGTTGCACATGATTGCTTTTCTACCATGTGACTTGCCTTTGTAAGAATGAGTTCTTCTACTATGTGTGCCTTGTGATGCTCTTACCACATCTCTGAGAAATAAGAATATCAATGAGAAGCTACTTCATTCTCATTTCTTCTTACTTTTTTAGACAATAAATTTTTTGAGATAATATGCATTGAAATAATGTCTCTAAAAGGTGGCATGCTCAAGAAAATCACAAAAGTTATCCTTGCTTTCTAGAAGTAAGCTTAATATTAGACAAGCCAATGGCTTATCTTCCAAGACCATCTTCATTAATAAAAATTGATCCACCATCCCTAAAAAATATTTATGTGCACTGACATTAAACTATCATCTTTGAACTTCAAGTTAATTACATATCTAATGATCAATAATTTATTTCTAAATATTTTCTTTTTGAACAGACTTTAGTTTTTATCATAATTTATCTGCCTTCATTTCATAAGTAATATGTTGATAATTAGCGCTATCCACTCATTACCAAATTATAAAGGCATCCACACAGTATAAATTTTTTTATACGTTTTCAATTAGTTTTTCATGTTTCATCTGCTTCTTTACTAGGTCATACAAATATTTGACTACAAGGTAGTCAAATATTTTGTATTTTTAATTAGAATAATTAGTCTTAGTTAATTTTATTATCATATAGTGATTCCCTATAATAACAAAGAAAATCATCGGCCACAAATAACTAACACAAACAAACACATCTTGAAATGTATCCAAAATCACTGTATTGATATCGAAATAATTAAATATCAATATAATAATAATGAATAGACTAGATTTTGTCTCAATATCAATAAAGAACATCCTTTTCGTTAGAAGTTTGGATATTATTTTTTAGGCAACATCGAGAATGCTGCCATGATACAAGTTGTATGTGCAGGATATTTAGACAATAATTTATTCAAAACCATACAAGTATGAATAAAGATTGGTTAAATAAGCAACATAAACAATAAATTAAATGACCCAAGAATAAAAAAAACACCAAAACACAAAAACTCCAAAAATCTAGTACAATAAAAACAAGCCCAAATACAATACAACTAGAGGTGTCAAAACCATAACATTCTATCATTCCTATTTTAGTGTGGCCAAGCCATGCCACTATGTCATGCCCAACATAGCACAAATGTCAAATCATCAGGCTAAGTATAATCCATAGTATTCTATGTAAAAAAAAATAATCAAATATCATATGATTTATCAATCAATGTCTATGTTATAGTAGTATAAATGTATATATAGATTATTATCATTATATATGCATTTGAAGGTATCAATAGTGGTGGTCTTGATATCCTCAATCTCTATATACCTTATTATCATTATCTATCATCATCTCTTGCACCTTATCCTATATGTCCAATCTTAAATTTTTCAAATCCATGAATGCAAGTGCCTCCATGATATCTGGTCATAATCTTGATCTCTTATCTTAAATAAAAAAGTAGTCTCTAATTCTATATTAGACACTAGAGTGGTCAATAGAACATGTGCTATCTTATATAGCATGAGATAAAAGAATTCATATAATTTCTACCAAAATAATATACCTAAATTCTCATTATCATCATGTAATAGGATGAAGTTATATTCAGTATCTAAGTACAAAGATAGTTCATCCATATTAGATGGAACACCCAATCATTTGATACTAGATAACTAAATGGAAAAGTTATCATATCTAATTTTGATGCACATGTCAATACTCAGAGTTTGGCTACAACTATCATATTTAGTATATTTAAACAAGTTAGTTTATTTTTTTTTGAATGAACCCTTTAGGTAAGCATTCACAGTTCAAGCACATAGATATATATGTCAAAATATTTTATATCCCTTCCATCTTAACCCTATGAACCATAATGGCAGCCAAGTAATAAAGGGATGGAATGAAGGACCAATATTTTAAATACTTAGTTTCTATCTCAATAATTATGATACTAAATATATGGTGACCTCTATATTTACTAAATATACTATTAATGTCACACGTGCACCCAAGTACAATGCAAGTAGTGCGATCATAAAGAAAAAAAAAATATTCATCATATCATAAAAAAATTTTAAAAATTTTATAAAAGAAATTTTTGTATCACAGACAGAATTGTCAATAATAAGTTTATCACTATTACTATTGACATAATCAGATATCATGGGTTGGTATAATTCTAATAGTAACTTTAACATTAGGTAATTATAATTCTAATAGTATCTCACATATATTTGGAATTTTTTCTTTTCAAGGTTTGATGGCAAATAAAAAGTAATAAATTTCTTTTATCTGCTAGACATCCTAAGATATTTTAATGAATTTCTTATTTTTTCTAATATGGGAAAAATAATTTTCATTTTCACATATACTATCAAGATAATTACTTGATGCAGATATTTAACATGAAAAATCTTACCTAATAAGTCACCTCTAATGGTTTTAATTAGAGATGTCAACCGGGCCGGGCCGGCCCGGCATGAGGCACGGCATGGTTCGGCCGTGCCTGGGCAAGCCCGACACGGAAATTTTTTGTGTCCGGGCTCGTGCCGTGCTCGACCATGGCACAATCATGCCGTGTCGTGCCGTGCCGAGGCCAACCGGGCCTCGTGTCATGCCTGGGCCAGCACGGTACCGTGCCGAAATCAAAATTTTTTTAAAATTATGATTACGGTGGCGCCGAAACCCTAATTTTTTTAAAATTAGGGTTTCGGGCACGCCAAAATCCTGATTTTTTTTAATTGAGGGTTTCGGGTGCGCAGAAACACTAATTTTTTAAAATTAGGGGTTTGGTGCGATGGCGCATACCGAAACCCTAATTTTTTTTTATTTTAGGGTTCGGCCCGATCGGGTCGAACCCGGCGGATCATGTCACGGGCCCGTGCAGGGTTGAACCCCACAAAAACCATGCCGGGCCAGACACGGCACGGTACTGTAACCGTGTCATGCCTGGCCCGGCATGAAAGACGGTCGGGCCTAAAAAAATGTACCAAGCCGGCCAAGCACGTCCCGTTTGACACCTCTTGTTTTAATAAGCATACTAATAATTACTCAATAATTAGAAGTTTATCAAAATTTACACTAAATACATTATTCTAAATGTCATATTCCTTAAAAATCCTTATTATGTATTCATGTATGGAAGAGCTATCACGAGGATCGAGAATCTTAGGAAATCCTAAGATTTTTTTATTAAGTTTCTATTTTGAATCTACATAGTGGGCAGTGAGATATACGAATGATGCATTATCATGACTAGATCAAATATCAAATATCATGGACATTATGTCACTATATTTCCTAAATGTATTAATTATTTTTCTAACTTATAATATATTATTATATAATTCTTACTTATGTACCTAGGAATCCTAGCTATTATAAGTAGGCTAGATGTAGGTCTACATAATATTGATTAACACATGATTCTCCACACTTTTAATTATAAGACTCATGATCATAATCACTTTAGTCATGCATTCCCTTCCAAAATTATTATGGTATATGAAGGGGGTCAATGAAGCTATACTAGATCCAGCTTGAACAATTTTGCCTCTCAGTTGTATTTACCTATAATTTAATGCACTATTTTTTTGGTGTATTGATTTGCATGCCCCTTAAGGTGATTAGTGTTACATGTATTCTTACAAATATATATCCTAACAATATATATATTATATTGATTCTTCTTTGATATCCCTAGAATTTTTACTTTTTATTATTTTAAAATGAATCCATACTACATAAGTTTGCCTAGTTTTTTATTTATTTTAGGTGTGTTTGGGTCAAGGCTATTAGAGAAAACTTAGTTTTAGTCTTAGATATTTTAGTAGGATTGTCATTATTATCTATATCTACATCAAATTTATTATTATTATATTTAATATTTACTATTTTTTATAAATTTTCTAATTTATAAATAAAACTAATGGCATCTCAAATTTATTATTATTTCTAATTTAGTTTTGGTCTCTGACCTTTAGTAGAGTTCTGTTATTATATTCACTATTTACTATTTACTATTTTTGTATACATTTTTTTTATTTATAAACAAATAAAAAAATTATACCATAACTATGTCTACTTTATTGTAGTTTACTTTTCTTTACACCATCTCTAATACTAAAATATTTAGTTGTAACTTATACCACATATGCATAAATTAAATATAATAATAATAATAAAATTGAAAAAAAAACACAGATAGAGAGATGAGAGAAAGTCATATGAGAGAGAGAATCAAATAAATGAAAATTAAATTCATAAAATTTCTAATCTTTATATATATAAATATTTTAGATTAAAAATTTTTTTGTTATCTATTTTTAATTTTTGTTTATAATTTATATGGTTAGAAATCCGACAGTCATCAAATTTTTCTGATGTATAGTGTAGCCATTAGAAATAATTTGATGGCTATATTTTTTTTTAAAAAAAAATTTGTTTTTAAAGGTAGAGACAATAATAGGTCATGCTTTTCACTATTGTTGTTGATACCCATTATGTGAAAATGTAATGGGCAACCAACTTCTGTCATGCTTCAAAGTCCCCGAGTGCCAACATAATAGCTTATGTGACTGAGTTTTTTTTTTTTACACAGCCTCATTGGGTAATTACCTGACAATGAATGACTCATGACTTTTGGCCCACCCATGCCAATTCATGGGTCACAATGCTGATGGACCTTATCAGGCACGTGGGTCATGCCAAGCTCGACACGAGGTATGGGTGACTCTAGCCCAAAATGATATGAGTCATGCCTTGCGCCGACACATTCTATGTTTAGGAATGGTTCTGGATCATAACGTGTAAGGCTTGGCACGACTAATTCGGGTTGTGCCTCATCTCGTGCCCCAACCACCTGGCCTACTTGACACCTCTAAACACAGTCAAATTGAATAATATATACTAAAGACTTCTTTACATATACAAGAAGTCTGTAAATTACATAATACTCAAAGTTATACCCTGAACTAAAATATATTTTCTATGATATAAAATTATAAACATCTCAAAGATAGTATAAATACATAAACATAATATTTTGGAATAAATACACCAAATATCATTTCAAGTTATTCTTTAGGTAATATGGTCGGTTCATTAGATTATTGGCTCAGAATCATCAATGTGATTGCATCTTGATTGTTTGACTTAATATGAGATTTTGTTCGGCATCTGTTTGAATCTTCAAACGATGTCCAAGCTCTAATAATTCCTCATGTTATAAAATTAATAGACAAACAAAATTAAATACCAGCACCCACATTGTGAAAAACATATCACACAAACAACATTATTAAAAAATTGGTTTTATAATCTACACAAAAAAACACACCAACTAGAAAACCAATAATATTGAAGTAAAATCATAACAACATAACAACACAATAACAAAACAGCCCAAAACTCCTTCGAACTGATAAGTAACTAAGAGAGAAGAGAAAAGATAGAGTCATAAAGCATTGACAAAAAATTACCAAAAATATTTTTGCAAGAAAAGAAAATCATGGGCTTTCACAAAAAACACCTCCGTGTAGAACAAGAATGCACTACCTTTGCTCGAAAAACCTTCTGGAACAAAATAAAACACACGCAGAGAAGGAAAAGGAGAGAGCTAAAAAAACGAGAACATTCATATTTTGCCACCTTTTTATTTTTAATTAAATTTTATTTTTTTTAAATAAAACATGCAATTTTATCACACATAGTTGGTCTATTGTGCTCCACACTTTCAAAAAAAAAAAAACAAACCAAAACAAAATCAAATTAGTCTATGCAATTTGGCGGACCCAACACTCACACACAAACACACACGCATGCACGCACACACACACACGCGCGCGCGTGCGCGCGCTTGCATGCGCCCACACGCACATACATGTTATATAAGTCTATATATAAATCTTGTTAAATATATCTAACTTATAAATATATATAACTTTTAATTAAAAAATAAAACTAATTTTCAAAATTTAAAAGTTGTTGTGTATTTGTGGGTGGTTTTCGAATTTGCAAACCATCCAAAAAAATTTAAAAACTTTTAATTAAAAAAAAATTAAAATATTTAATTTTTTTTTTTAAAAAAGAAAATGCATGTCAAAATTAAAAAGCATCTTCATATAGATTTAAAACCCACCCAAAAGATTTGGTTTTAAATGCTATGCATGCTATGCATAAATTCATGGGCAAAATTGACTGTATGATTTTTTGGATCTAAAACATTAGTATTTAATGTTTTGGAGTATATTTAAACAAATTTAAAAAGGATACCAAAACATAAATTTTTTTATTTTACTACCCTAAAATATAATTTTCTCATAAAAAAATATTATATAGAAATAAATTTGAAAAACGAGCAATAAATTTTAAAATTAACTGATATTATTTTCACTTCCTTTTTATGTTACATATTTTATTAATGGAGAAAGTTATGTCATTACATTTAATTTAAAATTAAATGATTTTTTTTCTAAATCTTCCAAAATATCCTTTTTTTGTTTTTTCATTACATTTTGAATTGAAAAAACTATGCATTAGGGTCCAAAATAAAAATATTTATATTTTTTTGGCATTTTTTTAATTTTTGGTGCACTAAAATCAAAATTATTTAATTTTTCATGTCTCCAAAAGAACATTACACACCCTACCCTTAACCCCCACAATATCATCATATGACATCAAAACAAAACAAATAATTATTTGTTTTAGACAATATTATATACTCTTTTCAAAAATAATATATATATATATATAATGTATATATATACTATTTTCCAAAATAGTCTACATAGTTATATATGTTATGTATATATATTATTTTCATATATTTACATTTCGAAAATATTATGTAAATGTGTTGCCTTAACACATTAAATCTCCCAATTATCACCCAAAAAAGTTGATACATAGAATGACAAACAAACTTACACAAAAAAGTATTCCTCATCTCCAAACAAAGAATCGCCCTCCATTTTTTAACACTACTAAACATTACCATGGTATTACCATGATTATATTTGAGGATTGTGGTGAAATATTTTTATTTAGAATTATGGCTTGGAATCTTTGGATAAGTTATTTTGTGTGATAATTAGGGGTGTACAAATTTATTCAATCAAAATATGTAAAAATATTTCTTGGGTTATCCCTTAAGTAGTGATATAGTTAATATCTATAGTTTGACCTTCATGGATCTTCAATTTGGTCTATAATCTCAATAGTCCATGTAACCTTCTCAGTATAATTTTTTTCTTCTTCTTATCTTCTAGATTGCTCCTCAAATATCTAGTGATCCTCCAGAACATTTTTTTTCAAGGCATTCTTCCATGGACGCCATGACTTTGCAAAAAAACTCATGACATGATTATCTATGATCTATTCTAGTAGAGTCATGACTAGTTTTGAAGTGATGACATATGAAATTATTCTTTAGATCATATTAGTCACAACTTTGGAATGAGTCATGATTTTCTTTTTAAGCTTCTCTTTTCCCCTTGTCATTATTCAATATGAAAAATAGTAAATAAGGTGATGTATTTTGGTGAATATTTATGATATGCTTGTATAGAAATAAGCTTTAAATTGAATAGTTTCTCTAAACTATAGTTTGATGGATCATGATGAATAGTTAAGAAAACATGTTTTTTTTTTGTGAAATAAAAAATTGGTGGATTCTTGAGAAGAGAAGAAACAAAAAATTAGGTAAAGTCATAACATTCCTTATGTTATGAATTTGTTATACCTCATTTAGCTATAGGGTAGTTTTTACATTTATTCATAGATGCAACTTCACACAAATTATTATGATAATCTTTGTATTTTACAACACTACCATCTCATTGATACAATCAATTTATGGTGTAACATATTTTCTTCGGCTATTAAACTTTCTTGGAGTCACTGTCGCACGGGCTTGTAACTTTTTTATGGATGCAACATTAATTCAATATTGCAATAATCATGTATCCCACTAGTGATCAAAGTCATGAAAACCCTCCAACACTGAGACTTTCTCAATACAAAGTCATCAAGTTAATTTTTCCATTGTCAATACAAAGTCTAAGGCAATAGCAATGACACTATTCCCAACACCATGATTTTAACTATAAAAAATTCCAAAGAGCAGTTTTTGAGCTATAACCATTTCTAGGGCCATTACTTTTTACTCTAAAAAAATGACTAAAGTCATAGCTTATTTCCAATGTCATGATTTTGGGTTACAAATGTGAAATACATAAATCATAATCATTCTCGATGTCATGATTTAGTGTTATAGAGGCAAAAAGTATAGCTATGGACAATCCCAATACCATAGCTATTTGATGCATAAGAGCGACCATACCACAACTCATTCCTAGCATCATGACTTTGTGTTCTAGATATAAAATGTGCAATCATAGCAAGTCATAATGTCACGATATGCTAAAGTTTGAAAGATATCAAAGTCACGATTCATTCATTAACGTCATGACTTAATGTGCACACCCAATCATTTAAGTATAAAAGAGAAAAATAGGAATTTCAAGTTAAATTCTAAGGCATGAGAAAAGAAACAAAAGCTAGGGTTTTGAGAGTAAAATTTCACCCAAACCTAGGCATGATCTACGAGCAAATGGGCAATGCAAGACATGAGCATAAAATCTAAGGGGGCATGAATCTTGACTTACCCTAGCGGCATATCCGAGGTATATGATAGAGTATTATGGATTTAATGTTTGGTTCCAAGGTATTTTAAATGGATGTCATTGAGAACTTTAAATTTTACGAGATGTGTCTCAAATCAACTCGTGTGAATTTTTTATAAATGTCAGACTAAATTGAGGTCTATAATTATATTTAATTATGTATGATGAATGCTTTATAAATGAATTTAATATTAGGATTTTTTAATAATTTGGTTATTGATGGATATGATAATTATGTAGAAATAAAAATTAAAGAGTTATTATATCAAAATCCAATATTGAGATATGATAATCATATAAATATGATATTTATATAGCCAAAAGTATAAATACTTTTATAAGCTAATTCATTATGCATTTCTCTGAATAATTAACTCTCAATTATTAAGGGTATTTTATTAAACATTTTTCGAAGGTTTTACCTTTAATATGAGACTTACATGTCATCATGGTAGATAAAGATAGGCAAGCCATGAGACATATAATTGAAGATGACTTGTAAGGTTATGATAGTCATCTAAGTTCCTTTCTATCATATGATTACCACAAGTGTGATTTAAAAAAAATATATATTAATTATTTGAGTATGATACTTACGAAACCAAAAGTATGCTTTAATTACTATATCAATTTATGATTATATAACATGTGAGGTCAAAGAATAATAATGCACATACAAAGTAACCATCGAGGATACTTGACAAGTTTCCTAAAAGGTATGGACTTATGAATTACTCTCGAGTAGGAATGATTTGTTACATTGATTATAAAGTACTAAGTAGATAGTTATAAGAGGACTATTATTGTGGATGGCCTAATAGTTGATAAATATATTATATGCTAATAGCGCACTAGGACATTTTCACAATCACATTACCTTTATTTTATATGCAAGTTCAATACTATATAAACTCTTTTAAATAAACCATCATATGTAATATAATACACCAATACTAGAATCTAAGAACCTTACCTAAAACTTAGTCTTGTCCTTTTAACTAGAGTAGTATTTGATTGATTGTTTGTTGATTGAACTGCTTACATAATTCTCATGAGATTGATATCTCAATAAAAAGTTTATTTTATACTTGTATGTCTTGTATACTTATGGAACAAGTTGAACGAAATCCTCACCTAACAAGGTTTGGACTTTGCCTAATCCAAAAAATTGAGTACCAAAACAAAGTCAACATATTTTTCGCACTATTTTTGGAAATTATTTAGTTTGGTTGATTAATTTTAATCAACGTAACTATCCTAGAAAAAAAGAATGTTTTTAGTAGTTTGGATATCAATATTTTAATTTTATGCCTCGATTTGTATTATTTGACTTGTGTTAATTTAGTTATTAGAATAGTAAACTTCAGAAGTAAAAGATGAATCTGCATAACCCAATGTATCAATATGATGAAGACTCTTTTTGACCAAAGAATAATTCTTATCTAATACCTGATGGAAACACACATTGATTTAGTTATTAGAATGGTGTGAGATCTGAAATATGAGAGACATAAAAAGATGACTTCCTAGAATGGTGTCTAGTAGAAATTCATTCAAGGGTTTGAAGATATTATTAGTATATTGTATACGGAGACCAAACAAAACAATGACATATAATATCATCATAGAAGAAGAATTGAAGAGGAAATTATAAAATCGAGAATGAAAGTGAATGAAAATAATTTAGAGGAATTAATTAAAAACTCATTATAGAATAATGAAAAGATGAAAATTAAAGATAGAGGGATGAATTGAAAATTACTATGACTTTTCAAGTGGTTTCAGACAACATCATGACTTTGGGGCCCCAAAAAAATATTAACATTGTGGCACTTGAAAAAGTCATGGATCTAGAGAAAAAAGTCATTATTAGCCCTAGTGTCATGGCATTCATGAGGGACACTACTATTGACAGCATCATGACTTTTGGGAAAGTCACAACTATTGAAGAGAAGTTCTCAAAAGATTGGACAACTTTAGACAAACTATTCTTGAAGATGTTTCCAAATCATATTCATTATGCTTTTCTTGAAAAATATAAGATGAACTTGATTATTATTTCAAAAGGGTTCATGGGAGAAATGGGCACAAATATGGTGAATCTTATAAAAAAAATATGTGGGCACAGCCACTCGAATATATCAAAGGAATAAATCTATAAATATGTATGCATAAGATCTTTATAGAGGATACTATGAACTTTATAATTGAGCACCAAACGAGACTATATCACACAATGAAAGATGTGGTAAAGAAAGAGATTGTGAAATCGCTAGATGTAGGAATCATGTATGTGATATTCAATTGTCAATGGGTGAGTCTGATTCATGGTATTTAAAACCTTAGTTGATGAAAAAATTGTCGCACATGCAACAATTAGATGGTGACTATGAGTTGATTATCAAAAATTGAACATGGGGACAGAAAAAGATCATCATCCATCTTTGTTCATGGACCATATATTAAATAGAATCACGTCACATTCATTCTATTATTTTATAGATGGAAATTCAAGATAAAATCATATTTTTATTGACATGGTAGATCAAAAAAAAAAAATTAACTTACCCATATGAAACTTTTGTATTTAGAAGAATGTCATTTGGTCTTTATAATGTTTCAACCATTTTTTAGAGGTGTGTTAATGTTATTTGTGCCTACCTTAAAAAAGAAATTATGAAGATAATTATGGAAGATTTTTCTGTCGATGGAAATCCATTTGAAAGCTTGCATAACCTAAAGGTTTTATTGAATTAATGTAACAAAAAAAATTTCATCCTCGATTAGGAAAAATGTCACTTCATGGTTAATGAAGTGATCATACTTGGACATGTAGTATCAGCTAAAGGATTAAAGGTAGTTGATACAAAGGTATCAATAATCAAAAATCTTCCAAGGCACACCAAAGTCAAAGGGGTGAGGAGTTTCCTTGGGCATATGAAGTTTTACAAGAGATTTATCAATAACTTCTCAAAGATAGAAACCAACAATGCAAACTCTTGGAGAAGAATAAGATATTTGATTTTGATCAAAAATACATCAATGACTTTAAAAATTTGAAAATAGAAATTAGTTGAAAGCTCAATCATGATTTTGTCATGATGGAAAAAAAAACTATTTTTTATTATGTGTGATCTAAGTGCATATTCCTTGAAAGCTATATTGAGATAAAAATGAGATAATATATTTATGAAAATTTCTTATATTAGTTGGACCTTGAACGAAGCCTAAGTGAATTATACAACCATGGAAAAAGATATATTAGTTATGATGTTCTCCTGTGAAAAATTCTGACCATACATTTTTAAAACGAGGGTTGTGATTTATAGGAATTATGTAGCCACATGCTACTTCATTATAAAAAACAAAAGTTAAGCTGAGGTTGATAAGATGGATACTACTTCATTAAAATTTAGATTTAGAAATCCAATAAAAGAAGGGGAGTGATAATACAATGGCCTACTATTTATCATGATTCGAATCTAAGGAAAAAAGAATGAGAGAAACTGAAATTTTATTAATTATTTTCATGTGTTGTCTTACCACCCTTTCTCACATATTACCAAAAGAAAAAAAAAATTCTTGTATGATGTGAGAAACTATCTATGGGATAATCTAATATTATTTAGAAGATATGTTGATCAAATAATAATATGTATGCCTGAATATGAACAAGTAAAGATTATTCTCAAATGTCACTCATCACCATAAGGAGGGCATTTTGACAGTAACAAAACAACCCAAAAGTTATTACAATTTAAATTTATTTTTGGCATTCATTATTTTGAGATTGTTAAAATAAGGAAAGCTGATGCAATAGATGCCCGTGATTGAGTAATGTATCCAAGCAACATGAAATACCAATTAAATTTTATTCTTAAAGTGAAGATTTTTGATGTATGGAGAATTGAGTTCATGAGCCCTTTTCTGGTATCTTATAGGAAAGAGTATATTTTATTAGTAGTAGATGATATATCAAAATGAGAGAGTAGTAGTGGTGCGAAAAATTAATGCAAAAATAGTTCTAGGTTTCATACGTACAAATATCTCTACAAGGTTTAGCATGTTGTGATGTATCAACAATGATGAAGGCTGTCATTTCTATAATTGATTGCCTAGTGCACTTTTTATGAAGAATAAGACTAGACATAAGAAGAGAAATTCATATTATCCACAAATAAATGGCCAAGCATAAATATCAAATATAAAGATCAATAAAAAATATTGGAAAAGATAATTAACCTATCTAGAAAAGATTCATCTCAATATTTGGAGGAAGAACTATAGGTTTATAGAAGTGCATTTAAAACTCCATTGGTGGTCTCTCCTTATAAATTCATTTTCGATAAGACTTGTTATTTTCTAGTGGAACTTGAACATCGAGCATTATAGGCCATTAAGCAACTGAACTATGAAAAAAAAAGATGCAAAAGAAAGGAGACTTTTGCAGATGAGTGAATTGGTGGTATTAAGGAATGAATCATATAATAATTCATAGATTTAAAAAGATAAAATAAAAATATGGAATGATACAAATCTACAAAGGAGAGATCTAAAATAGGAGAGAAGGTTTCAATTTTAAACTCTCGACTTAAGATATTCTTAGTGTAGTTGAAGTCCCAATGGTATGAACCCTTTATAATTATAGACACGACTCCTTATGAGGTAGCCATGGTGAAATTAGAAAATAGAGTATGATTCAAAGTACATGGGGAAAGGGTTAAGTGTTACATGGCTTCGACAACAATTCTGAAACATCTGAAAAAAGAAAAAAAAAGAAATGGAGGCAACAGAAAAATCATGGCTTTGAGTAGTTTTGTGACTTCTAAGATACAAAAGCTATATAAAGAAGTCGTGACATGCCATTGCATCATGACTTTGGAGTTTCTTAAAGAAAAAGCTTAAGGTGAAATTAAACACAAAGTTATGGCAAAACCTAGTATCACGACTTTAAAGTTCTAGAAAGAAAAAGCATGAAGTGCTACTCAACAAAAAGTCATGGCAATCTTTAAAGTCATGGCATCCAACAAAGATGAAGTTACAGCAATCCATAAAGCCATGACATCTTGGAAAAAAAGAAGAAAAGAAGGGTAGCCCTAATAGAGAAAATATCGAATATGATTCAATGTTAAAAGGTTGATCAAAAAGAAAAGAAGAAGCTAGAGATTATATGATGAAGCTAACATGGATAGTTGAGATCGTTTATGAATGTAACAAGTCTTGATGGCTTTGCTATGGATATTAAATATAGCACTACTTGGGATGCAACCTAAGATTTTTTTTTTATGCATGATGTGATGAAATAAATGTGCCCACTCACACCGATCATTTTACACCAAAAAAAAGTAGTCATTGAATTCAAACTCTACTACAACTCAATTATATATCCATAAAAAGAAGTAGCCATACTAACTATGCATTCTATGACACTCAAACTAGTCATAGCAAATACTTATGGAAGATGAATGAAATATAAATTTTTTTATAGAGAAGTAATTGCTTGGTGGTGAGCAATCATTTTATTGTATGAATTTATTCGGTATGCCAAATACCAAATAAAAAAATTATGAATTTAGTGAATACTCATGATATATTTGTATATAAATCAACTTTAAAATAAATAATTTCACTAAATTATAGCTTTTGATAGATTATGATGAATAATAGTAAAATTATGTGATTTCTATATGAAATAGAGATTTGGTGGATTACTGAGAAAGAAAAGAGCAAAAAGTTATTTAAAGTCAAAATATTTTTTATGTAATACATTTGTTATACCTTATTGAGCTATTATATAGTTTTGACATTCTTTCTTGATAGAAACTCTATAAAAAAAGTCATTGCAATATTCTTATACTATGACTCTACTATCTCATTGACACAATCATTTTATTAGATAAATTATAGCTATTAAAGATATTGTTATTAGTTTTTAGGAATCTTAATTATAGTATGATTTTGGTATTAATTTCTTTCTTTAAAGAAGGAAATTAATTCTTTAAATCAAGTAGTATACAACTTCCTTGTGTATATAAATTAGGATCGCATTGTATAAAAATAAAGAAGAGAACTAAACCAATACAAAAATTAAACATGGTATCAGAGTGAGGTTTTTGAAATTTTCAACCCTCATTCATATTGTTTTTTGGTAGTAACATATTGTTTTTCTGGCAGTCACCATACACCTTTTCTTCTTGTTTTTTCCTGCAATATCTTTTCCCATCTATCACGACAACTTATTCCAAACCTAGCAATTCTAATTACAATCTCAGAGGAGGTATCTAGCCTTGAAATAGCAGTCCTTGACGACAATGGGGGAGATCCTCCAAATTATCCACACATGTCTATTACTTCATACAAGCTCATGCTCAATGGCCAAAACTATCTTTAGTGATCCCAATCGGTGCTCTTAAATATCTACAATAGAGAGAAGGAAGGTTATCTCACCAATGAAGTCACCAAATTGAAGGAGATGGCTGATGAATATTGAATTTGGAAGGAGAATTGCCAAATGATGTCTTGGTTGATCAACTTCATGATGCTTAACATCGGACAAAATTTTCTTCTACTTGAATTAGTTGTAGATGTATGGGAGATAGCAAAGGAAACTTAATCCCACAAAGATAATACTCCTGAACTTATAACAATTGAAAGGGCATTACATGATCTAAGGCAGGATGATCTCTCAATGACAAAGTATTACAATAAACTTCAATGATACTAATAACAGCTTGATGCATTTGAGATATATGCATGGAGTACTGCAAAGGATTCACAAGAATATAAGAAGATTTTTGAGACAGAAAGAGTGTCAAAATTTTATTTTGGATTAAATCCAAATCTTGATGCTGTGAGGAGTAGAAATTTTGGGACTAAACCACTGCCTAATCTTCAAGTAGCATTTTTTGAAATCAGATGTGAAGCAAGTCATAGGAAAATGATGCTGCGTGCTGAACTAAAAGAACTAAAAAAATGATGTAGATGAAGCTTCAGCTCTGGTGGCCCGCAATACTTCAGAGGCATTAAAAGGGGGCTGAGCATGGTGTGATCACTATTGAAAACGCGGCCACATCAAGGACAAGTGTTGAAATTTTTATGGGAAACCAACGAATTGGAAACCAGCGAAGGAACAAGATAGCAAGGCTAATCTATCATCCTTTTTTGTGGTTGAAGCATTCAGCAAGGAATAATTAGAATTATTGAAGAAACTTTTGCACCCATGGAAAAGTTGAATTCTATTCAAGTTCTTCTATCTCTAGTAGCAAACTTTGACTGGCCTCTCTACCATCTAGATCTCAAGAATGCATTTTTGAATGACAATCTAGAAGAAGAGGTGTATATGGAGGTTCATCCAGGGACTGAAAATGCTGTTAATAAAGGAAAGGTGTGCAGGTTGAAGAAATCATGACTCACAATCTACGAGAGAATGGTTTGTGAGATTTTCTATGGTGCTAAAACAACATGGGTACACTCAAGGACATGCAGATCACTCAATGTTCACAAAGCATTTTTTGGTTGGAAAGATAGCATTATTAATATTATATGTGGTTGATATCGTGCTTACAGGGAACTATAAAAAAGAAATACCAATAATTAAAAATGTTATTGCATTAGAGTTTGAGGTCAAAGATCTAGGAACCCTTAAGTACTTTCTTGGGATGGAGATAGCTAGGCCAAAGAAAGGAATTTTTGTCTCACAAAGGAAGTATGTGTTAGACCTATCATGTAAAAGACACTGTCATGCTTGACTACAAACCAGATGAAGTTGGGTCAATTCCAAGCAATGCTCCCATTGAAAAAGGAAGGTATCAAAGACTTGTAAGAAAGTTGATTTATTTCTCTTATACAAGACCTGTAATTGCCTTCTCGGTGAGTGTTGCAAGTCAGTACATGAATAATACTATGGAGGAACATATGACAATAATTTATAGAATACTAAAATACCTAAAATGACTCCTGGTAAAAGACTATTTTTTAAGAAGAATGCAGCAAGAGGAGTTGGAGTATACTCAGATGTAGATTGGGCTAGAACTATAACTGATAGAAGATCTACCTCATGGTTATGTACTTATGTTTGAAGTAATTTAATAACTTGGAGGAGTAAAAAGTAGTCAATGGTGGCAAGAAGCACTGATGAGGCTAAGTTTATGTTATAAAATAAAACTAAGCCCTCAATAATTTGAAAGATAGAAAATTCAAAGCTAAAGCAATAAATTACATCATGAAATAAAATACATTCAAAAGAAAATGAGAAATTGGAAATACATTGGAATGAGTTTCAAAGAATTAGGAAAAGTCCTTTTTATAGGAAAAATTTCGGAAATCTCCAAAGAGATTTATAATGTGGGCTAGATGATTTTCACCTAACCCCAATAAAATAATATTTTCCCACTTGAAAATCATTTTCTTTGCTTGTCAATACTTGCTTCCAATCTTGTTAAGACACATGAAGTTCTACACTATTCAAACTTGTCAGTGCTGATCGGTTTGGTCAAAACATCTGCTATGTTTTCTTCGGTATGAATCTTTTGCAAATCCACACTTCCTTATTCTACTTTCTCTCATAAAAAATGATATTGTATTCTAATGTGCTTTGTCTTTGAGTGAAATACTAGATTTCTTGCTAAGTGTAGAGCACTTTGACTATGACAAAATAAAGTAACCTTATTTTGTTTGTATCCAAGCTCTTCTAATAGTATTTGCAACAAGATTACCTCTTTACTGGCTTGTATAGTTGTAACATATATTGCTTCTATCATAGAAGTAAATATAATAGGCTGTAATTTTGAAATCCAACATATAACTCCACTAGTAAGAGTAAAAACATAACCTGTTGTAGACTTGCTATTATTAATATTTCCAGCATAGTCTGCATCAACATAACCTCTGACAATAAGATCTGAACTTCCATAGCATATTGTAGTATTTGAGGTTCCTTTCAGATATTTAGAAATCCTCTTTACAGTACTCCAATGTTCTAAGCCAGGATTTGTTATGAATTGACTAACTACTCTTACAGCTTGTACAATATCTGGTCTTTTACAAATCATTGCAAACATTAAATTTTCCACTGCTGATGCATATGGTACTCGAGACATCTACCTCCTCTCTTCTTCTGAGCTAGGACACATGCTTGAGGATAATTTGAAATTAACATGAAGATGTGTAGAATTGGCTTACTATCTTGCATGTTGAAACGATGCAAGATCTTGTTAAAATAATTTTGTTGAGAAAGCCAAATCTTCTTATTATTTCTATCTCGATAAATCTGCATCCCTAGAATCTTGTTTGCTAGTCCCAAGTCCTTCATATCAAATTCCCTAGCCAACTATGCCTTTAATACTTGGATTCGATATTTGTTTGGGCCTGCTACTAACATGTCATACACATATAATAGGAAAATGATGAAATTATTTTCTTCAAACCTTTTGTAGTATGCACAATAGTCTGAACTGAGTCTATTATACATAAGGCTCATGATGAAAGGAATCAAATTTCTTATACCAACACCTCGATGCTTGTTTCAGATCGTATAGAGATTCATTCAACTTACAAACCGAGCTCTCCTTACCAATTTCAACAAATCCTTTTGGCTGGAACATATAAATTTCTTCTTCAATTTCTCTATGAAGAAAAGTAGTTTTAACATCTAACTACTTCAAATACAAATCAAATGTAGCACAAAGAGTCTTTACTATTCTAATTGTTATAAGACGAACCACCGGAGAAAAAATTTCTTTGAAGTCAATACCTTCTTTCTTAGAATATCTCTTTATCACCAATCTAGCACGATACCATTCTACTTGATCATTGCTATCCGACTTTATCTTGTAAATCAATTTGTTGCCAATAGCTTTTCTTCCAATTGGTAACGGTACTAGCTTCCAAGTCTTGTTCTTGTGTAGAGCTTTGATTTCTTCCACCATTACTGTCATCAACAGAGATGCATCTGAATTATATGAAGCTTCTTGAAATATTGAAGGTTATTCATCTTCTGTTAGGAGACAATATGCAATATTGCTCTCAATAACATACTCCGAGTTCCAAGCTGGCAGTCTTTTATTATGAATTGGACAACTAACTTCTTGAGCCTTAGACATGACTTATTCTTGTGCTTCATGCTCTAGTTCTTTCTCCATTGATTTTGAAATATCTTGTATCTTATCATTTTCTACATGCACAGTGGTAGTTTTTGAAACTTTTTTTAATGTACTATAATCTTCAATTCTTTCATTAAAAATTATATATCTACTGATAATTACCTTGTAGTCAGTGGGTTCCCACAAGCAATACCCCTTCACTCCTTCAACATATCCTAAGAATATGCATTTTCTGGATTTTGGATCCAGCTTTGCTCTTTCTTGGGTGTTGTACATAACATATGCATGACATCTAAAATAATGTAATAAGTATTCTACTAGCTTACCCGTCCACATCTCCATCGGTGTCTTCTAATCAATCGATGTTAAAGCGATCGATTTATCACATAGCATGTAGTTTTTGCTACTTCTGCCCAAAAAGAATTGGGTAGTCTTGTGGTCCTTAACATTGCTCTCATTCTTTCTGCAAGAGTTCTGTTCAACCATTCTACTGCTCTATTTTGTTGTGGCGTGTACGTGACTGTGAACTGTCGTTTGATACCTTCTTGCTTACCAAAAACAAGAAATTCACCAACTGCATACTCACTTCCATTATTTGTCCGCAAACACTTAATTCTTTTCTCAAATTCAAGTTCCACTCATGCTTTGAATTCTTTAAAAGTTAAAAACACATCTGCTTTTTCTTGATTGGATATACCTAACATTTCCTTGAATAATCATCAATGAAGGAAACAAAATACTTTGCTCCTCCATAAGATATTTCAGGTGATTCCCATACATCAGAATATATCAAGTCTAGAGTATTTTTACTTCTTATACTTGATCTTTTAAATGTCAATCTTTAATGCTTACTAGTAACACAATGGTCACAAAAAGGTAAATTTACCATTTTGAGCCCGGGAAGTAACTTTTTATTAGAGATAATCTTCAAACCTTATTCTGATATGTAGTATAGTTTGAGATACCATATCATCATTGATTCTTCTTCTTTAGTAATTGATCCAACACATGCATCGACTTCTTGTACTATTCCTCCTTTAAACATGAATAAATTTGCCGTGATCTTTTCTCCCTTCATTACCACAAGTGAACATCTCACAATCTTTATCATCTCATTTTTAATATAAGTTTTGCATCTAAAACTATCTTTTTGTCCCAAAGACAATAGATTTTTCTTCAAGTCAATCACATGTCGTACCTCTTGAATGGTATGAATCATACCATCAAACATTTTAATTTTGATAGTACTCATACTAATAATTTTCAAAGTATGATTATCACTCATGTGCACCGTCCCACCTGAGATTGGTTCATATTTATGAAACCATTCTCTCCAAGATGTCATATGCCACGATGCTCCCAAGTCTAGCAACCATACATCACTAAACTATTGTTTACTTTCAACCATTATTGTTACCTCACTATATAAAATATTACCTTCATTATTGATGCTTACAACATTTCTTTATGTCTTAGATAACTCATCATCCATATTTTATTTCTTAAACCAACAATCTCTTTTTAAGTGACCTTTCTTACCATAGTTATAAAATTTAATATTTTTTTTACTTCGAGATTTTGATCTACCATAATTCTGATTCCCACTGAGGCAATGCTCCATTGATCTCCCTCGTATCATCGTCAAAGCATCTATTTGTTGTGCATTTACAAATCTATCATCTTTATTTTTTTTCGTCTATTTTCTTCTTCTAAGATTGTAAGATTAATGACAAGTTGATCATACGAATCAGGTAAACTTTGAAGTAAAATCTCAGCACGTTCAATTTCTTCTATCTTATGACCCAACATAGTAAGTTGCTAAAATAAAATATTCAGAATGTTGATATGATCAGTTATCGTAACAAATTCCATCATTTGTAAAGTGTAAAGTCTTCTTTTTAAGAAGATCTTATTGTGAAGTGACTTTGTCTCATACATCCTTGTAAGAGTATCTCAAATTTCTTTTGTCATATTCTTTTCTACCACATTCGATAATAATCAATCAACAAGTGCTAAATGCAGGATAATTACTGCATTACTATCCATCTCATTCCACTTGTCATCAGGAATTCCTGTGAGTCTTTTTCCAATTACATCTAAGTAATTATCCTTCCTCAAAATTATCTTAATTTTTATTTTCCACAATGAAAAATTACTTCCATAGAATTTTTATATTTCAAATTTTACTGTCATGTTTCAATTTTACAGTGAACAATAACCAATAATAATAATAACAATTTGTGTTATTACACTAAAAAAATTCCCAGGTAAGTGGAGGGGCGCAATTACCCTTTTAAAAACCACAAAACTTGAGGCTCTTATCTCCTTTTTGACAAAACTTTTCTAAATGCATTAACTGCAAAATTTACTAATTAACCTCCTCTGATACCACTATTATAAAATAAAACTAAACCCACAATAATTTGAAAGATAGAAAATTCAAAGCTAAAGTAATAAATTACATCATGAAATAAAATATATTCAAAAGAAAATGAGAAATTGGAAATACATAGGAATGAGTTTCATAGAAATAGGAAAAGTCATTTTTATAGGAAAAATTTTGGAAATCTCCAAAGAGATTTCTGATGTGGGCTAGGTGATTTTCACTTAACCCCAATAAAATAACAGTTTAGAGTCATTACTCAAGAGATTTGTGAAGGAATATTGATAAAATAATTGCTAGATGAGTTAAAAGTTCCTATATATGATTCAATCAAGCTTCTAAGTGACAGTCAATTAGCCATAAGCATTTCCAAGAACCTGGTTCGACATGACCGAACCAAACATATTGAAATTGACAAGCATTTCATCAATGAAAACATAGAAAGATGGATAATTAAACCTATTTATATTTCCTCAACATTACAAAATGCAGATATATTTACCAATGCCATTCCTAGTGTTGTATTTGATGGCTTATGTAGCAAGTTGGGTATGATAAACATATATAACCCAGCTTGAGGGGGACTATTGGAGAAATTATGGCCATTAAAGATATTGTTGCTAGTATCTAGGAAACTTTATTATAGTAAGATTTGGCATTAATTTCTTTCTTTAAAGAAGGAAATTAATTCCTTAAATCAAGCAGTACGTTACTTTCTTGTGTATATAAATTAGGACTGCATTGTATAAAGATAAAGAGGGAAACTAACCCAAAACAAAAATTAAACATATTTCATTATGTAATACAATTTTTTGGGTGTAAAACTTTTTTGGAGTCACACTCATACAAACTCATAATATTTTTTATGGCTATAATATTAATTATGTCTCATCAATTAACTATCCCACTAGTGCTCAAAGCCATGACAAACCTCTAGTACCAAGAATTTTATATTATAGAACCATAAAGTCTAAGATAACAGTCATGATGATATTCCTAGTAACATGACTTAACTTCAAAAAGTTTTAGAGAGCAATATTCGAGTCACATCCATTTTCAACACCATGACTCTTTGCTCGGGAGAAATGACCAAAGTTGTGGTCTATTTCTAGCACCATGACTTCCGTATTACAAATTCAAAATGCACAAGCCATAGTCATTCCTAGCATAGTGACTTAGTGTTATAAAGACAAATAAAGTAGTCATGGCTATTCATAGTGTCATGACCATCTGATAAAAGAGAAAGTTTAGAGTCAAGGCCCATTTCCACTATTATAACTTTGTGTTTCAGAGATAGAATATAAGATCATGACCAATCTCAATGTCATGGTATTCTAATGTTAGAAAGAGACTAAAGATGTAGCTCATTACTAAAAAGTTACTACTCTCAGCTTAAAGTTTGTACCTAGCTATTCAAGTATTAAAGAAAAAAAAATAAGAAATTTGAGAAGAATTCTAAGGCCCAAGAAAAGATACAAAGTTAGGGTTTGCAAAGCAAAATTTTACTCAACCCTAAGTTAGATCCATGAGCAAAGGTGTGATAAAAGCAAAAACCCTAAGGGGGGACATAATTTCAACCTACCATAGAAAAAAAAATCTGAGGTGCATGATAGGATATTGTGGATTTAAGATTTAGTTCCTAGATACTATTTATGGCTATCATTGAGAATTCAAAATTTCACAATATTTATCTCCAATTATCTTGAGTGAATTTCTCTCTAATATCTAGTTAAATTGGAGTTTAGGATTATTGTATTTGATTAAGTGTGATAGATAATTTATGAATACTTTTAATATTTAGAATTTATTATGGTTTGGTTTTGATTAAGGTGATAATTATGTAAAATTGAAATTATAATTTTACTATTGGTAGATTTGTGCATGCTATCTTGGTAAATAGTGATAGGTAAGTCATGAAGCATGCTTATACATAATGGTAGAAATGAAGTGGTAGTTCTTTTGATCATGATGGGTTAAATAAACTTGTTGTATATGTAATTTATTTTTTAACTTAATAATCTGTTTTAATATTTTCATGTAAGTGCAGGAAAAGAAATATTAAAAGCCCGGGGATGCAGCAGTAGCACAATAACGGAGGTCCCGCTGTCTGGTCAGCGGGCCGAAATTTTTGGAGCAGAGCCTGGCCTGGTCCATGTACTGACCCGCTTCGGTTAAATGAACCGGCTATTTATTTTTGTATAAAATGATTTGTATTTATTTTTGGGTGAATTATGTCTTGGGGTCTTGGGAACCCAAATAATTAACCTTAAGGCCTCATAACACTTATATTTGACTTTAAGGATATAAACATTTCCAGGACAAAAATGCCTTTAATGATATTAACATTTTAACGCATCATCATCTCTCGGACGAACACGTACACACCATCCACATGTGCTAATTTTCATGTTCACAACAATGGCGATCATGAATATCTGGTTGTATCTATCAAAATATGCGTATAGATGCATGTATGATGAGCTTATGAATGTGTTTTTTTTTTGAATTCAGGACTAAGGAGCAGCTGGGTTACGTCGTTGATTGTGGCCCAAGAACAGTCTATCGAGTTTATGGTTTTTGTTTCCGAGTTCAATCTTCCAAGTACTCCCTAGTTTATTTGCAAAAGAGGATCGACATCTTCGTCGATGGCCTTGGAGAATTATTAGTAAGCATTCAAGTTTGTCATCAACCTCTCGTTTCGCTGCTCCATGAAAAATGAATGTCTGTGCTGCGATTGCAGGATCGGCTCGACGATGTGTCGCTTGAGAACTATAAAAATGGGCTGATGGCGAAGCTTCTAGCAAAAGATCCTTCGCTGAAGTACGAAGCTAATCGGCTGTGGCAGCAAATAATTGACCAGAGGTAATGTCGTGACTGCGAGTGCTATCTGCGACGCACAGTTCCAGTCTGGTTCATCTTCCTTGCTGATTTTTGTCTCCAGGTATATTTTTGATTATCCTGTCAAAGAAGCGAAGATACTCATCGGACTAAAGAAGAATGACGTGGTCGCCTTCTACGAGACGTACTTCCGGCCGTCATCTCCGATGTGCAGGAGGCTTGCGGTCCGTCTCTGGGGCTGCAATTCCGACCTTAATGATGCTCGTCTGGGAATGGAGCCGGAGCAAACCATTGATGACATCGTCGCCTTCAAATCGTCGTCCGAGTACCTCCCCCGCTCATCGACCGAGCAATTTGTCAACGTCATGTATTCTTGAACCAGCTCCATTTTTGTTCATAATTTGTTCTGTTCTAGACGATAAAACTGCATTAAATCATCATCGTGCAGTTGATCTGATTGTTCGTTTTTCGCATCTGTATGCTGTTTTTCATAATTTCACAATTCAACTGATGGAAATTATTACTTCGTTTTAGTATGTTTTCCATTTTAGCGAACACTGGTATTTTAGCTTTTGTAAGCTAAAATATTATAAGCGACTCAACAGACACGAAAAATATTATAAGCAGCTGTTCTAAGAGAGAAGATGGAAGACTTTTATCTCTTTCTTAATAAATGTAACATTTATTATTTTCCACATCATCAGGGGTAAATGAGGTATTACAAAAATATTATATCCTTAACATTAATTTTTGTTTGTTTCATACTTTTGAGGTCAAATATAGGTCTTATGAGGCCTTAAGGTTAATTATTTGGGTTCCCAAGACCCCAAGACATAATTCACCCTTTATTTTTCGGGTGGCTGTTTTTTGACCCGGTTGAACTATTTATCTTCGTTCTCCTCTCTCTCTCTCTGCGTGATTTCGCGACTGTTCCGTGCTACATACTGTAAGATGCTCCATTTCTTGGTTTTAATTTGTAACGCATAAGCGTTTTCTGGTGGAGGTAGCTAGTCGTACTGAACGACTAGCGAACCACGTTATTTTTGTGTTGATTTCTCGTTTTGATTCTGTTGTGGATGTTTGTGGATTGGGATACATATATATTGCTTGTTTCTGTGTTGTTTCTGTGTTTTCTGTTCTTAATCTCACTACCCGTAGAAGCGCGATTGCCCAAAAAAACTTATATATCAAAATCTAATTGAAGTATATTAATCATGAGAATAATGGTACATACAAAGTCAAAAATATGAATACTTTTATAAGTCAATCCATTATGCATATCTTAGAAGAACTAGTCCTTAATTAATATGGATATTCTATAAAATATTTTTTTAAAAGTTTTGCCTTTGTTGTAAGAGTCACTTGTCATCATGAAAGATGGAAATAGGTAAGCCATGAGCATGTGCAATTAGAGGTGTCTCAAAAGGTGGTGACAATCTTATGAGAATACACATACAAAGTAATCATCAAGGATAGTTGATGAGTTGTATAAAATGTATAGACTTGTAAATGACTCTCAAGTAGAGATGATTTATCATTTTAGTGGTAATGTACTAAGAGGATAACTATGAGATGACCATAACCAGGGAGGGTCCAATAGTTGATAACTATTTTATGTGCTAATAGGGTATTAAGATATTTTCATAATAATCCTACTTTATTTCGGTATTAAGCCTAATAAAATCCAAACTATTTAGATAAACCATTATGCATAATAAAATATACCAAATATAGAATCAAAGAATTTTACTTAAAATTCAGTTTTATCCTTTCAACTAAAGTAGTAGTTGACAGATAATTAGTTGATCGAATAGTCTACACAATTCTTATGTGATTGATATTTGAATAAAAAGTTCACATTACTACTTGTACAACTCATATACTTATATGATAGGTTAGACAAGAGATATTTGTCTAATGAGGTTCTGAGAATTTTACTAATCTTAAAAATTGGACATTATAATAAAGTCATAATAATCACTATTTTGTCTCATATAATGACTTTCTTTATTACAACTCCTACAACTTCATAAGCCTTTAGATGTACCATCCTTGGGGCTTCTATCTTATCTTTTTCCTTCCAATGGCTCAACTTTTAGCTATGGAATATCTTGTGTTTGTACTCTTTTGAAATCTCAAAACTCTTCTCAAGAATTTCTCTATATTGTTGAATTGATAATTCTAAATTTCTCATCTTTTTTTTGTATCCTTGGTCTATTCTAAATTAGATTTTCCAAAAGTCACGACTTTGAAAAATATCATGACTTCATAGCAATCTTTTTCTTCCTTATTATTTCCATAATTTTCTTCAATCTATGATACATTTGATTTGTCATCTTCTCTATCTTTCTTAGGCCAACAATCTTTTAAAAAATCTTTTTATCTAAAGCCTAATTTTTTTTTCATCATAATACATAGAAGGCTATCTATTCTCTGACAATCATCTTCATTATATTCTGGATACTATAGGTTTTTATAGAGGTTGAATTTCACTTGCACTTTGCCTACATGAAGTATAAACTTCTTCTTCTTGACATCAATTAATGTCTGCTCATTGGATAAAAATGGATCCCTCAAAATCAATAGAGCATATTGATCCTCCTTCATATTTAACACAATAAAAATATACCGGAAAGATATGCTTAATAACTTGACTAATACATCTTCAATAATGTCATTCAAAATTTTCTTTGAATGAATATCTATTTGAAGTGAGAGAGTCATTGGAGCAATTTTTCCTGAGTTCAACTCTTGCATTATGGATAATAGTATCAAATTTATATTCGATCTCAATTGAAATAATGCATTCTAAATGTATGCTTCCCAATAATATATGGAATCATAAAATTTCTCGGATCCTTCTGCAACTTTCTCGATAATTTATATTAAATGATGGTGTTATACTTCTTTGTCATAGTCACCATTCTATATCTCTCAGACTTCTCTTTCTACTCATTATATCTTTCATGAACTTTACATAATTTGTTATTTGTGCTAATGCTTTGAAAAATAGAATATTAATTACCAACTCATAGTAAATATTGAGAAATTTATCAAACTACTTGTTCATCTTCCCTTTTTAAAATATTGTGAAAAAGAAAGTTTTAGAGGAAAAAATTTGCATTTTGCAAGTCTCTCTCTTGCACATCCTTTGGATCATCACTTTGGGTCATCTATATTTTTTCCTCCTTTTCAACTTCTTCATTTGTTATCACTAGGTGAGTTAGATGGCTAGTGGATTTTGTGGGTGCCATGACTTTGGAAGATATTGTGGCATCTTGGTCCATGATTGTGGGTTGTGTCATGACTTTGGAAAAAGTTATGACTTCTTCAATTATAGCTTCATCTTTTATTTTAGCACCCTTTTTACTTTCAAATTAGTTTGTTTCCCTTCCAATTATTTGCCATTTTTGAGTGTAATTGATAGATAGTTTTTGTGATTTAACTTAGTACTGATCAATAATCTTTTCATATTATTTTCCTTCATCAATTGTACTTGCTGTCTAATTTGATTTTCAATGATTTATAATATTGTGTTCATGTGATATATTTTGTTTCAATTTGATCAATCTAGTTTTCTTGAATATTATTTCTTCTTTTGTTATCTATAAGCAATGAAAATATGTTATTTATAAGCAATAAAAATATGTTATTTATAAGCAATGAAAATATGTTATTTATAAGCAATGAAAATAGTTTTTTAATTCCATTTGGGTGGTTGAAATTTGAGCAAGAAGCTCATCGAAACTAATATTCTATTGAGTTATTTCTAAAATTCTTCTAAAATTTTCCCACTTATATTGCTCATTCTCATAAATCCTATATACTATACTTTAGTGATTTCTCATGTTTGGTTGGTAGTATGTTGGGGTATTATTATTAGTTCGAAATACATACTTCTTATTATGCAAAATATTGGTATTCTCTACCTGATACACGAGGTCAAAATACCTTGTTTCCTAATGATGTAAAATAGAAATTTATCATACACTTAGTTTCTTCTCATTTTAGAGTCCAAATTTATTAAAAAACATGTATGTTTTCTGCTTCAATGGCAATCAATTTGTCCAACTCTAATATCCTAACTTATCTTCTTCCAAATATTTGATCATTCAGAATTTGCTAATTATTCTTTGCTAGCTGTTGAAATAAAATAATATTTTTCTTTAGACAACTTTTTTTATGATAAAACTATATGAGACTGCATCAATTGTATACTTCATCATATAATTCAATCTATTATAGAATGTTTAAGCTAGGAAACATAGTCAAAATCCATGTTGTATGCATCTCCTTAAAAGTTCTTTGAAGTAGTCCCAAGTATCATATAGTATATCTTGCTCTTCTTTTCAGGAATGACTTATCTCCCCTCATAATTAAAAAATGATTTTTGACGGGAAGAACTTAGTGAGGAATGTCTGTACAAGTTCTTTACAACTCTCAATCAAACTTCTAGATAAGCATTAAAATCAATTATGAGCTTTGTCTCTCAAATCAAATGAGAAGATGCATAATCATATTACATCCGAATGAACTCTATTCATCTTCACCATGTCGCATAACTCAAATAAAGTGGTGAAGTGGTTATTTAAATATTTTGAAATTCTTCTACTTTATTGATATTATTATAATATAGCTATCAAACTTGACTTCAACACAAACTAATTTACATGAATAAGTTATATCCAAATCCCAAAATAGCTCTCTATCATAGTTGGCTTCCATTAATTGTTCCGGGTACGATAAGGATTAGGTCATTTGGCAACTTCGCCTTCATCACCTTATGGGTTTTCATTGTTGCCATTTCCCTCCATATGCTCTCTCTCTCTCTCACTATTCTCTATCTTAGTAGTGCTCCCATTATTCTATTAATTTCTGGGTCTAGAGATGTTAACTCAGTCTCATAACTTTTTTTCATGTAAATGTTGTGGCTATAAAAAACAAATAAATGCAAAATAAACACTAAGCAAAAAATATATCAAATCGACTAGAAATAAAACTATCCTTTTGCAAAGATAGGCATGTTAACTCAAGTTAATTGTCCAAACTATAACCAAACTATCAATCCTATGTTATGATGCCAAAATTTTTGACAACACATTATCCACAAGAAAAAATCAAATTAAGTCTCGGGCTTTCTAATCTTGCTTCTCTCATTCAATAATCTTTTAAGACCCTGTTTCTATTTCCTAATCACAAGATGTAGACTTTGGATCATCTTTTAAGGTCTACAAATATATATCAATTAGTAAATCCACAATATTCAATTTCCAAGATTCAAAACTCTTTCTAGAAAACTTCATGAACTTGATTCTTGATGACCCTAAAGTCATCATTCTCATATCTTCAAGTCAATATTTTGATACAAAATGTTAGAATTCCAACTACTAGCAACCTTTTAGAATCATATAGTATATCTTGCATTTTTTATATAACATAGATGGTGATCGATGGTAAGATTTGATTTTGATAATGAGAGATAGATAGAGGTGAAGAAGAGAAAAAAGAAGATCAATTTTCACTAGGTTTCAATTCCACACATTTAACTATTATAATCTTAAACAAGGAATCGTGACAACACGAATCATGTCATGACACTATGAGCCCATCACGACACCAAATATGAGGTCATCACTCCATGGGATAGTTACAACAACATGGATCATATCATGGCACCATGAGCTTGTTGCGACAAATCAAATCATGTTGTGATATCTAAATATTATGACATAATTTCTTTCTATTGTTGTTGCTATTCCTTAAGACATCAATTGATGTTTGAGCCACACCTAACATATGCACAACAATAATCAATGGGAATAATACATTCATATTTTATTCAATTGTCCACCAATCCTTATGCAACTTTATCTTCCATGTTACACCAAAGATTATGTAGTGGGAAGGAAGATGTTACTCTAAAAGTATTATCATAGATATGTAATAGTCGACATTAAGATTTTATCAATTTGTAAAAAATTTTTGTATTGAAAATTTCAATAAGTGATTTTTATAATAGGTTTTGCTATAAAGGTCTAATCAATAAAAAATTTTCTTGCTTATTTAGAAGTATTCATTATATGTGGGCAAGAGTAGAATTAATATTGGAAAGAGGATAGAAGAAGAAAAGAGTTTTTCATAAATGCTTCTGAGTTCATAACCTCTTCATAAAATCTTGCAGAAAAATCTTTCTACTACAACCAAAAAATATTGATTTAAGCTAATGAGTGTGATAAAATTCATCTTTTCTTCTTCTATCTAACAAATGTTTTCAAACCTTTAAAAAATTTTGGCAAAATACTGACAACCTTTATAATATTTTGATTATTTATAAATAGTGGCTACAATGAAAAAAAATATAGGAAAAATTTTCATTCCAAATTCCCACCAAGAATTCACACTATCTTTTTTAGACCTATAATCTAAGTACACAACACCACTAGCTATTTTGCACCAACTTACAAAAATTTCAAGGAAGTTGTCTTCTTCTTTTTTTCTGTAGCTCCCTCAACCAATGATTTAATTCTCAAGTTGTTGCATATTCAATTTTGAATTGATCTGATTTTTTTTTGTTTTCTTCAAATTTTTCGTAGTTTTCTATTACATATTTTTTCCTTACATAGCTCATGTATTAATGATTCAATCAGGTGAAACTCTTTTGTATCTTCTTCTTTTGTATCATTTTTCGATTGATACATTATTTCATAAGGTACTGCAAATTGACATGTTAAATTTGATTTCTTCCATCTTTTCTTCTTTTTCAATTTTTTTTAACTAATACTCAAGTTCACATGATACTAAGAATTAAATTTTGCATCTCATTTTTGATCATTGTGAAAATTCACTAGGTGTTGTGAACTAGTTGCCACACATTAGTTTTTGTTGGGAAGCCTATTCATTGATAGTTGTGAACTAGAATTTGCATAGGCTCTATGAAGTTTCCTAGAGTACAGTGAAGTTTTGAGAAATCCATCTCTATTTTTTTCATCCAAATCTTCATATGAGACAGAATTTGACTATGTGATAAACATATTGATAACCTAAGTACCATTGTAGGGCAATATGATTATAATAGCATAATAATATAAGTATTAGAGTTCACACTTTATTAGAGATTGCTATTTTGTTTATTTTAGTTGTATTTTCTATTTGATAGGAGCAACTAACTCTGTGGGATGTCACAATCAATATGTCCCCTATATAAGAGATTTTATGTATGTTGAGTTATATGAAGTTGTATTGAGTTGTAATGTATTGCCCCTTGTTATATTGTTATTATTTTTCAAGTTGTGTTAAGGTAATCCTAGTTATTATTTAATTTATTTCCACACAGTCTCAAATTGTAATATGTTATCATAGTCATACAATAGGGAATAAAATTTTAACATAGTGTGTATGTAAGTTAGGGAATGAGTTGGGCTGGTAGGCCATGCCAGGCTAGCAGTTCTCAAGCTGTGTTGTGCCTGGCACGACACAGTTACTGTACCGGGTCGTGTTGGGCACAGCACGGTGGCCCGATTGGGCCACCAAAAAATAGCCCGGTTCTGCGTGACCTTGCCCATTTGCCACCTCTAGTGCACATAGTGCAGGCAAAGGTTTGCAATGAGGGTAGAAGCACATAGTGGTGTTTGCACATTTGCATAGGTGTGCATGGATGGTGTGCATGGTGGTGCATGTAATGGTAGGCAGTCATGCACTAGGTGGCACATGATGTTATTTTGGGTAAATATCCTAACTAAGGTTCCAAATTTATCAATAATAAACTCATCCATTAAACCCTAATCTAAGAGAAATTAAATTAAATTGTTAAAATATATTCTAAGAATTCTAATTTTGGGCTTTTAATTTTTGGATTTTTCTAAATTAAGATTTCAATTTAAAAATCTTAATTTTTAATTTGAGGGATCCAAATTTCTCTTTCATTCTAAAAGATTCTTGATGTGATCAAATGATGAAGAAATTAAATAATAACTTATGTAAAATGCTAGTTATCTTGCTAATGTATCATATACCAAGAAAAAACTATTTATTATTCTAACTATACTAAACAAAGTTTGAGTTATACTGAATAATATCATACAATACCAATATAAAATATATTTGCACTAATTGAACTATAATAAATAGTAGATAAACTCTTGAATCATGTCAATGTCAATATTAAAACATATATTATTGCTTGTATATGTAAAATTATAAGGATAATAGTACTTGATCCACCATATAATGATGACATAATAGAAAAAATATTAAAGCTAATAATATCCTCATTTAAAAACCTAACATATCCAATAAGCCTCTAGAAATTATAGTAAAGATAATATATTCTATTATGATGTTGGATATATAATGTGACTCTCTAATTATTGAAATACTCCTATATTTTTAAAAATATTATAAGGAAATATCATTCAAAGAAAGTTTTTTTTATCAATAGAGACTATTTTGTCACTTCTGCAAAAATGTGATGGCATATAACTTGCTCCCTTATTTATTTTTTGATAAATAATAAAATTTATTATCAAAAATTTCTGTATAACCTAATAGAGCTTCAAAGTATTATATTCCTTGCTGAAAATAATATAAATCTTAGTTGTAATTTTTCTAACTAGAATTTTTGCATCTTGAGCTTTCCCTTCAAAACATCTTTTGTTTCTCTCTCTAAATAATATATATCATTGCTACAAATGCTGCCTTCGTGATGTTTTCCTTGGGTGTATTTGCCACATAATATTTCTTTATTATTTTGAACATAAATGGATGGGGCCCATATCCTCTGAAATTCTTCTTCAGATCTTTAGCTCATGCCACACTTTCTTGGAATAACAATATGTAAAATAATGTGTTCTACAAATTTTACATATGTGTAGAATTTATAGTTCACATTTTTGGGTGTTGAGAATAATCAGTCTTTGGTTGTCAGTTTCCCGCTTTTAACAATCCATAGATTTATGGCATGTTTAGACACATGATTTTTCATCCAAATAATATTTGATCAGACTTTTTTTATGGTGTTTCCAATTAGGTAGTTGTAAGAATCTAAAATAATTCTTCCATTTTCTCCCTAATTATTCATCATTTCTTTGATTTTCTTTTTGGTACAAGATATTCCTACCTGAAATTATGGATTTCCAAAAGTGTAGATCTCTTAGAACAATATTTTTGAAACAATTAAATGAGTTTCTTGTTTACATAATCAAGACTTATATATACATCTTATAAAACCAACACATCCCTTCATTTATGGGATTATAAAGGAAAAAAGAACAAAGATGGTTGTTGCGAAGAAAGGAATAACTCGAAAGGTTGGTTAAGTCAATATTCGATGCAGCCAATATTGACTTAACCAAATATTTATTCAACACTCCTCCTCAAGCTGGTGCATAGATATCCCTTATGCATAGCTTGTCTACAAACTTTATGAATACTCATTCAAAAACTACTTTAGCAAGGATGTCAGCTAGTTGATCTTCTGACCGAATCTTGGGTAGTTCCACAATTTTTTCTTTCAATTAAATCTCGATAAAGAATCTATCAATTTCTATATATTTAGTCTGATCATGTTGAATTGGATTATGTGCAATATCATATGTATCTTTATTGTCACAATATAGCCATATTTGTTGTTGAGACGGATAGCCCAAATCTTGTAAGAGGATTCGTAGCCATAATGCTTCACAAAGTCCACGAGCTATACCTCTGTATTTAACTTATGCACTAGAATGAGAAACAAGATTTTTTTTCTTACTTTTTCATGTGATTATATTTCCCCCTACAAAGGTAAAATATCCTAAAGTTAATTGTCGATTATCAATTGATCTACCCTAGTCAGCATCAATATATGTAACCATATTTTGAAAGTTTTCATTCTTAGTGAATAGAATTCCCTTTCGAGGAGCAGACTTAAGATATCTCAAAATGCACATTATAGCATTTTCATTTTATTCTTTGGGATTGTGCATAAATTAGCTGATAATACTTAACGCATAAGCAAGATAAGGTCTGGTATGTACCAAGTACATTAGCCTTTCTGCTAGTCATTGATATTTTCCTTTGTCAACGGATACCTGATTAGACTTAATACATAGAATCAAACCTTTATCTACTAGTGTTTTAGCTGATTGACATGCCGACATGTTTGTTTCTTGCAACAAATCTAAGGCATATTTCCTTTGAAATATAATAATTCCTTCACTTGATCGGGATACTTCTATTCCAAGAAAATATTTTAATGCATCTAGATCTTTCATTTCAAATTCTCTAGACAAGTGAGTTTGCAATGCTTTCCTTTCTTCTTGATCATTTCCTATAACTACCTTGTCATCCACATAAATAATAAGAGTTGTGATCTTACCCTATTGTTTCTTCAGAAATAACGTGTGGTCTAAATTGATTTGATGATATCCAAAGTATATCATGGATTTTGTGAATCTTCCAAACCATTCTCTTGAGAATTGCTTCAACCCATATAATACTTTCTTTAATCTGCATATCTTCTAACTATATATTTCAGGCACATAACCTAGTGGGAGATCCATATAGACTTCTTCTGACAATTCTAGATGCAAAAAAGTATTATTCACATCGAATTGCTACAATGGTCAGCCTAGATTCACAAATAAAGACAATAGGACTCGTACCATATTGATTTTGGCTATAGGTGAAAATGTTTCTGTATAGTTGATTCCATAGGTTTGAGTGTACCCTTTTGCCACAAGTCTAGCTTTGTAGTGTTCGATTGTGCCATCTGCTCTTTACTTCACTGTATAGACCCATTGACATCCAACTGATTTCTTTCCAGGTGAATGATCAACAAGTTTCCAAGTTTCATTTTGTTGTAGGGATTTCATCTCCTCATCCTTAGTAGCTTTCCATCATTTATCAGCTAAGGTTTCTTGTACATTGTTAGGAATAGATATAATAGATAATTGATTCACAAATGGCTAATTTGATTCTGATAAATGATGGTTAGACATATAGTGCCTTATTGGATACTTAGTTTTACTGGTAAAATCATGTTCGTAAGTGAGTTTAGGTATATCTTTATTATTACAAGAAGAATTTTGTCATCTAGAAGTTTCTAGAATTATTTCGGGAACATCTTCGACAAATGATTGGTTGGTTGTGTCTGAGAGAGATTCAGATTCTTGGATAGGTTCATGTGTAGTTTCATTAACAACTTTGATAGACTTGGATTCAGTTTCATCGGCATTACTTCTTTTATCTAAATATTTAGACTCAGTCAAACTAAGATTCTTGGGATCAATAAAATTTAGAGTTTTAATTTCATGATGGTGTTCCCCATGACTTTCAAGCTCAGAGGATTTATCTTCATGATATACAACATTGAGGGTAGTATGCTTACCATTTGTTGGATAATAATAGCACTGATAACCTTTTTGATTTTTATCATATCTCAAGAATACACAATGTAATGCTCGAGAGGTTAATTTATTACTTTGATATTTATTACTGCTCCCATTGTTCTCCTCCCTACTATCAGTTTTATCATGAGTCTATTGTTTGTTATTTGTTCAAATTGACTTATAATTTATTTTTTTTATGATCTTGATGTTTTGGATTTTTCATGCACTGGTTTGGGGGGGAGGGTGGTATTAGAGTTTGCTCTTTGTTAGAGGTCGCTATTTTTATTGGTTTTACTTATATTTTTTATTTGATAGGAGCATCATGTGGGTTATCTTAATTAATATGTCCCATATATAACATATATGGGACATTGTGTGTGTTGAGTATATATGAAGTCCTATTGAGTTGGCGATTGTCTTTTGTTATCTTGTTATTTTTTAAGTCCTGTTAAGTTAATTTTAATTATTATTTATTATCTTTCCATATCTCAATTTGTAATACTATGATTATCCAAGATGTATTCTTGACATAAGTGATCAAAATAATAATGAATGTCATTGTTTTAGAGATAAAATTATATTGGAAAAATGTGATGACATAATAAGAAACCTCAAGTGTTGGAATATAATGAAAAATGAGTTTTGATATTAATTGGGTTCTTAATTCCTACAAATTACACTTTGAATATGGATCCATGAAGACAATAACTTATTTCAAGAGATAATTATAGTTCCAGGAAACAAGGTAATCATAGCACATTGATCTAAAATCATGCAAGAGACATGAATTCTCTATATAGGTGATCAAAATTATAGTGAATGCAATGGTTTGAGTGGTAAATTTTAAAGGAAAACTAAGACAACACAATAATAAATCTCAAGAGTTAGAATACATTAAAAAATGAGTTTTCATGTTAATTAGTTTCTTAATTCCTATGGATCCACAAAAAAAATTATTGATTTCTTGGATTTTATTTCTATAATTCTTTTAATCTCATCTTAAATATCCCTTCAATGATTTTTAAATGATAACATTTAAAATATGATGAATCCATCAATAAGGATTCATTGAATTCTACTATTGTTAATCAAATATTCATCATCTAAAGTAATTCACGATAGAATTAAAAAATTGCAAGAATTTAATCAAGCAAAACTATTTACCCATAAAATTGAGATTCAAATCATCCAAACAATAGACATTATTTTTATGTATTTTGGAGATGTGTTGCTGGGATAGACATGACATGAGATCTATAAAGTAAAAAAAAAAAGGAAATATGTAGAAAGAAAGAAGAAAAACAAAAAATTTTATTCTTTATATTTGAGAAGTTACCTTGAATTTGTAATCATGAAACATGTGTTCAAGGCCCAATAGCCCATGCAAAGTACACAGTTTATAATCATTATGTCGTAGTGTATGAAAACTTAAAAACACATGCTTCAACCAATTTTCATATAAATTTGTGAAAATTTGCAAAGAAATTCAAATCACCAAAGGTGACCACAACTTCAATCATATTTTATTGAAAAAATTCATGTGTTAGAAATTGCATCTTCTTTTTTCATCTTCACTTATTGAACTTTGTGAAAATTTATAGATCTTCAAAATCTATTTCAACAACTTTTAGACTCCGACTTTTCTTGTGTCCATTTGATCACATGTGTTCCTCAAATTATCACACACAAATTTAGGAGATTTGTCATACAAAACATATTAAAGACAACAACATGTAAATTCATTTGTCCACACATCATTAGTATACAAAAGTGAACAAACAACAAGAAAATCATCCCGCAAACATATTTTTTGTGTACATATAACTATACATAACCTGGACATGCTAGTACCTTACAATGAAAAAAAAAAGAAAATAAAATAAGGAAAAAAAAAGAACAAATCAAAATGCACCATGTTTTTCTTTTTTTTTTTTGAAGAAAAATAAATAACAATATAATTGTCAAACAAAGGGAAAGGAAACTTCCAACTCACTCTCCATAGATTAAATTCAACATCATGTTATAATAGTTCATGAAATTTCACAAACAAATTCTACTAAAATCAACACAACAACAATCAATGGAAGACAATACCTCCATATTTTATTTAATGCTCCCCACAACTTGTAGCTACATAACTTCCATGATATATGAATTAATGGAACAACACAAAGATTGATTCCACCCCTAACACTTTAGCACTCATTAAATTGTCAATTTTTTAGTACGTTGCAAAGATTAAAGCCCTAAATCATATTTGTTTTCAAGAGTGCTATATGCAAAGTCAAAGATTCACATTGTACTTTTCTCCTGAGTGTTCCATATAATATTGAGTATAAGGCATGATACATAAAATGGCACTATATTACCAATGGGCATTGTACTCTTAAAATATTAAGTATTTGGTATGATACAAGGATGAATTCACTATACATAACACCTAAGAGGTCACTAGATCATCAAGTCATTTGTATGTCTTATAACACAAGATTAAGATCACGGACATTGACTATTATAAATTATCTTATTTTGAGTCATAGACTTATGTCATACCCTCAAACAAAAGTGTTCACTACCTATAATTTATTAGACATGACACTTTTTTAAAATACCAACATTGTACCTTTTCAATATATATAAATTATAGTTATTCAGATCCTAATCTATTATATTTGTACTTCACTATAAGAACAACCATTGGGACTTCCTAATCATTGATTTCATTGATTAAATAGTAAGTTTTCATTCTTTTTAGCTTGAATTTAAGCTTCTCCTTCTAAATTAGTGAAGTTAGGCGAGAATCTAGAAATTTGAGAAAAATGTTAGAATATTGATAAAATATGGGGGAAAAAACTCAGAAAAACATATAAAATCATATCCATGTCGATACTTATATAATTAATGAAGACCAAGGCTAGAGAATCTATGCACTAGACTAAGGTAATAACAAAATTGTAATAAATAATTTAACAAAGTAAAAATATAATAATTAGAATAAAAAGAGAAAAGAAAAATCATTGTTTTGTGATAAAATAAGTCATCCATCCCATGATTGTGCATTCAACATGTTGGGATATAGATTGATACAAGCACTAACAAAACTACACTATTTTCACTACACCAAAAATTATATTCAAACATCGAGGAGATGATGCAAGATAAACATTAAAAACATCACAACTTACATAAGTCTAAGCAGAGCACCATGGTATTGACCATTTATTAGACCCAACCTCATCATCTTCCTTGGGCATAACTAGTCCTTCTAACATGTCGATGCTACTCCAATGCAAGCAAGAAAAATTAGGAGAGACATAAAATGCTAATCAATATGAGTGCCTAGATAAGGTTGACAAGAAGTAATGAAAAGTCTTTTATTTGTTGGTAAGATTCTTGTTGTGATTTAATAATCTAATAGAACCATTAGCTTAGTTTCTCAAATTGAAGAATATATTTTTCCAAAATACAATTTTAATAAAATCACAAGTGCTTTTGATAAATGATACACAATTTCATTTGCAAGGTTTAAAAATTATCTTACATAAATACTTGGCTATAGTCCTACAATCCATTTAACTTGAAGAAAAATCTAAGGTTTAGTAATCAAAAACAAGATTTCTAAATTAATTTTTATATATTTTTTAAAAATTTTATCTTTTATCTTTGAAGACATTCAATTATATTTTGTTATGCAAATATTGGTGAATTGTTATGAACACCTACATGTTTTATAATTTTTTTTAGAAGCCAGATGTAAGATGTTTTTTTAAAATAATGTTTTAACTTGAAAATAATGTTAGGAATTCTTGAGAAAACATCCATGTTCCTCAATAATCTAAATAAACCTTAGATTAATGTCTTGACTTGAAAACTATGTTTTTCTACAATACTATTTTAATAAATTTATTGTTTCATATATAGATGATACACTATTTTGACTGCAAGGTTTAATAGTTGCATTACATGAATGCAGAGCGGCCCAGTCTCATTCATTTTAGTAACATCCTTTTTTATATAAGAGAGAATATCATTACATATGGGATCATGGAAAATAGGAGAAATAATATGCACACATGTTTTGAAATTGATGCACACAAGTTTTGAAATTGATGTCTCAATCTCTTATTATAAGTCTTGACAAAATAATATGTACCCAAAATATCCGTACTACATCAAAGAAATAGGCATCATGGAAACTTTCTTTCCATTGTATTTCAGCTTAGAATCATTCTTATTTATTTTCTTGTATTTTATCTTATACATTTGTTAATCATTTTACTATTTTAAAAAAAAGAAAAAGAGAAATATATGAATATATATATAATATACTAGCATGGTGGTTTATATGCACACAAAGATTGTATTGAATATCTTTTCTTGATTGTGAACTAGGACTCAAAATTCAAAAAGTATAATCTTTCCATTTATTTTTCATCAACTTTTTATTTATTTATTCAATTTAATTTCCAATTTAGCTACCATAGTATATATTCCGCATACCCTTGTTGGTAGCCTAGATTTTTAGTTATTTAATTAATGTAGTCATATTAGTGAGGAGAGGAGCATATCCTATGAGACTAGAGATCAATATTTCATAAGTGTGAGCTACTCAAAATAGCATGTAACTAATATTAAATAATGGGATGCGAGTTTGAATCCCATCAGCTACTCTCTATGACTAAGATGGGGTTGCATGCCTCTCCTTGGGGCTTGGGTAGCAGGCCCACTACCCAATTAGTTTGGGGTCCCACATAGTAACAAAAAAGCTAATGTTAAACATATGGATGCACTAGTGCATACAAACCTTTACAAAATTGTTAGTAGAGAAAAACAAACATATATAATACAAAAATGACTATTATAGAATATATAATTTATTTGTATTCATGAGATGCGTAGTCCAATTGGTGTAGATTCTGAATGAGTCCTTCCTTGTGGGTGTGAATACGATCCTCATGAATTACACCATTGAGCATGAGAATGAGGATAGCCATACACTTTCTTCGATGCCCTAGTGATTGTTTGAGTTGTCAATCTGCCTCGAGGATTTTTCTTGAACAATTTATTTTTCTTGAACAAACAAAAATAGTAAGATAAAAGTTAAAAATAAACTAGTTAACAAAATAATATTGCAATCATGCAATTTTTCTACCACAAAAAAAACATTTAAAAAATTAAAATGTAATGAAAAAAAATAAGAATAAAATATGTATAATTTATAGCCAAAATTACACAAAATACTTGTTCAAATATGAGAATTTTACCAAATATGTACATGCTTGTTAAAGTATTCATACAACTAGAAATGTCATATACTAGTGTTTATGTATTTATTTGACAAAGAAGATTACCTGACACTAACATATGTTATTAAAATGAATCTCACAACAATAGTGTAAAATAAACTAGACAATAAAATAAAATACAAGCTAAAGATACTTAGAATAGTGATGAATCACAAAAAAAACATCCTTATATAGACAAAAACAAATTTTCATAATGAATTTCTGATGTGAAAAAGGTGGACTTCTCCTACCTAATTTTAACTGAACATTTTCTCCCTTGAAGTTTTCCTTCCAACATGTCACTTATATTTTTATTAGGCCAATATAAAGTCAACATCATACAAGCCTATCTTTTTTTAATGCCATTATAAGTACATAAACTAACTTGTTTTTTAGATAAATTTTTTATACATTCACACTTCTTCTATTTTTTTCTCATACAAAGTGATATTATACTATAATATACTTTTCATTTGAGTAAAATACAGATTTTTTTTGCTAAATATTGAGCATTTTGACTAACACAAATTAAAATAATTCTTCTATTTGTGTCCAAGTTTTTTCAATAGCATTTATAATTAGATTACCTTTTACTAGCTTGTGTTGTTGTAACATATATTGTTTCAATCATAGAAGTTGACATGATAGACTATAGTTTTGAAACTCAACTTATAGCTCGTCTAGTAAAAGTAAACACATAATTGATAGTGGACTTGTTTTATCAATATTTTCTGCATAGTTCAAATTAACATAACCTGATAATGAAATTTACATCCCTATAATATATTGCAACATTTGAGGTATTCTAGAAATATCTCAAAATTTTCTTTACTGTACTCCAATATTTTTTGTTAAAATTCATCATGTATTGATTAACAACTCTCATTGTTTACATAATATTTGGTTTTAAAAAAACCATAACAAACATTAAACTTATGATAGATGATTCATATGATAGTCAAGATATTTCCATTCTACATGGTTCATTGCTAGGACTCATACTTGTATATAACTTAAAACTAATATGAAGAATACAATTTGCTTACAATCTTGCATATCGAAGCATTATAAGAATTTATGGATATAATTCTGTTGTGAAAGTTAGATCCTCTTCCTATTATGTCTATCTCGGTAAATTTGTATCCCCGGGATCTTATTTTCAGTCATAGATCCTTCATATCAAATTCTCTTGCTAAACACAATTAATTCTCAGACAAATTCTTTATTAGGTCATGCTACCAATGTAATGAAAACTATTTTTCACTATCCACATACAATAGCAAGATAATGAAGTTATCATCCCAAATTTCTAGTAAGATGTACAATATTTTGAATAAAGTCTACTATGTCTAATACTTGTGATAAAAGAAACAAACCCTTTACACTAGCATCTTGGTAGTTATTTGAGGTCATATAGAGATTTGTTTAGTTTACAAACTAATATTTCTTTTCCATTTTCTTTAAGACTTTCTAGTTACAACTTATATAATTTTTCTTCAAGTTCTCCATGAAGAAAAATAGGTTTTACCTTTAACAGCTATGATTATAAATCATATGTAGCACACATAATTAAGACTACTTGAACTTTTGTAAGTCAAATAATATGAGAAAATATCTATTTTCTAATGTTCTTTCTTTCTTATTAGTAGATCAAGATCCCATATTCTAGTTCTATGAAGAGTTTTAATTTCTTCCTATATTATTGTCATCCAAAGAGAAGCTTTTTGGCTTTTTGTAGCCTCATGAAAAGCTGAAGGCTCTCCATAACCTTTTAGTATATAATATGCAATATTTCTCTCTATAACATACTTGGAGTATTTAGTTGGTTCTTTCCTCTCATGATTTAATTGTCATATCTTAAATACCTTAGACTTATCCAGTATTTGTTCATTATGCTCTGATAATTTAAATTCTAATTGTTTATTTCCAACAAAATTTATAGTCTTTATATTATTTTATGCTTCTCCTTATAGCATATATTCTTCAAAGATGAGATCTCTGCTAATGATAAGTTTGTGGGTAGTTGAATCTTACTAGTGATCTCCCTTTATTTCATTAACATGTCCCAAGAATATGTATTTTCTAGATTTTGAATCTAGTTTTAAAGTTTTTAAAGTTTCAAGAATATAGTATTATACATAACATATCAAAATCTTCCAAATAAATGTAGGTGAGAATAGTAAGTTGTCTTACATGTTCATTATTATATCGACATCTTCAAGTCAATCATAATGGTCGCCATTTGATCATTGAATATATGGTTATGACTACTTCTATCCCAAAATGACTTGGCCATCCTTACTATTCTTAATATGAATTTTGTTTGTTCTAATAAGGTCATGTTTATTCACTATATTATGCTAATTTGTTGTGGAGTATATGTCATTGTGTAATACTTCTTTATGTCTTCTTGTTGACAAAAGATATCAAATTCACTACTACTATATTCTCCCCCAATATAGTCCTTAGATACTTGATTTTCTTTTCATATTTAAGTTCTATTTGTACTTAAATATTTTAAAAAATAAATAGATATTTATCTTCCTCTTGATTGAATACACCCAATATCTCTTAGAGTTGTTATCAATAAAAGATAGAATTTTCTTGTACCTCCTAGTGATTTTTCTTTCATCACTACAAGTGCTCATTTGACTATTTTTATGGTTCCATATTTAATATGAGTTTTACACCCACTATTATCTAATTATCATAAAAATAATAGATTTTTATTTATGTCATCCACATGTCATACCCTTTGGATGATGCATACATTATCATCAATCTTAATTCTAATAGTACCAATGTTAATGATTTCTAAGGCATGATTATGTCCCATGAACATTGATCCTCCTAATATATGTTCATATTTATAGAACCATCCTCTTTGGGAAGTCATATGTCATGTTGCTGTCTAGTTCATTAATCAGACACCAACAAATCATTTTCTACCTTTAGTAAATATTGTCTCACTATATAAAATGTCAATATCATCTAGAGTATTTGTACACAACCTTAAGTATTTGATAACTCATCTTCTTTTCTTCTGATATTTTTTTCTACCCCTCCTTTATAATATCGATACTCTTTTTACATGTCTTTGTTTTCCATAATGATAATACTTCATTTTCTTCTTTCTCAATAAATATCTTATTATTATTTTGATTCTCACTAGGGTCACTTTTTACTGATTTTCATCTAGAGATAATTAAAATATTGGTTTGCAGAGAGAAAAATATTTTATTTTTCTTATTTTTATGGCTACTTTCTTCCTCAAGTATATTAGTAGCCACAACTTTATTAAAGACTAAATTTATCCTCACAAAATAATTTATCATATTTGTAATGAGATGATCATATGAATTCGGTAGACTTTAGAATAGAAGTTCAGCATTATCTCTCTTCTTTGTTGTGATTCATATATGATAGTTGAAAAAATAATATTTCAGAATATTATGCATTACATCATTTAAGTAAATTTAGATATTCAAAGAGGGTAGAGTTTTCTTTTCAAGAATGTTCTATTATATAGTGACTTGACTTCATATATACTCATCAATGTATCCCAATTATATTTTACCAACTATAATTCAGATATACTTGATAATATATCATTTGTCACTATCAAATACAAACTTGCAATAACATCATTATCCATTCAATCCCACTTCTTTACTTCAATATTTTCTTGTCTTTTTTCAGTTGCATATAGATAATTTTTCTTCTTCAACATAGTTTTATCTTCATCTTCCATGATTCAAAATTACTATAAATACATTTTATACTTCAAATTTTACTACTTTTTTTTCACTTTTATGGTGAATATTACACAAGAATAGTAGTAACAATATTTTTTAAATACACAAAAAAAAAAGTTTCTAGATAAGGAGAGAGGTCACAATGCCTTCTTAGAAATCACTTGTCATGAGACTCTTATCGTCATTTTGACAGAATTTTCCTAAACATGCATTGAGAACAAAAATTACAATCATAAATTAGATCTTTAATATCACTATTATTAATTTGAAAATCATATCAATATTTTGAAATAAAAAATTATATAGTAATACTATAAAATAAGCTAGTCAAAAATGAAATACAGGCAAAAAATACTTAGGATTGAGATGAATTATAAATGAAGAGAAAACCTCATTTTATAAAGGGACCAATACAAATTAATAATGGATTTTTTATGTGGGCAACTGGCCTTCACTACATTGAAAAACATAGACACTATACCTAGTGCTTGTGTAGTTCGTGAAAGTTGAGCCACCCTTTACTCTTCAATGTGGGTGTCTTACTCCTAGCACACATGTAGATTCTTAACAAGAGCTTAACACATGCATTACATAGTTTTTAAAATCACAAGGTGAACCTAGGTGTTACATTTGAAGCACAACCAACATGCATAAGTGTGAGACTTAGCACATTTTAAGATTTTCATTAAATATACCCATTTTTTATAATTATTTATTAGACTCGAGTACATATGATATGCATTAATAAAATAAATCTTATGTATTATCATTTCAAATATATCATGATAAAAAAACTATAATATGAACAAATACACAAAAAAAATTATCAAAAATAATAATAAAATATGAAAATAAAATATAAATAATATATTGGAAAACAAATTATTTAAAACTAGGATTATATTAATTTTATGAAACAAAGTTTAAGTAACTAAGTACTAACCAATTAACATGTTTTTTTATATATTAATACTTATTTATTCTCAAAAAGTCATTGTCTATTCATACATAAAGTTTATTAACTGCCCACTTGTCCAATCACAATCTATCTTTTAAAAAAAAAATTATAAATTGGTATAAAAATTTTCTATCTTTCTTTGCAAACAATATCTTTATTCTCCTCAAGAATAACATCTTCTTCCTCTTACATTTTTTAGAAATCTTTAATTATATAAAAAAAGTAAAAAAAAAATGTGAGAATTAGAGATAAGGAATTATTTTATTTTTATTTTTATTTTTTGGATCCCCATCCCCATTCCAAGACCCCAACCCATCCTCATCCCATATATATGAGCCTTGGGGCCCTAGGGTCGGAGTAGGTAAGACCCATGTCCAAGCAATATGAGTTGTCTTGCCCTCACCATCAAACATCCCTAAGAATCAAAGACACCATAAGAAGCGTAGCAAACATCCCTAAGAATCAAACTTGTGTCCCTAGAGTTGAGTTGTCTTGCCCCTTTACCATTTGGACTGCCGTGTTATTGGTAGATTTAAAACAATTTGATATAACTAAATAATCACTTAATTATATTGGTAAAAATCAGTTCTACTATTAAAATAATGGTGTCAAGGACCTTTCAAGAATATTTTTTAAAGAAAATATATATTCTTTAAAATGTATTTTGGATGATTTTGCAGAGATGAACCTCACCATCAATGTGCCTTATTGAAGGCGGCACACCTAGGGGTAGTAGACGAGGCACCATGTGCACCTAAGGCATGCCTTTTAAAATTATGATAATGTCTTATCTACTATTTGTGTACCTAATACAAAGAGTGGGAAGGACACTTTTGGGAGTCAAGTGCATAACAACATGCCTGCTCTGGGACTTGATTTACCACTAAAACTCATTAAACATCGGAGCTATATATGGAGTGCCAATAGATAATATGCATCTCTCTTGACTCGTGGGTGTTTGATCATTTGACTTATCAATGCATATGCATGTCAATAAAACATGTGATATAATTGAATGTATGAGACCAACCGATGATTCATCAATGTAAGTGCTAAAAAGTATGATACCCACATATATTTTTTTCACATATTTGAGAATTTTAAACAATACAAAAAAGTCACACTCATAATATAAAAAAATACAAGACCTACCAACCATAATATAAAAAATATATTATGCTCCAACTTAACGCATAAATCAAAAAAAATCACACTCATAATATAAAAAAAGTACACAATGCTCCAACTTAACACATAATATTAAAAAAAATTAATAACACGGTAATCTTATCCCATTAGATAGAAACAGCATCTAATAAGCCTCAAATCCAAGACCTTCCAACCACGAATGGATACTCTAACCCTGAAGACATGAGTTTGATCCCCAATAAAACCAAATACACTTTCTCAGAGTGTTTTCTAAATCACCTACCATACTATTGAGATAGAAGCCTTACTATAGTATATATTTTTGTTTTGATTATCGACTTTGTATAACCAAATATTTTTATGTTACAATATTTTAATTTTAAGTGCATAAATTAAAATATTGAGAGAGGTCGTGAATGTAGCAATGAACAATAACGAAGGTTCAGCTGTCCGGTCAAAGGATCAAAAAATTTTTTAAGCAAAATCTTGTCCATTCTAGTTATCCGACCCATTCCGATATTGAAAACCTAGAAACATTTAATATATATATATATATATATATATATATATTTGTAGTACTGTTCAGTGGCATGCCGAGTGTATATTTTTTTTGATTGTTAGGATACTTTTCTTGCACGTTTCTTCGTTTTCTCTACTTCTAATTTTGCAAATATTTTTGGTTAATAATCAATAATCACTTTTCTAATAAATGTAACTACTTGTATTGAACGACTAGTTAACCACATTATTTCTATGTGTTTCTGTTGTGGTTTCATTTTTTTTTTTTTTTTTGTTGGTAATTCATTGTTGATCATGACATTTGTATTCACAATTACAAGCAAAACTAACACTTACCTAAGGCCCATATATGAGCTAAGAAATAGTATGAGTTAAGTTTAGAGGGCCAAAAATGAAGGGAGGAGACCATCACACCAAGTCTCTCATGGCTAATTCCCAAGCCCTATGAAAATCATTGGCATGTATCTCACCTATATCATGGCCTAGCACCATCTTAGGCAATATAAAGAATTAGAAGAGCAAAAGTGTCAACTAGGATGTGAAAATCAGTAGTATCAACTAGAAGAGCAAAAGTGTAAACAAAAATACAATGAAAATAAAGAAAAATTGCCAGCGTTGTAAAATGTTACACTGCAGTTTTAATTGCCCCAACTTGCGATCTCTAAATTGGGGTGTGAACACTCTCCTAGCAATCCCAAAACATAATTTCAGGAACAGAAAAAAGGGAGGAAAACAAACATGAAACACAAAAATGTTGCAATCACAACAGTTTCATCTGCACGACAAACAATTCTTTCTGTAACGGCGCTTTCCCTTTCTCTGCATCAGGGTTCAATCAAGCAAAATTTATCAGGGTGAGGGCGGTGTTGGGTTCAGGACACATGGGGCAGAGGATTAGATCTGATCTGAAAAGTTTGAATCGCAGAAGCCAATCCATGGATCACGAAGAAAGAGATGCCAGGCCGAGGAGCTTCGCAGCGATGGGTTAGGCTACCAACCACCAGATTTTCTAGTCTCCTCACGATTGTTTTCTTCTGAACGTATAATAACGAGCAGCATGAGCTTTGAAAGTATTGTTGCTGCCATTTCTTTTCTCTGCTCTCCTCATCTCTTCTTCATGATCATATTGTGCCCGCTGTCCCATGGAAGCCAATATTGCACATGAAAATTCAAGAAAAAAAATGATAATTTTGGTAAATAATAATAATAATAATAATAAAATAATGTTGTCAGTATTGATGCATATGTAACCCCTATCATTATAATTTTACTTCATATAATTATTATCATATTTTATTTTCTAGTTTTTTTGTCAATCAGCTTATAACTCAGCCCCACACACAATCATGCGCGCGCACACACACACACACACACACACATCACACTTGATACATACACAAGCACACACTCACATACATACACACTCATACATAGACACATGCATGCAGGTACATGCACACACACACATGCACACAGGCATGCACGTGTGCACAGTAACACACACACACACACAAATACATGAATTTCAAGATTCATGTATTTCAAAAAAAATTTAAGATCAGTTTAATAAGAAAATAAATACTATAAGAAGTAATTCTTAAGAGTGCATTTCTGATAACTTTAATAATTACTGTATTAATCAAAAGACGATTCAACAGATTTTTTTTACTAGCACATATTCATAAAATAAAATTACAGAAATGAAGAACATCTTATTTTTACTTACTCTTTGGAGCCTAATTCGAATCTCAAAATAAAGGGAGGTCACATCTCAATTACTTTTGAACTTGTAACATTACATTATGATGACTATTCTACTGAATTAATCTCATGCACTACATACTAGTAAGTATAAAGCATAATAATTCCGAAGAGAATAAAATTATGGTGTAGGAGGATTGGCCTAGGTGGGCCTAAGTTTGTAAGTGTGTAGCCCATGCCACAGCCCATGGGTGAGTTGGCCTAGGTGGGCCTAAGTTTGTAGGTGTGTAGCCCATGCCACGGCCCATGGGTGAGTTGGCCTAGGTGGGCCTAAGTTTGAATCGACATGGGCTGGATAGCCAGCTCAGCACCAGTACCAGGCCAGGCACTACTGAACTGGGCTAGGCCAATGACCCATTTTGAATTTTTACAAGTATGAGGTTAAGGTGAAATGGGTAGAAAATATTTTGGCATACATATTCTCGTGCATGAACATGAAACACCAATCTGAAGGACAAAGATAATTAGGCCAAGTAAGAGGGCAAGGGCTAAACGGACTTTTCACAAGCATGGGCTGAACCATGATGATTTTGAGCATAGACATTAGCGTATGCCAAACCCCTCATATCGGAACCCCTACTACTGGAACCTTATTCGACAGGGAGGAAGCCCCGGGGACGGACAACAATTGAATTTTACACTATGAGCTATATAGCAGATCAATCTGTCCTATCTAAAGGACTAGGAAAGTAATCAATCAACTCGTGAGTCGTGACACATGCAAGAATTATTCTACTCGAGGAGAATGACGAGGACGTCCATTATCGTCAAATATGGCGATGACAACACAATCTAGAGGGTACCCCACACCAAACCCGAAAATAAAGCCTCCAAGGAATCATGGGAGAAGTTCACATGGGGAAAAGGGCATTTTGGTCATATTTTTCAAAATTGCACAGGATGTTTTTATGTAGAAAACAAGCCTAATTTGGCCAAAATCCCCAAAATACCCAAAAATATTCATTTGAAAGATTAAATTTTCGAATCCAATTCTCATCAATTTCTAACCAAGAGCCCTAATTTCATAAAATAAGCACTAGCAAACCACAGCCGAATAAAAAACCCTAAATTTCTGATAACTATTGTTTGGGTCGGTGAATTATCATTAGTGAAAGAAGAAGATGAAAAAAAAAAGCACAAGGCGATAATTAAACAGTACCTTGTCTGGGTCTGAGAGCATTGCATATGCCTCACCAATCATTTTAAAAAGCCTCTCAGCCTCCTCTCTGACTTCTTCCATTTCGGTATCGAGCCCATCATCTCCATTGCCACTTCTTGCCAGTGGTTGACAAGCCTGCAGAGTGAAGAAGTAATCCAAATGAAAGAATGAGAAGCAGGTGAATTCGCTGAATTTGAATAAAGAGAGAATTGTAGTGAACTTTGTCAGGATGATGTCTCAGTGCAGCTTTTCGATATGCCTTCTTTATTTCTGATACTGTTGCAGAATTCCTAATTCCCCTAGCAGAAGGTTGAAGATGACAGGAAATATCAATAAAATTTCTTAAATATTTTTGTTGCAAGTACATGCTATGGTGCAGATCAAGGAGGAAGAGGAAGGGAAGAAAGATGAAAAAAAAATCACATTTTTTAATCACAAAAACTATTTATAAAAAATATAACCATAACTATTTAATGATTTAAAACAGTTCACATATCGGGCGCTCCCAAATAACAGAAAAAAAAAAAAAAGTCATACCTCAACACCCCGCCTCCGGTTGGTGCGTAAGCATTACAAATACTTAATTTAAAAGAAATTAAATAACATATAATTCTCGCAAAGTCTTCATAAAAATATTTATAATTTACATATTGATAGATACTTGGGTAATCACTATCGAACCATCATTAATCCTCCCTCGTATGAAGTACCAATCAACCTCAACGTAATTTGTTCAATCGTGAAACATTAAGTTGCCAATTATGTAGTCAACATCATAATTTTGTACTATACCTCTACACAATACATAATAATAATAGTCAATCTTTTACTTTCCTATGAGTCAAGATTAAATCAAATAAAAATATAAACAATTATGATAAATCTCTTCTTTATGATCATAACAACTCTAATGATGGTTGCTAAAAATGAGGTATCAAATGTCATTTTACAATCTTGAATAGTGTTTTGGCATCCTTCAATAGTATTTTTTGTTCTAACGATAAGTACTAAAATATGATATTTTTTTAATAATTAAATATTTTTTTATTAAAAATTATAATTAAACTTTGATGATTTTTAGAGTTGTTAATATGAATAGTATCCAACCACTATTTTGCATCCTCTCATCTCTCTCTCTCTCCAAAGTTGCCAAATATGACACCTCAATACCTTGGATAGCATTTTGACACCTCTAATACCACCTCCATTAGAGCATATATTTTTGTTGTTTGTGTGTCATATTAGTGATTATGGAGATGACACTACTTATAGCAGTTCCCATTAGAGTTGCTCTTAGAACCCAACTAAAATCTGAATGTCTATACCCATTTATATCTTTGATCTCTAAATGAAATCTCACATCTATAGCTCTCTTCACATACCTGAGAATCATAAAAATTATGTTAAAATAAATTTGTTTGAAAAAATTTAAAAAATTACTAGCAACATTGACAGAGTAAGTAATATCTAAAATAATTATTATTTTTTAACTCTAAACAAAAACAGTTTATGTACTTGATCTCTGAACGAAATCTCATATCCTGAAACTCTCTTCACATACCTATGAATCATAAAAATTATATTAAAATAAATATGTCTAAAAGAATCTAGAAAATAACTAACTATATTGAAAACGTAAATAATATCTTGGAAAATCATTGTCAGGTACCTTGTTTTTCATATAATCCTCTTATATATGATGCAATCAATTAGGAAACTGATAGTTGTAAGCAAATCTGTATCCAGATGAAGTGGTGAGTCAACAAGTGCAAATCCTAACATACTAATGTCAATCAAAGAAACTATTTAAAACATATCACCTCAAAGAAAGGAAGATCGTACCCGTTAATATTTGACCTTGATACCCACAAAATTTCTAAGATGTCCCATATTTTATATCTGAAATTCAGCCTAAACAAGTAGTTTTACCTTAAAAAAAAATACTCGATTATTAATCTAGTATAATCACATACCTTCAGCATATACTACTAACATCATATATTGATCTATTAGTTTTAATAAAAATAATTTGACATAGATATGCTAAGATCAAATAGTAAGTGCAAAAAAGAATCTACAACCTCTGCACTTGGGATAATAATAATAATAATAGTCTACCACTTTTTTTTTCAAGAATTAAAATTAAATCAAAGAAATATATATAAATGTATGGCAAGTCTCTTCTTTATGATAGTTAGAGCCCAACTAAAATCTAAGTATATCTTTGTCAGACTATGTTCTTGATTTCAAAATGAAACTTCATATCCTAGAACTCTCTTCACGTACCTGAGAATCATAAAAATTATGTTAAAATGTATTTGCCTGAAATATTCTATAAAATAATTAATTATAATGACAATACAAATAACATTTAGAATAATCACTATCAGATATCTTAATTTTTTTTTTATAATTCTTTTATATATGACGAGATCAATTAGGAAACTGATAATTACTAGCAAATCTATATCTAGACGAAGTTGTGAGTCAACAAATACAAATCCTAACATACTAATAGCAATCATACAAAATATTCAAAATAAATCTCCTCAAAAAAAAAATATCACACTCCTGAGTATCTAACCTTAATACCCAAAAAATTCCTATGATATCCAAAATTTTTCATTAGAAATTCAGACTATACAAATAATTTTAACTAAAATAAACTCACTGATAATCTCATTTAATCAAACATCATCAATGTATACTATTAATATCACATATTGATCTCTTAGTTCACATCAAAAAAAATTAAAATTATCTGACACAAATCTTCTTAAGTTAAATGTGATAAGAGCATAAGATAGCCTACTAAACTATATCCTATGAAATTACTTCAGATCATAAAGGGCCTTCAACAATTTATACACCAAACTTAAGCACCCAAAAAGAATGAATCATAGTGGCAATTGAGTAAATATTTATTTCTTGAAATCACCACAAAGGAATATATTTCTTACATATATATATATGAGATACTATGATAGAAAATAACAATTTTGACAACAACAAAAAAAATATCTCAATATTAGCGACAAAAAATTTGTATAAATCAACTCACTACCAGCCTAGGTGTCAAGTGGATCGGACAATCCTAGCACCGCCAGCAGCATGATAGGATTCAATAGTATCTGGCTCAACATGACAAGACCCAGAACCTTTCCTGGACAAAAGTCGTGCAAGTTTGTGACACAACTCATTTCATGCTGAGTCAGGATCACAATAACAATAACTCGACTAAAATATTTGAGATCATAAATAGAGTGTCTCCTATAGTCTCCATTCAAGTGCTTAAAAACCTAAAAATAAATAAATCTCAATAGTATGAATATACTTTAACATAATAAAAAATATAAATGCTAGAAGTAAAAAAAGATTCGACCAGTGTATATATTATCAAAATTATATACACATAAGAGTATTTGTTTGTTTACAAACACTCTAACAACTTGTATTATACTTGAATGGATATATAATATTAGAAATATATTTAACATGTATAAATGACAGCTAATTTTAGTATCACATTGAGATTGAAATTAAATATTTAAAATATTATTCTTTCATTTCACTTATTTATTACTTGAATGTCTATATGAATTATGATATTAAGGTAAAAAGAATATAAAAGATATTAAAATACATATCCACCTATATGACCTAAGTAGAATAATCAAATAATTAGATCTACAAAAAATTAGATAATATATTTAAATGTTACAACACTACATATGATAGTTATAAACTTGTAGCAAAACTTTAAATACAAATATATATATCATATTCAAAGATAATGATTTTTTTAATTAATGACAAAAAATAGTATAATTAGTCAAATAAAAGTAAGTTGTCTCAGTACTTAAATATTAATTACTATTTCATCCTATAAAATAATAAAAAAAATTAGATATATTGAGTTAGTAAAAATTATACAAATTTATCTACCATGCGCTATCTAATATGATATGTAATCTACTAACCCCTCTAGTGTGTAGTATAGTATTCGAAACTATTTTTTTGTCGATGTGAATGTTATTTTAGAAAAAAAATCATATTAAGACCACATATCATTAAACGATTTTCATGCTTAAAGAGCTAAGAAGAATTCAATAATAAATCTTCATGATAAAGTGAAAGATTTACTAGTGAATGAAGACACTTATGATATTAAAGATATTAAGGCTATTAATAACTTCAAAATCAAACATAACAATTTGAATCATACTATAAATATACATTGATCACGAATATTAGAAGAATAACATGCATATTACTAATATTGTTGCTAATTGATTTTCATTATCAATATTGTGTTATACTATGCTTTTAAAATATTCTAATTAATTATTATTTATAATATAATCATTAAATCAAGATCACGAAATAAATTTATTTTCTCTTATAAATCTTATATATTTTTATTTATAGTACAATGCATTTTATTTTTAATATTTTAATATTAAAAAATTAAAATTTTACTTTAAAAATAAAACCTAAAGTCATTGTGCCTAGTGGGCAAGGCCATGAGATTGGATTAGCTGGCTTGGCCAATCCAGGCCAGTGACACAATGTAGTGCGGTGGCCATTGCTCTAGCTCGGTCCACAATCAACTGGCATTGCCCACTAGTGATTGAAGTGTTAGGCTAGGCTCATGCCACTACCAGCCCAACTCAGCACAACCCCACATGACAAGACATTGGCAGAGTACCCAATCCATGTCATGACTAGCATGACAGGTTGCATGATTGGCCCACCAAAACTCATATCATGCCAGCCTACCATGTTTTGATACCACTATATCAACCCATAGAGGTGTCAAAATGGAGCGGGCCGGGCCGGGCCGGCCCATTTTTTTTGAGCACGAGCATGTCTTCGTGCCGAGCCAGGCACGATTATTGTACCGTGCTGTGCCTGGCCCGGAATGGTTTAAAGAAGCCGGGCCCAGCATGGCCAGCAGGCACGGCATGCCGTGCCATGCTGGCCCGCTCAGGCCTGGCCTGGTCGTACAGTTCAGGCCTTGTTGGACCACGGTTCTGGTCCAATCAGACCCGACTCGCGGTCTTTTTTGCAGGAGGGGCGATCGCGGGGTCAGGCATGGGGGATACCCGACACGGGACGAACCCGTGCCAGTGTGCCGTGCCACGGGCCAAACCGTGCCGGGTCAGGCACGGCACGGCACGGGCCAGACACGGCACGATACGGCTCGTGCCTAACCCGAGCAAGGGATTTTCCCGTGCCGGGCCGAACCGTGCTGTGCCTCGTGCCGGGCCCGCCCGGCCTGGTTGACACCTCTATCAACCTAGCCTCCAATTAGAGGTATCAAACGAGTCATACTAGGCCGGCCCGGCACAATTTTAGACCACCCAACCATGCTTCCGTGTCGGGCTAGGCACGACATGGTTATTGTATCATGTCGTGCCTGGCCCAGCATGGTTTCTTTAGGCCAGGCTCGGCACAGCCTGCCGGCACGGCCAGTTTTTTACTGTGCCGAGTCATGCCCATACGGGCTGGTTTAAAAAATATTTTTATTTTATTTTTTATTTATAATATTTATATAATTATAAAATATAAATTAGATAATATTTAAAAATATTTAAATTATAAATTATTGAATAGTTATAAAATTTATTTTTTTATGTTATTTATTTTAATTATGTTTTAATTAGATTAATAGATTTATATTATAATTTATTAGAATTAAATTTTAGAATATTTAATGAAATTCTTAAACACAAATAAAAATAAAAATTAAATTTATATAACAAAAATTACAAAGTTATAAAGTCAAACATACAAATCAAAGTAAATACAATGTAAATAAATATGAGTACAATATATCAAAATCAAAAATCAGAATTAAGCACAACTCAAAACTCATAAACATAAGCATAATAGTAACATAAGTGTCGTTATCGGCATGTCATAATCTCGCAATCATCAACCATCAGGCATCAAGTGACAACCTCATCAATCATCCATCATCATATCATTATCATCATCAACATCAAAATTACTATCATATGGATCATCATTAACAATCAACTCCTCCACTTTCGCAGCAGTCTCTATCCCAACATGATCATGAATGTTAAATCTCAAATCTCATCAATCCTTCATGCATGTTAAAAACCTCAACAATATCTCGACGTAATCTCGATCTACTATCCAAAATCACATTCACTATAACAGAAAAAATAAACTCCAATGTTATGCTCGACACCGTACGAGTCAGTAGATCTCATCCCATTTTAGGTAATACGAGAAAGATAGACTCATATGATTTCAATCACTATAATATATCAAGATTCTTAGTATCAGAATATGATAAGATTGAGCAGTAATCAATATTTAAGTACCGAGAAAACTCACTCTTATTTGATGGTCCACCTCGTCGTTTCCCTTTCGCTATTTGAATGAAAAAATTGATATCTCCAAAAAAGATATATATGTCTGTACTCACAGTCTGACCACCACCACCACCATACCTAGTATCGTAGTATGTGAAAAAGTCAGTCAACTTCTCATGAATAAACCTTTCAGGTGGGTCTTCCAGGTCCATGCATGAGAAAATATAAGTCAAAATATTATCTATCACTTCCACATTAACTCTAATGTCCATGCATGCAGCAAGACAATAAAAAATAGAAATGATGGACTAGTACTTTAAGTACTTGATTTTTATGCAACTATATGGCTAAGTATTTGATCAGCTCGATACCTTCTAAACATGTTACTAATATTATATATGCACCTGAGTACAATACAAGTCGTGAGAGTATAAACCGATGAACACATGTTCGTCGTGTCATAAAAAATTTTCAGGAATTTCATAAATAAAATTCTTATGGCCCAGTCAGTGTCGTCAATAAAAAATTCGTCATTACTATTGACTCTAATATCAAACAAATGACTCTAATATCATGTGTTCGTATCCAACAAATGACTCTAATATCAAATACGTGTAATTATAATGGTATCTCATATCCGATTAGAATTTTTTCTTCTTAAGATTTACAGACAAACATAGACAACCGAACTCCTGTTATATGCGAGGCATGCGAATGTATTTTTGTGAGTTACGTATATTATCCAAAGCGAGAGAACACACATTCATACTCACTTATACAATCATGTTAATTACATGACACATGTATCTGACATGAAAAATCTCTTCTAATGGTACGTCTCTAATATTTCTAACAAACATATTAATTACTACTTCATTATTAGATGCGTTATCGAATTTGATACTAAAAATTTTATTTTGAATTTTATATTTTTAAAAAATCTTCAATATACACTCAAAAATAAATCATCATGACTAGTCCAGATATCAGTCGTCACGGACACCACTCTACTATATGTCATAAATTCATTAATTATATGTGTCAAATGGGCCGACCTGGCTCGGCACGGGCAAGACGCAGTTCAACCGTGCCCGAACGACATGCTACAGTGTCGTGCCTCGGCCCATCGTGTCGTGTCGGCATGTGGGCATAGCAGACATGACCACGCACCGAACGTGATTAATACAAACCAATGCCCGACAAGCAAGGCTCACCGACGAAGATGTGTAGCGACGTAGTGGTACGCCGTCGAAACCTTAATTTTTTTAACAAATTAGGGTTTTGTCTGACATGAACCGAGCCTAACCCAACAATTTTTGGGCCTTGGGTCCGTGCCGAGATAGGCACGGTTACCGTATCATGTCGTGTCTGGCCTGGTAACATGGTTGGGCGATCTGAAACCAGGTTAGGTCGTGCTGGGCCGGCCCATTTGACACCTCTAATTAATAATTATTTATTTTTCTCTAAGAAATACGAACACGGGGATAAAACACGACATGATACAGGGAAACGAAAAATTTTTAAAAATTAGAATACGAATATAACTAGGATACGAATATGACTAGGATACGAATATGACTAAGATACCATATGATAAAAAAATAAAAATTAAAATAAAGATTTATTTTCTTTATAAATATTAGGTATTTTATAAAATAAAATAAAATAAAATATTTTATAAAATAAATATATATTTTTTTATTTTATAAAATAAAAATAATTTATTTTATATTATTTTATAAGATAATATTTATAATTATCTTATATTATAAAATAATATTTTATAATTATCTTATATTATAAAAATATATATTTTATAATATATTTTATGATTTTGTGGGCACACCCCCCCCCCCCCCACAGCCAGACAGAATCACACCTCATGCCTCCCCACAGAATCGTGCCAACCCCCGCTACTCCACAAAATCGTGCCAACCCTCGTCGCCCCGCAGAATTGCGCCAACCCTCGTCGCCCCGCAGAATCGCGCCAACCCCCTCCGCCCCATAGAATCGCGCCAACCCCCTTCACCCCATAGAATCGCGCCAACCCTTGCTGCCCCACAGAATCGCACCAACCCCCACCACCCCATAGAATCGGTCATTCGGCATCATGGATGATGTCGAACACTGGACATCGTCGGATGTCGACCACTCGACGTTGTCGGCATAGATATGGCATCCAACGCATCCGTCCAATACGCCACATGGCGTATCGGACATGGATTGGTCAATGATATGTCATGTGGCGTATCGGACATGTCCGTGTCGTGTCTGTACCGTGTCCGACATGTGGACACGACTATAGGGAGCCGTATCCATGCTTCCTTAGATTTTCTAACTTATAAAATTTTAATATGTCGTTCCTAGATTTGGACCTAAGAATCCTATGATAATCAGGTTGAAAATATGTTCACATGATGCTCACTAACTTTAGATCTTCCAAAAATCTGATCAGAAGACTCATCAAAATGATAAGTTTAATTATACATTTCCTAGCCAACTCGCTATGATAAATAAAGATGGTAAACTTTGAGACTGAACTAGATCCAGCCTCAAAAAACTTGGTGCATATTTCAGCATGCCTCTTAATGTGCCCAATCTCAAACACACTCTTACAAGTAAAAATTTTCTTATAATATTTACACAATATCATTTCTTCTTCTTCACCCCTAATATTTTTTTATTTTATTATATTAAAATGAGTCAAAACTATAGAAGTCCTAATTTTTTATTTTTTAGATGTTTGGGTTAAGACGACTGGAGAAACAAAAATTTCAGCAACCTCGGATCTTTGTGTAAGATTTTTTTTTTCTAAATTTAAATTAATTTTATTAGTATTAGTTATTTTTTTGATTTTTTTTAGACAAGAGAATAGAGTAAAGAGGAGAGGGAAAAAAAATAAAAAACTAATCATTTTTAATATTAATCATGTTAAGAGTTTTAATTAAATAATTAAAAAAATAAAAATACTCGTAAAATATTGTAACAGTAAAGTATGTGCACCAAAATTCCAACTTCCAAAGTCGAGCCCAAGTTGCGAGTCCCGAAAATCCAAGCTGAAATCTCAAGAGAAAGAATATTAGGAGAAATATTTGAGAGAGTGAGAATTAATATTTTTGAAAAAACATAAAAATTAGAGAGGGGAGTGTGGGGGGGGGGGGGCTGGGTGTGTGGATAGTATATGTCGCTACTGTGCTGGGAATGAGGCCCAATTGACTTCGGCACAGCACGGGCATGAAAAATTCTCGTGCAGTGTTGAGCCAGGCACGACCGAATCGTGCTGGTCAGCACCTCTACCTCCAGTTGACCAATATTTCCTTCAAGTTTCATCTTCATTATGTACATCCACCTGCATACAACTACTGCCTTTCTAAGGATTTTGAAATGATATATCAATTATGATTATATATGATTATACTTAGTTTATCCAACATAATTTATCATCGCCTTGAATGACAAAGTATCTTGCAAAATATGTTAGTGATCCTACTATCAAGAGATGAAAAAAAAATAAAATTATTTAATACCAAAAACAATTACTTGAAATAGCAGATAATGAGTAGAACACATTTTTATTTACTTCCATAGTGCAATTGGAATGTATAAGTTGCTATTTCAAACTAGATCAACTGATGTGCCAAAAAACTCATTTGAGAAGACTATGAACATATCCGTTTATAATGTATACTTTTGGCTTTGAACCATTAAGTCTCCTAACATTCACATCCCTCTCCATGAAGAACTCACATCTTATGTTGAGTAGGACACTCATACTAGGCTCATCTCCCTATGCAACATCTTAAGGGAGGTATCATTATTATTCTCAAAACTAGTCATACTAATAGTATCAATTGAAAATGTAAGAGTAGGATTTGTGGTTACCACTATAATGTGAAGAAAAACAATACATATGAATGAATATATCATAATGTATAAAGGTACGTTCTCTCAATCGAGTCATTAAAAGAGAACTTATCCTAAAAGAATAACATATGGAATTCATAATGACCCCCTTGATTTATAGTGGATAATAAATATATCCCTTATGAGCAATAAGATACCAAACAAAATTGTATTTGATGGTATACACAATCATTTTCTCCCTACTTAGAGAGATTCTAAATAAAAAGAATATACTCAAAAATCATTAACAGTAGATAAAAGAATATTTCCATAGTATACTAGCCGAAATGGATATGACGTAAAAAGAATAATATTCAATTAATTAAAAAGTTAGTGGGTAACAACTTATCTCCCCAAAGATATCTATGTACACTCCTATATAGTAGGAGTATTCTAGCTATCAAAATTAGGTGTTAGTTCTCTCTCAGCTATTTTATGTTGTGCAATTGTTTCAACCTATGATATCTAATAAATTATTTTGTATTCCTCAAAGAAATAATAAAATTTTTAAAAAATATATTATATAATATCGTTAATTCTTAATATTTTAATATTACAATCAAATTATTTTTTTTTAATAAAAGTTTATAAAAATAAAAAAAAAAGAATAAAATCTTGTCTAAAATACTAACAATCATGTATATCGAATATAATTAATAACTAAAATAATAAAATATTTATAAGTCATTATATATGATCACCCTACAAGATTGTCAAATATCTAAATGAATTAGATATAATAAGAATCTCTCAATACTTTTGAGATGCATTAGATATGAATTCCTAGTAAATATTTTTAAATGATATGCCTCACAATTAATAAACATTATTTATTTGATACTCAGTTTCATAATTTTCAATTTTTCCAATAATTAATCTCTCAACCAAAAAAGTGTATCACATGTGTATTGCTCAATTCCCAAAAAATCATATATATAGTTTGTCTATTCTACATACACACACACACACACACATACTATAAAAAAGGACCATTATATCACAACTTTATTACTTAGTAAAGTAACTGATTAAAATAAATCATAATAAAATTCTAATATATAAAAAATGTGTCAAAAAAATAAACTCACCATTAATATTATCATGCCTTCTACCCCATATAATGGTATCATTTGTCATAATAATATTGGTAGCACTAAATTCTACAAAAAAAAAAAAACAAAACGAGTGTGATTACTCGTAGCATGAGTATTGGCTTCAAATTCTATGACCCAATAATCAAAAGTGAGATGACGAGTAAAAATGATGATAGACATATAAGTATCTCATTCAAAGCCAATAGCAATCAAGGAAAGAAGTCTAACATACTACTTATGAGGAAACTTAATTTTAAGATGACTAATAAAAGTTATCATAAAGAATCTAGTCTAAGACTTTGAATGAATCCAATAATTTGTTGTATAATCTTTGAATCTCAAAAAGTACATCATAGCCCAAATTACAGTATTTGGCATCTCACCTTATTATGTCCCAATCTCCCATTGAAATAACATGTTACTAGCATCTTTCTCCCTCTAAGAGCTCTCTACTAGCTTTTCCAGCTCTTTCACTGATACAACACGATGAAAACATCATGATGTTATGACTAATCATATTATTTCTATTCAATCTAGATATAACATTAGATACTTGAGTCACTATTTGATAAATCTATAAGAGAACATAAAATATCTTATTGATAAGAATTTGTGTCCACAAAATAATATATTACTACCAACACATACATATAAAGAAGACTACAAATCAAATCACAAAATCTCCTAAATACAATTTGATTTGTCAACATAGTTATCACTCCAAAAATACTCTCTCATAGTTGTTCGATTTTTTTAATGAGTTGTATCATTGTGATCAATTAATTTGCATACCTATAATTAAGTAATATCATCATACATGTAAAATATAAATAAAAAATACATTAATGTGATCGAGTCTCAAACCGTTTTGCATGTATCACAATAATTAAACACAATTTTTAATTGTGCATCAATTGACTCCTATACATGAATTATTAGTTATGCATCATAAATTATTCACTTATTATTCACATCCTGAAGTAAGATTTCTTATACGTGACTCACATAACTATTTGCCACAAATCAGATACTCACTTACATAGCCACAAGAAATACATATCTATTCTCGATTTTTAATGAGATATTCCCAATAATCTCACACAGATTCCAACCATTTTCCTTTTTTTTATTTAACAAACCAACTCACAACATGATAAATTTCTAAAATAATATAAAACAAAAACAAATTTGCACTCACCATCATTATTGTGTGACAAGCTTCCAAAAATAAAGATTCCAAGGACTTTAAAACACGAATGCACGTAATGAATTAAGTCTATACCAAAGTCATCATACCGATCACCATGGAGACCACCTTTATTTGTCATTGTTGGGTTCTAAATCACTAAATTCCTACCATCACAAGTCTGACAACTACAACACACCAAAAAAATAGCCAAAAACACCCATTGTATAAAATTGTAAGATCAATCAACAAAATAAACTTATTAACTCAATAAAAATAAAATATATGAAAAGCCTTATATTATGGGCAAACTAATTGAAGCAATCCATAGTTCGGATGCTCCCATCAAAACATTAAAAAAAACATAAAATAGTAGTCATCGCCCTTAATATTGTGCAAGGAGAAAAAAATAAGTTAAAATATCTTCAAGACTTTCATGAAGATTTTCACTAGTTGATATGTAGTTGAATGTATATAATAACAATAGTCTCATTAAAAATTCTCCCTAAAGAAGAAATAATATAGCACTATGTAGTTTATTTGCTCATGAAATATTGACTTTACTCTTAAGTTGATACATAAAAATCTATCACACCAAGCGTATAGGACAAAAAGGTAAGTTGAAGCATCTTCAAAACCTTCATGAATATGTTCACTTATTGCTATGTAGTTGAATATGTATAATAATGAAGATCTCATCATGAATTTTCTTCCTAAAAAAAATAATTTATCTCTATATATTTTATCTGCTCATAAAATATTACATTTATAATTATATATCTTGTTGTCTAACTATCTGGGCCCGGCCAGAGGCATGGCCTGACTTGGACGTGCTTGGCCCGGTACAGCATGGTCCAGACCCATGCTCGTGTCTATGCCGGACTAGCTCACGACTAGGTCTACCAGGCCACGTGACGAGCTAGGCACGGCTCGGTACAAGGGCCTGGCCCAGCCCATTTGACATCTCTAATTTGAATACAAGATAGAGTATATGTGTTCATGATCACAAAAATAAAATTCATATCCTAAAAACTTCATATATTTCAATATGCTAAGAGTTGAGGCCAAGTAAACATACATAGGAGAATCTATGAAATAATTAATTATACTGACTATATATATAATATTCAATCTTATAATAGTTATATAATTAATATTTTATATAAGTTTCATGCCGGTTATAAAACAAGCGAAGAGATCATATCAACAATATTATTATTTGAGATGCAAGACACATTGAGATATAAAAACATTTAGGGTCTTGAGGCACAAGGCACAATTATGTCACAGGTTTTTTTGAGACAAACTCTACCTTATATATATATATATATATATATATCTTACTAAATATTATTTATAATTTGTATCTATTAATAAAATATAATTAAGTAAAAAAATATTAAATATAAAAATTAAACATCGTTAGTATTTTTTATCACATATATTTAAAGTTCTAAAACAAAATAATAAAATTTTAATAATTCAACATGTAAATTCAAAATTTAAACTAAAATATATTATCATTAAATATAAAAATAAACTATTATTAGTGGTTTACATTATAATAAATATTCAAAATTTTAAGAGACAAATAAAATAAATAATCATGAATCTTGCTCAAATTCTAATCCACAAAATTATCATCACTATCATTATCTATAAAACATCAGTGAGATAGAAAGATGTCAAAAAATTATGTGGAACCACTGAATATATGCATAACCTAGGGAAAATTAAGCTCAGACATTTTTACTCTTTGGGCTACATCAATGAGAATGCAGTTTGTGGCCCAAAGATACGAGTTAGGATTCGCACAATGGGTCGCAACAAAAAAATTTGGAGTTGCAACCCAAACAAGTGTTGGCTTGGTAGACGGGGGAGTCATTGGCAATGAGATATTGTTTCTCAAAAAGCGTCTTGCTCATGTTAACGAGGGCATTTGATATATTAGCACATGCATGCCATATAACATGGCTCCTCATTTAAACTAATTTAACAAATATTAATCATTTGATAGAGAAGATATAACTATAAGGAATAATTTAATAGTAAATATCTAAGAAACACGGACTCGGACACGGACACGAGGATACAACACGGCAGGATATGGGGACACGGCAAATTCTAAAAAACTAGAATACGGATGCGACTAGGATACGGCATGATAAAAAAAATAAAAATAAAAATTATTAATTATAAATATTATGTATTTTATAAAATTTATTAAATTAAATTAAATTAAAATATTTTATTTTATTTTATAAAAATATTTTATTTTATGCACATCCCCACACAAATACACTCGCCCCTGCCTCCCCCTCAAACACGCCCGCCTCTGCCTCCCCCTCAAACACGCCCGCCCCTCTCTCTCCTCAATTCGCTCTGCCCCTGCCTCTTCCCTCAATTCGTGTCGCCCCTTCCTCTCCCCTCAAATCGTGCCCGCTCCTGCCTCTCCCTCAAATTGTGTTCGCTCCCTGCCTCACCCTCAAATCGCGCCCACCCCCTGCCAGTGGCCAACGTTGGCCACCCGACGTCGTCGAATGTCGAGCACTATAGGCATGGATACGGCTACCATCTACCGACGCAACGATCCGATATGCCACGTGGCGTATCAGATACGAATTGTGCAATGATATGCCACGTGGCGTATCGGACACGTATTCGTGCCATGTTCGCGTCGTGTCCGCGTGTCCAGGTGTCGGACACGCGGACACGACTGTAGGGAGTCGTGTCCGTGCTTCCTTGGTGAATATAATTAACCATGGAAAGATTAATATGATGATGCATAATGGAAAAATCAAATACCTTTTGGAGGTGATGCATATTCGTAATTCAAGTAAAAATTTAATCTCAAAGAGTACAATAAAGAATGATGATATGAATTTTTTTTTGTAGTAACAAAAATTACAAAATGATACAAGAAGCAATGATAATTACTTGAGGAACAAGATGTGAAATAAATAAGTTTAATGTCACGACAGATAAATATGAAGTCACGATGAGAAAACAAATAACTCATGAGAAGTTCAAGGTTGTGGCAAATAAATCTAAGGACACGACAAAAATTCAAACTGGTCATTAAGAATTTAGAGTCTTGAAAGGCAACCATGATGTTGGCATGCCGCGACTCCATCCCACTGAAAGCACGAATGAGCATAATTCTATGGTTGAGGCAAGAACATTCAGAAAATCAATTCAGTGAGAGTAAGTTGTGAATGAGAAGCTGAAATCATTAAAGAAAAATAACATTTGAAGACTTGTGAAATTAGCCTCGGATCGAAAAACAATTGAAAATAAGTGTGTTCACACAAAAACTAAAGACTGATTGAGAGATTAAGAAGCATAATGCATAGCAGGTTGCCAATGGATTTTCTCAAGCGAAGAGCATAGACTACGATAAATTATTCTTAACTGAAATGAAGATGTCTGCCAACCAAGTTGCGTTAGCAATTGCATTAAGGTATGACCTTTAAGCTGCGTAGATGAATGCAAAAATAATATTTCTTCACAGTGACTTATAGAGAGAAATATACATGAAACAGTCAACCAGTTCAAGGCAAAAGACAAAAAAGACAGTATACAAGTTAGAGAAATCTTTTGTACAAGATAAAGCAGTCTCTCGAATGTGATACCATAACTTCAATTCATTTGTTATGTAGTTGGGATTCAATATATACGAGACTGTCCATTACAGATATGATTAGTTTGGTGAGGCATCAAATCTTATACTTGGTATGAAGATCCAGAAATATTAAGAAAACAAGATATTGTGTCTCTTGATATTTTAAAAAAAAAAGATATTGTATCTCAAGCAACAAAGACATGTGAAAATATAGTTCATATGCATAATATGATTGATTGTATGACTATGGAGACTCCCATGATGACTAGTGTCAAGTTATCAACTAGCATTGTCCTACTCAGCAAGTGAAAGAAAAAATGACCCTCATTTCGTATGCAAGTGTTATTGGAAGCTTGATGTATATCATGATATATATTAAATATGACATTTCACATGTTATAGGAATATTCAACAAATTTATATATATTATGTATTACAATTCGATGAAAATAATAATGAGAAATATTTGAGACCAGTTGATTTATTTATGATGATTGGGGTAAAAATGTGGATACTAAATGTCTACAAGCATGTATGTTTTCACATTTTATGATGATTTTGTGAGCTAGATGACTTAAAAGAACTATGTTACAGTCAATGTCTGGCTTCGAGCAAAAAAATGTGTGCAAAGTTTGGCTTTAAGCAAAAAGAGATGAGATTCAGATGTGACAGTCAAGTATCATCCATTTAACAAAAAATTATCTTTCATACAAGAACAAAATACATTGACATCCAATATTATTTCATCCATGAACAAATTGACCATAAACTGATTCAATTAAAGAAAATTGATACAAGAAATAATATCACTAATTACATGGCAAAAATTATAGGCACAAAGAAATTCTAATACTATAAAATTGGCATTGGGATGAAATTAAAATATTCACCAAATAGAAAAATATTAGGATTGACACATACTTTTTATATAGCTATGATAAGAAATCACAACCCTATTCTATGGTAATGTAATTGAGACTGAAGATTAAATCTTTACTGAAGAATTGCAGCTGGACTAAAGATAGAATACTTGTAGAATTACACTATATTTTGTACTGTGACAACTAGACTAGAGTTGGATTATCTTTGAGGAATCATGATCTCATTCCAAGGAATCATGATTAGACTAAAACTAAAACTACTACTAGAGTTAGGAATCATGACATTGATATTGGAGTCACGACATGAATAAAGTTGCAATTGTTTTAGTAGTTGCGACAGTAGACTATTCTTTGGAATAGCGACATATATTATGAAATCGTGACTCATCTTAAGCTGTAACATGTATTTTGGAATCACAACATAAAATTATAAAATCACAGCTCAACTTAAAATATATCATGTATTATGGTGTCTCGATCCTATTTTGTGATGTCGCAATAACATTGTAGTCAAGACCTATTTTATGTTGTGATGACTTGCCGACTTAAGAATTCCAATTCTATCATGTGGTGTCGCAACAAGAATAAAGCACCAAAATATTATGTACAGCAGCAACATATAACTTAGTACAAAAAAGATTTTTTATTTTACTATATAAATATTTTTAAATGAAATATAAAGATTGTGCTCTCGTTATGCAATATATATTTCATATATAAGAGAACAATTTTTCCCTTTCTGAAAACCCTAAAGAACATTGTGAAATCCAGAGGTGTCAAACGCGTCGGGCCGGCCCGGCCCTGCACGAGGCACGGCACGGTTCGGCCGTGCCTGGGCCGGCCCGACACGTTTTTAAACCGGGCCCGGGCCCGGGTTAGAATCTGCTCGTGCCGTGCCGTGCCGTGGCACGGCACGCCGGCACGGGTTCGTCCCGTGCCGGTTTAAGCGGGCACGCGTGGGGCGTGGGCGTGCCGCGTGAGTCGTGACCCGTCCCCTGGCCCCCGGCTGTCCGTCAGTCCGTGCGGCCTCCCAGTCCCGGACCCCGGTCCCGCGTCCCGGCTCCCGCCTGCCCGGCCCTGCCGCCTGGCCTGTATGGCCAAGGCGTGCCCGAGCGGGCCCGGCACGGCACGGCCTTGCCGTGCCTACGGGCCGTGCCGTGCCCGCCTATATTCAAACCGTGCAGTGCCCGGCACGGCACGGTAGCACGATCGTGCTAGTGAAAAACAGGTCGTGCCGTGCCGGGCCGGCCCGTTTGACACCTCTAGTAAAATCCTTGCATTGATTCGTGGTTTGATATCGGAGGGAGGTTATGCAAGGAACCTCAGATTATATTCAACCTCTTAATTTTTGTTCTGAGGTCGTATCATTTGGTATCATAGGCAATTGCCTGAAACACCTTGGATTCTCAATATTTAGTATCAAAACAATTGTATTTGGTATTCTAAATTGTAGCATTTGGTATCAAAGTTTGTCTTTAAATACATGTGCATTTAACATTTAGTATCAAGTCATATATGAAGTGTATTAAATTTAAAAAAATATATTATAATTTTATGAGATTCTTTTTTCTCATGATAATCATATCATATGTGAGTAATTGTTGAAGATAATTAAAAATATTATAATTTTAAAAAATATTATATACAAAAAAAAATTTAGCATAGTATTTAATAATACTTCAAATAACGATGTGATAATATATATATATATTTGTAAAAACTATTAGAAATAATTCATCAGGTAAAATTTTTAACGTTTGGTATATATGTTATATAATTGAATTAATAATATAAGCCGACATAAAAATAATTTCTACTAATAAAAATATATATGAAATATACAAAACCATTAGAATAACTACAAGAGTTTCACATTTTATATACGTCGGCAGACCTAAAAAAGAAAAAAAAGTCCAAGTGAATTTCAGACACCATTGAAATTATATATAGATTATGTTGGATTTATGTGATGACTAATAATATATGATATTCAACTATGTTAATAGTTAATTCAATAAAAAATAATTGCCAAATCATACCAAAACATAAGAATTCCATTTTTGAAATTCATTAGTATCTTTTATGATGTGACAAACACACTCATTTGTATACACTCACATCACATACATTATACTTAATTATATATGTAATATTATTAATCCTTTTAACAAATATAAAGAACATCTATATTTTTGTATCATGATTATTGAGAAAAAAGAACAAAATTAAAATGTTTATCATTCATTTCATATCTTTATCACTTGATTGCATGTATCGTTTCTAGAGTTAATGTAAAATATATGAAAATCACTAACAAATATATATCTACTTGCATGAAATAGTTACAATAAATAAATGATAAAATTCATAAATAATTATATTATTTATTTAAATATTATAAAAATAAGTATAATAAATTTATCGAATCACCGAGTATGAAGGTCAACACTATATTTAGAAACTACAACCAGATCTAAAATAACAAATGATCTAGCATAACAACGAATTCTACTTTTTATATAGTAATGAACATAATTTCAAATAAAAAAATGACATTACAATCAAATATCATTAAAATTCTATCACTCTTAAAGGCAAAGAATTCACCAATAAATCTTCATGATAAAATGAAAAATATATAATTTACAATTGAGCTGACATGCATTTCTTCAAAGTTTTTTACTTTAAATTTATATGTTTAGACCCAAAATATATTTTTTTTCATATTTTTTCTTATATTTTATATTAATGACATTTGCAATTCAGTTTACTATGTACAAGCAAATGAAATTTGCTTTTTAATTATATTCAAATAATATTATTAGCTATTATATATAATATACTAAATTTATCTATAAAAATTATAATTATTTAATTTAAAGTTAAGGCAGCTGAGCCACAACACATAGACCACTGCCCAAACCCAAAGCTAGGGTTGCCAAGCTAGGGCCTAAGCAAGAGGCAGCCAACTACCAGGCTAAGGACCATGCAAAAGGTAGCCAACTATCAAGACCAGGAACCAGGTTGTTGGCTCACGGCTACAACCTACTGCCTACGATAGTTAACCCAGGCTAGTCTGATTAATTGCATGTCATACCAAGTACAAAAGCATGCCTGAGGCACGTTCGTGCCAGTTATACCCGACCAAAACCTGACTCGACACTGCTTGGCATGGTCAAATGCTTCAGTTAGGCTATCAGAACGTGTCATGCCTGCATTCCCCAGAGTTGTGTCAGTATAGCATGGCCCAAAGGTAGGAATGGTGACATATCCAACAATGCATAATGGCCTGGGCGGGCCTAAAAAATTTGGGTTATGTCCAACAATGCATGATGCCAATCATTATACACACACACACACACATATATGTATGTATGTGTGTATGTATGTATATATTTTTATTATTCATTTTTTTAACTAATGAAAATTAATTTATCTTTTATTTTATTCCTCTTCCCTCTCTCCCACTTCGCCCTTTCTCCCTTGACTAAACCCTATATGGTTTATAAAATCAACATACATCATATCTCCTATATAAATGTAACAAAATAATTATCTTCATCAATAAGTTATCTTTATCTCAATAACTTTATTAGTTGGGCAATTTTCAATGCACCGTCTTTTATAATATTAATATCATTTATATACAGAATGATCAAAATCAATGTCATTTGAGATATTCCATTAATACAAAGAAATCTATAACGCCCTTGTGTACTTTGAAAAACCCTAAATATCAAGTTCTCAATCACTGTTTCTATAAGATGTGTTATATATTTTTTTGTGTTGCAGATTTTTTTTAATTTATGTATATCTCGAAAGAGGATACACCAATTAACAAAAAATCTCTTCCAAATTAAGACCAAAGTTGCAAATTAAATATCATGTCACAATATCATTCATGTCATGGCACCATAAAATATAGTTACGACTTATTCTTAAGTTAGCTAGACCATTATTATGTGTAGCATAAAATGCAGAGGTGCAAAATTTTTTTGGAGTCTTGAAATCAATATAGAGATGTCAAGTAGGCTGAACAGCTAGAGTACAACATGAAACACAGCCCAAATTAGTCATTTTAGGCCCGACATAACACATTTCAAAACTATGTTTTGCGGATCATGTAAGGATGAGGCAAGGCTGGTGTCATGCTAGGCTGGTGTCATGCTAGGCTGGAGTCGGTCATGCGCCATATCAGACCAAGTACGGTGACCCATGACCTACACAGGTCACGGCCTATCGAATACTAGGTGACAAGGCAGGATTTTCATGTAACGGGTCTCGAAAGGAAATGTGACAAACAAGACATTGCTTTTATTAAGATATGGCTATCAGGTTTTTTCCCATATATTTTGATAAAAAATATTAAATACTTTCGTTGTCAAATTTGCTGAATGATGATGATTCATAAGAAATAAAGAACATTGAGATCACCAGTAGCGATACCTTAAGACGTTTACATGATAATGACGATCTATATCTACACTATCATACTAATGCTACAAACATAAATTGATAATTCATGTGATTTTTAATTATGTTTTTCTGTATGATACTATATTTTCATTATTTTTAAATTTTTGCTAGCTATGTAATTATGCACTTATGCTTAATGTTATGTTATGTATGTGCATGTATCATATTCTTCTTTTAATGATAAAATTGATTATTTTTTTAATCAAATATTTTTTTTATTGAACTGAATGTCAAAAAATATTTTTATTTATTTATTTAAATTTATGATGCAATGTAAATATGTAATGCACATTGCACATGCACTTTTTAATTATATTATTTTGATATATAATTATATAAATAATAAATATAATATTTTGAATAAATAATAAATTAAAATTTTAAAATATTTTAATTAGAACTTAAGCACAAGTAAATACAAATTCAATTTAATTTTAGGACTTAGATTATCTGTTTGGCAACTTGGCACTTGCCGCTATGATGCTGCCCAAAAACTAGCATGAACCGACAGAACCGACAGAACCGACAGAACCTAGCATGGCCCAAAAAGATTGTGCCTAATTACGGGCCAAAAAAGCCATGACAATCCTGATGAATTGGAAGTCATGTCATGTAGAGCATTGCACGATGACCCAACTGGATCACAAAGAAATAGATCATGCCGACATGACATGACCCATTTGACGCCTATAAGTCGATACATAATTAAATTACTCTTTTTAGATGCACTCTAACACACACACACACATATATATATATAATATTTCACTAAATATTATCTATTATTTTATATATCTATAAAATACAATCAAGGAAAATACATCAAACATAAAAATAAAATATCATTAATATTTATTATCAATATGAATATTCAAAATTCTAAAATAAAATAATAAAATTTTAATAATCTAATATGTGTGTGTGTGTGTAAATGTTATACACATGTATAAATATAGTATAGGTATCCATACATATGCATGTGTATATGCATGCATATATATATGTTTGTTTGTGTGTGTAGATATATATATATATACTATGAATATAGATATGTATATACGTTTACATATATATGAACATACATGCATTTATATATATAGATAGATATGTATATACATGTATATATATACACATGCAAATGTATGGATACATATATATGTATATATGTATGTATCCATACATTTGGATGTGTGTGTGTGTGTGTGTATGCCTGCATATATGTAAATAAGTAAGCATATATATACACAAACATATATATATACACACACACACACACATATATATATATATGCATGTGTATATATATATATATGTGTGTATATATATATATATGTGTGTGTATATATATGTGTATATATATATATATGTGTATATATATATATATATATATATTGATTTATATATGTATACTTATATATATAGATATACGTATACATATAAATATATACATGTATATGTAATTATGTATATATATACGAACAAGCTTAGGCAGCTACAGCTCATTCCACGAACGAGTTTGGGCAGCTCGTTTTAAGGAGCTTGGGAAGCTCATTCCAAAGAGAAGCTTGGGCAGCTTGTTCCAAAGAGGAGCTTGGGCAGCTCCTTCCATGAATGAGCTGGCACAAATTATTCCAAGAACGAGCTTGGAAAACTTGTTCTAGTGGCAAGGAACGATGATTTCTGTCACCTCCAACACCTTTCAGAAATCATTGTGCCTCGCCCCGAGCATGGTGCTTTTGTTTTGGCATCATGGCTCCTAGGTTTTAGGCGTGCTTGAGACATGTATTCACAATATAAGACGCAACACCGAACATTAGTTGCTGTTTTTAAAGTATGAGTCAATTCCAATATTATCACACTTGATGAATACTTTTTCTTCATCTTAATCTCAGCTCTACACCACTGAAACTTTTCAGCACCCACAACTTTTATTCCAATTCAGAAGCAACATCACAAGTCTACTAAATATTGTACTCCTTCAATGATTTCTTTTCTTTGTTTATATAATGCTCCTACTGAATTGGCTGCCCAAAATGTATTATTTCCAGCATAGTTCTTGGTTCATCTCCCATAACATGAAAAACAAGATATGTATTAACAAATACCTCTCATGTGTGTTACCAACCCGTGTGGACCTCAATACAGGTGCTCCCTCCATTGATTCTTCCTCCAGAAAATCTTCATCTCTATCCACATTGCCTCTTCATCAAGGAATCTATGCCATTAGTGAAATGGAGTCTCGACTTAATTTATGAAGTCACTGCAAGAAGTCACAACTCACTATTTTCATTGCAACTCTGCTTCTCCAGCCTTGCACTCCCTTAACAGAACATCTCCGTTGAAAATAATTATTATTGTTTCTGAGTTCCAAAGCTGACAGTCTTTGACCTCAACCCAAAACTCCAACTTGGAGCCTACCCAACTTCACATGCACGTCATCTTCTCCATCAAATTTATGTTCAATCTTTATGTTATTTTATCCTGTTGTGATGTCATTCTGATCATTTTTTTTTCGTCTGGCAATACCCCGAGTAGAACATCATAAAATTTTTATTTTTTTTAATACTATTATCCATTCATTATTTTTTTTTTTTTTGTTGAATTGATTTTCCAACATTACTTTGAATTACTTAAACTTCTTCAACACATCAATTTTCTTCTAAATGAAGAAAATCCACGCATAACTAAAAGATTCATCAATAAACAAAGTCTAGAACATCGATCTCTCAATACATACCTCTAGCATTCCTCCAAGTATGTCACTATGAATCAAGTTTATTATTGTTCTTGATCTGATAGGTTATTTCTTTGAGCTTCATCCGCTTTTACTTTCTATACAAGTAATTCTCATAGAAATCCAATCTTTCTGAATAATTTGGTAGTCCCTCGATCATCCTCTTCAAGGATAAATTACAAGATTTTTCTCACTAATATGTCTCGGTCTCTGATTCCACAATATTATTTCTTGTCGTGAAATTAGATACATACATGACACAATATTTCCATTGCAACAACTTTGTTGAGTTCAGTCACAAAATTACTTTTCCATATCATGACTCTATTAGGAGTGGGACTTCACCTTTGCATTGCCTTCTTTGATGCCTTTGCCTAGTTTCATATCACAACTCTATATTTCGATGTCGTGACTCCATGTTTTTGTCTTCACTCCGAACCCGATCGCACCATCATGTTTCCATATCACGACTCCAAACATTATCGCGACACTACCGTGGGTTTCTTCTTCATGTCCTGCTTGTTCACCATGACACAGCACCTTAATTCCTATCTTGATATTATATCCAAGTCCGACATCTACCTCTGGTATGGACCATTCTCTTACAATAGACATACTAAATTATAGTTCTCTCCATCTAACTTTGCAATGATAATCTTTTTTTATATTGTACAACAAAATTATAATTATTACAAATAAAAAAAAACTGCATCCAACTATGATTTTTATTGCGAACCCTGATAACCAACGGACAGTGAATCCGGGGAAGGGAATGAGCTGTTTGCCACAAATATACCAAAACCCTAATTAGAAATTCTGCCCAATAACCATTGCTTGCCACAGCACGCCACAACCATGAACATATAGTCATGCATGCATGATGCTGCCAACCATGCATGCACCTGCTACCACCACTGAACATGACTGCTACCGCCACTATGCACATCTCTGCTGCCACCACCACACACCCTTTGCTATCATCAATATACACCCCTACTGCTGAAATGAAATAATAATTATGTTTGTTTTTTTTTGTTATAACTTAGCTTTTATACCATGTTAGAATATTATAACATTAATATTAATAAAATAATATTTTGAAAAATCCATATATCAAATATTTATGTAATGTGCAAAAATAATTAAAAAATCATACATCTCTGATACTTCCATCAAAAACATAAAACAACAAAAATTAAAAAAAAGAAAGATTATAAATAATTTTACAAAAAAAAAAAATTAACCACAAACTAATTAATTATAATTTTCTTCTATTATCTCTAACATAGGCATTTTCAAACTTACAACTAGAGGTGACAAATGAGACTGGGCCGGCCCAGCCCAATTTTTTGGACCCAACCGAACTGGCATGACGTGCTTGGCACGACATAGTTTTTTGGAAGGCATGCCCAAAAACTCTCGGCATGATTCATGCCGGGAGTCCACCCGGCAAGGGCCAAGGCACAGCACAGTAGCATGTCATGTCAGGCTTCGGGCCGGGCAGACCAGGCCGACCGGCCCATTTGATACCTATACTACAACCAAATGAGAGCTTTCAATCTTCACCCATGTATTAGAATATGGCAACTTATGGTTATCTTTAGATTAAATATTTGATTTAAAAGATTGATTTTTTTGCTCAAAATTTACATATCCTTCATTGTGACCGTTAGAGAATAAGATATATCACTTTCAATTCACCCTTTCAAAAACAAATAAAACATATAAAAATAAATGATTATATTATCAGAGAAAAGATAAAAATAAATCTATTACTATTATTTATATTCTCACTTCAAATCAACTAATAAATATCTTTGAAAAACACACAGACAATGTCAACTTACTTGACTATCTTCCAAGAAAGTTTTAATAATGTTTATAGACTAGTTAAAAGGGTCATGAGACATCGTGATTATTTTTAGCATTCTTACGATTTAACTTAGTGACTTTGTTGTTTATAGGGAGTGCCAATGATATAAGAGTGCTCCAAATAATTTGTTGTATTGTTTATTTTCATATTTTGATAAATGAATCATGTATAACACTTTACACCAGCATTTTACCCAAACAAAATAAAACCTAATGATGAAAGGTGTTGTCACGTGTGTACAAAAATATATTAAACTTCACTTTTAATATTCTTCAAAAAAATTGGCATTGCAAGAAAGTTTTGTAGTTATGTCAACGTAAAACACTATGACACAATATTAACAAAGCATACTTACAAAATATGGTACGTATCAAAAGGAATCCCATTTTGTGATGCTTCCTCAGCAGCAGAAATACGGCTATGAATTTCTCTCGTGTCATAAAAAAAATTTGTTGATCTATCTGACATTCCAAAAGAAACTTTCTTCTCTTGCTTGGTGAGCATATTTAACAGTCTTTTAAGATCCTTAGATGCTTGCCCATAGTCCCTGATTGTTTCGTATAAAGTAGCTCGCCTAGAAATTGCCTTTAAAAACATAAACATAATAATGCCATGTCAAAGACAATACAATATATAATAGTTACATTAAATTTGTAGTGGTAATTTTATTTTATGCAAAATGCCAAACAAATTCATCACGAGAGTTATCCCTTATTTGAATTTAGGTGAGCAACTTATCACAGATATACATTCATTAAATAGATCAACTTAAAACCAACAGTCCATTTATCTTGGACAAGAGAAGGAAAGTTTTTTCTCTTGGCATGGCACAGTTCAGAACCATGCCTAGAAGAACCACAGGCCAACCCACGGCAAATCGCAGGCTATGCCGGACCAATCTTTTTGGCAAAGAAGGCTAGGCACGGCACAACCCGGAACGATCGCCCATGCGGGCTTCTGGCCCCACTGGCCAAGCAGACTAGCATGTTCCTGACCCAAAATAGTTTAGAACGAACCAGACTAGCCTAGTCCTAACCTAGATTAGCCTTGACTGAACTCTGGCTAGCTTGGTCAGAACCCAAATTAGCTTGGTTGAACCCATACTAACCATGCATGACCCTACTTAGCACTAGCTGGCATGACCCTACTCATAAAAATATATAATGATATATCTCTGATATATTCAATATATCTTTATAGTTCAAATACCAACATTTTCATCAAAACATTTATTTTAATCCTTGACTGTGATGACAAATAAATTTGTCTAACAAAAACATAATTTATTATTTTTCTTCCACAAATATTTTCAATGAAATTTAACATTTATAACTATCCTTAATATTATAAGAAAGATTTCAATGGTGAGTATATTTTTCTCCATATACATATGGATAACATTACCATCACTGACGATGAAGAATTAGAATTTTTTAACTTGGATATTTCTTTCTAACTCATTTTTAGACAATGATCTTGGCAGATTTATAGAAATTGCATGCACTTGTTGAAACAAAAATTATAGAGATCATGTATCAATGCAATGACAAGTGCTTTATTTAAGTGCATTAGATCTCAAGTTCAAAACTCATTAAATGCAGCCTTTTTAAATTTTCAAGAGTGCGATTGTGAAGATATTAATATATTCTAAGCCTCATGCAAAACGGAAACTTTGTGCATCGAGTATGCACTTTTTTATACTAGCAAAATTATTTATTAATTTAAATACAATTATAAAACATTTTCTTCAAATTCTATTAAACTAGTTGATTCTATCAAATGGTATAGTTGTCTAATGACTTAATTATCTAATAATTATTTGATTAAATATTACTTACAATGTCAACTTATATGGAGACCAATTTTCAAATTGGTTCACAACTTTCCAATTACTTTCAAAGAGCATAATAACTCACAACATATTAGTTTTTTTGACTCAAGATATATATCACTCAGTGAAGGCCAAAAAATCACCATAAGATATAATATTCTTCAAAGAAAAAAATATTATTCTTTTAAAAAAAATAATAATGAATTCTGAATACAATACAAAAATAAAATATTAAGTAATGATAACATACCTACTTTGAAAATCTTTTGGAGGGAGTCATGTTTTCTATTTTACATCTTATTACCTTTTTATTTGGAGACTTAAATAATCAAACATTAGGCCTAGAATTTAGTTTTTCAATAATAAAAATAATATTTAGAAATAAATTTTTATTTTATCATTGAAAAAATCTAGAAATACATACTTATGACAACATATGTTCTCATGGAAGACTAGCTCGCATATATTTTTACAAGCATTTCAATTTCAACTAGCATTTAATTATGATTATTTATAACAAGACTTGACCTAAAATACTGAGATACAAATTAAGTTATATTTTGTAAAAACATTTCAATTATGTTTGAGTGTTCCTAGTAATTTGGTATTTTTACATATTTACATCATTATATCCAAGCACAATATAAATAAACTTTCAATATTTGTGTCTGATGCTTAAGGTCATGTTTTAGTGTGATGATGAGTATCTTCGTCCAAGAATAATAGATCTAAAATTCAAGATTAATCAAAAATAATCTCTCTATCTTTCGATAATAAGACTATCCAAATAGTATCTTCTCTCTGACCTCACACTAAGCGAGACTTGTGCACTAGGTATGACATTTTTTTTACGTTCAATAATTATATTGATGTTTTATGATAATTATTATTTTATATTAACGAGTCTATTATATTTCAATAGTTATAATGTTTACAAACACAATACAAGAACATACAAGTAAATTGATAAAAATAATAGAGCACCTTTACGCCCCTAGTACTCTATTACACATATCGAATGACCTCCAATAAACACATGCAAAACAAGAATTTCCAGATAAACATTAATCTCAATATTATTATCACACAAATATATTTAATTTCAAAATTATTATGAGATAAAAAAATATATCATTAATATAATATAATAATTGATCACCTGAAATATCTTTATGTTTAGGCAAGAATAATATTAAAATAATTTATCACATACAAAACTCTTATGTTACATGTACATATTAAAAATCATATAGAGGTACGATAACAAATATTTTTAGCCAATCACAATAAGTCTCAAATTCGAGCTCATCAAATATAAATTTTTTAATTTTTGGAGATAAAATTATTGAGATTTTAACTTTTCTTAGATATCATGCTAGAGTGACAACCTTGAATACTGAATACAACCACTTCCATTAATAAAATACAATAATCTTGATAATAAAAACAATTTTGAACAGCTCCACTTTTTGATACTACTTATGTTTCAACAATGATATTTATATCTCTCTTAAGAATGGATGCTAAAAACACTAAAGCATGCCCCTATATCTAGTAAAATACCCTGGGGGCTAACCCAAACTTTCTAAAAATCACAGGCCATCAAAACATTGACAAATGAACTAGAATCAAGTTGTTTAATAACATACTTCCATTTTTGTACAACAAAAACATATCTTGATTTAAAATAATTGAACAAATTTATATGGGCCAAACTCACATATTGGCATGCTCGAAAAATTATTAGTAGAAGCACATTTGCCGAGCCACTGGTTACTTTTATTGAGCTTAGAAAGAACCTTAGTAGAACAGATAAACCAATTATTATGTTATTATTAAAAGTCAAACCTTGAGATAGTTTCCATTAAGAGCTATTGCTAGGCTGCAGTCTGCAATGGCTTCAGTAATTTGGCCCAGTGCGCTGTGGGCAGCAGCTCGATTGCAAAAACAGATAGCTATGAAAGGACGGGACTCTACATTGCATATCAGGGCAGCAGAGTAATGTTCAACAGCTTCTGCATGCCTTCCTGCTTGGAAGGCTTCATTTCCTGTAGCCTGTGGGTAAGGTATAATGTTACAAAGGGTTAAAAATGGAGCACTGGTTCAAAAAATAAGAAACTAGTACTGCTTTGTTTTTGAAAAATGCACAAATAATATGATTAAAATGTGAATTGCAATTTTCAAATATGACAATAAATAAAAGCAATTAATAATTTCAATTCTATAATAGTTTAATTAGTTAGATTAATAATTTAATTTCTTTGTATATTAGAATGCTTAGGGTATATGAGAATACTTCAATCAATTTTTCCTTATTAATCTTTATATATTCTTCAGTTGCACTAATTTTGCATATGAATGAATAAATTTTTTTTCTTGCATTAATGTGAAATAAGTCAATGCAATCTAATATTAGATATACAATTTAGACACATCGTTCAAACCATTGGTGACTAAATTTAAAAAAAAAAATTAAACTACTGAGCAAAGGGCGTGTTGGGGCTGTATCATTTCGCAAATAACACCCCATAAAAGTTGTAAAAATATAAAATATGAATTAATAATCTATCATGTAGAATGATGGTTATTGAGGTGTCAACCGGGCCGAATAGCAAAGGCATGGCTCAGTTCAGCCGTGCATGGCCCAGGACGGCATGGTCCGGGACCGTATCTATTCCCGGACTATGCCGCCTCAGGGCACAGTTCGTGCAATGCTGAGCCGGCTCACACCGTGCCTCATGCCGTGCTAGGCACAACCCGTGTGACTGGCCCGGTGGAACAGTCCACCTGCCTGGGAGCCAGGACTAACTATGGGTCACGAGTCAAGTCGCATCAGGTGACTGCATGACAAGGCGAGTTATTTTTTTTAAAAAAAAATCGGTCACATAAGCTGGATCTTGCTTACGTAACCAATTGCAATTAGTCGATCACATAAGTAGGCTACCCATTGTGTTTCCATGTAATGGTTCTGAAAGGAACTGTCCGAAAGGAACATGTATAGTCATCACACAAGTAACAAGAAAAAAAAAAGTTACATTATGACACCAACTCAGTATTAGTATCAAAATTTGTTATTATTAGTATCAATATTTGTACTTGATATCAGCTTACTATTTGTGTTAATTGATTGAGTAGTGATATGCTACCTGTATATAGATACAACAACTATTGTTACAATATACATATCGTAGAAAAAAATAATATACCAGAAAGACACGTTGACAATTATTTTTAGGAAAGATTCACATAGTACTATATAATACTAAGAGAGATAAATCAATTATTGAAGACATTAAAAAGTTCTCACAGATTTTCTCTATTATAACACTAATGAGAGAGTATATAAAATTCAGTTAAAACAATAACAGATACTTTTCATCTATGTTGTACGGACACGGACAATGATACAGGGATACGACACGGCAAGATACGGGGACACGGTAAATTCTAAAAAACTAGGATACGGATACGGCTAGGATACGTCATGATAAAAAAAATAAAATTAAAAAAAAAATTATTAATTATAAATATTAGGTATTTTAAAATAATTAAAAATACTATATTTTTAAATAATTTAAAATTCTGTATTTTAAAATAAAGTAAAAAAAATTTAAACCCTCTAACACCCTCCCCCTCCCGAGCCTTCCCCCCCTCCCGAGCCTTCCCCCCCTCCCGAACCTTTTCCCCCCTCCAAAACCCTCCTCCCGAAACCCCCCCCCCCCCCCCTCCCGAACCCAACCCCCCTCCCGAACCCAACCCCCCACCCGATTTTTGAATTTCGAATTTCGAACTCTCCCCCTCCCAATGCAGATTCCAAAACTCACCCACTGGCCTATCGGACACGTGTCCGACGCGTGTCCTACCCGTGTCGCCGTATCCACGTGTCGGACACGTAGACACGGCAGCACTTAGGCGTATCCGTGCAACACATCTTTTCATTCTATTAATATTAAAATCTAGTAACTTATATTTCTATTTCAAACTCCTTGTAATTTTTTATTCATAAAATCAGAAATGGATAATCACTTTTTATTTATTAATTTTTATTTTTGTTCCTTAAATTTTATAATGATAAATTATCAAAAATCTTTGATATAGACATTAAACTTCAAACTTTGTTTTTATTATGTTACTAGATTTTAACTACATAATTTTATTTCTGACTATATTATTAGTAATTTTGCTACAAGTTATTCTTTAAAACTACATAATTTTAACTTTATTTTCTCTTTCATAAATATCTTTCAAAATTGAAAATTTTGAGAATGATTTACTTTGAAAGTCAACATGAATGTTTTTGTTCATTCTTTTATGATAACTTATTCTACTATGCATTTGAGTTTTATTAATTCTTTACATGTCTATTCACAACTTGGTCACTCAGTTTTGATTAAGTAGAAAATGTTGGTTTATAGTATTTGAGATATATCTATAGTTGGGTGTGAGGCATGCCAGTTAGAAAAGCACATCAAAACTTCCTAGTTGGCTCGCCAAACTTATATGAATAAAAATTCACTGAATTTAATACACTCAAACGTATAATGATCTATTAAAGAAGAAAATCAAGATGGGCTTATATATTTTTAACATAGTTATAAATGGTTGTGCATGCTTCATTTAGTTATTTTTTGTTTTAGATAACATTTTTTTTAATTTTTCAATTATTTTATAAAAAAAATAATTTAATAAAAACATAAAAATTAATTAAATTCAATTGATGATCATAAAAAATAATAAACATGATAATATATTAGAATAATATATGTAATTAATATATATATCAGATTTTAATAAAAAAATAATAAATATGATAATAAACATGATAATATATGTAGTTAGAATAATATATGTTTAATAACTTTAGTAGTTATTGTATTAATCACAAAATAATATATCAGATTTTATATGCTAACACACTCATACAGAACAAAGTTGCAAAAAAAATATGTATTTAAATGAGATGAATCGAACATTTCTATTTGGTAAAGTATTTCAATATATTTATGATAAAATAGTCTTAACTACAAATTACCTTATTAGATGAATATTTTCTTTTGTATTTTCTCATCATGTATCATTTTAGATATCACACAATGTAGAGGGCTTATTCAGCTTACCACATAGTCCTTTAGAACACTTATTTTATTCAGGATCTCTCCACATAATATGAAAGATAACACATATGATAATTAACCATCTTTATTGGTTATCACAATATCCAAAAAGGTATCGTATTATTTGTTTGACATAAAAAATTAATAAATATTGATATTATTTTTTTTAGATATATTAGATCCTAGTATTAAAAATATATCTATTCTAGAGTGTAAGTGATATCTGTTAAAAAAAAACTTATCAGAACTTCCTATCTAGCCAACCAAACTTGAGTAAAAACTCATTTAATTTAATCCACTATGTATAATGACTTATTAGAGATAAGACCCAAGTGGGTTTAGACATTTATCACACTCATAAATAATTGTGCATATTTCACTTAGTTATTTTTTGTTTTAAATAAAAATTTTCTATTTTTCTATCATTTCATAAAAAAATAAATCAAAAAATTAAATTAATATAAACATAAAAAACAATAGAATTCAATCAATCTCACGTAATTGAAATAAGGTTTGGTTAATGATAATGATGATAATAAAAAATAATATAAATAATAATACATTAAAATATATATCTAATAATCTTAATATTTATTATACTGATCATAAGGTTATATATCAGATTTCATATATTAATACACTCACTGAACAAAATTGCAAAAAAAATATGTATTGAATGCGATACGATCTCCACATTATGCACATATGATTTAATACATCATATGTGTTAGCACATTCAAATATTATTACTTGATAAAATATTTTAAAATATTTATGGAGAGATACGGTCTTGACTCTTGACTACAAATTGCTTTATCAACTAAATATTTTATTTTAATTTTTTCCCATCATGTGTCATTTCAAGTCATGCATCATATAGAGAGATTATTTAATTTATCAAACAGTCCTTTAAAATACTCATTTTATTCAAATTTTCTCCACATAACATGAAAGATAACATATATGATGAATAACTACCTTTTTTAATTATCACAATATCCAAAATAATATAAGTATTATTCATCCAATACTAATAAAAAATAAAAAATATTGATATTATTTTTTTAGCAAAATATATCTTTTAATGAGCATAGGTAGAATAAAGGTCCAGAATAAATGTCAATCTATTTTTTTCTTACTCCTTTGTAATCCTACGTGCCCTTTCATTTTGAAAAGAATCACTCCTTAGTTATATTTGTTTGTTGATTTATATTATGTTGACGCTATTATATAGATATCATATGTACTAATAAATATACAATAGACATGACACTACATAGAGTGGGATTCATAAAAATGAAATCTTCATCCAACCTAGAAGATTTGAAAACTCTCATTTGAGCATGCCCAGAATGAGGAGGCTTGACCACCCAATACATAGATTATATACTAAGATAATAAAACAAACAAAGCATGTTCAAAAGAGTAAAAAAACTCTCATAAAATTAAATAATCTTATAATTGATTCTTTTAATTTTGATATTATGATTGTTCTCCAAAAGAAATAAATAAGTTGTATTAAATAATTATTGTTGTACTCACGTATTTTCAAATCTCTGATCTCTTTATTGCTTCTTTTGTTGCAATGAGGATATCAAGATCTCTTTCTAAGATAGTAACTCTTTGGAAATAATGTTAAACCATTTTATTAAAAAAAAAATCAACAAGACTTAGGAATTAATACTTCAACCTATGATAAGGTTTGTTGTTTATTGCAAGCATGTGTTCAGTGTGAAGGTCAATCCAAATAATAAAATACATTGCTTTAAAATAAAAATTATTATAAGAGGATTCACTCAAATATTTGATGTATGCTATCAATACATTTTCTCTTTTGTATTCAAATATAACCTCAATAGAAATTATTATATCATTGACAAAGTCTTACTAATAAAGAATATATATTTAGATGTAAAAAATATTTTTTCATAGTAACCATGAGGATGACATGTATATTAAGCATCACTCAGATTTTGAGCAATACAATGAGACTAGGTTTATATATTATGAAAAATATTATATGTACTTAAATAATCATCGAGAACTTATTTGTGAGATCTTCAGCAGCAATTACTTTATTCCAATTGCATTAGTGTGTTATAGATTTCTATTTATTTTATCAAGATATTTGAGATGATAGATTGATCCTATTGATTATCTATGTGAATGACAATCTTATTGTAAGATATAATGAGTTGAGAATCTCTCACCCCAAAAGGTGTTTTCATTAATAATTATAAATGATAAATTTTAAAAAACTTAAATACTTACTTGAGATCGAAATTAACAATTCTAAGAGAGATATTATGTTATCAGATAAGATAATTTTTTTTTGTGCCCTAATTAATATTCAATAGATCCAAATATTAATTTCATATTCGATACGACTCATCTATTTGACTTTACTATGTATAGAAGAATCATATAAAAAATTTAATTAATTAATTATTATCATATTAGACATAACATATATAATCATTATCATTAGATATTTCCTAAAGTCTACCTGATATGTTGACGTGAATGAATGAGTGTTTTGAAAATAAATACACTAACTAAAGGGAGAATTATTATAGTTTGTGTTTGTTATTCTTTTATTTTCTTTTTTTATTTTATATATTATAGATGTGAGCACCCAAAATGACTATTAACCCAATCCAAACTCTAATTATATATAATCTCATTGTACATTGAGTTTTTTATTTAGTATTTTTCCTATTTTTAGGATTATATTTTACCAAACATCATGCATAAACAAGACAACGTGATATCAAGCCCTCTTATATAAGTCTAGCAAGAAGCAAAATTCAAGAAGCATCTAACACTGTAGACAATAAAAATATAGAAAAAAGTTGAGCATTAATTTTCTTTCATTATAATTCTCCATTATTTGTATGAAGATTCGACATTAAATAGTCAGAATTTTAGTTGACCAATAAACAAAATGTCAATTGCAAATGGCAACCACTATTTTGTGATGGTAATAATTCTGATCCTAGATTGGTTGGCTTGTAGCTCAGTCCTCCAACTCTCAAAAGAATAACAAATAAAAAAAAAACTCATTCCTTTTCAAATTCAATTTAAAAATATACTAGGATGAATATAATAGGGTTATTGATTATATCTTCAAAATGATCAATTTGATCTAGGTGCTCAATTGGGCTAAATTTGAAAATTAATTTTTTTTAATATTAAAATAGAAACTACTAGAAAATTAATCAGTGCCAATTTACCATTATTGGTGTGATGATCAAAAATAGTTAACACAGTTATTGTGGGTAGTAGCGACAAAGCATAGATGGATGATGATGACTTAATGATGATAACAGCAATGATTACATTATCATATTAGTTAAAGATAAGCCCAAATTTAATATTTCACTAATTATTATAAAAAGATGAATATTCTTATAATTAATGATTTTATAAATTTTATCATTAGTAATAATAATATTTAACTAACAATAAGAAAATATAATAAATATTGAACAAATATTTATGATTTGACTTTTCATTTCTAAGTTAATAACTCAAGAGAATCTGTAGTAAGAAGATGAAAAGTAAAAATTATAATACCAAAAAAAATATGAAGTAGATATTACGGTCTTTCTAGAAAAGTAAAATAAATATTTTTCTCTCTAGTAAGAATCATGGTGGAGAAACCAATGAACCATTCATGAATTCAATATCATGTTAGTGTCGTTGAATAATTTGCAGTACCATCAATTTTTGCTCTGAAAGCAAATATCAATCTCTCTATCTCCGGTATGTTAACTCTTTTTAGAGTGTGTGCACTACAATGAGGATATCATGTCTATTCATATATCATGATTGGTACTCCTCATGTCGCCAAGATAAACATTCTAAAGTATCTTTCCACTAAATTATCTACTTCATGTCATGAGTAAGGAGCATTGTAGCCACACCACACTATCACATGTTTAACACACCACACTGTCACATGTGCACCACTATTACACGCACTGCAGATCACATTGTCCATGCTCATTGTTTTGCACACAATGTTTTGGACAGATTGCACCATTGTTTGCACACATTGCACACCACTATTGCACAAAATGTACCACTATTGCACACTACACAACATTGTTCGACACATCACACTGCAAACACACACAGTTACATGGCTACAGTCGCCCACATTGTTTTGCACTGCACACCACACCACATTCATGTGCATCCACATGCACATTTGTCTTGCATTGCATATCTCATGCATATATATACACAGTCAAGTGCCTACACTCGCACACATTGTTTTGCATTGCACACCATATGCACACATGTCATATTCACACGCACGTGCACGCGCCTACACCATGCATGCAGACCCACCTTCACTCGCCACACATGTCTGCATTATTCACACAACATATTTTTTTCTCTGTAGAGTGAGCTGACCCTAGATATGATACCATGTAGAAAAACATCACCTAAAGGTAAAATAATCATATAAAATAACCTTGCACATACAAAGAAAATCTTAAACCTATAAATATTTTAAAAAGAAAATGGAGATAACTCACAAGTTGAGAGCTATCATCAAAAACATATAAGACAGTATAATATTTAAAAAGTAAAGAAATTATAATCTTCTTTTCATATGTTTAAATCATATAGTATATCTCTCTAATTATATCATGCATATTGTAATACCTAGATAATTCTTAATTCATTTAAGTATTATAGTTGTCCAACATTTTAAATCATAAACATAACTGAACTAATAATTTTCTTAAAATATTTTCTTCTTATCTTGGAAAACATTTTTTCTAAGACAAAAACATTTTGACATCATCTTTCATTTTATGCATGCGATATTAATTAAATGGTTCACATTTTTTACATTAAAAATTTTAAATATTAGAAATAAGTATAATTTGATTTGTTAACATTACATGTTACAATATTTTATTTTGTTTGTCATTTTTTAAATTTATTATGGAAGCATTCGACATATGAACCACCTTAATCTTTTTATCTATTTATATAGGACTAGAGATAATATTTTATATGTATGAAAAAGATATATTAGTTTTATTTTTTTTGTTTCGAGTGTTTTACTGTTATCATGGTATCAAAGATAAGTTTGTACAAACCTTTAAGAAAGATTATGTGTGTGCGATGAAGATGTGATAATGGCATAATGCAAGCATGGGGTAACTGTAGAATGACATTGTATTGTGCAACATGCATGTGCGACAGGCATGATGTAGGCATGGTGCATGTGGTGTTGTGCAACAATGTGATGCACATAGTGTTGCATAACATCATGATACACATGAGACTGCGTGGTTCAGATGTGGTACATGGATGATGGCGTGTTGCTGAATGTGAGTGGCACCTATATTACATTGAGGTATAATGATATTTACTTGTTATACTATTGTGGGGTTTTTTGTGACTACATATAAGTAAAAATTTTAATTATTACCATGGGAAATATAGAGAAACAATTCTTATCCTTGGCTCGCGAGTTAGATCCTCAGAGATATAAGATTAGATGAGTCAAACCGGCAGGGCGGCCCAGGCCTGGTCCGGCATGGTTTGGAACCATGCCACGGGCCGGGCAGGCACGATCCGTGCCTCATGACAGACCAGCACAGCCCATGTGACTGACCCGATGGCTCGGTAAACTGGCCCAGCCCGACCCGGCAAGTCCAAGCACGACTCTGGTACAAGCTAGGCCGGCGGACTGGCAGTTCTCAAACCATGTCATGCCCGATTGAGCCACCAAAAAATGGATCAGGCCAAGCCAAACCAGCCCATTTGACACCTCTATGTAGGATATATACATTCCAAGATGTTAGTTGGCTCTACCATTATGTTAGGATGGAAGTCTTGCCTATGCCAATTCCATGGCATTGAATCCCATATATAAGATGAAAGATAGTATGTGTTATGTTTGGGAGAAGAATACAAAAAATCATTACAAGAGAAAAATGTGCAGATATTCTCAATAGTAAGGTAGCGCAGCAACAGACATTTTTTCATCATTCATTTACCACAGCTTTTATTACTTGACTTCCCACTCATTAAACTTGGATAATTCACCCATAAGAAAGCAATTATATCATTAATAATCATTCATCATTTATTATTTTTTACTTACTTTCTAAATATTATTAAAGCTAATTACAAAATATATAAAACCCTTGGCTATTATAATATACATCTTGGAACTTTATTTCTGTCTAGAATTTTAGATATTCATCAATGTCTAAATAATTTACTTTCAATAATTTTTTGTGCTGTACAATTCAATAACAATGCAATTTTCTTGCCATTTATTTTTGTTTTGTAATTAAAAAGCTTAAATGATAATTTTCTTCAAATCTAACTAACATGATTTATAATTTTATTTGCATTATTTTCTAAAATAATGAAATATACTTGGTGTTTTGAGTGTCATTAAGCATTACTTATTATTTCTCAACTTGTCATATATTTTTGGCCAAATTAAGAATTTTGAATCACAATATAAGATATCTCTATATTAGATTATGAGATTTGTCGAATAAAATAATATATTTAAATTTCCTATCATACCCTTCAAAACTATGTGAGTAAATAATTACTCAATTTGATTCAATCAGATATTAGAAAACAAAAATTAAAACTTGAAAAAATTTGAAATATTGTATTACATTCATTAATGATTATACTCATTTGATTTATTTTTTTATTTTTTCAATTAGATCTTAAATTTGGTTTATGTTTCACCTATTTCATTAAAAATTTAAAAAAAAAATAAATAAAAACATAAAAATCATTAGCAATGATAATAACTTGTTCTATCACAATTCTACAAGGTGCCAAACATATTTAAATACTTTTTATATTGATATCTTTAATACTTATTATACTGATTATAAGATTACACATTATATTTCTTGTGATATTACCACTCTGAGATACAAGTCTCCGACATATTTTTGGTGAGATATAATTTTAACCATCACCAAATTAATCAACTGAATATCTTTCTCTATTTTTTTATAGTATGTCTTTTCAAATCTTTTATTCTAGAAATAAATTGTTCAAATTACCTCTTATGATTCTTGGAAACACTTAATTTATTTTAGATTTCTCTATAGGACGTGATAAGATAAAACTCATGGGTTTATAATAAGTTTTATGGATTAATCTAGTATTCAAAAAAAGATATATATTATTTGTCTAATAATGATAGAATACTATTTAGTGTTGATGTTATTTTTTTTGAATAAAAATAATTCTTTATGAGTCTAGACTTAGTAAGGATTCAAAAGAAATATTTGAACCTCTTATCCTCTCTTATTCATCTAGAGTTCAATTTGAGCTTTGATTAGGAAGTACTTATAAACTACTTTTAAACTTGTTGATTAATATTATGATGGTTACCTTCTCACATCATCATATTTATCAATAATTACAGAACATATTGATTTTAAAGATAAGAAAAGTTTCTTAGAAAATAAATCATCTCTTAGTCCAGATGAGCTAACAGCTCCGGAGTATATTTTAGTTATAACTTCGAACAAATTGAGAAAAGAAATACTTGATCACCTAATATTTCAAATTTATTTTAGGAGAATAAAACATGCATGATTGGTTCAAAAAGAAAAAAGAAACCTCCCGAACATCCAAAAGATCTTGCAATAGACTCATTTAATATTAATCTTATGATTATTATCAGAAAAAAATAAATAGGTGATACTCAACACCTTTTTAATAGGATATTTATGTCTTCTTGTGAGACATTATCTTATTCAAAGATATATTTATCAGTTATAATAGAATTTATGAACTAGTACATCAATCTTCTTAGAGATGTCAAATGAGCATTGTTTAGCTGAAAAGAACTATTTTTAGGCCTAACACGACACAATTTTTAGCACGGTCCATGTCATGCGGGCATGACCCATTGTCCCACCTTTTTCCCTGAACATGTCGGGACATACCAAGTCATGCCAGCTAGGTCATCTTGGACAAGCTAGCCTACTTCATTCCAGACTAATCTGATTCATTACAGACTAACCTGGTTCATTCCAAACTAACCTGAACCAGGCCATGCTATGACAGACATAATATTTTTGTGTATTGTCTCATGTCGTGTCCAAGCCACCCTACCCAATTGACACCTCTAAATCTTCTGAAAAAAATATTATTAGTTGTATATAAGTATTCATTATCAAGACTAGTCTTAATCATAAAATAAATTACTTAATTTTAAGCCCTCAAAAAGAGTGCATATGAAAAATCATATAATTTTTAAGTGCAAATAAAGTAATGTAATATAATTTATAAATTACAGATAATCTTATATAACCTAAAGCATTCTTGAAAATTTAGTTCACATGAAACTTCATCATGATTGTCTCATTTGATTTGCACATATATATATTACAAATTATTCATTATTTATTTAGAAAGGATCAGATGAGAAATTAATTTTGTTAATCATACATAAGAATGATATTTTAATTATGAAAAATAATAAGTTATGAATTATCTAACTTAAAGAATACATTCAATTATTATTTTTAACAAATAATCATATGTGACTCAAATACTTTCTTAGATTTAAGATGACTTATGATCATATATATTATATTTTCATATAAGAGATGTATCTTAGACAATCTCTCAGAATTTAAACTTGTCATTTGAACATGGGTCTTTACTGAATGATTGGTCTCTCAGAGTTATGAATCACCTAACTCAAATACATTCTTGGATTTAACATGCTTCTGATTTTAGTAAACACACCTATTGAGCCAAGTATAGATTTTGTATAATATGAACTCTTTGATTGACTTGATTACATAGAGAAAGATTGTATGAATGATTAATTATTTTAATAGTATCCATTAAATATAATTTATATAGGCAATATAATTAATTTTTTCTTAAATTATTCATAACATATTCATTTTGACATGGTCTTTACATACTTTGATATATGAAAAAATTTTTAAGATTTGGTATTTTATTTTGTAATTATGAATATTTTCAGCTAGGCTAACATTCATACTCTAGTTAGGTCCCAACTTGCACAGAAAAAATATTTTATAAGAGTTACGACATTTTTCATGGAGATAATTTTCTCTTAAAAAATTAAAAGGTCAAACTTCTATAAATATAATGCAAATGTAGAATACAAATTGATGATCACCAATACCTGTAGGATACTTAGTATTTTGCATTTAATTAAGGCGATTGAATGTTTAATTATTTCATCTAATGTGATAATCAAAAATTAAATCACATAAATTTAAATCTAATATTTCACAAGCGAACAATATAAAAAATAAATTATTTTTTTATCAAAAAAAAAAATTCAAAAAGATATCATAGTCACATATTATATTCTAACAACATATCAACTCATTGAACATTAAACAAAAACCTTAAAAATACATCTCTTTATTTCTCTTTCCTCAAAACTTAGTGTTTAAATATTTATGCAACAACTTAAAAAAATATTACAATTTTTTAAGTATTTAGTCATTATTCAGTATTTTTATATTTTTAATAGGTGCACTTAGACTTAGGTAATGGGCTGTCCAATTTTTTTTTCTTTTTCTATTTATAGGTTTAAGATTCCCTTTTTATGTGAGTTTATTTATGTGCTTATTTTCATTTGAATATTATGTTTTTCTACAAAGATCACACATAACTCTAATTAAAAAATCTTTAGATTAGCGAGTTGTTGGAATATATAAAAAAAGATACATAATGAAAAATTTAAATGAAACAATCAAAATAAGACATGCATTATACTATTAAATATATATTACAAGATAATATATATTAAATAATATAATACTACATTTATGAAAAATATCCATGATTCAAAATATCTTATATTTCTTAACCAATTAACATCATTTAGTTCTTTTGTATCAATTTTTGAATTGTAAAAAAAGTAAAATTTTTATATTCAGTAATATATTTTCAACTTTTTAATCATTTAGTACTTTTTATATTATATAATATTTCCAACTTTAATTGTATTGAATATCAAATAATTTTAATGTATATTCTAAATTTTTAATCTTGCAATAAATTTTAAATTCAGTAATATATTTTCTAAAAAAAATAAATTCAAGATATTATATTCCTAAAATTATCTAATAATATCGTAATTTATGTTGTCAAACTAATATAAAATATATAATCAAGATACATATATTTTCTCTTTATATATTAAAAAAAATTTGAAAAGAGAGATGAACAAAGATAAAGATAGAGAGAGATAAAAGAACTCATTTGATCACAAATATAAGTCAATATATGTATTTTTTATATGCTTACAAAAAATAATTTCATTTACTCAACTTAATAGTAAGTTATGAAAATCACAAGATAATTCATTAGTATTATCAATAAGAATATTCATGAATATGGCTCATGAGATGCATGAGTGTAGGTGAAAGCATTCATAAATGTGATTAGTGAGATACATGAATATAAATGCATGTGAATGAAAACTTGTATGAATATAAATATGATCGTTTATCACTCATATAATAATTTTATTTATTACATTATCTCTTAAATGACAACCATTAAGAACATATCTCATTAAAAATCTAGTCTATATATATATATATATATATATATATATATATATATAATATTCATATGATGTTGTTGACACCTCTATCATGTGAATGGATATTATATTCAAGAATAAATTCATTTTCATAACATAGTATAAGATAATATATTCCTAGTGAAAAAAAAAATACAACATTCACAAGAACAAAAATGATCATTTATCATATCATGTGAATGGACAACTATTGGCAAACATAAAGGTGTGCTTTATCCATATAAAAATATTTTAAAGATTTCTTAGTATATACCAATTAATTCTTCAACATTTTCACAAGAACGAAAATGATCATTTTTCACATCAAGTGAATGGACAAACTAAAATTCAAGTAGGAAAATACTCATTTGCAGACTAAAACAAGATTTTATTTTTTAAAATCTTTCATCATTTCTTATAATGTCTAATATCATTTTGAAAGCTAAGATATTAACAAAAAAAACTTTATTCCGATCTCATTTTTCTCTATTAAGCACAATTAATTGAGATCTCATAATTTCAAACATTTATATCTCTTTAAAAATTATTTCTTTATTTCAAACATTTTCAATGATCTTTTATGTTATATTATGATACTATAATCATAAGATAAATCTCAATTCTCATATGTGTTATGCTTTTCTGAAAGATTATATATTTTGAGTAAATAGCTCTCATATGCTTCAGTAAAGGTGTCAAATGGGACATGCCGGACCAATACGATCCATTTTTTGGTGGCCCATTCGGGCCATGCCTGGCACGACATGGTACAGGAGTCATGACGTGCCAAGCAAGGAATAACTCAAAAAGAGTAGGCCCGACACAACACACCAACCCGAGTTTTCCGAATTTGGGCCAGTTCATGCCAGGCATTGGGGATTTCATGTAGGGTCTTGTCGAGAAGTGACATTTTGGCCCATTCGAAATTGGGTCTAAATATTCTAAATTTTAAAATATATTTAATTAATTAAATAAATAAAACAAAAATATAAAATTACAATCATAAATTACAACTCACAACTTACAAAAATAACATAATATAAATATTATAAATTTCAATCATTTCATTTACGTAACATAATACAAGTACAAAATAATAAAACAAATTCAAAAGATAAAAATCAATACATCAATGATCAATCATGTAAGTGTTTAAATTAATACAAGAATAAAAAAATAATACAAACTTGAATAATAAAAATTAATACATTAATAATCAATCTCATAAGCATCTAATAATATCACTAATGATAGGCTCAAGATCATTCTTCATCAAAGTCTTACGAATTATTACGCTCAAAATATCAAAATTCACCAATATTATGTTCGACATTGGAAGAATCAACAGATCCATTATCATTTTAGACAACATGTAATAAGTGGACTCATATGATTTTCACTACTATAAAATATTAAAATTCTTATTATCGATATTTGATAAAATTGAGCAGTAATTAGTATCTAAGTACCGATACAACTTGCTCTTATTTGATGATCCACCCAATCATTTTTCCCTCGCTAGGTAAATAAAAAAGTTATCATCTTCGAATATAGTATCTATGTCCATAATCAAAGTCTAACTACTATTATCACCATACCTAATATCATAGTATATAAATAACTCAGTCAACTTCTTGTATATGAGCCCTTCAGGTTAGTGTTCCTAGTTCATGCACGAGAATATGTATGTCAAAATATTCTCTACTCCTTTTGTTTTAACTCTAGTGTTTATGCAAGCAGGCAGACAATTAAGAGATAAAATGGTGGACTAGTACTTTAAATATTTGATTTTCATCTCAACAATCATGTCACTAAATATTAAGTTGTCAGTAAATATTAAGTTATCTCTAAACATTCTAAACATACTACTAATATTGGATATACACATAAGTACGATATAAGTCGTGAGAGTATAAACTGACGAATACATATTCGTAGTGTCATAAAAAATTTTTATGAATTTTATAAATAAAATTCGTGTAGTTCAATCAGTATCATTAATAATAAGTTAGTCACTTTTACTATTGATATAATAGGATATCACATGTTTGTATCCAACATGTGACTCTAATTTAAGATATGTATAATTCCAACAGAATCTCACATCCAATTAAAATTTTTTTTCCTTTAGACTCGCAGACAAATGAAGACTATCAAACTCATGTTGTCTGTAAGATGTAAGAAAAAATTTTAAAGAGTTACGTATATTTTCAAAAGCAATAAATATAACTTTCATCCTTACTTGTACTATGAAATTAATGACATGATATATACATCTAATATAGAAAATATCTTTTAATAATTCTTCTCTAGTAGTCCTAACATGCATGTTAATGACTACTTCATTATTAGATGTATTATCGAATATGATATTATATATTTTATTTTTAATATTATATTCTCTAAAAATTATCATCATATATACATAAATGACTGATTATCATGAGGATGGAGAATCTCTAAAAATTATAATAATTTTTTTATTTAGTTTCTATTTAGTATCTACATAATGAATATTGAGGCATGCATATGATTAAAGATATTAAAAGGGTCGGATAGCCCAAATTCGGCCCGAGGCACTGCCAGACTCGGTCGTGCCTAGCCCGGCATAGTACAGTCCAAACCCATGCATGTACCCATGCCTGACCTGCTAATAGCACAACTTGTGTCGTGCCATGCCCAGGTCTATCGAGCCTCGTGCCAGGCCAAGCATGGCCCGGTACAATGGCCCGAGGGCACGCAATTTCAGCACAACCCAAATGCCCCGATGCCCGACCACGAGCCCAACAAATCCAACTTTTTGTCGGTCTTGTAACCCAACCCAACCTATCGGTCCCTTTTCTCCAGTGCAAGCCCAAGCCAGAGGGTTCCAGAAACTTCAGCTTCTAGAACCTATGACAATTTGGGTCAATTCAACGATCAAATCGACCCAAACAATCCAAAAAAAAATCAAATTTCAACCGTTGAATTTTAGTCTCAATGGCTAGGAGAAGAATTCAACGGCCCTAAGAATTCTACCCTAGATTTTTAAAAAAAATTAAAAAAAATTATTTTTTAAAATCTTTTTTCAAATCTATAACCCCCCCCCCCCCCCCCCCTCATTCATAAATTTATCTTTTTAATATTGCTCTCTCTCTCTCTCATATTTTCTCTCTCTATCTCCTCTTGACTCTTATTTATTTTCATGCTATCGACTTTCAGGACTCGGTTGTAGATTGTAGTGTGCATGCAGTACAAATTTAAAAAAAATAGTTATTTTACGCATAATGATTTACAAATATTTTTTTATTGTGTATTTAAGTTTTATTTTAAAATTTTAGTTAACATTAGGTTAAAGTTTAAACTTTAATAATTAAATTTTAGTTTAATTAATTTTAATTATTATATTAATTTAAAAATATTAAATATAATATAATTAAAAAATAAAAAAAAATAAACATGATAAATAATAATTTTAATTATAATAATGAAATTAATTATAATATAGCAAAAATCACATGAAAAGGTCAGAGTCCGCCGAAACTTTAGTTTCTCCGGTCACTTCAACCCAAACATCTAAAAAATAAAAACTAAAAGAATAAAATAGTTTGGACTCACTTTAATATAATACAACAAAAAAATAATAGGAATATCAAAAAAAAGCAGCAAAATACAAATATTATAAAACCATTTTGAACAGTAAGAATTTGTGTATTATTGGGCACCTTAAGAGATATGCCAAATTATGCATCAAAAAACAGTGTGCATTAGATCCTAAACAAACCCAACTCGGCGGTGAGTTCTTTGAGGCTATATCTAGTTCAGCCTCAATGTTGACCCCTTTCATATACCACAACGAGTTAAGAATGAAAGACATAACTAAACTAATCACAATGATGGATCTTCCAATTAGATATTCGGAGGATCCAAAGGTAGTCAGTAATATGCAGACTTATTTTTAGCCTACATATAGTAATATTCCTAGGTCAATATCTAGAAACGACATACTAAAATACTATAACTTAGAAAAAAAAATAATTTATAAATTTATAAATTATAGTGAAATGATATCCGTGATGTCTAATATCTAGATTAATCACGACGATGCATCTTATGCATGCATCACCACCTACTATATAGATCCTTAATAGATACTAAATAAAAAAATATTAGGATTCTCAAAAATTTTATATCATAATGGTCTGATCATTTATCAGTATATGATGAAAATTAATATTCAAAATAAAATATATAGTATCACATTCAATAATATATTTAATAATAAAATAATCATTAAAATATTTGTTGGGACTATTAGAGATGAATCATGAGAAAAAATTTTTCATATTAGATGTATGTGTCACGTCATTATCCTCATAGTATAAGCGGGAATGAAGGTTGTTTCACCTAATTTAGAAAACATACGTGACTCACTAAATTTTTTTCTTATGCCTAGCAGACATCAAAAGTTTGGTACTATATGTTTATCTATAGATCTAAAGAAGAAGAAATTTCAATCGAGTGTAAGACACTATTAAAATTACACATATCTTATGTTGAAATCATGTTGAATACAAACACATAATATCCGACATCATTAGTAAAAGTAATGAACTTATTATTGACGAGACTGACTGACTACAAAAATTTTATTTATGAAATTCCTAAATATTTTTTATAACACGACGAACATGTGTTCGTCAATTTATACTCTTACGACTTGCATTGTACTCGGATGCATATGTAATATTAATAGTATGTTTAGAAAATTTAGAGATAACACGACACTTTGCCATATGGTTGTAAAGATGAAAACCAAATACTTAAAATATTGATCCACCATTTCATCTTTTTATTGTCTTACTGCCTGCATGAACCCTAAAGTTAAGATGGAAGGGATATAAAATATTTTGACATACATATCCTCGTGCATAAACCAGAAAGACCAATCTAAAGAGTTCATTCACAAAAAGTTAACTGAACTTTTTACATACTACGATACTAGGTATGATAGTAATAATAGTGAGGATTAGATTACAGACAAGAATATCATATTTAGATATGATGACTTTTTCATTCAAGCAACGAAGAAAAAATGATAGGATGGACCATCAAGTAGGAGCGAGTTATTTCAGTACTCAGGTATTGATTACTGATCAATCCTATCACATTTCAATAATAAGAATCTTGACATTTTACAGTTATGTAAATCATATAAGTCCACCGATTTTGTGTTGTCTAAGATGGCACGGAATCTACTGACTCCTCCGGTATCGAGCATAGTATCATGATTTACTTTTTTTATTTCAACGAATGTGATTTCAGATAAGAGATCCAGATTATGACCAGATATTATTAAGAAATTAGCGTGCATAAATAATTGAGAAAATTCGAGCTTTGACATCCAAAAGAATATTGGGACTACAACAAAAGCAGATGAGTTAATTAATAATGATGATCTATGAGATAATAATATCGATTGACAACTTGTAATAGAATGAGATTGAGACATTGATAATTGAGCTAAGCGCCTAAGCCTACTTTACCATCTATGGCCTACTACTATTAATATACTAATACTGATATAATCATTGATCATATGATGTCTGCTAACGATATTTTTCATTTTTATATATCTTTTTTGGATTGACATCATCTTTTTTTTTTATCATTTTACTTTGAGACTTGAATTAGACACTTATATTTTTTTTGATATGTATTTAATTTGTATTAGTATTTTAATTTTTTTAATTGAGACACTGTTAATTTTTAAATTTTAGTTGTTTATAATTTATGATTTATTTAATTTAATAAATTTAAAATTAAATAATTAATTATTTATTTTAATTTAACTATAAACTATTTATTATTTAAGTAATAGATGATTAAAATTTTAATTTTTAAATAATTATGAATTCTGGATTTAAAATTTTCTAAATGGAATGGCCCGAACCAAGCTCAAACCCAGCCTGAACGACCAAACCCCACCCCAAACCCAACCTGAATTGGCCAGACTCGATCTATCCAGGCACAACCCGGCCCGAAAAACTAAACAATCAAGCCGACGGGCCATGCCGAGCTGACTATGATGAAGCAGTGTCATGCCAGGCACGGCATGGTTACTGTATTATGTCGTGCCCAGCACGGCACAATGGCCCAATTGGGCCACCTAAAACCAGGCATGTTCAATCAAACCCAGTCATTTGACGCCTCTACATAAGATGCATTATCATGACTAGTCGAAATATTAAATATCACGAACATCATGCAACTATATTTCTTAAATTTATTAATTATTTTTCTTTTTCTAGCTTATAATATTTTAATATGTTGTTCCTAGATGTGAACCTTATATTTTATAATATACGGGCTAAAATATGTCTATATAATACTAACTACCATTTGATCCTTCAAAAATTTATTCGAATGACTCATCATGATAATCAGTTTAGCAATGTATTTCATCTCTAACTCAATATGATATATGAAGGGGGTCAATATAGAAGTTGAACTAAATCCAACCTCAAATACCCTACCTCTAAATTGGATTTGCCTGAAATATAATACACCATATTTTTATGTGCATTGTTCAGTATGTCTCTTAAGGTGCTCAGCCCCACATCCACTCCAACAGGTTGATTTTTTTTACAATATTTGTATTGTGTCGATTCTTTATTAACACTCCTAAAATCTTTATTTTGTATAATATTAAAGTAAATTTTAACTATTGATTATTTTGTTTTTTTATTTTTTAGACGTTTAAGTCGAGGCCACGAGAAAAAAAAAAATTTCAACGGCTTCGGATTTTTTCGTAGGATTATCATTATCCATATTAAAATTATCTATATTTATGTTAATATTAATTTCGTTATCATTTTTAAAATTACTATTTATCATTTTTAATTTTTATTTGTTTATTAATTATATTCTAAATTATATTTTAAAATTAAAAATTATTTTTTTAAAATTATTAATTAAAATAAAAATAAAAAAATAAACAAAATTTAAAAAATAAAACCCATAAAACATAAAACCTTGTTTGCTTGACGATGTGCGCTGTTCAATATCCAAATCCAATGTTCACACAGTAGTCAGCACCCAAGTCCCGAGAGGTGAGAGAAAGAGAGATGATACCAAAGACAGAGAGAGAGAAAGAATATCAATAAAAATAAGATATAGATTAAAGAATGAAAAAAATATATTTATAGATATGAAAACAAATTTTAAAAATATTATTTTTTATAATTTTTAAAATTTTTATTTTGAGCAGAAACCAGATAGCCATCAGATTTCTACACCTAGTCGTTGGGGATAAATCCAATGGCTGAAAAATATGCATCTTTTAATTTTTTTTATTTTTTTTTTTTGATTGTTAAGTTGGTTCCACTAGATTATAGCAAAAGCTTCAACTTAGATTTGCAAATATTACTTAGTTTATCTAGGATTTGCTTAGATTTGCTTTGAAAATATTATTTTATCTAGGATGATATCAAACAAAAATAAAAGAAATAAATATTCATGAAATCAAATAAGACTTGAGAAATAATACAACCTACAATAAAATCTAATGTTGGTTGCACATGAGTATTCACGATGAGAAGAAGTCTAAATAAAAAGATTAATCATTTTAAAGCAAGACTTGTAACGAGGTTATTCACTCAAATTTTTTTATAGAATACCAAAATACTCTCTAATACCCAAAATAAATTCAACATAAATTCTTATTTAACCAGTAATATCTCACTCATAGAAAATCCACTAGTTAGATATGAAAAATATTTTTTTTTTCACAACAACATTGAGGAGAAGATACTTGGGGAGCTATTACTTGGATTTTGAATTAAACAGCAAGATATAATTTATAAATTATGTAAGCTATTATATAACCTATAACAATCACCAAGAGCTTAATTTAGAAAATATTAATAAGTAGCTACCTTTAAAATGTACACTGGTATTTTAAAAGTTATTTATTTTTTTGAATGAACCCCAATGACATAATAATTGTACTTATTTTGTATATAGATAATATTCTAAGTGCAAAAAAAGATAAGTTTAGATTCATACAACTCAATGAATATATTCAATCATAATTTCAAATAAATAATATTAAGAGACTTGAATATTTTCTTAGAATAAAAATAAAATACTACAGAGAAGTATTATTTATTACAAACAAAATATGTGCTTTATACTCTTACAAGGGTTGGATCCAAGTACTGATTTATCATCTAATAATACTCTTTCAGTTAATCTTATCACTTGCTAAAGAATCATATAAAAAATTAACTATCTAATTATTATAGTTAATCTTTATTAGATTCTCTTTTAGCTCATCAAATATACAATCTTTCAAATGCTGAAGCATGTGAAAAAATCTATAATACTTGAGATCTCTTTCCATGATCACATATAGTTACCATTAGTCGAGTATTCAAATTCAAGTTTAATATCAACTTGTATCAAAAGATCTACAATAGGTTTTTATAATTTTCTCTACAATAATATCTCTTAAAAAACTAATAAACAAATAATTCTTTTGAGATCCAATGTGGAGGTTGAGTTCGTGGCAATAACAACAATCATTTGTGACATATTTTGAATCTGACATCTACTCGAGCAACTTTGGTATCCACTTTCTCCCCCAACTACTTTTTATTGTGCCCATTATAGAAGGAGACAACCTCCAATCCAATATTTTCAGAATAGATAAAGTACATACAAGTGAATTGCTTATTCCACAATAAAAAAAATTCATAATACAATTATTATTACCGCATATATTTAGACAAGAGAATTGCTTGCAGACATCTTCCTTAATATATAGAAGTCTCATCTAATATTTTTTTTCCAAGTTTAATATTCTAGATCATTATGCACCAACTTGGAAAAGGGCATAAAATTGTATAGCCTTGTTTCCTTTTTATTTTATGGTTATTTGTTTTATTACATTTTGGATGGGTGCATGTGGGCAACCCTAATCCAAATGATCCAATATATAAGAGTCTAGAAATGTCAAACACGTCTAGCCATGTAGTCATGGCCCATTTTTGGATGGCCCAGTCAAACCACCATGGCGGAGACAACTCAATAAGAAAGTCATGACATGCCTAGCACGGCATGATTTGTAGTCTGTTTGGCCCAACACGGCATGACTTGTAGTCTGTTTCCCCCTAAAGGGGTGTCAGGACTCACTTACGTGGACCCCCTAACCCCCTAGAGAACCGAGCAAGTAAAAATTTCTCCCAGTATCACCCCCCTCCACCCCAGTGAGACTTGAACTCGTGACCTCCTGAACATTGCCAATAATCTTAACCAGTTAAGTTCTCTATGATGGGAAAAGTAAAAGATACTTATGATCATACACTTATTTGCTAAAATTGAATTTTATTTTTTTTTATCAAATTACACATTTATAATATATATATATATATATAAGAATGTCATTAAATAAAATATATATAAGTATAATGTCATTATATCAAAGAGAAAACACAAAATTATTTGAATCATAACACTTATTTTATGAATATTTTCACTATAATTCTTAAAATATCTCAGTTTTCACTCTTATTCTCAAAATTTAATATTTTAGATATTCATGCATCAACTATAAAAAAATATTAAAGAGAAATTTACTTACGTGAAGATGTATTTTCATCCTTCATCTTGTATTTAGTAGAGATAGAGAAACACACACAATATACGAGCACTCCAAGTGAATTATTGTATGATGAATTTAAGTTTGAAATTAACAAGAATATGAGTGATCTTTGTTGCACATTTTCCCAAAAAAGAAAATTCATCATTGATATATCAATGGTTATGTATTCAAGCATGAATAATCAACGTTTAGAAACAAACAATTCAATCCACTAAGAGAAGCATGCCACTTTCTAAAACAGCACAGCGTCCGTGCATAATAACTATGCAGAAATGTCACGCACCTTATGATGGACAAGATTTCGTATAGTGGCAGCCAAGTTCACCAAAGAGCTTTGCTCTTTTCTCTGGCTTCTGAGAAGGATAAAGAAAATTCGCCCGACATCATTAATAGAGGTAGAACGTTGACACTTAGAATCACAACATGCAGTGGCCCGTGGTCAACTATCAAACACTTAGAATCACATTGTAATCAAGATTTACAAGAAATCTAAAATAGCCAACAATTAAGCATAATCAACTAGGCAGCATGCTAATAATTTTATTTTATTATATGAAAAGATGATAAGACGACTGAAATAAATATAAAAGATTAAATAAGCAGAATTTTTTTTTAACATCAAAGATAAAATAGAAAATTTTTAAAACATATAAAGTTAAAAAAAAATTATCAAAAAATAATAAGTTTAGCAGAATTTAATATCGTTTAAAAATAAATTTTAAAAAACATTATCAAAGTGAAAATATATAAATGGTATGTACCTCAAATTTAAAAATTCAATAAAATAATAAAAAATAAGATTTATGCAAATATTATCATTATCATGATAAATATAAGTTACTTAGGAAAACAAAGAAAAAATTATTAATGAAATTTTAACTAAAAATTTAGAAATACATTTATTAATATACATGAGTAATCATATTAAAATTTATTGATTATTTTCTAATAAATTTATATAAATATCTAAAAAAATTGGGATTAACAGATCAATTATAATATTCAGTAAAATTTTAAATAGAAAAATAACAAACTCATAGAATAAGTTGTGGCATCAATTTACAAAAATAAAAATAAAATTCAAGATTATTCACATTATAGATAAATAAAATCATTGAGTTTTTCATAATGCATTATAAGAGAATCATTACAATTAAAATCATAAGTTTAATCATTATATCAAAAAATAAAAATAATTTTATATTAGCCACGACAACTATAAATGTTATTTTATTACTTAGACAACTTATAAAAAATACAAAGAAAAACAAAAATATATGATAGAATTTCCAAAATTTTAATTTATAAGTACTTAGAAAAAAAATATTTTTTATATTAATTTCAATATGCATTCATAGTATATATGTAAAATAGTATAGTAATAATTATTTTTTATGTATAAATAATATCAATTAAATTTATAATCTAAGTAGAATTATACCAAGGATATACTTAAAGGTCATATTTATTTGTTCTGGTCACAAATAAGTTGATAAGACATCTTCATGGAGTGGTACGTTAATGATGTTATTTGCAAATGCTATTTTTCAAATGAATGAAACTAACAAAAATTTTAGGTGACATCGATTTTAAAATTTAAAATTTGTGAATTAAAACTAAAATATTACCAAATAATAAATTTAGAATAAGTGAATTAAAATAAAATATCTAATTTATGATATTGATTTTTAATTAGAAGAATATGATATAATTTAAAAAAAATCAAGGCATCAAAATGTTTAAATAAAATGATTAAAAAAATACAGGTATCATAATTATGAAAAAACAAAATTAGAAAAAAATTATATAAAATTTGAACATAATATTAATAGATGGTTATACACAATTCCAATATTAATAATTTTAAAATTTATTAAATATGGTATAAATGTAGCAGATGAGGTTGATCTTAAAAAACTTAAATGATAATTAAAAAAAACATAATAAGTTTATTTATATGAAAATCAAGATTATATTGAAAATATATTTTGATGATAATTATAATTCCAAATAAAAATAAATAAAATTAATTTTTATGCAAGCACACTAAATAAATTAAGTATATAAATTATATTATATTCATTCCCATAAGATATGCACACCATCAATATAAAGAAATGAAAAATAGATGGGGAAAAAGTAAACAAATCATAATAATGATCTTAATACTCTTCCTCGAGATAATGCATACATATCTCAAATATCAAATTTAAAAGAAAGAATTGAAAAGAGACACTTATAAAGCCTTTATGAACACAATTGCTAATTGATCTTAGAAATATATCCATATTATAGTGATCAACCTCCTAAATTTTTTTCATGATAAAATAATAAATCTCAATACATTTACCTCACACAACTAGCAATCAAAAAGAAAATGATAGATAATAAATGACAAATATTCTCCTCCCTATAAGCATCCTCAACTACATTTTTTTAAAATGATTTTTAATTTTTTCTATTTTTAATTATTTAAAATTTATTTTTTTTTTAAAAAAAAACAATCTTAACTTCAAAAACATTTCCTTCATTGCGTGTAAAATTAATTGAGTAAAAAAAATGAAAAATTAGTAATCACAAATTTTCTTTCTTTTTAACATTTTCTTTTATTTATGAAAATTAATTTATTATTATATATATTTTAAAACTTGTTATACAAATGAATCACTAAATTATAAATTGAGTAGTAATCAAGGTAAAAAAAAAATCAAAAATAAGAATGTATTTGTCAACCTAATTAAATAATATTCATCAAGTTATGCATATCTAGTGAGTAAATCATCAAATGAAGCAGATATAAACACAAATAATATTTTATTTGAAAATTTTGAAAAAATAAACATTTAAATTATCTTATATATATTATAGAATAAAAAATAAATTATATGATGATACAAAAATTTAAAACAAATAATACGCATGAAAAACTAAATTAATGAAAAAATAGATTCAAAAATTAATAGTGAGTAATATATCACTAACATTTCTAGTAGAAATAAAAATCAATGATATAGCAGTCTTAGTATGATGTTAGTTGCACCTGCAAATAAATCAACATACAAGTCTCATGAATTATTTATTGAAGATCTTTTTTGAGAAAATTATACTTAGAAGAACCAAAATAAAAATATTTATGTTTTCATCCAAATTTTATAAAAAAATTTTAAAAAAAAAGTATATAAAACTTAGATTTAACTTTTGAATCTATTAATTTTGCAAACCCAATATTGCCTCTTTTCTTATTAAAAAAAACTCAAACTCACACATATTACATCAATATTAATTAAATAAAAGATTAAACCATAAAAATCATATAGTGCATATTTATACACTATATACCTTAGCATATAATGTATATATTTTCTAAACATAGATAGTACATACATATATGTTGTATGCATTTTAATATATACCATAAACATATATGTTATAACATATATGTTTTAATATATACAATTTAATGTATATGTTAACTATATATAACATATATGTTATATATAGTTATAACATATATGTTATATAGTTAACATAAAATATATAATGTATATGTTATATATAATTAACATATACATTATATATAGTTAATGTAAATATTATATATAACTAAAACATTTTTATTTTAGTTAACATAACTAATTAGCGTATATTTATCATAAATAGTTAACAGATATGTTAAAATGTATACTTTATACAAGAAAAGGTATACCAAAAATATATATTTTTTAATGTATACGTTAAATATTTTATGTTTTAACTATATAACATATATATTTTAAAAATATATTGTGTTTTAACTAAATATTTTATGTTTTAGTATACATTTTAAGATACGCCAAAAATGTATATCACAAACATATATATTTTAACAAATACATTAAATATCTTATGTTTTAACTATGTAACATATATATTTCAAAAATATATACATTAAAATGTATACCATTTATATATAACATATACGTTAACTATATATAACATATAAGTTTAATATATGTTAAGTATATACATATTAGCTAGAACAAAAAACTAAAATGTTAAATATATATTAAACATACCTTAAATATATGTTAACTAAAACAAAAACGTTTTTACCATATATAACATATACATTAACTATATATAACATATACGGTAACTATATATAACATATACATTAAATATGTTATGTTAACTATATAACATATATGCTTTAACAATATATAATATATACATTATATATAGTTAACGTATATGTTAAAACATATATATTTTTTATATGTTAAAATGCATATAGTGTATACGTATGCACTATCTATGTTTAGAAAATATATACATTATATGTTCACATATACAGTGTATTTATATGCACTATATGATTTTTTTATTTAATTTTCTATTTAATTAACATTGATGTGACCGATGTGAGTAAGAGATTTTTTTAATAAGAATATGAATAATTTTGGATTTGCAATAAACCCAAGAGTTAAATATTTTAAGTATTAGGTACATTATGTAAATTTTTTTTAAATTAAGCCAAAACATAAATATTTTGATTTTGGGTCCTATAGGCATAATCTTCCATATATTTTTATGAGAATGAATATTCATTTATGTAAAAAGAATAACATAAAAGAATGTTAGATTTTTAGTTAATATTTTGGTCTATTATTTCAAAATAATAATATTTATATAATGTATTGATATTTTTTAACAATTAAAAATAAAAATTAGTGAAGGCAACGTGATATAAGTCATAATAAACAAATAATCAAGACATATGATGGCAATTAAAAAATTATTTGTTTTCTTTTTTATTATTTAAAATTTTATATTCCTAGATTTGAATACATTAATATTGTTGAGGCTTAGTGTCAATGATAAAATCAAAAAACAAATTTTTAATTTCCATTATATATAATTCCTGGATTAATGATTTTACAAAAATTTTATTTGAAAAAATCAAAAAATACATATTCAATTATATAAGAAGAATAACATGAAAAACACAAAAAAACTTTAGTTATTATATTGGTTAATTATTCTAAAAAAAATATTTATAAAATTCATTAATATTTTTTATATGATTAAGAATAAAAAATTTTGAAAAGAACGTGATGTAATCATAATAAACAAACAATTAGGCTATATGATGACATTTAGAAAAATAATTTTTTACATTTTCATTATTTAAAATTGTATATTCCTAGGTTTAAATAAATTAATACTATCAATGTTTAGTGTCAATTCTTTGTTTATTTTTTATGACGTGTGATGACAAAACTTGAGTATGTGTGTTATTATTTTTTTTAGTTTTTTAATTAATGAAAAATATTTTTTTTGTCTCTCATCTCTCATTCCTCCTCTCTATCCATGACAATCATTGAAACCCTAAGGGAGTTGGTTTACAATATGATATCAAAGCAATCGTGCCTATAAATTATGAGTAGCACTAGAGGTGGCAAGTGAGCCGAGAAAGCTCAGGCACAACCTAAAAAATGGCCAGACTAAGCTGTGTCAGCTCAAGGCAAGCATCTCCCCTCCCCCGAGCCTAGCACGGAGCCCAAGCAAAGGGTAGAGGTGTCAAACATGCCAAGGGCGTAGGTTCGATCCGACTCGGCCATGCCTAGCCTAGAACAGCATGGTAAAGGCTCGTGTCGTGTCGTGCCTAGGCCAACCGAGACACGTGCAGGGCTAGGCATGCCCCAGTACCATGGCCCGTGGGCATGAATTCTCCCCATGAATTGAGCGGCACCCCAAATCCCAAACTCATCCCCACCAAAGCCCGATGGATCCGAATTTCCGTTGGGCCCATAACCCGACCCGCGATCATTTTTTTGCTACCCCCCAGATCTGAGCCCAATAGTTCCAGAAGCCAAAGCTTCTAAAATTTTAGACAGTTCGTGTCGGTTCGATTGTCAAACCAACCCAGCGGTACAAAAAAATAATTCAATTCTAAGCCGTTGAATTTCATCTCCAAAGACTATGAGATAGAATCAGACACCCCTAAAGATTCTGCCTATTTTTTAATTATAAAAAATCAAAAAAAATAATTTTTTTTAAATTATATTTTCTTAATCTATAAACCTCTTCCCTCTCATTCTAAAATTTATATTTTCAAAACATAAATCACTCTCTCTCTCTAATTTTCTCAATCTCATGTTCTTGATTTTAGTTTCAGGCTTTAGGCATTTTACTTTTCGAGACTCGAGTGTGCTGTGGATTGTAGTGCACGTCGGTGCAGACATCAAAAAGCTAAAATTTATATATTATAGTTTATGGATATTTTTTATTTATAAAATTTTAGAGTTTTAAACTTTTAAATCTATAATCTTTTTCTCTCTAGTCTAATCTCTTTATCTCCTATTCCTAACTCCTAAATCAAATCTAAAAAAAATGACAAATAATTTTAATAACGAAAATAAAATTAATTATAATTTATAAAACAAAAACCCTATGAAAAAATCCAAGGATGCCAAAGGCGACATAACGGCTAACCATCCAATAGTCCAAAAAAAATAAACACAAGATACATCCAACCGTTAGATACACTCACATCTGCTAGGATAGAAAACTCAATGGATGTCAGATTTTTGCCCTAAATAATCTTTAAAAAATAAAAAAAACACAAAATATTTAAAAAAAATCTTTTTGTAATCTATATATAATTTATCTCTTATCTCTCTATCTCAATTCTCTCTCTCTCTCTTTCTTGTCTCGCTCTTGTCTTTTTTTTTGCTTCGAAATCAAAGTTCAACTTTGCTCTTGCCTCTCGAGGTGCGAACATTTGACAACAAACTGTGATGCAGCCTCAAACAATCATACTCGAATTTCGACATTCCATAAATGGCCAAATTGGTATAACTTTTAAAATTTTATTTTAATTTTTATTTTTAAATTTTAATTAATAATATAATATCAAAAAAATTAATTGATAAAATATAATTTACAATATAATTAATAAACTAAAAAAAGCATAAATGACATGGTGAATTTAAGGATTACAAGATTATTATCACAAATATAAATAATTTTAATATTGATAAACCTACAAAAAAATCCAAGGCCAAAACCATATTTTCTCTCATGGTCTTGTCTAAACTCAAACATCTAAATAATAAAAAATAAGAAAAAAATCTATATATTTAAACTCACTTTAACATTATACAAAATAAAAATACTAGAATCATCATTAAATTAAGGAGAGAATGCATAGCCAAATTAATCAGCATAATGAATCTTCTGATTAGATCTAAATCTAAAGATAGTCAGTATCATACAAACCTTTTTATAGCATGCATATCATAAGATTCCTAACTCCACATCTAGGAACAACATATTAATATATTATAAGTTAGAAAAATAAATAATAACTAATAAATTTATGAAAAATAATAATGTGGTATCTGTAACGTCTGATATCTTGACTAATTACGATAATACATATTATGCATACATCATCGCTCACTATGTAGATTTTAAATGGATAAATAATAAAAAATATTAAAATTTTCAAAGATTCTCAAACCTCATTATGATCCGGCCATATATAAATATATGATAAGAATATTTAGAGAATATAATATTCAAAATAAAATATATAGTATCATATTTAATAACGTAACTAATAATAAAATTATCATAAATATGCTTATTATGACCATTATAAATAGACTATTAGAAAAGATTTTTCACGTTAGATACATGTATCATATCATTTAACCTAATAGTATAAGTAGAAATTAATGTTATTTTCCTCACTTTAAAATAAATACATAACTCACTAAAATATTTTCGGACACCTAATAAACAACAAAAATTTGGTAGTCTATATTTATCTATGGGTTTAAAAAAATCAAAATGAATATAAGACACCATTGGAATTCCACATACATAATATTGGAGTCATATGTTAAATACAAATATATGATATCCAACTACGTCAATAATAAAAATGACAAACTTATTATTGATGACAAAGACAGGATACAGCACAAAAATTTTATTTATGAAATTACTAAAAATTTTTTATGATACATCGAACATGTGTTCGTTAGTTTATACTCACATCACTTTCATTGTACCCAGATGCATATGTAATATTAATAACATGTTTAGAAAATTTAAACTTAACTTAATATTTAGTGACATAGTTGTTGAGATAAAAACCGAATACTAAAAATTCTAGTTTATTATTTCATCTCTTTAATATATGGCTGGCTGTATGAATTCTAGGATTAAGATGAAATAGATAGAGAATATTTTGACATACATATTCTCATACATGAACCAAGAATAACAACTTAAAGAGTTCATTTACAAAAAGTTGACTAAATTATATACATAATACGACACTAAATATAATAGTAGTAGTAGCCAAGCACCAAGTACGAACATAAATACTTTATTCAAAAATGATGACTTTTTTATTCAATTAATGAGGGAGAAAGAAAGAGGTGGACCATCGAATAAAAGCGAACTTTCTCAATACTTAGATTTTGATTACTACACAATCTTATCACATAACAATAATAAAAATTTTAATATTTTATAATGATAAAAATCATGAATCTACTTTTTCTATTGTAGTCAATATTATTTTGAATAGAAGATCAAGACTAATGCCAAATATCATTGAGATACTAATATGCATATAGGATTGGGTGGATTTAAGATTGGGCATCCAAGATCAAGATCATACTGAAACAAGAGTAGAGAAGTTACTGATAGATAATAACTCATGTGACTTTGAAGAAGTTGAGTCTACCTCTAGTAATACAATCAGATACTTAAGCGATGATCAGTTGCATACTCATACCTATTGATATTTAGATTTATGCATTGTGTTTGCATTATTATTTATTACAATTGAGATTGATAATTTTTTTTAATGTTGTTATTATGAATTATATCTTTATATTATTTTATTTATTTTTTGATTGAATGATAAATAATGAAATTCATGTATTTTTTTGATATTTTTTATTATTTATTATACTTTATCATTTATGTTAATGAATTTATTTTTTTGTGATTTATTATTTATGTGAAATAAATAAATAATATAATATCATTATGTATGTTGCAGTTAATCCATATTTTGAATTTTAAATATGAAATTTGAAAAAAAAATTAAAATAATTAATGCACAATATTACAATCACAACCAGTGGCCAGTGAGGGAATATCCGGGCTATGCTAGGCTAGGACCTAGGTCTAGTTAGGTTGAAATAACATGGCCCAAACCAGCCCGACTCAGCACAGCCCTACATGGCCCGGCCCAATTTGGCCAACCTCTGGCCGGTTGTGCCGAGCCAGGCATTTTTGAGTCGTGTCAAACGGGCATGGCCCGTTTGACATCTTTATGTTGCTCCAAGAGATGCAAGAAGCTTTTAATTAGCTGACCAACCCACCTTTGCAATTAAAAATAATAACTACTAATTTCTTTATGATTTTACACTCGATACTATTCTTTTAACATACAGGATAAGATATAACAGTAGTATTCTTGAAACATTTTCCAAGAGAAAGCAGAGTGTCTGACACATGGGTAAACAAATTAAAGAAACATTCTGGCACCTGCAAGTAGAACAAATACCTATCAGAAACAGAAATCAATCCTTCCTTATCCAGAACAGTTAAAGCCTCTTCAAGCATTCCGAGATGAAAATATGATTTGGAAGTCAAGCGGCACCTCCAAAGTCTAACTGAACCACCAGAACTTTGACTCATGGAAAAATTCTTTTCAGCAGAGTCAAGGGTCTCCTCACATAGCTTAATCACTTCTTCATACTTGCGCAACTGCCAGACAAGAACAGTCAGAATCCAACTAAATGATTCGTGACTTAGTTGCAATTTACAGCTTGTTTATAATTTCTTTTTCTTTTGTTTTTTTTTTTTGATTGTATGGTTGATGAGAACATCCAGCATGTGAACAGTCACAATCTGAGTAACGCGTTATATAAGAGCTTCACTTGCACATCTTGCTTGATGAGTTTCATTTAAGTTTGCATTACTTCTATTGTGTGATTTGGGTAAGCACTATAACAGCACAGTGCACGTGCGTGTGAGCATTAAGAAGCCAAGAAACATGAGACAGCAGGCGTACATTACATGCTCATCACGTGTGGTCAAAATTGGCTCCCACTATGTCGACTTCAATGGAGTACAGAAGGTACACCACATATGTGTGTGGCAGTAGCAGAAGTAGGTGCTATATGTGAGTGTGTCGGTGCAACAAGGATGCACATGCATGTGGCTGCTACAACAAGAGTGTTTTGTGGGTGCATCATGTGTCTGGCAGGTGCAGTGTTGGTGCACAATGGGTGCAGTAAAGGTGCACCATTGTTCAGTGTGGTGCACATTGAATGCAGTGTGGTGTACAGTGAGTATGGGGTGATGCACAGTGAGTACATTATTTTTGGTTAGCTGACTCATTCTGAGGTGTACCGCACATTTATTCACATATGGAGTTTGCCATCAATTCAGAATTACATCACTATGCAGCTCAGTACATATGAGGTAGTAAAGTTTTAGTTAAGTACAAATACTACAATAAATTGGGTTACATCATTGAAATTTATTGATAGTTACTATCAAAGACAATGACGAGAGCACTATGGAGTGTTGAAAGAGACTGACTATCACAGACATCTAGGGGTTCTCACATAATTCATCCAATGGAACGCTTACTAGAGAGAAGAAAACATAAAACATGGAAATATCAGATATTTCCTGTTCTCCAAGAATTATAACAATAACAACTCATCTCGCTTTGCACACATGAGTTATTGACTTAGGAATCAACAATTTAATGTAGTATTCAAAGATTATTTTATTTTTTTTAATTTTTTTCATATTTGTTAAATGATATGGAAGTCAATGACAAGCGCTCAAAGATCATTGATTGTGATAGTATTCAATTTTGTATTTTATGTTTTTCACGTTTTTTGTTTATTCTTTATTATCATACTAATCTTTTTTATATGAATTATATTTCTGAGCAATTTAATTTTAACTTTACTTATTTTTCTACTAATATCGATTTGCATGATTAAAAAATTTTGACAAATATTATATGTGAGATTGAGTAGTGTGAATTATATGTATTATCTTCTATTATAGCATATCATACAAGATATTTGAGTATTATTAATTCGTTACTTATATATTCTCAATTTAGTCACTCATCATTTGCTAAGTTTAGAATATTACATTCTAATATTAGAGATATCTCTATATTACATGGTGAGATATATCAATTAAGAAAACATAATAGAATCTCTTTATATGTCTACCAAACATGTATGTGTTACAACTCATTTGAACTTATAAACTCTGATATATTATGAATTATGAACCAGTAATGATGAGACACATGAAAATTTTACATATTTTATTATGTTTATAAATAATTATATAGGTTTTACTTTATTAATTCTTTTCCATTTTAGACCATAAATTTTTTTATTTTCTATTATTTCATAAAAAATATAAATTTACTTTAATAAAAACATAAAAAAATTATGTGACAATGCATTAAAATATATCTATCAAATAGTTTTAATACATAATATATTAATTACGAAATCATATATTAAACTTTAAGTGTTGGGAAACCTCACAAAATAATATTATAAAAGGAAAGAATATACATCTAATTGAGGCGACTCGAATATTCATCATTAAAAGAGAACATGTAGTCTGTCTCCTATAATCTTTAGAAGTACTTACATTGTACATAATTTTTCCAACTATGAATAAAATAACATCTAGAATTTTAAAATGTATCTTTATTAGATACTTCAATATCAAAAAAAGAATACAAATATTTCTTCATCTCTCGATAATCTTGCTTGGACATCTAGTCAAGAGAAAAAGTCACTCAACTATTATATTTAAACATTTTGAAACAAACATGTTAGTACACACTATGATGACACTCTTATTAGATATATCAACAAATAAAAATTAGGTTAACTCTAGAAAGAATGAGATTTCTCAAGAAAGGAAATCTCCCTTGAGTCCAAATGAGTTTACACTAGTTTTATCTCGAATAATTATATACACTTTATTTTGTTAATTCTTTTCTACTTTAAAACATATATATTTTCTATTTTCCATTATTTCAAAAAAAATATAAAATTAATTTAATAAAAATCTAAAAAATAAGACTGCAAATGCATTAAAATATATATCCTATAGTTTGAGTTTACTGTATTGATCAGGAAATCATATATTAGACTTCATGTACTGACAAACCTCACAAAATAATATTATCGACAAAAAAAATAAATATTTAATTAAGATAACTCGAACACTCATCTTTGATAAGAATATTTCAAAACATTTATATGAAAATACCTCACCAAATATTTTTGAATATTACCACATTATTTTATTTTTGTCACATATATGAGAAATATACCGTTTCAAATTTCACATCATTGAAGGAGATTTGTTTAGTTTATCTCCCAAAATCTTTAAAAATACTTATATTATACATAATTTCTCTCCATGTCAAGATAAGACATCATTTAGGATTTTAAAGTGACTTTCTTGGCTACTTGAATTTCATTAAAAAAAATACAAAATATTTTTTATCAGAGCTTTATAGTTTTAGTGTCTTGAAAAAGTAAGAGTCTATAAGATATATTTAAACTTATTATTTTTTTCTCTCTCTCTCTATAATCTTACTTGAGCCTTCATTCAAGAGAAATAATCATACTACTACTATATTTAAACATGTTGGTACACACATATCAACACACTATAATAACACTTCTATCAAAAATATTAACAAGTAGAGATCAAGTTAACTCTAGAAAGAATGAGATTTCTAAAGATAAAAAATCTCTCTCGAGTCTGAATAATTTGATAATCTATGAGTTTACTCTAGTTCCGACCCAGGATAAGCCGAAGACTAAAAGACTTGACTACCCAAGACTTTAAATCTATAATATGAGAAAAAAAAATAAGCAGCTGATCCAAAGCGAATGAGTATCCTAAAAAGTCAAATGATCTTATAACCAACTCTTATAGTCTTTATCTTTCGATTGCACTTTAAAAGAAATAAATGAATTATATTCAACATCTTATTTCACATATATTATTACACCCACATCTTATTTCACATATATTATTACACCCACATCTTCTTTCATTTATTACTACTTTACTATTATTCTTTACGGTATTAAGATATCTAAATCTCTTTCTAAGAAATTATATTACTCATGATGATGTAAGGCCGTGTTGGAAGTGAGAAATTCTCTCTATTACAATGAGACTTAGGAATTAGTATTTTGACCTTCAAAAAAAATGTATTAGTTGCAATCTTGCATATGAGTATTACCTATGAAATCAATCCTCATGAATAAGTTGATCAACTTAAAGAAAACTTGTGAAAATGTTGACTTTGATATTTAGTGTTGATTACCGAGAGCTCTATAGTGGCCAAGATGGCCTCCAATCAAATTCTTATATTATTAATAGTATCTCAGAGATAGAAGATACACTTGCAAGACTTGAAAAAGCCTCATAGATTTCAAGCAATATATTCATAATTAATTTGTACATTCATAAGATATTACATAGCATTACAAAATAATATTATGTAAAGTATAAGTATTTTCAAGGACTATGAGATGGACTAAATAATTTTTTTCAAAGAGGCAAAATTTGAAAATGTATATTTTTCATATACATCAAAAATAAACTAATGTGGTAGTGTTTGAAAATATTTTGAACACTGGGAGATACACCACGAAATTTGACTTCTAAAAGAACCATGATTGAATATTCTACAATTAGATTATCTAATTGTATGATTTTCATGTCAACTTGACAAAGGAATATTTCTCATATTTCTCAATAAAATACTAAATCCATCAAATATATTTATATAAATCACTTAGTTTTAACTTTTAACAAATCAGAAACACATGCAGTCGTGCACATGCACATAAATAAGAAAGCATGTGATTTGCATGGATAAGATTGATGGCAGTAGCAATAAAAATAAAACCCTGAAAAATGACTCTGCTTTCATCTGAAGTAATGTTTCTGAATGTGAACTTATTGATAGAGCTTTGCAGAGCACTTCCAAAGCATTAATCGTATTCTCTGGTGTTTTCTTTTGAAGAATGCCAGCTGCTTGGTGCATAAACTTGGACACTTTCTGTCAATCAATTAAAGAAAAAAAAACTCAATCAAAGAAATAAATTTCTAATTGTTCAGCTGCAGTAACACATTGACTAGATAATCATCCTCTTCAAACGACATTGTATTTCCTAATTTTCCATTTAAAATATCCAAAATGATTGCAAATAATAATCCTATGCAAATAATTATGGTGATGTTTACCAATATGTCCCACCAAGTAAAAATATATATGTTGCAACATAATCTGAAAAGCCATACTCATTGTAACATAGACTGATCACTTACCAATTTGTGTGTGTGTGTGGTTGTGTGTGTGTGTGTGTGTGTGGTTGTGTGTGTATATTTATATATAAAAGAAAATGAAATTTAAAATATTGTACGTCTAAAAAAAAGTTTAAAAAGAATAAAATAATAAAAATAATTAGATTAGATGATATTACAACTAAGACATTAGAATTCGATTATTATTTATATTATATAATGAGATTTTAATAACTAAAAAATATATATCAAATATGTTGAGATGATTTGCTAATGTCAAATTATAAAAATAAAAGTGATGTTCAAAAATATTTCTAATAGAAAAATAAAATTGAGAAGCATAAATGCATAATGCTAGCAATTCAAAATATTAATCCAAGGTCACCCAGTATAGACAAATGGGTAAAAAATATAAGGCCCAGTCGAGACTCATATTGGGTCAAATCGCATGTATGAAAATGTTTGGTCTAGCAACACCCCCTTATTGCAATGGTCAAATGAAAGTTGCACTGTCATCACCATCATCATCAGTGTCACCTTTATTGTCTATCAAAGCTAACATCACATCACCATCATCCACTATCATTGCAGTTGATGAACACCATCAAAAACCATCACAATTGCTTTTACCTTAGGAAAAATGGCTCCCTATTCATTTTTTCTTAGCTGATTTAATTAAAAGTTATAGAGATTTATTGTTGATTTCTATTTTATTATATGATTGTTTGTTTCTTCACTTGGATCAGAATACCCAACATGCAGGTTGGTCTAACATATATATATATATATATTGTATTCTTTTTTTGATAGATTAATGTTATCAGAGATGATAGTTATACCCTAAGTGTGTACAATGGCATGTGTTGACACCATTATAACAACATAATACTTTATATCATTGTGTCTGTGACATTGACACCCATTGTGTCTGTGACATTGACACCCATTGTGTCAATGTGTGTATAGTGTGTGTTGATGCATAATGATGACACAAGCGAGTGCAAGCGTGTGCATTGTAGTGTCACAAGTGTACGAGTTGGACTGTTGGAGACACACTTGTGAAAGTGACGAGACTGAAGGCAGCGGTTGTGATGACCCATGCAATGTGGTGATTTGTGCACTATGAGTGTTGATTTTGTGCGGGTGGTGAGATTGAGAGTAGTGGTGGTAGTGACTCATGAAATGTGATGACTCGTGTATTGTGTAAGTGATGACATGTGTATTGTATTGTACAAGTGTTGACTCATGCACCATGTGTATATATGGTATAGTGGCAGTTCAATGAAGAGTGTTGTTTGTTGTGCATGTCATGGGGTTTGATTTTTATTGGTGTTGTCTTATATATGTGATGTTTAATAATATAAAAAAGTAAGGGCAATCAATATAATATCACAAGGAATAGCTCAGTGGATATTTAAGTCGTATACATATTTATTATAGATCACTTCAATAAAGATTTGGTTTTTGAATCAATGATAAGTAAAGTACTTAATTGATGATTCATCTAATATTAATTCATATGAGAAGTTTGTGTTCGATACACTTGTACTTGTTAATTTGTGATAATCAATTAATTTGAGTATGTCCATTATATTTGATACCTATCTAACCTATAAAAAGGTTTGTGATTTAGCAATCTTGATATATTCTTCTACAATATTTCACTTATAAGATAATATTAGTCAATTGTTGTCGTATAGACAAATTGATCAAGACATGGTTACCCACTATGCAAGTTAGACACAATTATGTAAGAGAATTGACGGAGTAATACAAATATTGATGAATTTGATTATGCTTAAAAGATTGAGTGATAAATTTAGAATATTCTTTACTTACATTTATTATGAAAGTAATATGATATTATGCAGACACAAATTCATGGTCTGAAAATGCTCTCAACTTCTATGAAAATTTATCAAATTCTGATTCAGATCTACAACTACACTCATATCTAGTAGTATTGAGGTTGAGATGGTCAATCACACTATTATAATTCCTTCTTGAAATGGTGGCTATGAGAGAGTTCGGAATAATACACCTAGAAAAAGAAGATGAATGTGAATTACTCTTTTTGTGTTCTTGTAGATACTCAACTTGATTAAGATGAAGGTTTCTCTTTGGTCACATGTGCAATTATACATTCTACCATGTATAGAAGGATCATCAAAAGGTTAACTACCATGTAAATATTCAAATATGTGAAGAAGACTATTAGACTTGAAATTTTATCAAAGACATGAGAAGCTCTAGTTTAACTAGTTACTCAAATTCTAGCTCACTCTAGTAATTACAAAGAAAATCTATCACAGATTGATATATTTGTTTAGCAGATAATTGTCTCATGAAAAAATAAAATATAAATAACTATTTCTAGATCACCTATAGAAACTAAGTACAAGATTACAAAATCTAGTACTTGTGAGCCTCTTTGAATCATACACTCACTCGATGAATTAGGTTTTTTAGTTTATGGAATAGTTATTACAAATTGTGATAGTTAATCATGTAGACTCGTTACTTCCCATCTTATTTTTCACATGGAATTATAAAACAGTAAGATTTTATAGTTTATGGAATAGTCATTAGTTTATGAAACAATCATTAAAAAGTACCCTTGTGTGTTCCTTTTTCATACTTATATGTATCCACTTGTATACTTGTTTTTTTTTTTACTCTTTAATTTAAAAAAAAAACAATCTTTCTTTTTTTAACATCAACTCAATTTTCTATGTTTGAATTATTGTAATAATAAAAATTATAAAATGAGTGTTAATATTCTCAATAGAAGTTAGACAATCATTTATATGCCTAGTAAACTACCTCAATTTGAGATGACTTTTTGAATATTCCTCACAAATGTGCCAACTAATTGTTATGAAAGAAAAGAGTTGGATAGGGTTACAATCAGTTTTCCATTTCGGAATGGCGATTGATTAGAGGCAGAGTTTCTAGAACTTTTTTACTTTATATGGCATGCAAGACAACTTATAATGTATCAATTAAATTGTTAGATTATCAAATTGTTGATATTCATGCTTTTGAAACTATTTCACAATTACTTGTATATAAGTTTTTGCAAATCAATATGAGACTAAGCATTATATTGAGTTCAAGTTTTATCATTTTCAACAATTTTGATAGATATCAAATCTTATTGCTGCTACAAATTGTCAAATCAGTTTGAAAGAATTTGTTACCTTGAAACACTTCAAGAAATATACTCAATTTTGATAATACAAATTCTTAGTGTGTGAATTTTCTACACGAACATAAATTGTCAAATCAGAGAACAATCCCAAAATCAACTACAAGTAGTAGACAAAGTAATACATGAATTATTAATCACATTAACATAATTACATGTTGTTGTTTCAGTAGATAGAGGACAAGGAGGAATAAGCAATTTGAGAATTGAGTCAGCACACTCAATTTGAGGACACTTATTGGTGCTTACATTCTCAAATTAACATGATACTCATCACACTCAAACGTGAATATGACATTCTTTTAAAATATAGATCAATTTAATTTGATTGGTTATTTAAATTTTCAAGGATTATTATATTTTTTTGAAATATAATTTTATCTCATAAAAAAATAAGATCTAAATAATTATATATTGATAAGGTGCATAAACATAGTATAAGGGAAGGATCTAGTGTACTTTTGAGGCCAGCTATGTTTTTTTATGATAGTCAACCAACAAGACTTATTACTTTCAACTAGAGGTGTCAAACAGACAAGGCAGCCCAGGCCCGGCCTGACTCGCCCGTGCCTGGGCCGGCACCGGCATGATACAAACATGTGTCGTGCCTAGGTCAACCTGGCCACGTGTCAGGCCATGCAGGGCCCAGTACCATGCCCCGTGGGCACGCATTTTTGGCACAAACCAAATGGTGCCCCGACCCAACCCCACCACAAAGCCTGACACCCAATGGATCCAAAATTCCATCGGGCTCGTAACCCGGCAGACTCAATCTGCAGTCATTGTTCCCCAACCCCCCAAACCCAAGCCTGATTATTCCAAAAGCCAAAGATTCTAGAACCAACAATCGTTCAAGCTAGTTCGATGGTCGAACCAACACAACGATCCAAAAAATAAAAAAAAAAGTAAAATCTAAGCTATTAAATTTTATCTCAAATGGCTATGAGACAGAATCCGACAGCCTTAAAGATTCTGCTCAATTTTTAATTAAAAAAATAATAAAAATAATTTTTTTTAATATATTTTCTGATATTCTTCATCCTCATGATGACTATCATTTTTGAGTGTGTGATAAAAATCTTTAAAAAATATAAAATTCAAAATAAAATATTTAGTATCATATTTAATAATGTATCTAATAATAAAGTATTAAATATCATGTTTATTATAACTATTATAAATAAACCATTAGAAAAAATTTTTCACATTAGAATTTAGATGCATATGTCACGTCATTAACCAGATAATACAAGTAGGAATGAAGGTGTGTGCCCCCCTTTTAAAAACATACGTAAGTCACTAAAATATATTTGCACGTCTCACAGACAACAAAAATTAGTCTATTTTTTAGCGGGTCTAAAAAAGAAAAAATTTTAATTAGATATGAATCACTATTAGAATTACACATACCTTATACTAGAATCATGTATTAAAAAAGAATACGTGATATCCGCCTAAATTAATAGTAAGAATAACAAACTTATTATTAATGATACTGACTAAACTACAAAAATTTCATTTTTGAAATTCCAGAAAATTTTTCATAACACAACGAACATGTATTCGTCAGTTTATACTCCCACGATTTGCATTGCAATCAAGTGCATATGTACATTAGTAGCATATTTAGAAAGTTTCAAGATAACCTGACACTTAGCAATATGGTTGTAGAGATAAAAACCAAATACTTAAAATACTAATCTATTATTTCATCTCTTTATTATCTGGATGCATGTATGGATCCTAGGATTAAGGTAGAAGAAAAAAATTATTTTGATATATATATCCTCGTACATTAACCAAAATGACATACCTGAAGAGTTCTTTCATGAGAAGTTAACTGAGATATTTACATACTACGATACTAGGTATGATGATAGTAGTAAGAAGGCTCCGAGTACAAACTTTGATACCATATTCGAAGATGATATTTTTCATTCAGATAGCGATGAAAAAATAGCAAGATGGACCATCGAATAGGACGAGCTATCTCGAAACTTAGATACTGATTACTGTTCAATCCTATCATATTCTAATAATAAAAATATTGATATATTACAGTGATTAAAATTATATGAGTCAACATATCTCATACTATCTAAGATGGAACGAGATATATTGACTTTTCTAGTGTCGAACATAGTATCACAGTCTACTTTTTTTATTACAGTGAATATTATTTCAAATATGAAATTCAAATTATGATCATATATTGTTGAAACATTAATATGCATGAAAGATTAGGAAGATTCGAGCTTTGACATCCAGAATCAAGTTGGGACTGTAGCAAAAATAAGAGTTAAGTACTAATGATGTTCCGCATGATATTGATATTGATAACGATTTAATGATTAATGATGTTAATGATTGATGAATTATGACACTGATGTCTGATACTTATATTATCATTTATCATATTCATATGTTGCAATGCTGCATACTGACAATATTTTTTATTTTTATTTTTTGATTTACTCATTTATATTGTATTTATCTTTGTTTTATTTTTTTTGTCATATTATTTTGAATTTTAGTCTTAATTCTTGAATATTATTTTTTTGTGATTTGCATTGATTTGTATTAATATTTAAGTTTTATAATTCATACATATTTAGTATTTAAATTTTAGGTATTTATTATAATAAACTTTATTTTATTAAATTTAATAAAATAAAATTTAAAAAATTAATTATTTATTTTAATTTTACAATTAACTATCAATTAAAAACTATTTAAGTAATTAAGTATTTATAATTAAATTTTAAATTTTATAATATTTTGAATATTCTAAATTATAATAATTAAAAAATTTCAAATTGACCCAAACTGGGCTCAAGCCCTGCCCAATGGGCAAAGCCGACCTCCTACCCAGCCTGCACGAGCCATAACTGGCCTGTCCAGGCCCGACATGGCACGGCTTCATCAAAGTCGAACCAATAGACCATGTCAGGCCTACAGTGATGAAGTCGTGCTGGGCCATGCAATGCATAGTACAGTAACCATGTAGTGTCAAGCACGGCAATGTAGCCTAGTTGGGTCTTCTAAAATCGGGTCGGGTGGGCCGGCCCTACCATTTGACACCTCTACTTTCAACCTAACATTTTATTTCATCCGGTGGAAGATTCAAAAAGATTATATTATTGTAGAGATATCAAATGGACCAAAGGGGCCGAGCCCACCCGAAGCAAGCCCATTTCAGATGTGCCTAGCCCGACACAATACTCTACTATAGCGTGCTCGAGCCCATGTCGAGCACGCCCTCAACATGAGTCATGTCATGCCAAAAATTTTCTGCCCACGTGACATACCAGGCACGGCAAGGGTGCCTGGCATGTGGGCACGGCACTGTGACCATGCATTGAGCGACGCCCGACAAAAGGATGATGCGGCAACACTCGATGGGCGATGGCTCAGCACGCCCGATGGGCGACAATGGCATGGCACCGAAACCCTAAAATGTATTAAAATTAGACCGACCCAACCCGACTAACCCAAACGAGCCTAAATTCGAGCAATTTTTGGATTCTGAGCCCGTGCTAGGCCTACCCTCCATAGACTCATGTCATGTCAGGCATGGCACAATATTGAAGCATGACATGCCTGGCACAGCACGCCAGCCAGGTTTGGCCCAAAAAATGAGCCAGGCCGGCTAGGCCAGCCTAGCCCGGTCCATTTGACACATCTATATTATTGCAACCTGTGTCTACTAGAGACTAAATTATAAAAATCTTTACTAATACTATGAGAGAATCTCAAATCAATCATTTTCCTCTAAAGTTAGCATTAGAGAGATATACACACGAGTTTGAGTTAACAGTTACAATTGTGTATTTTTTTTATGGTAGAGTGCTACTGATCTATAAAAGAGTTCATGTACATTTCTATTTCATATTAATACTTACCCACCTGGAATATTAATTTCTTTTTAATTTTTTATCTAATAAAAAATTTAGTTTTTTTTTCATTTAACATGGTCAATTTTTCTACTAATAGCTATGAAAAGTACATGAGCACTTAATTTATTGTGATAACTAAAAATAAAAATTAAAATTAAAATTTTACCAAATCACAATAAAAGTTGGACAATCATTTATGTGCCTCATGGACTCCTTGAATATGAGATTTAAGTTGAGCGGGAAAATCTACATCACTTCATCATAAATTTGCCTACCAATAGCTATGAAAAAAGAAAATATGATAGAATTGATACGGAGCAATTAATATCATTGTGGCAATCAATTAGTACTAGAGTTTTAAGAATTTTTTTACCTTGCATAAAGTATAAGTAGATTTGGAATCTAACAACCAGGTTTTACTTATTCATTATATTTTATACTTTTGAGACTATTTCACAACTACTTGCTAAGAAGCACAGACACGGACACGGACACGGGGATACGACACGGTAGGATATGGGGACATGACAAATTCTAAAAAACTAGGATACGAATACGACTAGGATACGACATAATAAAAAAATAAAAATAACAATAAAAATTATTAATTATAAATGTTAGGTATTTTATAAAATTTATTAAATTAAATTAAATTAAAATATTTTATTATATATAATAAATATATATTATTTATTTTATAAAATAAAAATATTTTATTTTATTTTATAAGATAATATTTATATTTATTTTATTTTATAAGATAATATTTATATTTATTTTATTTTATAAGATAATATTTATTTTATTTTATAAAATAATATTTTATAATTATATTATATAAAAATATATTTTTTTTATTTTATTTTATAAAAATATTTTATTTTATGCCCCTGCCTCTCCTCTCAAGCACGCCCGCCCACTCCTGCCTCTCCCCTCAATCACGCCCGTCCGCCCCTCTCCCCTCAATCACACCCGCCCGCCCCTGCCTCTCCCCTCAAATTGCACCGCCCCTTCCTCTTCCCTCAAATCACGCCGCCCCTTCCTCTTCCCTCAAATCACACCGCCCCTTCCTCTCCCCTCAAATCACGCCGCCCCTTCCTCTCCCCTCAAATCACGCCGCCCCTTCCTCTCCCCTCAAATCGTGCCTGCTCCTGCTTCTCCCTCAAATCGCGCCCGCTCCTGCTTCTCCCTCAAATCGCGCCCGCCCCTTGCCAGTGGCCAACGTTGGCCACCGATGTCGTCGGACGTTAAGCACTATAGACGTGGATACGACTGCCGACGCAACCATCCAATACGCCACATGGCGTATCGGATACGGATTTTGCAATGATACGCCACGTGGCATATCAGACACGTATCCATGTCGTGTCCAGGTGTCGAACACGTGGACACGACTGTAGGGAGCCGTGTCCGTGCTTCTTTGACTACTTGTATAACATTTTGCCAGATCAAGATGAGAATGATCATTACATTGGATTTGGTGAATTCAATCCTCGCAAACTGTCATCAACCATATTGATAGAAAACCATGCCGCCTGAGATTCAGGTAGATTGCCTTGGAAGTGTCAAGTAGACCGGGAATCCAGGGCAAGACACGTGGCACAGCCCAACTGAGTCGTGCCTAGCACAGGATGACACGGTACAAAATTATGCCTGGACCTAGGTTATGCCGTGCCTCATGCCAGGCCACACACGACCTGCATGTCTGACCCGTTGGCATGGTACACCGGCACAGTAACCGTGACCTGGGACCACGAAACGGAAAGCTGGCTCAATCCACTTGGCCTGCACCTGCCACACCAAGGCCCATTTTTTTTAAATCAATAATAATTTTATTCAAATCAATCTATCATGTACAAGTGGCAGGTTTTTTTTTTTAATGAACCCCACCACGTGGACGTGACAGATCATTCAGGCCGGCATGCACCTCTACAAGCAGCAGGCATGCAGATGGTTGGATGATGAGGAATTGTTTCAACAATAATATAAATGATTCAGCAATCAACAATGTTGAACAGAAAAAGTACCTGCACTTGCTGAAGCCCATCAGAAGCATCAGCTATAATTTTTCTGTCTGTGCATATATTGCTACCAAGCTGCAAGCACTTCTGGAAAGATTTCGATGCAGCTTCAACTTCCCCAAGGATGAGATAACAACTTGGAAAAAACAAACCGACTAAGAAACTAAGAACATGAGAAAATTTCACCAAAAACAGCAACAGTCTAAAGTTTGTTGTCTCAGAGCAGCAAAAAGAGTATTCATAGAGCTAAATCTGAATTATTAGAAACAATTGGTCATTGGAAACCCCAAAATGAAGTCACGGACACCAAATATTTTATAAATTAAAAAAAAAAAAATTTAGCAAGTCGTTCACTTGAACAGGGAAAAACATTGGAGGTCTCATATCACTAATTTATCAGTTACTAAACAAGAAAAAATTCTCTAAAAAATTGACACCGATTTTAATTGTGATTGGATCATAAGTTTTTTAAGTCTAACAGAATTAATAAGGTTGTTGGAGGTGGTAGGAGGTTGTACCTAATGCATGAGACTCTCGCTTAGCACAAGGTGTAAAAGAGATTAATATCTCAACAACCTTAACTTTGAAAATTAGAAAGACTACATCTGATGAGTCTTAAACCCGATATCTATCATCAATAAAGTATGACCTCTAAAAATTGTAAACAGCACAAAAACTTATCATAAGATCACCCATCATGATATTATTTTAGTTTAAATACTTTTAGCTTCAAAATTTTAATGATATTTTAATATTTATACAATCGCATATGAGAATTTCCGAGTCATGACCTCTGTTGAATATAAGGTGGAACTGCAGAAGTCAAAGAAAAAAAAGATTTTCTCTCTCTCTCTTTTTCAACATGGTATCAGAGCCACGGGAGAAAACCTAATTCTCTCCCGAAGCTTTCCGACCCGTCGATCCACCTCAGCGCCCACTCCGCCTTCTTCTTCACGCACGGGATCGTCTTCATCGCTCAGAACAGCCGCCTCTTCTCCCCCTTCTCAATGGCTCTGGCACTGTTACTAGTTGTGTCTCCGTCAATGGCATCAGAATAAGTGTACTTTCTGTTCCATAAGTTTGCATAATCAACTAGTTTTCTTGCCACTTCTTGTACCGACGACACAACTTGCTTTGCGTTTGCGACCAGCTCCATCGCATTTTTCCAGTCTCCTCTTTCAATCACACTTGCCCAATCAGTTTGAAGAATTTCATTTTTCAGCCTTGCTAGAGAAACTTATAATTTTTGGAATCCATGGAAATCAGGACTTGGACAGGAGCTGGAGCAGACACAGTTAATTGAAGAACAGAAACATAGCGTTATAAAGTGTTTTTCATCCGCCGTCAAGCCTTCCCAGCCCTAGAGATCATAAGAGAGGTCTACCTCCTCTGCCGTTCAGAACGAAGCTTTCCGACTATTTTTTTTCTCCACCCTAATCCCTGCCCGTGCCGTCGGATGTGTTCTTCTACCTTTCAGGTGCTGCCACACCACAATCTGAAGCTGTACTATGGCTCTTTTCAATCTGAAGTAGATATGGCTGCTAAAACTATAATTTTTTTCTCTATTATATCTGGATCTCCTATGATTACTTCGGAAAAATTGGTTGGCAGTGATAATTATCTTTCATGGTCAGCTTCTGTTGAACTATGGTTTATAGGTCAATGATATGAGGATCACCTGGTTACACAAAAGACAGATATCCCTGAGGTTGACCGCGTACAGTGGAGGAAGGTAGATGCCCAGTTATGTAGTATATTGTGGCAATCAGTTGATTCTAAGATTCTTCTTCATCTTCGGACCTATAAAACTTGTTTAAAATTTTGGACTCAAGCTAAAAGATTATACACGAATGATATCCAGCGTCTTTATAAGGTGGCTTCTGCTATTGTCCATCTCAGCCAACAGGACTTGGATCTATCTACTTATATTGGCAAGATAGCTTCTCTTAAGGAAGAGTTCTTGACTGTGATGCCTCTTACTTCTGATGTTGGGGCTCAACAAAACAGCTTGATAAGTTCTTCATGGTCCTTACTCTTATTGGCCTCCGTCCGGATCTTGAGCCTATCCGCGATCATATTCTTGGCAGTTCATCAATTCCATCCTTGGATGATGTGTTTGCTCGCCTCCTTCGTATCTCATCCACTCAGACTTTGCCATCTGATAGCACTTCAGATTCTTCTGTGTTAGTTTCTCACACTACCACTCAAGGAGACCGCAGTGATAACCGAGGTAGGGGCTAACATCCTCATTGCACCTATTGCAATAAACTTGGTCACACTCGTGATCATTGCTATCAGTTACATGGACGGCCTCCTCACACTGCCCATGTGGTCCAGTCCTCTGATTCTCAGCTGCCTCAGCCTCCAAGCTCCTCCGCATCTCAGGCATATCAAGCTTCTGTTGCCTCTGTTGCCCAGCCTGGTAATGCCTCTGCCTGCCTTACCCACACATCTTCTCTTGGACGCTGGATTCTAGATTCTGGAGCTTCTGATCACATATCTGGTAATAAGGATCTTTTCTCCTCTATTTCTAATACCTCTGCTTTACCTACTATTACCTTAGCTAATTGTTCTCAAACTGTGGCTAAAGGTATTGGTTTGGCCCTTCCTCTACCTTCTCTACCTCTCACTTCTATCCTTTATACTCCTAAATATCCTTTTAATCTTATTTCCATCAGCAAAATCACTTGTACTCTTAATTGCTCTATTACCTTTTCTAATAAATTTGTGATCTTGCAAGACCAGAGTACGGGGAAGATGATTGGCATATGACGTGAGTCTCAAGTCCTCTATCACCTCACCTCGGATTCATCTCCTGCAGTTTGCATTTCCACTGATGCTCCTCTCCTCATTCACAGTCATTTGGGTCACTCTAGTCTCTCCAAGTTTCAGAAGATGGTCCCTCATTTTTCCACTTTGTCGTCGCTTTCGTGTGAGTCATGTCAGCTTGGGAAACATACTCGTGTCTCGTTCCCAAAGCATTTGGATAATCGGGCAAAGTCTCCTTTTGAGCTTGTCCACACTGATGTTTGGGGTCCTTGTCGAACTGCGTCTACTTTAGGATTTCAGTATTTTGTCACTTTTATTGATGACTATTCTCGATGTACTTGATTATTTTTAATGAAAAATCGAGCTGAGTTATTTTTTATTTTTCAGAAATTTTATGCTGAAATCCAGACCCAATTCAATATTTCTATTCGTGTGTTACGCAGTGACAATGCCAAAGAATATTTTTCATCCCCCTTTACTTCATTTATGTCTCATCATGGGATTCTTCATCAGTCTTCTTGTGTTCATACTCCTCAACAAAATGGGATAACTGAACGCAATAATCGATATCTTGTTGAGACAGCTCGTACCATCTCCTCCATAGTAATGTTCCTCTTCGTTTTTGGGGGAACGCTGTTCTTACCGCTTGTTATTTGATTAATCGTATGTCATCCTCTGTTTTACATGATCAAATTCCTCATTCCCTTCTCTTCCCTGACCAACCACTTTATTTCCTTCCTCCTCGTGTCTTTGGTTGTACTTACTTTGTTCATATTCTCACTCATAGACATGACAAGCTTTTAGCCAAAGCCATGAAGTATCTCTTCTTGGGATATTCCAGACTTCAGAAGGGTTATCGTTGTTATTCTCTTGAGACTCATCGCTACTTTATCTCCGCTGATGTTACTTTCTTTGAGGACTCACCATTCTTTTCCACCACTTCTGAGTCTCTTCATGTTTCTACAGTCTTGTCATTCTCATTGTCTCTTCACCTGATGTTGTGCCTCCTTGACCACTTCATGTTTATCATCGTCGCCCTCATGTCGATGCTCCTCTGTCGTTTGCTGAGGCACCTGCTGACTCACTTCCTATCCCTTCAGCTTCTCCTGCCCCGGCTCCACCCTCTCCTGATGACTTACCCATTGCTACTCAGAAAGGTAATCGCTCTACTCGTAATCCTCATCCTATTTATAATTTTTTGAGTTATCATCGATTATCTTCACTCTATTCTACTTTTGTCTCTGTTATATCCTATGTTTCTCTTCCAAAGAGTACCCATGAAGCTCTTTCCCATCCAGGCTGGCGACAGGCAATGGTAGATGAAATGGCTGCTCTACACTCTAATGGCACTTGGGATCTTGTTGTTTTACCCTCTGGTAAATCTATAGTTGGTTGTCGTTGGGTTTATGCAATTAAGGTTGGTCCTGATGGTCAGGTTGATCGCCTTAAGGCCCGCTTAGTTGCTAAAGGCTATACTCAGGTTTATGATTCTGATTATGCTGACACATTCTCCCCTGTTGCCAAGATTGCTTCTATTCGTCTGCTTCTCTCCATGGCTACTATGTGTTCTTGGCCTCTTTATCAGTTGGATATTAAAAATTCCTTCCTTCATGGTGATCTTGCCGAGGAAGTTTATATGGAGCAACATCCTAGTTTTGTTGCTCAAGGAGAGTCTGGTTTAGTGTGCAAGTTACACCGTTCTCTATATGGCTTGAAACAATCTCTTCGAGCATGGTTTGGTCGTTTTAGTTCTGTTGTTCAAAAGTTTGGCATGCTTCGCAGTACAGCAGACCATTCAGTTTTCTATCATCATAACTCCTTGGGGCAGTGTATTTATCTGGTTGTTTATGTGGATGACATTGTCATTACAAGCAGTGATCAGAATGGTATTCAGAAACTAAAACAACATCATTTTACCCACTTTCAGACCAAAGATTTGGGGAAACTCAAGTATTTCTTGGGAATTGAGATAGCTCAATCCAGTTCCAATGTTGTCCTTTCCCAAAGGAAGTATGCTTTAGACATCCTGGAAGATACCGGTATGTTAGATTGTAAACCAGTAGACACACCTATGGATCCAAATATCAAACTTGTACCAGGACAGGGGGAGCCTTTAGGAGACCATGGGAGATATCGACGACTCGTAGGTAAATTAAATTATCTCGCCATTACTCGTCCAGACATTTCTTTTCCTGTGAGTGTTGTTAGTCAATCCCTACAGTCACCATGTGATAGCCATTGGGATGCCGTAATCCGCATTCTTCGATATATCAAAAGTACACCAGGACAAGGTGTGTTGTACGAGAACAGAGATCATACTCAAATTGTTGGTTATACAGATGAAGATTGGGCTGGCTCACCCACAGATAGACGTTCCACTTCAGGGTACTGTGTTTTTATTGGAGGTAATCTAATATTTTGGAAAAATAAGAAACAAGATGTAGTGGGTAGATCTAGCGCTGAAGCCGAGTATCGAGTCATGGCTTTGGCAACATGTGAACTCATATGGTTGAAATATCTTCTTCGAGAGTTGAGATTTGGAAAGGATGAAGAGATGAAACTCATCTGTGATAATCAGGCCGCATTACATATTGCATCCAATCCAGTCTTTCATGAAATGACCAAGCATATTGAAATTGATTGTCACTTCATTAGAGAGAAGATCGCATTAGGATGTGTTGCTACAAGTTTTGTTAATTCAATTGATCAACTAGTAGATATTTTCACTAAATCTCTCAGTCGTCCTAAGATTAAATACATTTGTAACAAGCTTGGCGCATATGAAGTATATGCTCCAGCTTGAGGGAGAGTGTTGAATATAAGATAGAACTGCAGAAGTCAGAAAAAAAAAAGTTTTCTCTCTCTCTTTCTCTCTTTTTCAACAACCTCTAATTAAAAAGATAGTTGAAGAAATAAATTTGTGGAGGTCAATACTATAGGAGCACCATTGATAGAGGAAAAAAAATATTTGTGCACATGCACTCACATGTATGTGACTTTCCATGCTTAATATTTTTCTCATGTTTTATACCTTAGAAAAACTCACAGGATTGTTAGGATATTCATTGTGTTTGTTTTTATATTCATGTTGTATCGTTTAAGATGTATGATAAAAAAAATTATTTCTCGTAACTCTACTCCAAGGTGATTTTAGAATCGTATTTGACCGCATCATTGTTAGCATAGTAGCCGCATACACTAACACATTTTCTCCTCCTTTGTTAGAGAATATAATTATCTACATTAACACATTGAACCATAACTTTTAGGTTAGTAAGCTCAAGCCTTTTTTCAAGAAACTGATATGCATATACATATGATATATAGCTTACTAGTACTGAGAGGAATCAAAATATTCCCAAATGGTTCAGGTCACCATGTGATATAAAAAAGTCATATGCACTTCATAAGGTTACTGCTTAGCATGAGATATGGGATAAGTTAATATCTCAACATATTTATTTCAGAAAGCTATGATTTGTTGAGATCTAAGAGAAGTCAATCTTTGTTTAATCAAAAGTCATATGTCATCTTAAAATTGAAATTTATCACGCTTAGACGAAGTCATTTGGCATTGCATTAAGGTACAACCTTTATGTCATTTATGATATAAGATGGACAAAAAAAAAATTTATAGTAATAGATAAATTTAATATGCCATGGAAGGATTACATTTGATAGCACCATTTCTAGCTTAATAATCACTATCATTGTCATTGTAACTATTACAAAGAACCTCTATTAAAAAAATAATTATCAAGCATAAATTGATCATGCATTTTTTTGTATAAAGAAAATATTTAACTTAACATCATTTGAGACAGTATTTGAATATTTATGCCACTATTCTACAAAATTTTAGTTCATTTTGAATGTGTACTTTTAGATTAATTTCTCAAGTTCTTAGCAATCACTCATTTGAATTTTATCAAAGATTATTGTAAAATATATATTTTTGGAAAATGTTTGGTGTGGCTTTTTTGAAGTAGGGTCTAGACCAACCACTATTTTCAAGTAAAGAATTTTTGAGACATTGTGTCATGTGCTATTATATTCTTTTTGCTACAAAATCAAAATATGCTAATAAATAACATTTTGTTCATCATCATAGAATAGGAAACAAGATATATATAGATATTAAAAAAAAGTGATATAACTACCTTTATACTAAGAGAACTCCTCTATCTAATGCATAAAACTACATGTACATTTAAAGAAAAAATGAGCCAAAACACAAATGCTTCCTTCATGAATGTAGCATATATAATACGAGATAGAGTATTTGAGTACCATTATATCTCCATGTAACCTTTAGCCCAATTTCTAATGTACAAACATAACATAAAGGGAAATAAAAAAATAAGGAACAATTTGCTTGAATAGCATTTTCAATTTTGCTCATCAAATTTGAGTAATTTCAACATCATACCTCAAGTTAGTGCATTAATATTTGAACATCAGATTTAGGAGGAAAAAAAAAGAAAAACTAAGAGTATTTTAATATCTTAATAAAATTATTTTTAATCTAATCTTAAGTGTGGAGCGTGGACAAATAATAATAATTTCATATTAATTTTTTTTCTTATAAAATAATGATCAATCTCATTCAAGCTAGGAAATAGATAACAATTCACACTTTCATTAATATCATGGTGCATGTGTGTGTGAGTTCGCGCACGTGACCGTGCGCATGCGCATGCGCATAGAGATAGACATACACACTGACTCACATATAAATAAAGTTTTAACATGAACACTTTTTTTATAAATTAGGAATACTTTCTACCCAACAATAAAAATTAAAAATAATATAACAACACCCTCTCAAATTAGTATGTATATGCCTTTGACAACAAACTTAAAGAAAAAATAAGTAACTCAAAAACTTTTCTAGACGATGAAGACTTGATTGCTAGTAAACACATAAAAGATAATGATAGAATCCTATAAAACCTTTTCCCAAAATTAAAAAAAAAATATTTTATATAAATATACGTCATCCCCTTAGAAAAGATTAGATTAAAATAAACATAAGTCATAGCGTGGTGACTGACTATAACAAAAGAAAGTCATCAATCCTAAATCTAGAAATTTTATATTACCAAATAATTATCTAATTCACAAAAATTCACAAACAATAAAAATTTATTCAAGTTGAAGTCCAATTAGAATCTAAATAATACATAATACATCTCACCAACAGAAACCTAAATCTCAAGAAAATGTCAAATTCTAATACTTCCTTCACATGTATAAGTATAGAAGTATAACATCAAAGTTTACATGTTTAAAAAATCTAAAAATATTTAACTATGAAAGTAGCATAAATAAAATCTAGAATAATAACTACCTAATAATCAAGTTTTTCTATTATTGTGTTATACCTTGTTGAATCAACTTATACATATGTTATTTAAAAAATTATACTGAAATCAAGAAAAAATTTTGTTAGAGTACAACTCAACGAGTCAAACTCATTATGCATTGGACCAGGTCTCATTTTGTACCTCCATTATAACAAAAACATTATACCACTTGAATAAGTAATGTAAATTCCAATGAAATAATAAAAGTTTTTAAAATCTTTCATCTAAAATTTTGTATGAAAGTATTGCTTTAATTGAAAAATATTTAACAGATCATCTCTTATAGTAATAATATGAAACACATAAACCGGCAATATATAAATATATCATTTGCATAATGATTTAGAAATAGTAATAGTTAAGAACACATTTATGAAGTCCAAAAGATATAACAAGAATGAATCTACTAAACTAAACTCTAGAAGATTGTTCAAACCATACAACACCTTTTGTGGTGTACACATAATATATCATCTTTGAAAGTGTTAAAATTAACCATTATTTCACATAGTTCCTCATCAAAGTCCCAATGAAAAAGCATTTCTCAAATCTAATTAATAGATAGCTCACCTATAAAATGATGCAAGAAAGACATCAAGAGATTGAATTATCAAGAGTCTAAGATCATTTAATATTTTATAGAAATTGTGTCAAAGTATTCAATCTTATACATCTCTAAAATTATTCGCAATTACAACTAGTCTGACTTCTAACATATCTATCTTTCCATCAAGCAAAATCTTCATGGTGAGCACCCAATTACATCCAACAATTAGTTTTCCAAAAGATCTTAATACAAGTTCTCAAATCTAATTAATAGTAATTATACAAACATCAAACATGGCTTATTACTATTCAAAATAATCAAAAATATTTAAAAAATAAATATGAAACCTAAAATTATCAAGAGAAAATATAAAATTACCTGTTAACATACAAAAATATTTGAATGAAAATCAAAAAGTATTTAATATATAGAATGATGAATAGAATTATCGAGATTCAAGAATGAATAAATTGCGATGAGTCATTCATTAGTGGGTTGAAGCTAAAGGATTCCTAATGTATAAAAATGATTTTGGTGAACAGTCTCTTACCTACTATATCTTCAATTGATGGTGTCAATCACACACTCTCCTTTATGGTTAGAATGAACAATATTAACATTTTTTTCCAAAAATTATATATGATGAAACCATTTTAACAATAGTAGAATCGCATCAAAATATTTCCTAAAAAATAATGAAATATGAAATATACTTATTAATAATTTTATAATGTTTTCCTAATGAAACCATTTGATCTATAGTAGAGTCATATCAAAATATCTCCTAATAAATAATGAAATATTCTTATTAATAATTTCACATTTTTTTCCTAAAATTATATATCATGAAACTATTTGATCAATTGTAGAATCACATCAAAATATCTCCTAAAACATATGATTAACAATCTCAAAGATTATAGATAGCTTAGTATTATTAGCAATTGAAACTCTAATTATAAAATATCATGCTATTAATCACATTGCTATAGGTTTAATAGAGACATCAATCAAGTATGACATAGTAAAGAACAACTCGTTCTTGAAGAAAGTAAATTACAAACAAATAATTATTCTTTGTCTCGAGAAAATATCATTGATACTCTATGACATGAAAGAAGTCATGAACAAAAACATGCATACCCACAACCACATAGTGGAAAACAAAGGAACATTTCTAATGCATGAAGAATATGAAAGAAAATACAATCATAAATTATAAAAGAATACAACTATATGATTAAACAATTTACATTCATAATTGTATGATCATAAAAATATTTAAGAGCAATTCCGTGTAAGAAAAATATATTATTATTTATTTTTACTTTAGTTTACTCTACTCTATGAGGTATCCATACATGTAATGCTTGATTAATCATTTTGTACCTCTCAAACCATTAAGAAAGTGCACATGAAATATACTCTTAAGAACATTATTACTTCTTAGTATCTGAATATTATAATTATATTTAATTTTAATCATTTTCTAGAAAATTAAAAAATAGTAAAAAAACAAATTTATTTGGTTGAATAAGAATATTGTATCAAATAGATAATACCATAAAAAATATAAGAAAAATAAAAAAAAATTATCATAAATAATGATCCTACAGAGTCTCCAACACTTATATAGATGAGATGGAAAAGAGTTTTGCTAATTATTCCAAGCATATTGATTAGAAAATATCAACATGCATCCTAAATTTCCCATGCATCTACAAACTCACAATAATATTAATCGTGCATCATTAGTTATTGCATTCTCAATAGCAACAATTAAACTAGTGGAGAAAATTAAAAAAAAAAAGAATAATCATCTATGAAATAGTTAATTACTCTTAAATTGATCAACTAGAAATTAAAAATAAGAGTTGCGATGAGTATAGTTGTTGCTACAAATAATGTAGCAACCAATGATGCATTTGCTAAAAAAAATCCATGAAAACCTCTTGTATGTGAAACAAAAAAATATTAAATACAAAAAAGTTGAGACAAGTCAACATTTATCTCCCGTTTAGCATGAAATCCAAGAGAGATTAATATATTAACAATTTTACTATCAAAATTTAGAGCTTGCATCTGATACATCTCAAACCAGAGACCTATGGCCCTTGAATAACAGTATTTATCATCACACCAAAACACAACCTTTATTATTTTGTTAATTAATAAAGAGATACTTTTTTTTGTAATTTCTAGCTCAGCTATATAATTGTAGCACAACAATGAAAAAAAATGCTAGCATATGATCAAGAAATTATTTAATAATATAAGTACCACAAGAGTTAAATTGACAGCAAACATATTAGAAAGAAATTACTTATTAAAAAAAAAGAATATCAGACAGCAACATGGAGACTAACTTCGCTGCTCTAACATGTACTCTGAAAAAATTGGGATCAATTGAAGAAGCCATCTTACAATCTTCAAGGGCATCTCTTACTCTCCCAATAGACATATAAGTTGCTGCTCGGTTGCTATAACACAGCATCAATGCCCTGAGACAGCTTCTAGATGTCTCCCCTTCAAAAACAGAGTTAATGCCACGTGTGTACAGATCCTCTGCATTTGCCCAATCTTCATTTCCATATGCTTTGTTTCCCCTAAAATAAAGAAAAAAAAATGTATTTGATCCTCGCCTAGAAGATGCTTAAACACAAAATGATTGGCTAATCGATAAACAGGTGGTGAACCTTATTGATATGTGTAATTGTCTCATAATGTCCATTACATGACCAAAGACAATTAACATAGGTGTAACTGTCTCATAAATTATTAGTTGGAAAACATGAATCATCAACAATATGAGGTCAACAACCATTGAAGCAGCCATATCACAACATCTACTCAATCTTTATTTGAAAAATGTCTAGATAAATATATTATTAAATATTACTCAATATTTCAATTAATTTAAGATAAAATATTTATCATTTCAAAATATCAATTTATTATAATAAATATAGAAATAATATGATTATTGATATTTAAATTTTTACTTATTTAATTGTACATTGATAGCATCCCAATCTATAAAGGGTGCTCCTATATTTTTTTTTATAAATATCATTGTGTACTTCTATTGTTATTAATGAAGAATAAAAATATGTATTTTTTCATTATAATTTTTACAAAATATCAAAGCATTAGAGTAGAGTGGCCCACTACCAAGCACAATCTAATTGGTCACCATTGACCAATGTTGACTAACCCATACTGTTAAAATTGATTTATATTCAAAGTCAGTTATGATTATTTTCTTGATTTACATCCACTTATTATTTTAATAAAGGATTTTGTAATAAGCTAAATTTATAAAAATACATATCATTTATTATGCATGTAGATGATTCGATGTGTATAGCTTGGCTTATGCATAGAAAATCGAATCATCAATTTTTATGAAATATAAATTAATTATTCACAATCTAAATAAAATTGAACCTATCTGTAAAATTGTAGTACTAGACTTCAACAAGTCTATCTTGACTATTCTAAATGTTGAAGAGCTAAATTCTAGTACTAATACGCTTGAAAGTAATGAATGAAACCAATATAGTATAAATATTTTATACTGACTTGAAAAAAATATATATCATAGTTATTATTAAAAAATTATTATTTTTATTCTTCAAATAGTCAGTATTTACGTGAACTTAGTAATAATTATTTTAATTCATAAAGAGTTGAGTCTAAAAATAAATGTGAGAACTTTATTAATTAAATAATTTTATCAAATATATGATAATTATTGATTACTGATAGAATTAATATCCTATCAAAAAGATTGATGATATCCCTTTAAGAAAACTTAAAAGTTTTGATATCATCATACCCAATAAATAGAATTTAATTTATAATTCAAATAAATTAAATGAAAAATATCAAAGAAATAATAAAATAATAATTGAAATAAATTTGGTTAAATAAAAAATATTTATAATCTTTACATAAAGAGTTTACTTAGTATTAAATAACAAAAGGCATAAAACATTTGAATAAATAAGAAAATGCATTTATAATAGTGTAATAGTATAAATTATAATTAAAATAAATTATTAAATAAAATAATTTATATTGAAAAGCCAAAATCTAATTCAGTCATGTCCCTTGTGTAGCCTTATCCAAATGGCATAAAAGTATTACAAATTTTGTTTATTCATTTTGAATATATGTACATATAATCAGAATAATTAGTTTAATTATAATCAAATAATTTGAGTTTATCAAATTAATTGATTCTTAAATTGATTTTGATTTTATATATATATATATATATATATATATATATATTTATTTATTTATTTATTTATTTATTTATATATTTATATTTATATAATATATTAAATCTTTAATAAGATATTTAATATAATAAACCAAGATATATCATTTTAATTATTTATTAATTAAATAGCTAATTATTTTTAAATAAAAATGAGTTATGTCTCAACGACGCCACCCCTATGCAGCATTATCATCTTCACAAAACAACGTTTATGAAAGTATTACGGGAAATGACCGAAGCCGTATGTACACCTACAATTAGGTAATTTCTCACTCAAATTTATTCGAAACAACAAAATAATACTTCTACAAAAATTATTGCCATGATTAAACAACATTTTTTTAGTTTACGATTCTCTAACACTAAAATCGTCACCAATGCAGCACTTAATTTTGTTGGTACTCTATAAATAAAAATTTTATAAAAAACATTTTGTATCTTCTTGGTTGGTTTGATTGGAAGTAATTTTATAACAACTTTGACCTATTTTTACTTTAACCCAAAGTTGATCTTTTTTTTAAAAAATAAATTTGCTACCCAAATTAATTTGGTGTAACAAAGAGAATTCTAGGTAATCATAAAACAAACTAATAATTTTTGATTTTTTAATTGAATCAAGTATGGTTGAGTAAATTGGATGGAATTGACCAGTTACATCATCCTTTTTTTTGATTGCGGGTAATTAAAATTGAAAAGGTAGAATTTATGGTTTAATCAGAAACAAACTAAGTTTATACAATTTTTTGCCAACTTGCATGAATTTTATTATTCACCAAAAATTGATAAGAATAATTTTACATGATAGGTAAACTTAATTAGTGTGCAATTTTTTGAATTGGACACTCTCAATCACTAAGACTCAAATCCCCAAAAATTCAAATTTATTGTACATGAATGCAAACTAACATTCAATTATTGTCATAGTTATCAAGATTTATTAAGATGTGTTTCAACAAAATTCATCATGTATGATATAAATACTTGTATATTGATTTAAGAGTTATCAACTTTGATTTATACAAGTATATTTCATGATTATAATATTATTTTTCAATTGATGAGTTTTAGACTGACAAACCACACCGCACCAAACAAGTATTTTAATCATTACTCTTAGTTCATTCATCTTGCTACTTAATTTTTAAAGATTTTTCCATAAAAACAAATCAATTAGATATCACTTGACAGAGAGAACAACTCTTGAGATTTTCTATTTGTATCCATTCTGAGATAATCATATTACAAGCAACAATCAAATTCATGAGGAGCAAACTTTACCAATCAAATAAGAGAATATCGGTGTAACCATTTTTCTTAGCCTCGAAGAGACAAAAGCACAGAAAAGGGAAAACACTCAAAACAACATCTTGGTGTTCACACTACATGAAGATAGAACGCAATAATCTTATACTCTGGCTATGTAAACAAATCAGCTATTTATTAACTTAACACATAAGTCATAACAAAGTTCATTCATCGTACTTCTGACTATAAAGGAGTACACATCACAAGTAATTATTCATTCTTTATTTTTTATTTGAATGATCATGTTGTAATTATAGCTAATGATAAAATTTTCAAAACAAATAACATCAAACTTAATTATTTCACCTTCATTTTTGTGTTATATATATCTGATTTTTCTCACAATCTTTTATTATGCATTATATTGCAAAACAATTCAATACTTATGTTCTTTCATATCTTTTTAATGTTATTTTATTGAATTAAAAGAGTTACAAGAAAACTTATTTTAGGATTGTGAGATATAATACTTGTGTATTTACTAGACCTAATAGCATATGCTTCATATGTTTGATTGTCATTGACTCACTTTTTATCTACTTGTAAATTTGACATCCGTTCTTTGCAAATCCAAGACTTATGAAGACTATCCTGAAACCACGGATTGGGTTGGCCCAATTAAGCCCATAATTCTAAAATAGTAGTTTGGAGCTTCTCAGCAGCCCAATGCACAAAATGTGGCCCGAACGCATTTATAAGGGTAGGGACAATGGGACACACACCGAGGCTAACATATCTGAACCATCAAAGTGGGCCGCTACTCGAGGGGCAGCCTGACCCAAATCTAGCCTATGGACCCCTGGGAATGGGGCAGCCGGGGCCAAATCAGACCTATGGACCCCTAGGCATGGGGCAGCCCTACCAGCCCAGAACAATGGGCTCTGAGAAGAGCCCAGCCCATATTCCCACCTCCATCAAAAATAAGATGTATCCATTAACTATGAAACATGATAATTAAGAAAGAAAATTAAAGCTTCCGAACTAGCATATCAACCTCAATAACATTTTGAAACTCAATAACATTATTTTTCATGATTATTATCATTATTTTGTTACTTTGATAATTTTTTTAGATTTACTTTTGTTGAGGTTTTAGTTGAGTTTTATGCTATATTTTATTTACTTTTTTAACTTTTGCCTGAATGAGAACACCAGACATGTGAAATACCCTACCATGAGTATATATATGTATTGTTATTATTTTTTATTGAATGAAAATTAGTTAATTTTCTTCTCTCTTTTCTCCTTTCTTCTCTCTTCTATCATCTCTCTATGCATGAAAGCCTATTTAAGTTTCACCGTAACATGGTATCAAAGGCAATGAGAGATGGCACACGGTGACAACGTAACGTGAGTGATAGCACATTGTGCGCAAGTGCCTGTGACAACATGTGCTTGCATTTGATGCTTATAACTATGACGCCAATGTTATATAGAGATTGAATATGTTTTTCTACCATAATTACATATGTGATGGAGAAATGGTTGTGTGTCTTTGTGGAGCAATGGTCGTGTGGTGGTGGAATCGTCATTGTGATGATGCTCAGCCATTGTGGTTATGCATTTCTATGGTTGTCAGTGAGTTGGTGCTATTACTGTGTCTTGGTGATGTAATGATTGTCCATGGTTGCCCGTGGTTGTCCATGTGGGGTATGGTGGTTGTGTTTGATTGTTTGTGTGGTGGTGCAGTCATTGTACTATGGTGATGCTGCAACTGTGCAGTGATGGCTCAGTGGTCAAGCATGGTGATGCTTGGCTATCATGGAAATATATACATATATTCTGTTCTGCCTAATTTATTTTTTTTTCTCATCATTGAGAAAGAATAACAGTAATTAATATGGAACCACTTGAAATAACTTGGTAAATCTATAAATAATAAAAAAAAGGTATGTATTCATTATGAGTCCCATCGGTGAGAATTTAGTTTTTGAGTCAATAATATATGAGATGCTTGTTGGATGTCACCTATAATCACAACAAACGATTGGTTGATAATTGATGCATAATTACTAGTTCATTTAAAGCAATTAATTGATTCTGATATGACCTACATATTTCATTCTTGTCACGCATACACGAAAATTTGAGACTTAGCTATATCAATGTACCTATGTAGGATATTCTATTTATATGACAATAGTACTCAGTTAATAATATATAGTCAATTGATTAGGAATAGATAACTCAACACTAGACTTGATCATAGTTGTGCAAAAATTATGGTGTGATATCTGTGTTGAGGAACCTGACTACAAGGATAAGAATAAATAATCAGATTCGTAATATTTTATATTAGGAAAATTATGGTGTGCCTTGCCCGTCGGGCGGTCACCCAGGCGATCAAATTTAAAAAAAAAAAGATTCGACCCCCAATCATGGGAACACAACTCATCAACAGAATCTACTTTGGATTATGAGAACACGCATCCATAAATTAAAATCCACGTCGCCCAAATAGCACACCATATGAATAAATTATTTTAAAAAAAATAATTATCATTAATCAAACATTATCTCAACCCATAGAAATTTTCTGACAAGTTTCTCAAGACCAGTTGTCTACCTGACATCAATAACCTTCTTTATTCAAGCTTTGGACTGACAATGCAAGTATAACTCACATAGACAAATGACTAATATATATATATATATATAAACACACACACACATGGACACAAAGACACACAGACATGGACATAAAGACACACACACACCAACACTCATACACCCACACACACACACATGGACACAAAGACACACACACACCCACACTCATACACCCACACACACACACATGGACACAAAGACACACACACACACACACACCCACACACACACCCTCCTTAATAGAATATGAAAATATGCAATCAAGCTCTACTTGTCAAGAAATATTTTTCTTTGTGATGTATCAGCTATTCATAAAAATTTAATCTTTACCTTAGCCGCAACATCTCACATTTTTCTTGAGCTACAGAAAATGTCAAATTCGCCTCCTGGCCCTGGTTGGAATTTTGTTCTCTTAGTATCTGATAATTATCACCTATAATACATGGGGTTGGAACCGGATGACTGTTTCCTTTGGCAGGAGAATGTGGATTTGATACACCAGTAAATGGTGTGAAGTTATCAGAACATGATGTATATAGAACTTCAGCATTTGTACTGCAGCTGCATGAACCATGACTGGATTTAGCCAAAATCTTTTTACGACGGCAGGTTGACAATCCATTCGCAGAGGAAGCCGAAAAAGCAAATACATTATCCCTAGAGCTTCTCTGCACATCATTCTGCACCTCATGCTGAGTCCTATCATCAAAATCACGTCTCTCCAAGTTTCTTCTTGAACTTGCATCATTTCCAGTTGAAAAAGCTTCACCATCAGTGCCAGAGTTTCTTTCCTCAAGTGCCGTTTTAAAGCTTTCCGTATCATCACCAGAGATGGGCTCATTTGAGATTGCTGCTGCGTGTTTACCAGAATTGAATCCATGAGGTCCATTTGTATCTTTGTTTTCCATGTCTTGACTATTTGTATTCATCTGTGGTGATGGGTATTGGTTACAAGAGAAAAAAGGCTCTGATGCCACAGACACAGAAGCTTCCTTAGAAAGATGAAAATCCCGCAATGTTTCCTGACATGGTGAAATATCCATTGGTGTAGCCTCTGAAATACCTTGCCCACGCAAGGCATGGATCTTCCTGTGGTGCTTTCCCTTTCCTTTATTTCTTGGAATCTTTGATGCTTTCGCACTGAATTCCATCTTATTTGAAGCCAATACATGATTTTCTTCCAAATTTGGAACAATCTCCTTCTCTGACATGCCAGTTGAGAAGGTGTGAGAAAATGCAGCTGATTCTTTGACACCTCCATTAACATCAGCTTTTGGGTAGCATGAAGGAACTTGACAGCTACTTTCTTCCCCCACATAGCCAAAACTGTTCTCCCTGTTTCTAAAAAACAAAGAACCCATCTCAGAAGATTTAATATCCAGATTATCAGCAATGCCAGAATCTCTTATGCTCATGTTCTTAATCCCTTCGGGAAGTGCTTTCTCTGAGCTTTCAGCAATATATGATGTTGAAGCTCGCTTGAACTTCCTTGTGTTTCTTTGAATCATTGGGGCATTAAAATTCACATTGAATTTCACTTTTTGATTTGAAGCTGCATGATTTTCCACAAAACCATACACTCCTGTTCGTTCAGCATTATCTACTTGTGGGAAGTTGGGATCTAGTCTGTTACCTGAATTCTCAGTCTTCAGCTTGCATAAAAGAACTTGGTCACTACTTGATTCATTACCAACATTTCCCATTGGCACTCTTGCACTCTGCCTTTCTTCCCCAATATAGCCACTACTATTCTCCTTGCTTTTAAAAACAAAAGGTGCCATGTTAGCAAATTTGTTATCAATACTATCAATGGCCCCAGCATCCTTTATGGTCAAGTTCTTAATCCTTTCAGAAAGTGCCTTCTCTCTGATTTCAGGAACAGAAGATTTTGTGGCTCGCTTCAACTTTCTTGAGTTTCTTTGAATCATTGAGGCATTAAACTTCATGGTGAATTCAACATTCTGATTTGTTGTATTATTCCCATCTAGATTTGGCATCTTTGATTCTACGAAGGGTGCTTTTGCTACGTTTCTATTTCCAATGTTTAATTTGCTATCCATTTCATTTGAAAGCAGATTCTCTCTTTCACCACCTGAACAAAATATACTGCTTTTCCTGCTTCCAAAAACATTACCATCTCTCTCATTCTTCATATTATCAGCCATGTTACTATCCAAGAAATCATTTAATTTTAAACTCTTAATCTGTTTGGGAAGTGATTTCATGTAGCTTTCCACAGAACTGATTGAGCCCATTCTCCCACTACTAAATTCAAACCTTTTTGCTCCATCCGAATTAGAAACACCCTTGTTTTCTATTTCCAACTTTGTCTTGAATTCATTCAGAAGTTGTGATTCCACACCATTTCGAACAAGCCCATCTTGATCACTAACATCAATTGTCTTTGCCTTGTTCTCATCAGCCTTACTATGCTCCCTATAATTACTCCCAAAAACAAATAACTGTTCTTCGCTGCCCTTAAAATTACTAGCTGATCCTTCAGTCCTCTCCTCCACTATTAATTTATTATTTTCAAGGATTCCATTCGTGTTCAGATTCCAACACGAGAAAGAATCATTTTGTGGTATGGGTTTCAAGGTCTTGGAATTCAACTTCCTTCTTATCTGCCCAGATCTCGGCCTGGAAGGACGTTTTATAGATGATGATCCCGTTGTGGCACCCGAGCTACATCCAAAATTCATTATCTGTATGGTTGGATTTAGAAGGCAAAGAATCGAAGAGACCAGCGTGATTGGCAGGAGTTTTTCTCTAGTTGTATCAATGCTAATGATTTAAATAACTACCAGAAAAATATGTAACCGACAAATCGCAATGTGACCGCTTAAACAGGGGTTCAAATTCACTTCCTGGAGACTGAAAGCAACGAGCAGATAAGATAAGATATCACTTGAATGGAGAATGCATTAAGTATGTCATGTGATGCAACAATGGTAAATCTCAGCTTTGGAGTCGCGGTTCCGGAATCACTGGCGGTTGGCCAAAGCACAGAGAAAAGTGTTGGCGCTTCTTTGATGTTAATTTGACAAAAAATTAATGAAAATTTATGTTTTGTGCTATGGGTACTACTTACAACAAAGAGATTAAAATTATATACAAAAAATTCTCAATTTTTTAATATTTAACAATAAATATACGAAAACATACAATTTTTTAGCACACAAAGAATCAGAAACTCAATTTTAATAATCACATATGACATAACACCACTCATTTAAAAAAAATTATATGATTTTCAAAATCAAAAACTAACAAACAGGAATCAAAACTGATTTTCAAATTCAAAAATCAATTTTATTTTTTTAACAAAAAAATCTAAAATTTATGTGCGTGTGTGTGTAAACTTTAGCATATATAGTCGTACCCCTCCAAACTCATCCTCTTGGAACACATATCCCTTTGGAACCCATACAAACACATATCCCCTTGGAACTCATACAAACACATATCCCTTTGAAACCCATACAAAATAGTGGAATAATCATTTTGAGCAGCGCCAACGCATATACGCATAATGCATATGATCTTCAAATTTATGCGTTATTTGGGGGAGCGATTTCTACAATTTCTTGAAGAAGAAATAGATGTTGTCTATTTTAAGCCTTGAAGGCATAGGTTATCCTTCTTTTGGTGAAATCATTGTTATAGCTGCTTGTCTTGTGGATCATTGAGGTTCAAAATCAATAGCATATGGGCAATGATTTTGACTTGCTTAGCCCTAAAAAACTTTTATGCCACTGATTGCTCCTATATCACTTCCTTCCTTCGCATCCTCTCATTGTCGGTGTTCACCATTACAGTGATCTCCTCACCTATCATATTGATATGGTTGATAGAGTTTTTTTGTTGGTAGGTCCACAATGGTGTCCATTAACATGGGCAACACGTGGAGCATTTCCATTGCTGCATGGATGTCCTGCTCGATGCCTACTTCATTATCACTCAATGGCATGAGTGTGGTGGATGGAGGCGTCGTAGTAGCTTCTACAAACAAGCACATGTGCTTGAAGCAATTGATAATGGTGGCCTATAAGATTTCCTCTCGTTCCCGGCACGCCCAAGTCATTTCAATGAGTTGGTCTACCTTGTTGATTGGATTATTCGATAGAGTTGGTTGGGCCTCTTGTGAATTTACCTTTATACCCTTACTGAATATTTATTAAAGTCGCATGTAAATAGTTGTAAAGTAATTTCTTTTTATTTTTTTTAATAATTATTAGAGCCAATATATAAACTCTGATTTTTCTTTTACCTAATGTGCTGGACATATTTTTATTGAAACTGTTTGGTTTTCTCTCTGTGTGGCGCTCTTGGATTCTCTCTTCTTCTCTTTTTTCTCTTCATCTATTCATCTATTCATCTTTGTTCTTTGAAATCCTTGTTAAAATAAGGATTTGTTATTAATAAACAATAATCTAGTATCATAGCAAATATCTATCTAAGATTAAAATTTTTTTCATGAACGTTTATTCGAAATTAATTTCTCCAGGATAGACGATCTCTGTAACCCTAATTTATTTATCATGATTTTTTTAGATCTAGCACAGATATAGCCATATCTATTAAGATTTGAAGGTTTTGTGGTGTTTAAATTATATTTTCTATAAAACCCCCAAACTTCTGTTCAAATTTTTTCCAGTTTTTTAAATAAATATGTTTTCCAAAAATCAAAACTCATCAAACTCGGGATCAATACCTATTCCGTTGTTTGATGGTGAGAATTTTGACTATTGGCTTGTTAAAATACGAACACTATTTATCTCACAAGATATATGAAAAATCATGATCTTTGGATATGTAGAGGCCTCTAATTTCTCTGCTCTTGAGGGTAAGGAATTATTATAAGAGAAAGAACTAAGGAAATTAAATGCGAAAGCATTACTTTTCATCCAATAGAGAGTAAGTAATGCTATATTCCTCGATTACTTGGCTGTACTCAAGCCAAAGATGCTTGGAACCTCCTAATCGAAGAATATCAAGGAGATAAGAAAGCTCAAGGAGCTCTTCTGCACTCCCTAAGAGAGGCCTTTGAGAATCTGAGCATTAAAACTCAGATTATCTTACTGAGTTTTCAACTCATTTCCTAGACATAGTTAATCAACTTAAAATACATGGAGAAGATATCTCTGAAACTCATCTAGTTGAAAAAATATTGATCTATATGCCTGATAAATTCGATGTCATTGTGGTAGTGATAGATGAACCCAATGATCTATCGAAGATAACCATTCAGCAAGTCCTGAGCTCACTGAAGTCATATGAAAGTCAACTATTAAAGATAGCAGAAGGCTCTGAGAGAAACAGTAATGCAATCAAGATGGGAAAACAAGCCTACCAAAAAAAGATATTCAACCCAGAGAGATAAGAAACAGAAAACCAGGTTCAATGTATGCTTCTAAATCTAAAAATAAAAATAAAAATAAAACTAGTTCTTTTTTCTACACTCTCTGTTGACTCATATAAGGACTCATATATCCCTTGCAACATATGCAAGAGATCTAACCACAATACAACATAGTATTAGGTTCGAAAACCAAATCAATGCCTAAACTATAAAAAATTTGAGCATAACTCAAAGGGTGGTAAAAGTAATCCTAAACAGAATGCTGGCTTTATAGAGCGAGTAGCTTCTGCAGAGTATCTATTTTATGCAAATGAAATAAGTGAGCCTTCTTCACCAAACACTTGGTTTCTAGACAGTGGTTCAAATCACATGACCGGCAACAAGAAAATATTAATGGATTTACTTCCCGTAGTAAATTCACAAGTGAAATTAGGCAATGGTGACTTAGTTGAGGCAAAAGCCAAAGGTAAAGTGGCAGTACCCACTTACACGGGAGTTAAATTTATAAAGGATGTACTCCTAGTTCCAGCCTTGGACTAGAATTTACTAAGTGTTGGTCAATTAATTGAAAATGGATACAAACTACTATTTAAAAATAATGCATGTGAAATATTTGATCACGAAAGTGATCAACCCTCATGGACAGTGAAAATGTCCAGTAGAATAAGTTTTCCACTAACATTTGTTAGAAGAACAAACAAGGTATTATCCATGAATGTTGAGTCTGAAGCCTCTCTCTGGCATATGAGGTTTGGGCATTTAAACTATTTAAGTCTGAAAAACATTTTTCATAAAAAATTGGTGAATGGAGTGCCCTCATTGTCATTCCCAATTCTATCTGTGAGGAATGCTCACTAGTAAAATTGACTAGAAAAAGTTTTTTTAAACACTCTAACTGGAGAGCCATTTAACCACTGGAACTGATGCATGCTGATATTTGTGGACCCATGTCAGTCCAGTCATTAGGCAACTATAGTTATTTCATACTGTTGGTTGATGATTGTACAAAGCACATATGGGTATTCTTCTTGAAGCACAAGTCTGAGGCACTTGACTACTTCAATAAGCTATGATCCCTTGTCGAAAGACAATCTGGACTAAGTATAAAAACACTTAGAACAGACAAATGGAGTGAATTCTTCTTTCAAAAATTCACTAATTTTTGTGGATTAAAAGAGATAAATAGGCAATTGACCACTACCTACTCACCACAACAAAATGGAGTTGTGGAGAGAAAAAATAGGATTGTAATGTAGATAGCTAGGTCAATTCTGAATGAAAAGTGTTTACCTAAAATCTATTGGGCAGAACCAGTGAACACATCAGTGTATCTACTCAATAGGTTCCCCACCAAGGCACTAGGTAATCTCACTCCAGTGCAAGCCTGGACTAGCAGAAAACCTAGTGTTAAACACTTAAGGGTATTCGAAAGTGTTTGCTACTCCCACATACCAAATACATACAGAACTAAACTAGACTTAGAATCTAAAGTGCATTCTAGTAGGATACAGTCTGCAATCAAAGGGATACATACTATATTCACTAGAAACTAAGTCCTTTTTAGTGAGTAGAGATATATTAATTGATGAAAACCACAAATAGGGTGAAAACCTTGATGAAAACCAATCTGAAAATAAAAATGGTTGTAATGGAAATGCTACAGCTAGTAATAAATAAAAATGCACTCCAAGGTATGATTTCTACTCATTTTCTGAATCTACTTCTGAATACGCTACTGAATGTATGTCTGAATCTACTTATGAATATAGTTTTGAATCTGTTTCTAAATCTTAATCTATGTTTGTGTTGTCTAAATCAAATAGAATAAATATACTTGTTAAATGTAAAGACATATCTAACATATACCAGAGATGTAATTATACCTTGGTTGAGTCACTCAACTATGAATAGGCTATAAAAGATCAATTCTGGATAAGAGTAATACAGATGAAATGTCTGTCATTGAAAAGAATAACACCTGGACTCTGATTGACCTACCCCCAAATAAACACAGTATAGGGGTAAAATGGATTTTTAGGATTAAGACTAAACCTGACTCAAATCAACCTGTATATAAGGCTCAATTAGTGGCCAAAGGCTACTCTCAAATGCCTGTAATAGATTACCAAAAGATCTTTGCTTCAGTAGCAAGGTTGAAAATAGTAAGGCTTTTAATAGCCCTAGCTGGACAGGAGGGTTAGAATTTTTTCCAACTCGATATAAAGGCAACCTTCTTGAATGAAAAACTCAAGGAGGAAATTTATGTAGAACAACCCATTGGGTTTATAAAACAAGGAAAAGAATACAATGTTTATAAATTAAATAATACTTTATATGGGTAGAAACAAGATCCTCGTGCTTAGTATCAACAAATAAATACTTATTGAATCAAGGATTCAAAAGAAGTAAGAGTGAGCCTACACTCTACATTAAGAAAGTTATAAAATCTAGAATTTTAATTGTATCTAAATATATGGATGATATTATTTTCACAAGTAATAAAACTGAATTAATAAATGATTTTAGAAGAGAAATGGAGACCAAGTATGAAATGTCAGACCTAGGAAACTTAAAATAATTCTTAGGACTTGAAATATCTCAAGACACGAGTGGTGTGTCTCTCTCTCAAACCTCATATATAAAGTCAATTCTAAAGAACTTTGGAATGAGAGATTGTAAGCCTGTCTCTACCCCTTTGGAGGTAAATTAAAAATTATTTTCTGCCCAAAAAAGATTAGTAAATGGAAAAACATATAGAAGCTTGATTGGAAGCTCGGTGTATGCATCTACAACAAGACATGATATAATATATTTTGTCCATTTACTGTGGTGTTTTATGTATGCACCAAATCACATACATTTAAGTGCTGGCAAAAGAATATTGAGATATCTCAAAGAAACCATTGACTTAGGTCTAAAATACACTAAGACCAGTCGCACTGAAATATCTGGTTAATGTGACAGTGACTGGGGAGGATGTCCAGAGGATTATAAAAGTACCTCTGGATATGTATTTAGTCTCGGAACTGTGGACGTTTTTTTTTCTTGGCAGTCTAAGAAACAATCCACAATCACTTTGTTTACCACCAAAGTTGAATATGTTTCAGCTTTAGTAGCTACTTCTCAAGCATTATGGTTAAGAAAGCTCTTGGCTAATCTAAATAAACCATTAGACTGCCCAACTAAAATTCACTGTGATAACCAATTGACTATATTCATTACAAGTAATGTGGTTATGCATAGTCAAACTAAACATATAGGCTTAAAATATCAATTCATCAAGGATTCTATTGAACTAATTAAGCTAAGTTGGTTTTTTGCAGGGTTGAAGAGCAAGTCGCTGATATATTTACAAAGCCACTTCCTAGAGAAAAGCTGGCTTACTTTTGGGAAAAAGCTTGGACTGTTATCAACTACATTAAATGGGGGGGGGACCACCGATTGGGCTATTCGATATAGTTGGTTGGGCCTTGTTAATTAATCTTTATACCCTTACTGAATATTTATTAAAGTCATGTGTAAATAGCGGTAAAGTAATTTTTTTTTTATTTTTTTTAATAATTATCAAAGCCAATATATAAATTATGATTTTTCTTTTACCTAATGTGCGGGACATATTATTATTGAAACTGTTTGGTTTTCTCTCTACGCAGCACTCTTGGATTCTCTTTTCTTCTCTTCTTATCTTCATTTGTTCATCTTTATTCTTTGAAATCCTTGTCAAAACAAGGATTTGTTGTTAATAAACAACATACCTTGTAGATATCAACCTCACCTGTATCAAAATGATCAATGGCATATTGGCATGCTGGAAGTGGAACCTCCAATAGTGATGTTTGAAGGCTATTCTGCATTCATTGATTGGATTTTGCTAGTGTCGTTCGGTTGTAGGAACTAAATCTCAACAATGCTCAGGTTGAGGTCATCGGTCATGTGAGATGGTGCACTGTCCATCAGGAGCAAAACTTTGCGCCCCTCATTTTTCATATCCTTGTTGAAATACTTCAACCATTCCTAGAATAGAATGCTAGACATCCACGCTTTCTTGTTGTTGTGGTACAATAATCTGAGTTCTGTAGTTGACTTCTTTTCGAAGCAATGCGGCTTCATTGCATGGCCGATGAAAAATGGCTTCGACTTGTAGGTCCCATCGGCATTTTCAATGAATGCAATTATGATCTGTATCTTGTCTTATTTGAGGCCTTTGATGCAAGATTATGAACTTGTCAGTGATAGAATCAAAAGGTAGAAAATTTTGGTTTCATCCATTTTGTAGATATTATTGGTATCATACTGGCGAATCTTGTCTTGGAGCCTTGTGGTGCTTCTTCAATATTTGTAGTGTTTGCTGAGCCAGACTCTCCATGAATTGTGTGACACTTCAATCCATATCATTTTTTAAAGCATGCAAGCCAACTATTTGAGAATATCATGAAATCAAATGGTAGCCCAAACAATGTCAAGAAGCTTTGTCTCATTTACTTTTTTTTTGATAAGTAATAACATTCAAATACCAAAATTTCTATATAAACTAAGCTAGATTCAGGCTATTACATTCCTTGCAAAAAACAATGTAAATCTCAAATTTAATTTTTCTAAGTAAGCTTTTTGAGTCTTGGACCTTTCCTTCGAACAATCTTTTATTTCTTTCTTTTCAGGTGAAGTAAACTGCTACTGTGAAAATAGCTTTTCCAAACCAAGTTTAAAGTGTTGTCCACTACATGCTGGGCCCATATCCTTGAAGATTTCTGATAAATTTTTAGCATGGTTCTTAATTCCCATCTAGCTTTTCAGTTCATTCCATATAGTATTTGTGTAGCTACATTTGAAAAATAAATGATCCAGTATTTCTATGGGGGGGCAGAATGTATAGCTTGCATTTTCAAGTGCGAAAAAAGTCATATATTTCATTCTAAGCCATTTTTGCTTTGTTATCCAAAGATAAATTGCATGCTTAGTTATATGATTCTTCATCCATATCGTTTTGGTCCATGATTTCCTTTTTTTATTGCATGTTCCCATAAGAAAATTATGCCCTTTGGATATTAGTTTCCTATTCCTCCCGCCCCATGTATCCAATAAAATCCCGACTTGCTCCTTTGATCCAGCTTTATCTACAAAGATATCCCTTATTGAAATAAGGGATTTCTAATGAGGTGGGTCTTCCTTGGAGTTCCGATAATCCCAGATATTTTTATCATTAAGATACACAATGTTAACCCATTTTATTCATAACGTGCATTCCTTTCTGTTAATCCTCCAAAGAGTTTTAAGAAAGAAAGACTTGTTCCATATAGCAATATTTATGAGGCAAAGGCCTCCCAACGGGTAGGTATACATACTTTGGCCCAAGTGACTTTGGGCCTATATCTTCTCAATTTAGGGGCTCCCTGCCAAAATATTCTGCAGGCGTTATCGATTGCATTTATAATATAGCTTAGGATAAAGAATATTGAGAACATTGAATAACCATATGAAGTAATTCTAACCTTCCCACTATCAAAATGATTTTACCAGCCCATTGATGATTGGCTGAGGTAATCTTTTTCAGAAGGATAGAGAATTGGAAAGTTAGAAGTTGATTCGAAGATAGAGGAATGCCAAGAAATACAAAGGGGAGGGTACCCTCTTTGTAACCCAACAATTTCAGAATATCTATTTTAGCTTTTAGCCCGACTCCTCCAAAGAAGATATTTGATTTGGAGGAGCTAATATTTAGGCCCGATTGCCTCCGAAAATCTCCTCAAAGTATCAATAATGATATTGATAGAATTCCAATTTTCTTTAGAGCAAATAATTAAATCATATGCATACATGAGGTGAGATATTTTAAGGGGAAGAGATCTAAGATGATATGAGAAATGCTCCGAGACCGTTGCTTCGACTAATTGTCTCAAGAGGTATTCCATGCATAGGGAAAAGAGGTAGAGGGAGATCGAGTCTCCTTGCCTAAGTCCCCTCTCGCTCTTAAAGAAACCATTGAGTTGTCCATTAATGAAGATGGAGTAGGAGGTAGTGCTTATATGCACTCATAAACAATATTGATGAATTGTTTGAGAAAGTTTAGTCCAAGGAGGACTTCCTTCACGAAATCCCATTCAACCAAATCAAACACCATTTGAATATTTATTTTGAGGAAGCATCTCGGAGAAATTCTCTTCCTCGCATACTTCTGAATTAATTCTTGTGCTAGTAGGAAATTATCAGAAATTTGCCTCCCCTTAACAAAAGCTCCCTGAGCAAGGTTTATTATACCACCCAACACTATTTTTAATCAAGATGTTGTAAGCTTTGAAATAATTTTATAGATTACGTTACAGCAAGATATAGGCTTATAGCCTTTAACCCTAGAAGTATGAGAAGATTTTGGAATCAAAGAGATGTAGACATGGTTAATTTGCTTTAGCATTCTTCCGGAATGGAAGAAGCTATTTATCACTTGAACAACATCGCACCCAATCACACTCCATGAGAATTTGAAAAATTCAGCCGAGAACCCATTGAGACTGGGAGATTTAAAATTACCCATTGAGAAAAGTGTTTCTTTTATCTCTTCGGGTGTGAAGGATAAAGAAAGTGTCTTGTGGCCTTTTTTTTGCAAAATCTTACCTCCACTTAGTATTTGGCCATCTATTTTCTCCACATTATTTGAAGTGCCTAGGAGACCCTTGTTAATGATATAAAAGTCTCCGCGATATCTTTTTTGGAAGTAGGATAGCTTTCATCCTCCTTATTGGTTATAATTTTGTTTTTATGGAATTTAGGACTTATTAGTGCATGGAAGAACTTCGTGCACCTATCTCCTTGCTTGATGTAGGTGATTTTAGCTTTTTGCCTAAGAAACGACAATTCAGGTTCTTCAAGCTTCCTTAGTTTAATTTTTCCAGAAATTTCCCCTTCCCTCAAGGCATTGTCAAAACACTTCATAATTTTAGTTTGCAGCTTTTGAAGAGCTTTCCTTATAAGGATCACTCTGGAGCTGATATGAGCAAAATGTTTTTCGTTTAAGCTTCTTAACGGGTCTTTCAACATTTTTAATTTGGTGACTAGTTGAAACATTTATGACCCTCTAATCCCTTTTTTTCCAAATATTACTGTATAGGGATAAACTCAATATGTGAGAGCCACATATTGCAAAATTTGAAGGGGACATTCCTTTGCTTATTATCTGGTTCAATAAAAATCACCAAGGGGTAGTGGTCCGAAAAGACCAATAGGGCTAGGAATCTCACATGGCTTTCCAAGAATAGATTTGTTCACTCGTTGTTTACCATCGCTCTGTCTAGTTTACTAGAAACCCTACCGTTAGTCCAAATAAAAAAATTTCAAGAGGGAGGTAATTTTTCCAATCTTAAGTTTGAGGTGCATACGAGAGCATCTTGGCACTCATAATTTGTTACCACTCTTCCTCCCACTCTATTTAAACCAGAAAGTGGGGAATTAAAATCCCCTATCACAATCCATGGCGAAGTATCCATCTTTCCTTTTTCTGTTAAGTCCTTCCAAAGTGCTCTCCTAGCCACAATAGAGTGCATGCCGTAGATAACAAAAAGCCTAAAGGATAAGCCACTCACTTTGTCTTGTGTATGGAGGTATATGTGTTGTGGCATAGAATTAAAATCCTACCATTACTATGCGTAGAAAAGTTATCTAGGGAGTTGTAACTTTTAAATTTTGTCTTCATAAGCCAATATATCTTCTCACTACTTAGCTTTAATTCTATGATAGTAAAAATATCTATCCTATAGGTGCTAAAAAGCATTATGATTTCTTTGTGCTTTAAGGGGCAATTAAAACCCATAACGTTCCAAGAGGCTATCTTCATCGTCGATTCCACTACTTTTCCCCTTGTAATGCTCGAGTGTAACTATCTGTATTATATTAATGCACCATTTATCATGACATACCAATGAAATCCCAGCACCCATGCAGTCTTGCCCCCGTAATACCGATACATATTTCACCCTTGTAACATATATCACCCTTACATTCGAAGCTTTCCAACATGATTAAAACTACCCTTACACAATGTTCCTTTCTCCTCACATGGAAATGCCTCACTTTCTACACATAAACTCTTCCCACAATTTCACTTATTACAGATTGTGCTTCTACCCTTACAAAAAATTCTCTCACATGACAGTGTCTCTCTTTTAATGCATAAGCACTCCTCACATTTCTGGAAATTGCAATTTGTATTTCTACCCTTACAATTTATTTTCCATACAGTGACCTCACTTTTAATGTTACATTTATTATCATACAGCTCAATTACATAGCATCCCTTTCCCTAACTCCAGAACCAAATGGAATTTCCAAGAATTATTTTCTGCACATATACCGCTCATACATATGCCAGTGTCTCATAGAGAACCCCCAAATGATCATGCATTAATGAGTTTTCCACTAGATAGATAGATATTTGGGTGCCCACCAAGGAGTTATCTTTCTTCTTCTCCCCATTATTTTTATGTAATAACCATCATGCATTACACTCCATCACCGCTATACTGCCCTTACATTGAGATCCCTCCTTGCACTCTCCCCTTACTACAATACATGCATATCTCAAACAAATTTGCAGGGATTTGACATATTCCAGCCCAAAAATATCTCCCTTACATTGAGATTCCCACTCCTCACAAATTGTTTCCTTCTTTATATAATGCTTCCTTACCACCATGTTCCACTCGCCGCTCCAAGATGCTTTATAGTATCTATTGATTAAGCTTAGCCTATATGCTACCCTTGTTCCCATGATTGAAGCCCAACATCTTATATATACGTGTGTGTCGATTATCCATTTAGTACATAAGCTTGTTTGAGATAGCTCTGTGCCTTTTTTATTCCAGTGGTCATTCATAAAATTAGTTTTATAGCACACAATTATCCATATGTCTTTACCGGGTCGTCCCTAGAGCATGGGACCTCTTTTCTTGTGGAAGTATAGATCTATCCAAATTACATCGCATCTGTTATTTCCCTTTACAAAACCCACATACATTTCTTCATGTACATTATGCCTCCTATAACATATAATTTCAACCCTTACAATTAAAAACTTGTATATTGCCAAATAGATAGTTATCCCATGCTCTTGTAGGTTTCCCATATACATAGGCATCCATACAAGTTGTTTCCAACTAGGTATTTTAAAAGTCAGGCTGCTTGGTGCAAGCCTATTTTCTCCACTGCACTTTTGGCCATCCATAGTTATACATGCCATCATCCAAGAAAATCCCCCTAGAGGTGTCCCCACCTCTCCCCAAATATCTCTTAATAAAAGTTTGTGTACATGGAAGGGGGTAATTACATTTTCCCTACTCCTCCTTCCTAGGCTTCGACAGAAATGAAAAAATTTTTTAAGAACTCATTTTTTGAGGGACTGAGTTCCCCTGAATACCATCTATGATGGTCCATGAGGGGCAAGGCCCTTAACTACTACATCCTTCATCCTGCTTTTATTTCTTAGGTTAAGAGATGGGCCTTCTCTAGCATTAGTTGGGTCTTTTTTTCCTCCTTGCTTTGACCATCGTGAAGCCATCGTTTTCCCCATCATTTATTCCATCTCTTCGGCAAAGGAGTTAAGTTATTTTCCTTTGAGGGGTCCTCGAAACATTGACCCTCTTCAAGGAGAGAGCCATGCACTTTTTTTTCCTCTGCTCAATCTTTGGCATATATGAGCTCTTTTTCTTCCGTATGGCTATTGCTTTCTTTGCATTCACTTCCTGACTACAGTAGGATGGTTGGGACACTCCCCATTAGCAAGTCATATGAACGTTGTTCTTCTTCCATAGGGGGGCAATTTCCTACTCTTCCTGCTTTAACTGTTGGCTCTAAAGTGGATTTGTCTGCCTCATTCTTTCCTTTCATTCGATAGCCCTTTATCGAGTGCCCAAATTTAGAACAAAAATTGCAAAACAAAGGCATGTTTTCATATATAACAGGCTAGTTAATGCATGATCCATCCGAAAACTTGAGAGAAATTTCCTTCATTAGTTTTCTAATTTAGATCTACTTCCACTAACATTATTGCAAAAGTAATTTTCGAGATGTTCTCCGTAAGTTTGTTCGTGTGTAGGGGCTGACCGAGGCAACTAGCGGCCTTACTCAATCCTACTAAATTCCAAAGATGGATAAGAAAGTTGGGAAACTTAATCCATATCAGAATGTTGGCCATTTCTTTTAAACCATAGTGGAACCCGACTGGAAGTGGTTTGACGTATAAAGGCTGACTAAAAACAAGGAAGGGTCTAGCCTTTAAAACTTCTTCCATTTTTACAGAACTATTAAACTTTAACACCATCCAGCTACTAGGGTGCTGGATAATTTGCGGAGCAAAACTCTACTGTTCTTTCATAAATCTTTTAAATAAGATTTGCCCTATGTTTTTGGTTATTAAGTAGCCTACAAAGCAATTTTCCTAGTGCTCTATTTCAAGGAGTAGGTCGCATTTCATCATAGCAAGCACTGTCCACTTGACTAGGTGGGATATATGTCAATTTCGTAGTGTTAGCCAAGGCCCTATTTCCTGGAAACAAACTGCTCCAAGGAGCATTGTTTTTCCCAACAATTTTAGAAATAAAAAATTGTTTATTCATGTTTCCCCCATTATGGTACCCACTAGTATTAACATGCATTTCTGTCTTAGGCATTTTAGGCATCCATTCCTTCAAACCCCTATTTCCTAAGAGGTTGCGAGTGTTTTCATTCCTTTTCCCAAACTTGCTCGCATGGTGACAACATTCTGCCATGCCGCCAGTTTTATTATCAAAGGGTAGAGACTCATGAAAGCCTTTGTTCATTTCATTCTGAGCATGGGTGTTATCATTTGAACATTTCAAAGGGTTGTTATCACATTCTATTTCATCTAAGTCTCCCTCGGTAGAGCTACCCTCTTCATTGTACATGTTCAGTGAGGGTCCAATTGCTCTTGACTAGTGAAATCACCATTACTCGAAGGTGAAATAGAGCTAGTGGAGTTATGAGAGTGAAAATTATACCCAGCATTCGTTTTAAAACTATCAATATTTCCATTCGAAAGATTATATTTATCAGAAGAAGTATCAATCATTCAAGAAATTCCAATATTAGCATGTGATTTTATCATTTTCAAGAAGAGAGGGAGTTGATTGTATCCGAAGTGTACTCTTTAACGGAATGAGGAGACGTACCTATTTCACTAGCATAATCCACCATCGATTAAATATTTTGGCCTTCGGAGGTATTCGGTAGTTGAAGATTCTTGTTGCAATCATTTAGGAGGTCATTTTTAGCATTAGAAGCTCATTAACATCACAATTAATAAGAGATTTTGCCTTTGTATGAGAGGAGGGAGAAATTTTGTGCAAATTTTCAACCGATTTATTCATAATCTTACTGAATATGATTTTTCGAATACCTCCATCATTGATTATGTATTTCGATGCATCCGTGTCCCTTTCCGAACATACTACAAGCCATTTTCTTCGAGAATGGCTTGTGTTTCCATTCCGTAGCTTCAAAGGAGGCGAGGTAAGTGGTTTGGCCTTGGAGGGGTTTTCCATTGATTGGGCTATTCGATATAGTTGATTGGGCTATTCGATATAGTTGATTGGGCCTCTTGTGAATTTACTTTTATACCCTTACTAAATATGTATTAAAGCCGCATGTAAATAGCTGTAAAGTAATTTCTCTTTATTTATTTTTATCAATTATCAAAGCCAATATATAAACTCTGATTTTTTTACCTAAGTGTGCTGGACTTTTTTATTATTAAGATTGTTTGGTTTTCTCTCTACGTGACGCTCTCTTCTTCTCTTCTTTTCTTTATCTGTTTATTTCTGTTCTTAGAAATCTTTGTTAAAATAAGGATTTGTTGTTAATAAACAACATTATCGGTGCCTTCTAGGTCATCATCAGTTTCTAGGTATTAGGAAGCCTTGGGCGGTCCCGTGAATACCATTTTAATAGGTTAATAACTCCCGCAAAATGCATCTAAGTTGCAGAACATTAGAAAAAATATTTCACTACCCGATTCTAAGCCTTCCAAGGCTGGATTTTTGCAAAAATTGAAAGAAAGCTTGAGATTTTTGGAAAAGATTTGGGAGGAGAAAGGGGAGAGGCTTTGTCTCATTTACTTGATTGGGTTGCATGTTGTCAAAACCGGCCTAGAATGCAAGAGGTCTCTCATGTGAGCATGCAACAATATCTGGCATGCATACAATCATCCAATACCATTGGTCTGCTCACCTGACATTGAATAACCTAATAGGGAAGTACCTCCTCAATTTGTTCATGTTTGATAGTGGATTCATGCTTCTTGTGCAAATCCTCACGTGCAATCTATTCAAACTTGTCTGCATCTACCAACACTCTCAAGATGTTGGATTGGTTGGGCAGATGCAACAACAAGAACTCCCCTTTTGCCCATGCCTCCAGCACAACTTGGAGAAGCTTGGGATGGAGGTGGCGATACTTGGTAGATCTTCTGCTTTTGATCGAACGTGAACATCACCCAACCACACATTATTGGTGAAGCTTGGTCACGACGGATGGAATGCATGGCAGGCCAGGTGCAATGGAATATGCAAGTTATGCGCATAGATGGTGCATGCACTAGTCAGTCAGTAATGGAATCAACAGGTTGCGAAGAGGTGCAAGAAGCATTGGTTGAAGTAGGGGCATAACGGAATGCACAGAAGACGAGGCACAAGGCGCAATGTTTGTTGTCATAATAAGCCCCAATATATCACCTGAATGGATTGACACACATGGTGGAGTTTGGAGAGGCTTACAATCACCCTGCGGGGCTTGGTGTCAGTGAGAAGAAGAGAAGTTGGATAGTAGGGGACCTCCAAGCGGAGTGGTGAGAAAGGATTTTGGGTGACCGGAGACCTCCAGGTGGGGTTGGTTTTTGCTCCAGACACGAGCAAGCTGCCACCAAATCGACAAGCATGAACACCAAGTCCCTAACCCAAAATATGATCACTCCTTGGAACACATATCCCATCAAACACTTAAAAAATCTTGCTCCCATCTCTATGCATTAAGAGGTGAATGACTGTATATGCATGGATACGTGTATGAACTTATAAATAATATATACTTATAAACCTTTTGGTACTAAATAATATGTATGGGAGGGATGGGGGGGTTTATTTCAAATTCGAAAACAATGTAATAAATTTTCAAAATGAGTAATGTGTCACATGGGAGGTAAAATTGGATTTCTAATTTTCAGTGTATCAAAAATATAAATTTTATAATATAGGATACATTTTGGTCAGTATTAAGATTTAGAAAATATTTTTGCAAATGATTTTTACACCACATCAAAACATAAATTTACCAAAATTTGATAAAGGTATAGTTAATTAAAAGGGAGAACATTTTTGTAAAAATCAAAAAAAAAACTTAATGTTATAAATAATATGGATAATTATGAATAACCTTACTGCTACTTGTGAATTAATTATTATATTTAATTTTGATATTTCTTAACTGCTACAAATAAGAGATCAAGATCAATAAAAATAAGAATTTAGAACTAATTTAGATTTTTGCTTTTCTATTTTGTTTTTCTTTTTATAACATGTTATTAGCATGAGTATTATTTGTTTATTAGGTAAGTAATAAACATATAATTTTTATTTTATATTTTTTTTTCTATCTCGTTTATTTTATTTACAAAAATTTATGCAAATATTATTAATATTTATTTCCAGTCAAAAATTATTAAAAAAAATATCACTTATCACAACTATGAGAAAATTTGGGATAAAAGTACATGTACATAGCCAAGAGTTATGCATACTCATAACCCGATGTTATGGGATAAAATAAAAATGCATAGCTAGAAGTATGTATGCTCATAACTAGAAATTATGAAAAAAAAATACAAAATTACAAATTCATAGCTAGAAATTATGTATAAGATTTCTAATTTATTTTAATTATATCATATAACAAGAAATATAAAATAACATTATATAGCGAAATGCTATAGATTAAATAATACATAGTCCGAAGCTTTGTATAATTTTATATATTTTTTTTCAAAAAAAGAATCATAGCCAATAAATAAACATTAAGATCTTTATTTATTTATTTTTTTATAAGATATTATTTAGCTAATAAAATATTGATAAATTATTTTGTTTTGATAAGTTGAAATATTTTTAATTAAATTATTGTCATTGATATTTCAAGCAAAAACTATTTATCTTGTGTTCTCTATCCTAAAATTCACATAGATATAATGAATATTAGACATATTATTTAAAATTAAATACCTCATCCCTACAAGATCATGTCAAAATTTTGATGTGTTATCATCATCACATTGATGAATGATTAAAAAGTGAATATCTTACAAAAAAAAGGTGAATACCTTATAATCAAAGATCTTTTTATTGTTTTGAATAATCAAAAAGGCTTATATGACGGCTGAAAAAACTACAATCCTTCCAAAAGTAAGGTATATATATTTGGATGCACTTGAAATTATGAAATATCAAGTCTATTAGCAATTATACCTTGTCTCCATTCAAAATTAGCTCATAATTAAATTTATGTAAAGAAAAAGTCTCCGTAAAAGACATGCTTAAAAATATATTTACAATATTTTATACATTGAAAATGCTCATGTTGCAAGAATATCTAGAACAACATTTCACCAAATATTTAAAATTGATTTCATATCTTTTTGTGACTAAAAAAAATAATAAATTTCTATTGAAAAACAATCAATTCCCGCTTATTGGGTATACGTCATTGGCTGAAGCAATGTCACATTTTCCCAAACCTATGAACATGGAAAAAGACATGGATATGGATGAGGTCATGGTAGAAAACATAGTCATAGTCATGATCATGGTAGACACATTTCCTTGCACAATGGTGGTTATCATAATTCTCATGATAGAAAGCACAATTCAAACTACTTTAAGTGAAATAATTTTTAGGCACAACCTGAGAAGGGTGTAGAACTTATACAAAGAAAATATACTCATGAGAATGAATACTTTAGGTAATATATAAAATGAAATAGGTCTCGTACCTATTATACTTCTGAGTATTTGGTTGATCTTTATCAAGTCTCAATTAAAGCAAAAGGAAAGAATATTGAAATAAACTTCATTTATACTGATGACTTGGTGGGCATAACTTATTTTGATTTGATCATCTAATTATTGGTGAAAGAAATGTTTGTTATGATAAACTATTATTTTTTTATTTAGAATTTTTTTATATTATACATGCATCTTTAGTTTAATATATGAATATTAATTTTTTTATTAATACTTAATGATATATAGCTCTATTTCATACCTAAATAAATCATATGACATATAATGTGGATGCATGCCTTGCAGATTCTACTACCACACACACATTCCTTCATTATAAAAAAGTAGTTTTCCAACTTAACATTAGCAAAGCCTAATGTTAATATCATATCTAATCATGCTGGCCTAATTCAAGACTACAGAAGATCAACTATCATTTTATCAAATATAACTAAAATCCAAATCGATGATGCTCTTTATTTTGCTAACTCCAATTGAAATCTTTTTAGTTTTGCGGATATTTATTGAAATGAATATCATATAGAAATTATGAGTAGTAATAATGAATACATTCTCATTACTTTGGTTTGTTTGAAAATAAATATATCTTAGAAAAAACTCTTATTTATTCAAGTGGATTATATCCAATGATCATCAAACACATTAAGTCATATACTATTATGAACCAAAAATTACGTGACTCAAACTTTATGATTTTGCATGAATTTCTTGGTCACCCAAATTTTTCTATGTTGTGTCGTATTCTTTTCGGTATCTTTTGAATGACTAGAAAATTCTTAAGGATATTGATTGGAATTGTGTTGTTTGGGTGACCAAGATATCCGAATCACCTAATCACATTTGAATTTGAATCATTTACCAAGGTTGAATTTGAATCATTTACTTTTCTAGAATGAATTCAAGGAGATATTTGTGGGCTAATTTATCAACCAATTAGACTTTTTCATTATTTTATAGTTTTAATTGATGTTTCTACTTGCTGGTCACATTTTTATTTCTTTTCCACTAAAAATGTTATCTTTACAGAATTATTTGATCAAATAATTTGACTCAGGGCATAATTCTATGATAATCTTATTAAGATAATTCATCTTGAAAATGCTAGTGAATTCTCTTCTTAGATATTCATTGATTATTATATGTCAATTTGTATCGATGTTGAGTATCATATTACACATATTCATACTCAGAATAAATTAATTGAACCTCTTATTAAATAGTCGTAATTAATTACAAAACACTTACTCTTAATAAATGGCACGTGTCTTCTTGGGGAAATATTATTCTTCATGTTGTCATTTTAGGTTCACAAGCTAATGTTTCACATTTACATTATCTTGAACAATTAATTGGGTGATATTTTTAGTGTCTTCTTTGCAGATTTTTCACATTAATGAAGATATTTTCTCACCATTAGAGGGAGACAAGTCAATTCAAGAAGAATGGAAAGATGTTATATGGAATATATCTTCATTGTCTCATGTTGATCCTCATAAAAGGCACTATGAACAAGAAGTTCATAACATTAATTATTTAAGGACTTGAAAATCACTTACCTGATATCTTCATGAATACAAAGAAAGTAATACAATCACATACACTAACTATGAATACTCCAACACATATTAATGTCTCCATAAGATAATTAAATATGTCATGACAAGCAATTCTAAGACATGTGCTTGAAGTGTATTTGACTTGTTTCCTTAAATGAATCAGTTTATAAAAAAATAAAAAATATATATGAAAAGATTGGTGTTATTGAAGAGCTCTTGAAAAAAGTATTAATAGAAATGAAAGATATGACTCGGCATAATAAATAGTTAGCCCATAAATAAGTAAAAATTAAACAAATTTTCATTGAAGAGATATTAATATCTAATAATGAAAAGATTTTAATTAGTCACACATGACAAACAAGGAATGGTAGTGAAATTATTATTAATATTATATGTTCCAAATGGCTATGAACATCATAAGGAATGATGATGATCAAGAATCACAAATTGTTTATAAATATCGAAAAATTAATGATTGGCTAAAATGAAGAAGTTTACTACACTACAATCATCATAAAGTATGATACAAACACCTAAAAACTTTGTATAAATAGAGATCAAGAATTAAAAAACAATTCAAATAGAACTAAACTCATTAGTAAAATGAATGGTATTTGGACCTATAGTACAAATGCCTAAAAACATAAAACACATTGGACATAAATGGGTGTTTGGGAGAAAATAAAATGAAAATAATGAAATTACAAGATACAAAGTATGAGTTGGTCAATATTTCTCACATAGACCTAATATAGACAAAGAGGAAACTTATTCCTTTTTAATGGACCCAATCAAATTTTGATACTTGATAAGTTTTATAATTTCTTTAAGGACTTGATATGTATCTCATTTATATTATTATAGATTAAACTAAATTGCCTGAAGCAACTAATTCAAAACCTTAAAACTTATATCCAATCAAACTACAAAAACTCTATACATATTAAAGCAATTTGATCGCATGTGGTATAATCATTTGAATGAGTATTTATTAAAAAAAAGAGAGATATATGAATAATCTAATTTGCTCGTGTGTATTCATAAAAAATCAGATTTTAGGCTTACAAAAATAATAGTATATGTAAATGATTTGACCCTTATAAGAATTTTTGAAGAGCTCACAAATATAGCGAATTATTTTAAAAGAGAGTTTCTAATGAAAGATTAAGAGAAATAAGGTATTATCTCGACTTGTAGATCAAGCATTATTCAAATGATGTATTAGTCCATCAATCAATATATATATAAGTGTTAAAATAATTTTATATGGACAAATTATATCCACTAAATTCCCTAATGATTGTTCATTCAGTTGAAGTGAACAAATACCTAATTTGTAGAACAAAATGAAAAAAAAATTGTTTGGTCCACAAGCAAAAGTATCCAATGGGCCAACGAAGCCCACAACATGACCCAACATAGCGTACGAAAACTGACCCATGACATAGTATATGAAAAATTGACCCATGAAATAGCATATGAAAAACTGACCCATGAAATTGCCTAACACAGTCATAACCATACTTGGAGGGCTAGCCCATGACACAGATCAAGCTATGCTGGGCTAGGGTTTTTGGTGTGTGCCGAAAAAGATGCTGCACAACTTGAATGACACATCGACACATGCAGTCTAGTTTGGTTTGTCTAGCCAACCTAGTCTAGCCTAGAATGAACCTAGGCTAGCATGGACATGATCTAGGTTAGCTTGGAATGAACTCATGCTATGATGGTTTTGAGCTATGCCTAGTGTGTGGGTGTGCTGAGTTTTCATGACTCAACCTGGCTTCCGGGCAAACATGACTCGACATGACTCGGGAAATCAGCAAGCCAATGGGGTTGTGCATGTGCTAGGCTAGAGGTGTCAAACGGGCCGGCCCAGCACGGCACGGCCCGTTTTTCACGTGCCCAGCCGTGCTACCGTGCCGTGCCGGGCACGGCACGGTCACTGTACGGCACGGCACGGTTTTTTAAATTCGGGCACGGGCGCACGGCAAGGCAGGGCAGGCGGGTCGGGTCTGTTTGGACTCGACCCGCGGTCTTTTTACCGGGGGCGGGGCCCGGTTGGGTCACGAGTCACGACTCACGAAGCAGGCACGTGGGCCAGCGTGCCGTGCCAAGGCACGGCCCGGCACGTGGTTTGTTCGCCCGGGCCCGGCACGTGGTTTGTTCGCCCGGGCCCGGCACGTGGTTTGTTCGCCCGGGCCCGGGCACGTTTTTTTATCGTGCCGGGCCGGCCCAGGCACGGCCGAACCGTGCCGTGCCTCGTGCTGGGCCGGGCCGGGCCGGCCCGTTTGACACCTCTATGCTAGGCTACTCTTTTTTTAAAGTTGTGCTAGCATGATGGCTCAACTAGACTTAAAAAATTAAGTCATTGGACACTTCAATCCAAAAGTATCATATCTTAGTATAATTTATGCACTAATATATTTTGTAAATTATACTAGACTAGATATATTACTCTGTCAATTTGTTTATGAGATATAGTTCTACCTCAACTAAGAGGCATTGAAATATGATCAACCATATATTGGGATACCTTTGTGAGATAATTGACATGAGCTTATGTTATTCAAAAGAATGAAAATCACAATTAAATAGATATGAAGATGTATGATATCTTTCAGATCCTCATATGGCTCAATCTCACACATGATATGTTTTTATTTAATAGGAATGCTTCAATATCATGGAGATCAGTTAAACAAATAATAATCATCACTTCCTCAAATTATAAAGCTCCCCATGAACATGTAAGGTTGAAATATATGATAAAATACGTTCTAGGGTCTTGTGAATTATTCTCTATTAAACATACTCCTAAATTACTATCTAAAACAATTCTATATGTACTGCATTAATCAATAAGAATATATTAAGAGCGATCGAACTAAGCTTATTTCTCCAAAGTTCTATGCATATGAGCTTCAGAAAAAAAAAAATCTATGTTCATCAAAAAAGATAAAGTAATAATTTTGCTAACTTATTTACAAAAGTTTTACATACTATAATATTCAAAAAGTTTGTATATCAAACTGGAATACATCGACTTAAAGATCTCAATATTAAGACATTAAAGACAACATAATCATATCATCAAGAGGGGAAGCATCATCATAGAATGTTAGCATACTATTTTTTCTTTTTGTATAGGTTTTATCATATTGGGTTTTGTGGAAATATTTTTAAAAACGTAATTTTTATAATTTTTTCAATAGTGATGGTCATTTAAGAATGAGTATTATAAATAATACAGATAATTATGAATGACCTCATAGTTACCTGGGAATTAAATGTGATATTTAATTATGATTTTTCTATGTGTAGAATTAAATATTATATTTAATTTTGATAGTTTTTAACTCATATAAATAGGAGATCAAGATCAATGAATATAAGAATTTAGAACTTTTTCATAACTCCATTTTTTTTATTTATTCTTCTTTCTTTTCTAACACCTTCCACTTTTTTTACTAAAAATTATGTGATTTTGACAAAAATACTTCTTTGCTTTGTTCTGGTAAGTAAGGTCACTTTTTTGATTTTTTTTTAAAATACCTACAAACTTGTAGGAGACACCAAAATCAATCATTTAAAACTAAAACAATGCCAAAAATATTTTTTTAATTTTCACAAATATTAGACCATATGACAAAATTTTCTTGTTAAATCAATTTCTAAAAAAACAATATTATTTATTTTTGACTTTGGAATATGTCACTTATATCCATCCCTTAGCATGATTTGGATGTATTTTTTTAAAATATATTACTGATGCAACTCAAGGCCGAGTCACTTTGCTCATTATGCTTGGATCATTTTATGTAATTCAAATGAACAAATTTAGTTAGTTGAAATATTTGGTTAAAAATACATTGAAACATTACATTTTTTTTATTATAAAAATGACTCAACTTTCTAAAAAATGTCATCAAATAAAAAAAGCATATAAAAATTTAAAATATTAAGTTACCAACTAAGATGGGAACATTAAATTTAATCATACAAATGTGTCAATAAAGAAAAATAAGATTATTATAATTATTAGTGAAAATTGTGAAATCAAAATATTTTTGCATGACACATACCCTTTTAACCAAGGGTGTTTAGCATCAACTAAAAATATTGAACCCCAACTACGGGTATTTAGATTTAATTTAGGCTATTTAGTCCCATTTTAAGATATTTGGTCCTAATTAACACATTTAGCTTTAGATAAGGGTATTATCTCTAATTAAGAGTAGCTAGCCACAACAATAATCATCCCAATTAAGTGCATCTAACCCTAGTTGGGGCATTTACCTATAATTAAGTACCTTTGATATTAGTCAAGAGTATGAAGTCTCAATTATAGAATTATAATACTAACTAAAGATATTTCATCTCAATTAAGAGTATCTAGTACTCAATTTAGATTATTGATATCTAGTCCTTTTCAAAATCATTTGATCCATCATAAAAAATTTATAACCATATCGAAATATATGTCTAAGCAAGTCTTTATATGACATAACTGATGTGGAGTATTTGACAAGATATTTCCAACCACATATTCCTCTAATTGATACTTGATAATGATCATTTAAAGTATGTGAGTAATTTAATGTTCTATTAGAAAAAGTACATGACAAGATGAATATGTTATTTTTTTCAATATTATAAAATACATATTGCCTGACATTAGTGACTTAGATTATGTTAGGAAATTTGGTGAGTTGATTATCAAAAAGTATGATATGAAAGTCGCAACAAAAGAAAATGAGTTTATTATTTTCACCTTTCACTTTTTTCAAAAATATTTTACTTCAATTGTTATCTTTGTAAAAACTAACTTAAGTATTAAAGAGCATATTTAACTAATATAAGCGGGACTCCTTTTTATTGGGAATCTTTCTTATTTATGGCAAATAAGTGATCAAGGGATCTAGGAGAGATAGAAAATCTAAACAATTTATGCTCTAAAGGCCTGGAGGTGTTAATTTGGCTAAGTAGCTTGAGCATGGCTCGAGCATAGCCCATGGCATAGCATGGTTCAGCCATTCATGGCCTGGCATGATATGGTCTGGAATCATACCTTGTCCTAGACCATCCTGCCCCATTGCATGGGTTGGGCCATTCTCGGCTGGCACCAGCCATGGCTCATGCCTAGCTAGGCAAGACCTGCATGCCAAGCTTCATCGGGTCAATGGGTAGGACTCGTGAGTCATGAGTCACGACTCACGCCACGGCACGCGATTTTCTTCACCCGGGCACGGCACGGGCCCGGGCACGGTTTAAGAATGTGCCGGGCCGGCCCAGGCACGGCCGAACCATGCCGTGCCTCGTGCAGGGCCGGGCCGGCCCGGCACGTTTGACACCTCTAGGTAGGTTATATAAAAAAAAATTTCTAACCATGTCATCTGAATCTTGCTCACATGGCCAATTGCAATTGGTCGGCCACATAAGTTGGCCACCCATTGCATTTTTTTGCAATGGACTTCCGATAGGAATGGTCGGCAAGGTCTGACATGATCCTACACTATACAAGTCAACCATGCTATGCTGGGCTGGTAGACTGATTTATGTGCCATGCCAAGAATGGCCGTGCCACACTCTAATGGATTGTGCCGACATGGCAGGACTCATTTGACACCTCTATGGGGCCTAAGATATTAAAAGATACAGGAGATCAAATGATCTGAGACTTGGTGAAGTGATGATCCCAAACTTGTAAAATGCGAAGATAATTTGTTTTCTTTTTGAGGGAGAAAATATAATGCAATTTAAATATAAATATTTTGTGCTATTTGTTACAAATACAATTGTTGCTTAAATAAGTATCAACTATGTAAATAAATATGGCATAACTCTCACAGTAAATAAATAAGTCATAGAGTATTTGGTTTTTGGTTTATGGTCAATATTCAGCACTCAATTTTTTTTTTTTGATAAGTAAAAACCTGCACTATCAAAATCTTTACAATCTATGGCATAGGTAGCAACTTGTGCTCCTTGTAAAAAACAATATACAACTCTACTTTGATTTTCTTAACTATAAAATCTACATTGGAGGCTTTTGCTTCATAATATCGTCTGTTCCTCTCCATCCAAATGTGATAAATAACCGCAGAAAATGTAGCTTTCCGAAGATTATTCTCCATTGTGTTGGCTTTATACATCCTTTTTAAGACTCGGAGTCCCATTGAGAAGGTGAAAATATCACCTTCAATCGAGGCCCATACTTGCAGCGATTCAAGGATGAATCTGGAAAAAGTACAATTAAAAAATAGATGTTCAAAAGATTCAGCCAATCCACAAAATTCGCAACTGTTATTTGAAGGTGTGAACATTATATCTTTGGTCCATAAATTGCCCTGCTTAGGAATCCACAGATTAACCGCATGTTTGGGTATACGTTTCTTTGTCCAAATGAGATTTGTCCACGTTTTTCTTGGTTTAGAGTGAAAATTAGCAAGAAAATGATAAGCTTTGTGTACGATTCTATCATTTTCACCCCATTCTTTTAGCAGCAATCCAGCAATATTAATAGAACCATCTTTAAGAATCAAATTGTCTCTGACAGAGAGCAAATTTTTCCAAAAGGGGGAGTCTTCCTTTGAGCAACCAGCTACCCAAATATCAACACCCTTTAAGTAAACGTGATGGATCCATTTGACCCAAAGGGAGTCTTCTTTAGTTGTAATCCTCCACAGAGTTTTAATGAAGAAAGCTTTGTTCCACAAGGAGATATTTAAAAGCCCAAGACCTCCAAGGTGTGTAGGAAGACAAACTTTCTCCCAGGAGGCTTTAGGCCTATATCTACCTTTTGTTTTAGCACCCCACAAGAATCTTCTGCAGGCTCCTTCGATAGATTTGACAACATACGTAGGTAATAGGAAAGCCGAGAACCAATAGCCCTCTATTCCTTGAACTACTGTACGAAGCAATTCTAGCCTGCCAGCAATAGAGAGTAGCTTCCCAGCCCATTGATGAATGGCCGATATGATTTTGGCTAAAAGAATGGAGAATTGGGAAGATATAAGACGGCTAGATGATAACGGAACGCCCAAGAATATAAATGGAAGTACGCCTTCCGGAATTCTGGAAGAGGTGATAATTTCTTTCTTGGTTTCTTCATTTACTCTTCCAAAGAAGATATTCGATTTGGAGGAATTGATTTTTAAACCAGAGACATATGAGAATTCATGCAAGGTTCCCAAAATATTTCCCACAGAGATCATATCACATTTAGAGAAAATAATTAAGTCATCTACATACATAAGGTGGGTGATCTTGAGAGCACCGCATCCAGGATGGTATGCAAACCTATCTATTGAGGCAAATTGCCTGGATAGGTATTCCATACATATGGCGAACAAGTAGGGTGAAAGCGGATCCCCTTGCCTTAGACCACGTGCTCCTTTAAAAAACCCATGTAGTTGCCCATTAATTGCCACCGAGTATGAAGTGGTGCTGATGCATTCATGAACAATCCGGATGAATTGCTTAGGAAAATTAAAGCTATTTAGAATTTCTATGAGGAAACTCCATTCGACCGTATCAAATGCTTTCTGAATATCAATTTTAAAGAAACAGCGAGGGGAAATCCTTTTCCGAGAATATCTTCTTATCAGCCCTTGGGCTAATAAGAAATTATCAGAAATAAGCCGATTTTTAATAAAAGCGCTTTGGGCAGGGCTGATAATTATGTCCAAGATTCTTTTCAGGCGCGAAGCAATTAATTTGGAAATAATTTTGTATAGAACATTACAGCAAGAGATCGGCCGGTAGTCTTTAACAGAAGATGCGTGAGATGATTTCGGAATTAAGGTGATATATGCGTGGTTTATTTGCCTTAACATTTTTTTGGAAAAGAAAAAACTCTTAATCGCGTTGGAGATATCATTTCCGATGTATTGCCAGGAGGCCTTAAAGAATTCGGCAGTGAAGCCATCAGGTCCAGGCGATTTGGCAGCCCCCATTGAGAAGACCGCGTCTTTAATCTCTTCAGATGAGAAGGAGAGATCCAGCAGGCTGTGATCCTCATCTTTCAAGATTGGTCCACATTGCATAACACTCTCATCTATTTGTTTCCTGGATGCTGATTTGCCTAGTAGGTCTTTAAAATAAGCAACAAATGTTTCCACTATTTCACTCTTTGATGTTGAATAAGAGCCTTTATCATTGACTATCGTTACAATTTTGTTCTTTTGTAGTTTGTAATTAGATAGAGCGTAGAAAAATCTGGTACACCTATCCGCCTCTTTAATATATTTGATCTTTGCTTTTTGTCTAAGGAAGGAGAGCTCACATTCCTCCAGTTTCCTTAGATAGATTTTCTGCTGTAATTCACTAATCTTTAGGTCAGGCCGCGGGTGTAAGAGCATTTCCTCTTGGGTTATCTTGAGATCTTCTCTAGCTCTACTAACTCTTGAGCAGATATGACTGAAATGCCTGTCATTAAGCTTCCTAAGTGGATCTTTCAAGGCTTTTAGTTTTGTGACGATTTGAAACATGGTAGATCCCATCACATTAATTTCCCAAATACTTCGTATTAGTGGTTCGAATTCCTCATGAGAGACCCACATGTTGTAGAATTTGAACGGAATTAATCTGTCCTTGTCTGCGTGTTCTGTGGAAAATAAGATCATGCAATGATCTGAATAGGCTCCAGGGGCTAAAAATTTAACGTGGCTATCAAGCTGAAGGCTGGACCATTCATTATTTTCCATCACCCTATCAAGTTTGCTGGAGACTCTTCCATTCGTCCAAGTAAAATAGTTACCGGAAGAGGGAAGGTCATCCATGCCCAAGTGAGTTAGGCATTCTAGTGCATCTTGGCATTCGTTGTTAGAGACCGTTCTGCCTCCGACTCTATCCAGCCCGGATAGTGGAGAGTTGAGGTCTCCAATAAGGACCCAGGGGAAAGATGACTGCCCTTCATTTAGAAGATCCTTCCATAAATCTCTTCTGGTAACCACGGAGTGGAGGCCGTATATTACAGATAATCTGAAAGCGAGATGCTTTCCTTTATCAATAATCCGTACAATGATGTGTTGAGCTGTGCAGGAGAGCACACTGATATCAGAGGTTTGTGGGTCCCATAATAACATGATCCTTCCATATTTATAATGTGCAAAGTTGTCTGCAACATTAAATTTCTTGAATTTTGTCCGCATAAGCCAGGAAAGCTTGTCTCCATTTATTTTGGCTTCTGAGATGGCAAATATGTCAATGGCGTAGGCTTGAAAAAGTCTAAGGACCTCCTTATGTTTGAGAGGGCAGTTAAACCCTCTCAAGTTCCAGTAAGCAATCCTCATTGGCTAGTCATGCAAAGGAAAGGATCTATAAGGAGTCTGCTTGTCCAGTGGTTCACAGGGATTTGAGGGGACTCAAGAATCCTCATATTCACCATAATCCAAGAATAGCCCGCGTGGTCCTTCCAGTGTGAATTGCTGGATCCTCTCATCACACCCTTTACATGAATTACATTAATTCCCCTACCCTTACAAAGATATTTTACCCTTACATTTCGTGTCCCCATCTTACTGATCCAGCATAGTGTGCAAACCATCGTGAAAACCCAATTAAGCCATACACAACGAGATACCGCAATACAAGAGGGAAGCCAGTCGAAACCAGCGAGAGATAGATTATCCAGGAAATATTCAGTATTCGAATAATTAAGATAATTCCAGAACTGATATGGACTTTCAATGTGTGCCTTGTAGATCCCATTACGATTCAAGAAGAGCCATGTATATATATATCGATCAACCCAACAAGCATTTTTGTGGAAAAACCAAGTGAGTCCAGCGAATTCACCATTTAGGCAGAAGTCGAACTCTGCCATAACAAGGCAGGCAGGGCCTAAAAACTGGTCCAAATTTTTATAGTTTTGTAGAAAATTCCAGATAAGAAGATCTGGGTTTTTGTTGCATACAATACTCATTGACGCACTCCAAGCCATTCCTAGAGGTGCCCCCACCTCTCCCCAAAATCCCTTTAGAGACAATTCCAAGGGGGGTTCCATGTCCCCCCTACACCAGCCACCAAAACTCCAACAGAAAGTCCACCAAAAATAAACAATGAAGTACATAAAATAGCGAGAGGTCCCAAGTAACATAGGAACCTCTAAATTAATCCTATGCCGGCTCATAGGGGAAGGCCCCCTTGATCTTCAAATCCTTATGCCTTGTTTTATTCCTGAGGTTGTGTGAGGGACCCTCCTTTATCCCTGGGTCTCTTCTTTTAGTTTTATTTCGAACCGTTGTGAAGCCATCCGCCTCCTTATCTGCATTCACAGAAACAGCATTTGGGTATTCACAGCTAATAGGACCTGTAGATGGGATTTGTCCTTCTTCAGACGAACAGGATTTCCTGGAGCATTCAGGCGTGATTACTTTTGAGGGAGAGACAACAGCCGGGTTTATCACTTGTATTTTAACTGCATCTTGAGAATTTTCTGAGGTTTCCCCAATAGGGTTGCAGCCCCCATTAGGTGGAATGTTAGTGCTTTTTCCCATGGATTTTGCTTCTTGAGCTTCTTGAGCTTTGGCCTTGCGACATGTATTAAATGTATGGCCAAAAATGCAGCAGTTATGACAATATAGAGGCAAATTTTCGTAGATTACTGATTGTCTAATGCTGGACCCATCCGGGAATTCAAGTTCGAATTCTTCCACTAGGCTATTTCCTAGATCAATTTCAACCAGCACCCTTGCAAAAGCTATTTTCGATATGTTCGTTGTGAGTTTGTCCATGTGAAGAGGGCGGCCGATACGGCTTGCAGCCTTGCTAAGGCCTATCCGATTCCATAAATGCAAGGGGAAATCGGTTAGTTTGACCCAGATAGGGATATTAGCTATTTCTTTTAGGCCGTAGTGGAACCCAACAGGTAATTGTTTTACATAGAGTGGTCGTCCAAAGACCAAGTAAGGGCCAGAATTGAGAATGTGGTCTCTATCAATTATATTGCCGAAGCGGAATACCAGCCATCCACTAGGATGCTGAATGATTTGGGGGGATAATTTCCAGTGTTCTTCCATAAATTTCCTCAGTTGAAGAAGACCAGGGCTTTTAGTAACAAAGTATCCAACAAGACAATTATCCCAATGTTCACGAAGCAAATCGTTTTCAACAAAAACTGCTTTACCTTGTTGTGCAGGAGGAATGTATTCGAGTTTAGCAGAGTTAGCAAGATTTCTGTTTCCAGCGAACAAGCTACTCCACGGCGCCTTGTTTTTGCCAAAGGTTCTGTTGGGTATATCTTACTTGTTATGAAGGGGAGGACCAGGGGTGGACTGCACTTTCTCCATGGAGGTTCCAGCAAGGTCTTTGCCCACTGCCGGATCAGTTTCTGCAAAAAAACCAGACTCCACCACACCTATATTGCAACTAGCATCTAGTTTATCAGAGGAATTGGCTATGTCGGCATTTTCCTTAATTTTATTAGACATGTTTCCGCTGGGATCACATGAAGAGCTTGAGTTTTCGGCAAGGGACGTCTCGTTTTTACAGCTTAGACTTAAGTTTAGATTCGGCAACACATTTACAGCAGAATCGTTTAACAATTCCAGGTTACAATCATTCATGAGTGACGGAGAAGAGAGATTTTGGTGCAAATTAGCATCGTCAACCAGAAATACAGAGGTTTCATCCGAGAACTTACCGTAAATGACACGCCGACAGCCGCCCTCTTCAACGATAAGTTCGGTTGCAGAAACATCACTCTCGGCGCAAAGAATCAAGTGTCTTCGAGTCCTCTTCGGTGGAGATTTCACTTGCTCAGACGGCGGAACATCGTGGAGGTCTGCGGGAACACTTAGGTTTTTTCCAGCTTCTTCACGGTTTTCAAATATGTCGGGCGGTCCCGGCATGTTTATATATATATAGAAAAATCCGTAGAATTAAACCTAATAGAACATCCTTTGCACCATTGCATATATTCAAGCTACCTAAGCTGGAATTTCGGGAAATCTAGCAAAATTTTCAGGATTTCGGGAAGATTAGGGCAGAAAGTAGAGAGAGGCGGGAGGGTTTAGAGAAAGATTTTTTATGGATTAGGGTTTATTCAATATTCAGCACTCAAAGTATAGAGTTTTGTGGTTTTTTTAATTATATGATAGAAATTATGAGAATAGATGATAAAAGATAAGTCATAGAACACAAACATGAGATTAGAGTCGAAAGAAGTGATGACCATTCTATTTTGTACCTTGTGAGATGAACCTATGGGTAGAACTAACCTTTAGATGAAGTGGGGTTATAAAAAATGTCAAAACTAGAGATTTTATCATATTGTGGGAGTTATATATTGGCTATGATAGAATATGACATGTAAGTCATGGGACATATACAAGGGGTTGTGCTTCATAAGGTGGTGATAACCTTGTGATTATTTATTCTCAAATAACTTCCATAGATGAAATCATTAGGGAGATGTATGTTAATTAATATGAGTATGAAACTTATAAAGCCAAAAGCTCAAACATAATTATTAAAACTTTATTTTATATTTTTTATGACTATTGAGGTCGAATAATAAAAATACATACTCAAAACATCTATCAAGAGTAGTTGAAATATTACCTAAAATGAGTAGAAACATAAATAACTAATAAATAAAGTAAGTATGATTTTAGAGGTAAAATATCAAAGACAACTATTATGGGACCATCCTTGGTATGAATAGTCTAAGTTGATAACCAATTTATTGATCAAAGGGGTAAAGGGGGAAATCTATATCATCTTATCATTCATCTAATAATCAAGCACAACATTACCTTAATATTAAAATAAAAAAGTAAATTAACCCTAAGTCTAAATATATATCTAACACAAGTTTTTCTTCTCAACTTGAGCAATAGTTAATTTACTATTTATTGATCAAAATTTCTATACAAACCTAGTGAAATTGATATCTAGACTTATGTTTATTTTGTTACTTGTATGACTCATATACTTGTGAATTCATATTAGATGCATTCAATCATCCAATGGACTTTTGGTGTTGTATTGCATGTAAAATGTTTGGAACTATAACAAAGTCTCAAAAAGTTCTTACTATCATTACTAATGATTATTTTTAATTTCACTGATCAACTTGAGTTGATATAATTTTCTTTGAAAAATAATAGTTCTATTTTTAGTTAGTTAGATAACTATTTTTGTTTAGTGTTTATTTTTGTGTTTGTGTATTTATTTTTTTGTATCCACAATAATTAATGTAGTAAAGATTTGGAATTGAGCCAACACTTCTAAACTTAGAAATTGAGAGAATGAGACAGAATATAAATATTATGACAAAGAGATGAGAGGGAAATCATGATAAATAATAGCAGTGGTAAAGATTAGTGCAGAACAAGTTGTTCAATAGCACATTATTCATCAGATCTTAGGAAATTATTGGAAGCAAGTATTGATAGAAAACCACTATGAGATTAGGTTGCAACTGATATATGCAAACTATATTGAGTTAAAATGTAGCCTCATAGTCATGGTATAAAAATATTAGTATGGTAGATGATTTTTAGAAGAATTGTGTGATAAAATAATGAATTCTCACATTTAACTTGTAAGATAAGGCAATGATCTAATTCTAGTGTTTATCTAGATGATCCACTGAGAGAGGGGATGAACTTGTAAAAGATTTTCTAACCAAATTCTTATATCTCAAGTTATATCACTAATAAGGGTAGAGATAAGCTAGTTTAGACTAGTGGAACCAAATATAGTGTATATGCTTAAGGCCAATTCGAATATTTATTGAGGAGGTGAACACAAAATAAATTATAATTATGATTCCAAGCCCATAAATTTTACAATAGTTTAAACTAACGATAAGGTGTATAGTTGATGCAGCTTCTACTAATTCTATCATGAATAAGTCATCCAAGGAATCTAATTTTCTATTTTAAGAACTAGCCAATAATTACTATCAAATTTCAAATAAAAAAGCAAATAAAACTAGAAGTAAGCAAGCTGAAGTATTGGAGTTAGATAGACTAATGATGATGGAGACAAACCTTAATCTATTTTTTAAACCCAATTTGGAGCATATAAATTTGGAGTGCAACATGACAAAAAGGTCTAGTGTGGAAGAAATGAAAGTTATGCAATAGTAAGATGTTGCCAATTTCAAACCCAATTTATTAAGTGGAGGAAGCTAACATTATAATGAATAGTGGATAAATTTTCATACCTAACAAAAATATATGTATACACTATTATCTGAATATAAGAAATCAAAAGAATTTATTATATGAGAGCCAAAAAATTTGCAATAGAATATGAGGTAATATCAAATAAATTTTAGAAGTAACTTGATGGGATACTAAATGAAAGAAGCTTCAAACTCTAATTAAAACCTCTTGGAAGGGGTAGGAAACCCTTCATTTGAAGAGAGCATTCTATTTCTACCTATGGATAGCGGTGTCAAACAAGTCGGGTAGCCCTGGGCATGACCCGAGACCTTGCCCAGTTCAGCCGTGCTTGGCCCAGCACGACATGGCCTGGAATCGTGCCTCGAACCAGGTCGGGCTACCACTTGGCAAGGTTCATGCTGTACTGGGCCAACACAGACTATGCCATGCTGGGACGGCATGAACCTTGCCTCGTGGCAGGCCAAACACTACATGTGTGCCTAGTTGATGGCATGGTAAACCAACCTGGGTGACCATTCGATGGGATCCCCGTTGGGCGATCAACCAAGTTGGTTTAGGTTTTTTTTTAATTTGATAGCCCTTTCATGGGGCGGTTCATTTTTTTAAAAAAATGCGGCCATGTGGCCAATTTTAATTGGTCAGCCACATGTCGTGTTGGGTCGGTGTCACATGCACCGAGCCGTGCCTGGCACGTCACAAAAATTTAACTATGTCGTGCATGGCATGATACAAAATTTTAGCTATGTCGTGCATGGCACGGTAAGGTGGCTCTACTGTGCCGAGAAAAAATGGGCCGTGCCATGCCAGCACGACCTATTTGACACCTTTACCCATAGAGATAAAGAGGAGAAATGATGCATAAGAAAACTGATTAGAATGAAAGAAAACAAGGTTAGATTACATGAATATGATAATAAAAATTATTGAGAATCAAATTAGATATTTAGCACTAATGATAAAGAAAAAAGAATTAATGAATTACCAAGCAATATAATACATGAAAGTAGTAATAAAAATCATTGAGAATTAATTTGGACAACTATCACTCTCAATGAAGAGAAGAATTGGAGTAGAGATTACCAAGTGATATTAAGACAAATCCAAAAAAATACTTATCCATTATACTAAGAAGCAACAAAAAAGTAGAGGGGAAATAATCCAAAATGAAAGTAGAAATGAAGTTGTGATTAAATAAGTTATTTTTCCTAAAATCATAACACAATCCTTAAATGAAATAGAAAAAGCTACAATATCTCCCAGTGTCATGGCATAATATGCCATGACATTTTTTAAAGTCATGACATCACTAGAACCTAAAGCTAAATTCTTGTTAGCATCAAAATTAAATGAAGAATCATAGAAGGTGGAGGAGATGCAGTTTCTAAAAGTAAAAATTTTTCTATGAATCTCTCATATCCACAATGTTTAGAAAGTGAAATGTATGAGCAATTTGAGAAGTTTTAAAATTTGTTCCAAAAGATGGAGGTAAATATTTTATTTGCCAAAGCATTAGCCCAAATCCAAACAAGGACATAATAAGTAGCATAAAAAAGTGGGAGACTTATAGGACAATAGACATGACCAAAAAGTATAGTGCTATCATCTAATATAAACTTCTAAAAAAATTGAAAGATTTAGAAAGGCCTACTATTCCATTTATAATTGGGGAGCATACTTTTCAGAAGGCTTTATGTAAAATAGGTGAACTTGATGCCACCTATATAGATAGCCTCCTATACACCATGATGAGATAGAAAGTAGATTTCAGGTATAAAGAATTCATAGAAAAGTGTTGGCCCAAAAAAGATAGAAAAAACATCAAATAATTCTAATAATGGCACAAAGGAAAAGATAGAGATGTAAATGAAGATGAAAACTACTATGAAGTTGTGATATTCTTTAAAGTCATGACTTCATTGAACTCAAAATACACACATCCAGAGATGCAACAGAAAAGGTAGAAAAGACAAAGATATATCAATGCAAAAAACATGCATCATCTAATAAGGAGACTCTAGAGATGGTGATGAAAATATAAATTAAAGAAAATCCTCAACTAATTGTTGACATGGTGGAGATTAAAAAAAATGCTAAAATAAAAGTGGTGAAATATCCAAAGAAAATGAGAGAATAAAGTGTGATGAAGAAAGTCATGCATTCAATGGATGTCATGATTTTACTATAAAAACAATGACCAAAGTCATAGAAAGAGGGAAAACCATGACTAATATGATCCAAAGAAATACACAAGTCATGACCACATAACAAGTCATGACATTGTACAAAGAAGCCATAGGTAATAATGTTATGACATTTCTCAAGTTCATGGCATACATGACTGAATATCCTAATGAAGAGATGATGATTATGAGGAAGAAATTGGGAAGACAAATTAAAGGAAAAGATTATACTGAAAGCTCTCTTGAATAGCTAAAGTTCTAGATAGAAGTGAAAATATAAAGAGGACCTATCTATGCATATTAAATAGAGCATTGCTTGGAAAGCAACTCAAACATTTTTTTAATTTTTATTTTGTGGTGAATAAACCCTTCACAACATGAACTATACACTTCCTAACAAATTCTAAAACTCTGAATCTTATTGCCAAAATAAAAGCACACCATGACACCCAAATCTAGTCATGGTTATCATAGATATAATTTTTTTGTGTGGTTATTTTGAGAGATATTCAATACTATGGAATGAGCGATACTTTTAGAGTTTGTTTGGTACTCAAAATACTAAATAAATTATATCATTTGTGGAAAAAAAATGCGGAGTGCTTGTATGATTACTAGTGGTTATAAAATAGATTTCACGAAAATTTTATTTTAAAGAGCAAGTGATGAATATAAGTGAAATAAGAGAGAATTTATGTGAAATTGATGGACTCAATAGAGAATGACTTGTAGAAGAGAGAAGTGATGGAGAGTAATGATAACTTTCTTGTCAAGAATTATATACCTTCCACATTAGTAATTAGTTTTAAGTAGTTATGACATCCTTTCTTGGTTGTAACTCTATCAAAGTAGTCATGACATTATTGTACTTCATCACTATGCCATCAAGTTGACATGATCATATCACTATGCAACACAATCATCATAACAACAATAATTTATCAGTCATATCCACACTAGCTCTAAAAAAACTTAACTATTATGATATTATTTTCATGTAGTAGTAGTCGAGTACCTCATTGGTACAAGTAGTCATAGCATATTCCATGATATCATTTATACCATAATTTTTCATTCTAAAGAGCAATGACTCAATCACAATATTTATTGTGTCATGACATTTTTCTTATAAAACAAATACCAAAGTCGTGGCTAATTCCTAGTACCACAAATTTTTTTATAGAGAAAATTTGACTCAGTCATGATAATCTCAGTATCACGACATTTTTATCTCACAAAACGTAGACCAAAACCATGGCTAAGTCCTAGTGTCGTGACTTTATGTTACATAGAGTTAAGTATCAGTAATGACCATTCATAGTATCATGACAATTGTGCTCCAAAGAGGATCTAAAGAGATGATAAATTCATGATCTCAACTTTGTGCCACTACATCCAATTTAAAATTTTGCATGGATTTCCAAAGTATAAAGGTTATACTTAGAGAAAAAGGAAGATGAGAGAGCAAAGTGAGAAGTAAAACAAAGATCACAATGCATTCTAAGCATAGGTGATGTGACCTCAACCTCAATTAGGGGTAAATCTAAGGTGACAAGAAAAATTAATTAGGGCTACATCCAACTTAAAAGTTTGCATGGATTACTCAAGTATAAAAGCTATACTTAGAGAAAAGGAAAAAATATGAGATAGCAAAGAGAGGAGTAAAAAAAAGATCACAATGCATTCCAAGCTTAGGTGATGTGACCTCGACCTCAGTTAAGAAAAAATCTAAGATGAATAACAAGAAAAATTTAAGATGAGAGAACCCTAGAATTCATGAGATGACTTTTTATACATCTTGTAGGATTTTATCCCCAAAAGCCTAGTTAAATTAAATTTTAGGATTAGTTATGTAATTATGTTGTGATGGATAATTCAATTAATGAGTTTATATTTGGTTTAAAATTTGTTTGGATATTGAATAATATGGATGCACGTGAGAATTTTGAATTTAGGTTTTCAAGAATATGTTAGTTTTTTCTTATCAACTATGGTGGACGGTAACATATACATCACAAGACAGACTCGTGTAGTTCAAATAGAAAGAAATGACAACTCTTTTAATCTTAATTCATGAGATAAGCTAACATGTTAAAACCCTAAGTTTATGTATGTGAATTATTACAAGTATGATACTCATGAAGTTGAAAGTACAAATATATTAATGACTGATCTATTATATACTATCTAGAGGAACTAACCTTGGAGTATTTGGGGATCAAGTAGAATTTCTTACCTAGAAATTTCATTTTTGTAGGTGAGTCATATGTCAACCATGGAAGATGATGATAGGTATGTCATGGGGCTCTCATAAGTTGGGGAGACTTATTTGGTTGTGAAATTCCTGTGAAACATTCTCACTTTTATGATTTTCATGGATGAAATTTTTGAGAAGATATATATTTAATTTTTGTGAATATGATGCTCATAAAGCTAAAAGTACAAAATAAATTTAGTATTATATTATCTAAAGTCATTGAGATAATTAGATGTTGAAGAATAAAATTATATGTTTGAATCAATTATCAAGGGCAATTTACATATTACCTAAAAGGTAGTGACAATCCAATGGATGGATGGGTACCTTATATTCCTAGAGGGAAAATGGGCTTTTTTCACACTAATATACTATTAATCCAATAACCAAATACACTGTGAATCAATTGCCAAGAAATATCATTATGCACAAGTACATATGCCAATCCTAGAGTCTAAGTATATTCCCTAAGACCAAAGTATATCTATTCAGCTCGTATAATCATTAGTTAGTTATTGATTGACCAAGCTATTAAACAATTCCTATGAGAATGATATATGAAATTACATCCACTTTATTATTTATATGATGCATAATGATTCTACATTGGCTGTGTATTTTTTGATCAACTAAGTTTTGTAACCATATCATTTAATTGTGAGTTTTGGCACCCTATCAAAGTCCAACAACATTCCTTCCCCCTTTTTTTTGTTAGCAAACTCTATTGTGAGTTTGGATCAATCAACTTGAAGTGTTTTCCTATTTTATTTTTTTTTATCCATTTAAAATATTTGTATAGCATGTGTAACAAGATGGGTTTGATTCAATAACAATATGTATATGTGATAAAATGTTGTGAGGAGTGGAAGTCTGAACTTGTTTATGTGTTAGAAGAAATGAGAAGATCAAATGAGCTTTGCTTTGAGGAACATACCTTATGTATTGCATAACATAGTTCCACACCTAATAGAGATGACTTATTTCTCAATATATACAACACATTGTGATGAAATGAACACATTGTTGCTATCTATTAAAAAAAAAAGAAGTTGAGCCACAACTCATTACCCAATTAAAATGTTGGACAAGCAGTTAGACAACATACCCTAATCACCACTCAACTAACATATATTAGAATGTGAAGCCCCAATTGGGTTTGTTAGGCCTATTTTGATAATGTTTAATAGGACATCAAAATACTTATGATCAAATATTATACAAAGTATTTGTGTCTAGCCTCTAGGGCCCAAATTTAGACTAGCACATCAAATTGCTCTAAAATCCTATGAAAGATTTTTTGGGATGTTTTATGTTAGGTATTTTTTTAGTTCACTTTATAATAATATAATACAACAAATCTATTCCAATATAAATTACTTATGCACCACCATATGTGACACTTTATGGTGAAATGACCACATTATAACTAGCTCACCCAAAAAAAGAAATCTAGGCCACACTCATTTCTCACTTGAAAAACTAGAATTTGGGCCACAACTCATTTTCCATCCAAAATATTTGACAAGCAACTAGACATTATATTGTTATCACCACTCAATGAAAATATATTAGATTATGAAGCATCACTTGGGTTTGTATTCCTACTTTGAGTTTGATATTGCTAGATGGGAGATCAAATACCTTTGATGAACTATACATAAATTATTTCTAACCATTCTCAAGGGCCTAGCTTTAGCGTACATCCTTAAATTTGAGGGAGCTAATGTATAAACACAAAGAGGCTAAATTCAACCAAAATGATCCCACTCATTTCCTTTCAAATTTGAAGAATTATAAAAGATTTTTGTATATTAGCTTTATGAATGTACATTAGAACTTGAGCCAATATTAGAAAAATTTTAGGAATTCTTTAATAAATATCACGTGCACGGAGCATCAAACTCTGACTATATTCATCTGAAAGGAGTAGAAAAGCTATTATTTGAAGATAATGTCATGACCTTACTCATAGAAAGAAAAAGAAGAAATGATCTTCAAGATACTCATATAGATTGATTGAAATAAAGATAAAAATGCACTAATATGGCAATATGAATCATTTAGAATGAACTTGGACATCTAGTTATCTCAATGAAAATGCAGAATGAGAGTAGATTACCCAATGACACCAAGACAAATCCTAAAAAATTCAAGTCCATTACACTGAGTAAAAGTAAAGAATTAGAGGGGCAACAATCCAAATTGAAAGTAGAAAGGGAAGCCTTTATATAAAGAAAAGTAGTGACTCAAGAAGTCACGACTTTCCCTAATGTCACGACACTAACCCTCAATGAAGTAGAATATGCAATGACTTCTCATAGCATCGTGACACAACATGTTTTGACATTTTTCAAAATCATGGCATTACTAGAACTTATTTCTTAACTCTTGCGACCATCAGAGTTAAATGAAGAAGCGGATAAATATGAGAAAATACAATATACTAGAATTAGTGATCAAAAAGATATGCAATCAAAAGACAATGCCAAAAGTAATGATTTCCTTTCTAATCTTCCATTTCCACAATATTTTTGAAAAGAAAAGATAGATAAGTAATTCAATATGTTTTTAAATATTTTTTAAAAGTTGGAGGTGAATATTTTTTTTGCTAAAGTAGTAGCTCAAATATGAAATTACATAAATTTAATGAAAGACATAATAAGTGGCAAAAGAAAGATGGAGACTTATGGTATGGTAAATATGACTAAGAAGTATGGTGTCATTATTCAATGTAAACTTCAAACAAAGCTAAAAGATATGAAAAGTTTTACAATTCCATGCATAATTGGGGAGAACATATTTTGGAAGGCCCTATGTAACTTGTGATCAAGTGTGAGCTTGATAACATTATCCATGGTATAGAGATTAAAGCTTGGAAAGATGACTACAATATTCCTCTCACTTTAATTGGCAAATTATTCTATCAAATTTATGAATGAAGTGTTAAAAATATTATGATGAAAGTGGATACATTTATTTTTGTGGTTGATTTTATTGTGCTTGACTTGGAAAAATATCAATATGCTCTTTTGATCTTGGTACAACCATTTTATTCTATTGAAGAGATATTAATTGATGTCAAAAAAGAAGAATTCATGCAGCTAGTGGGCTAAGGGAAAGTAAAATTTAATCTCTATAATCGCCTGTGGAAATTAGATTTTAGTGGCGAAGATTGTTAGAGAATAGATAGTTTCTTGTGCATCATGATAAAACATAATGTAGATTTTAGATGGAAAGGGTTCATAGAAGAGTCTTGGCCCGAGGAAAACAAAGAAAAAAAATGAAGAACTTGAACCTTAACTCAAAAAAAACTATGACAATAATGATGAAGAAGATTGCTATTAAATTGTATCCTTTTAAAAAGTCATAACTTTATCAGAATATGAATCTAATAAATATAAAGATGCAAAGGAAGTTGTAAAAAAGAGGAAGCTCTCAATGCAATAACATGTAGTAGCTAATGAGGAGACTCTCGAGATTGTAATGAAAATACTAAGGGAAAATTCATAATTGATCATTGACATATTGGAAACGAAAGACAAGGCAAGATAATAATGGTAGAACATCTAAAGAAAAATAAAAAAGAAATGAATATAATAATAAAAAAGACAAGCCTTCAATGGATTCCATGACTTTTCATGTAGAAGCAATTTGAATGGTATAACAAGAGAAAAATTTGGGACTAATATGATCAAGAAAGAAATTTTACAAGCCACAACCAAACAAAGAGTCATAATACTTTTTAAAGATGCCATAAGCAATGATGTCATGACACTCCCCAATTCACGACATCCATGATAGAATATTTAGATAAATAAATGTTGAAGAACTTCATGATAATGAAGGACAAATTGGGAAGAAAATCCAAAGAAAAAAATTATATAAAGAAGCTGACCTAAATAGCTAAAGTTATTGACCAAAATAGAGATTTTAAAAAGCTCTAGCCACATGATTTGAATATAGTACTATTTATGAGGTAACCCAAAGATATTTTTTATTGAATCCTAGCACAAACCATACACTTTTTATTGAATCCCAAAATTTTGAATCCTATTTCAAAAATAAAAGCTCACCAGAACACTCAAACCTAGTCATGGTTATAATAGATGCATTCTCTTTTGATGTAGTTATTTGGAGGGATTTCCATTCCTCGAAGATAAACAATACTTTTAGTTTGAGAGTTATACCAAATAAATTATGTTATTTGTGACTAAAAATAAGTATGTTTGTATGCATATTAGTATGCATTGAAAATATTTCACTAAATTTTTATTTTGATTAGATTTGATGAATGTTATGGTTAATTTCCAGTGCCATGACTTTGTGTTACAAAGAGTTTATCTAAGTCACGATCATTCCGAGTACTACAACATTTTGGGTTTCAAGTAGAATATACAATCTAATTGGAACATAAACATAGTAGAATTTATAATTTTTATTCCCCAACCCACTAAGAATCACATGTATTTCATAAAAACACAAAGGAAGGATAAACTAAACTTACCTCTTGTAGATAGATTCCTCAAGCCTTCAAAGTCTGTGTCTTTGTTTATTCGGATCTTCAAAAGTATTGTCTTTCTAAAAAATGACCATCCTTTACAAGTATCTATCAACACACGAGAAAATAATAAATGATCTTATTGAATACTAGTTTAGATTCATCTCCTCAAAATGAAATTAGGGTTTTTTGTTTCTCTATTTTGAATATTCTCCGAATAAAAGATGACTTAAAAAATATGTATGTCTCAAATACACACTCACACATACACACACACACACACACACACACACATATATATAAGTATGCTAGGGTTTAAGTCAACTAAATTTTATATTATTATATATTTTAAATTCTTTTAAATAATAACATTTTAAATTCAAATCCTTATCAAATAAAAAAATGATTATACGCATAAACACACACACACACACATATATTATTATATATTTAAAATTCTTTTTAAAACTCTTTTCATATTATTTTCTTATCCAATAAGAAAATATAACAGATTAATTATGTTTAAATTATGAATTTAAACTTTTTCAAAATTAAATTCATATATAAATAATAACTAATTGTTATTTGTAATTTAAAAGAATCCTGTCATTTTAAATTACTATAGAGAGTGAAAAACCATAACCATTATTATTTAGTCTTAATGTGCAACCCTATAGGTTCAATTAATATTGGTAGTATGCTTAAATCATATTTTGATCCTACAAGTTATAAGTGGCCTCTAGCAAGATATCACGACTACCAAAGTTAAATGAAAAGCTCATGATTCATGACAACCTTGATATAACTAATGATATAATCATTTTATCTCATGATATCCTGATAGAATATAAGGTATGGACAAAGTCAACCTTATATTATTCTATCTTTGATTACTCGAAACTAAATTAGAATGACTAAACAAATGATATTAATCTCTTTCAAATCATTTGATCATGACCATATATTTCTCAGTCTCAATTGTCAAGTGAACCCAGATATATTTTTCTTATAAAAAAAGATAAATTCTATCTTAATTGCTTATATCTCACTACATAATTCTAATTATGTTCAAGTATAATCTTTATAGTCATATGATAAAAGGTACTATTTGATTATATCAAAACACAATATTCCTTATATTGAGAATTATAATGATCTTGGGTTAAAAGATTTAATGACACAACTATTAGAAATTAATTTATGACATTGATTCATATATTAATCTCAAGATATGATTGTCCAATATTTTTCTCAATAAATAAATATAAATTTAATTTGTATCTCATTCACATATTAATCCCTTGAATATCAGTCAAACTTTATACTAATCTTAATTCATTGTTATTCCCATAATAATAATTGATTAAGGGACATTTAGAATAATTAATAATATTATTCAAGGATATTATATATAATAAACATACAAATAATAATAATAATTAATTCTCATTAATAGTCAAAATACCATTTTCATACGATAAGCCTAGAGCACTATTACTAACAAACATATGTAACTACCATTTTAAAATATTAAATGAATCTCCCAAGTATAAAAGATACATTTAGAAAAGAAAAAGAGAGAGAGAGAGAGAGAGAGAGAGAGAGAGAGAAGAGAAATGCCCTAGGTGACACATCATCAACCCCAATTTTGGAAAAATTCAAGATGAACAATAAGTAATATCAATTGGGATTAGGGGGCTTATGCTTAGAAATTAGCTTGAATAGTCGTTAAGAATCCTAGAATCCACAAGATATCTTTTAATATATTTCACATTATTTTATCCCAAATATCTGACTAAATTGAATTCTAGAATTGGTAATGTATTGTGTTATGATGAATGTTTGAATTTATTAGTTTATGTTTGTCTTAATATTATATTTGGATGTTGATAGATATGAATGTAATATAGAACTATAAATTAGGAGTTTTATGAATACATCAATTTATGCATGTTAGGCATATCGGATGGTGACAGGTAAGTCATATGACATACTTATGTGGTTATAATAGAAGGAAGTGACAGTCCTTCTAATCTTAATGTGTGAGACAAACCAACATATAAAAACTCAAAGTTAAGATATATTAATCATTATGAGCATAGGGCTCACAAAGTCAAAAACATGAACATATTAAAAAATAAACTATTATATACTATCTAAAAGAACTAATCTCATAGGAATAAGAGGGTTAATAAGAATGTCTTACCTGGAAGTTTCATTATAGAAAATAGTCATGTGTTAGTCATGGTAGATGGTAATACAAATAGGGGAGACTCATATAGTAGTTACAAAAATATGAATGATTCCTACTTATATGACTTTCTTGTATAAAATTCATGGGAAGATATATGATTAAGGAAAATAAATTTACTGAGACAGAAATAATAGGAAGATTTGGATTTTTCAAGAAAATTATCTTATCAGAATCTTGTGATACTTCAACATGCAATAAGAAAAGAGGAGAAAAATATCTCGAGTACCATATGTATCAATAGTGGGATGTTTGATGTTCGCTATGATTTGTTCAAGACTAGACATTATAAAAGTAGTGAGAGTGGTTAGCTGATACATGATAAATCTTGGCAGAGCATTGGAGTACTATGAAAAGGATTCTCAAATATTTTAGAGAAAACTCAAATATTGCATTATGTTATAGATGTTTAAACCTTATTTTCAAGGACTATGATAATGCATACTATGCTAATTATTTTGATAATAGCAAGTCTACCATGAAATATATGTTCACTCTTGCTATAGGAGTTGTAAGTTAGGTTTTAAAACTATAATCTATTGTGTCTACTGATATGACTATGATGAAAAAGTATTATTAAGAATCTATGAATATGTTACAATGGCACAAGCAATAAATATGGTTGTCGATGTTATTGGAAAAGCTTAGACACAAACAAAATAAAATGATTTTATTTTATGGTAGTCATAATACTTTAAACTTAGCAAAGAATCTAACATTTCACTCAAAGATAAAATATATTAAGGTCTAATATCACTTTGTACGAGAAAAAGTATAAGAAGGAAGAGTAAATATAAAAAAGATTCATACTATGATGAGAATCTAGCAAAAGTTATGACCAAGCTAATTAATATTAACAAGTTTTTAAGGTATAAAATCTCTCATAGCTTAGAAAAAATATAAGCAAGTATGAAGTTGACAAGTGAGAAATATGAATTTTAAATGGGAGATTGTAATATCATTAATGGGCTTTTAATTGGGTAGATAAAACTTGTACGATTGCTAATGGTCATTTAAATGGGTAGGTGAAACTTCATCTTTCCCATATTGGAAATCCATTTGGGATTTCAAATATTTCTTTTATAAAAGGAGATTTCTCCTCCATTGTATTCCATTCCAATCCCAATTCCTTTTTACCTTGTATTAGATTTATTATCTTATTTATTTTATTGTTTTAAGCTTGAGTTCCATATTTTCGAATTATTGTTGTGAATTTTATTTTTATAACATTTTTTAAAAAAGAATTGGGTGTTGTAGGTGGGATTGACTTTCATTATTATTGTTCACATTATGATATATTGTCGAGGTAAATATTATTTTATTGTTTATTTGCTTTCGAACTCATTGTTTTATTTATCTAGCATTGATATTCTCACTAAGCTTTTTTTAATAACACTCAATTGTTCGTGAACAAGTTTATGGAGCACAACAAAAGTGATTGAGATCTTAAAAATTTTAGTTGATGAAGAGAATGTTTCTCATTGAAAAGAATTGATTTTATATCATGTTCCAAGTATCATGCTACTGAATTTTATATCATTCCAAAATTTTGAAGGATAAATCCAAGAGACATATTTATTTGTTTCTTTTCAAAGCCTGCAAATAATTAGAGGTGACTAATAAAAGGTTTGCTAGAAAGTATAGCATTTCTGAAAAATTATTTGACTTATATAAAATAACTCATAACTTTATAGATAAATAGATGGTTAGCAAGATTTTCAAACATAATAATACTAGGTGTTATCATTTTAATTATGAAAAAATTTGGCACACCTAGTTGGTAGTGTAACATTATAATAATGGTGAGAATATTAGTGTGAAGTTATTTAAATAAAAAAGAATAATAAAGAGGAAAACACTTCAATAAAAGGTGGTGAATAGTGTCTTTTCTTGCTATATGTAATGGAGAGTTGTGCATCAAAGATTAACCTCTATCATTATAACAAAGTTAGGATATGTATCAACTAGAAAACTTGTATTTTTTCAGATAACTTTTAGTCCCAGCCTATTATTGATGAGAAAGGGGTGACATTTTTAAACCTTCAAGTTTATGCCCGTATTATGTTGTTGTTGCCTCATTGATTTTGACTAAAATATATTTTTTTGTTCAGCCATCAAAATTTATTATAATAGCCTACATTTTATTTATGATCTCATTGCTTATAATTGTAGCCTAATTTTTATATCATATTTTTATTAATTTAGCTATTAACTCCCCCTTAGAAAATGGAAAGATCTAGTTGACCATTATAAATTACACTTTCATGTGAGCAATAAGTAAAAAGATAAGAGTAAAGTTAGCTTAATCAAGTATTCCTACATGGTATACTCGCATAGAACATGATTTGACTAGATGGAAACAGGAAACATTAATTGGATAAATGATAATTGAATTGCCATCTCTTTAACTAGATCATGTTGACCAGATGACATTTTTGTTTTTGATTGAATTAATATTTTGGAAGTTTCTTTTGATTCTTGTGGAAATTTCCACATGCTTAGGCACAAAATTACATTGTAAACCCAACTACTACCAAACTATACTATTTTGCACAAGTGGGCAACAATAGTTGTTTGTTCTCAATGAAAAATATGAGTAGTATTATTCTTTTTTGAGTGTTAACTATAGTTTTGAGTATGTTGAATTTTAAGTTGCCTAACCTTTACTTTATTACTTTTATTTCTTAGAATAAAGATGACATTTTAGTTGGCCAATATTTGTAGTTCACAATTTAATTTAGGGTAGCTATTTGATCAGCATTCTTTAATTAAGATGACATTCTTTGCTTTGTATTCACCTTAGCTTTAATTTACTATTATTTGGGAATCAATATGCATCTTGATTTTCATGAATTCAACATAGGAAGCCAAATCTAGGCCCATAGTATGGCATTTAATACAAAAAAGATTTGACTAATGTTGTAGCTTTGTGAGGATTCCAAAACTCATAGATAATTGATATGATGACAAAAGTTAGTTGAACAAGGATTTCTCATCTAATATAGCTCTACAAATATATGAGTCATATAAGTAATAAAGTAGACATAAGTTTAGATATTAATCCCACAAGAATTATTTTTGTTATTCGATCAATAAATAATGAATTGATACTGGTATGAGTTGAATAAACATAGTTGGTCTTAAGAAATATACCCTGACTTTAGGGTTGGTGCATGATGATGCTTTTTTATGTCTAGTTAAAATCATATTTGATTATTGGATGAATGTTAGATTATTATGAAAATACTCACATGCCCTATTAGCATATAAGGTGAATGTCATCCATTGGAATGTCACTACTAAGGATGATCCCCTTGTAGTTGTCCCCTTAGTATTTCAATATCAAAGTAACACATCATTCTATACAAGATCATTATTACTTCTACTCCTTTTAGGCAATACATTAACTATGCTTGATGATTACTTCAAGTATATACTTATATTTTTTGACCTATAATTATCTCAATGACTTGAGATGATGTGGTGATAATTTCATTTGTACTTTCGACTTCATGAGTACTATACTTGCGATAATATATAGAATCTTGTTTACTAGTCCCAAGCTCATCATATCAAACTCTCTAACTAACTTTGTCTTTAATTCTTGGATTCAACATCTATTGAGGCCTGCTACCAATATGTCATCTATGTACAATAATAGAATGATAAAGTCATTTTCATCTTAAAACCTCTTGTAGTATGTACAATAATATTAACTTAGTCTATTATACCCATGACTAATGATGAAGGAATCAAATCTATTATACTAACACCTCAGCACCTATTTGAGACTATATAAAGATATATTCAACTTATAAACTAAGTTCTCCTTGCCTATTTCAATTAAACTTTTTAGCTAGAGCATATAAATTTCTTCTTTGATTTCTCCATGAAAAAATATAATTTTGATATCCAACTACTCTAAATGTAAATCAAATATACCACACAAAATCATCACAATTTTAATTGTTGTAAGATGAATCATCGGGGAAAAAAATCATTGAAGTTGATGCATTCTTTCTGAGTATATTCTTTAACCACCAATTTTGCATGATACTACTATTTTACTTGATAATTGCTATCCTACTTGATCTAGTAGACCCATTTATTTTCTGTGGTTTATCTTTTAGGTGGTAATAATACTTGCTTTCAAGTCTTGTTCTTGTATAGAGCTTTTATTTATTCTTCCATTCTTGATATTCACATAGATGCATCTAAGCTATTTATAGCTTCATTTTTTATTAATAGTTTTCCATCATATGCTAAAAGATAATATGAGATATTACTCTCTATAACATACTCTGAGTACCATGCTAGTGCTCTTCTATCATGAGTTAGTTGACTATCTTTTGGAGCCTTAGACTTGACTTGTTCTTATACCCAGTAGCAGTACTATGGTGCTTTTTCCATAAATATAGTTGATTTTCTACTTACATAGTAATAATCTCTAGAACTTCTTTCAGCATACTATCATTTTCATCTATTCTTTATAGTTGACTTTCTATAAAGATTATATCTCTGCTAATAATTATCTTGTGGATAGTGGGATCTCATAGGTAATACCATTTTACCCTTTCAGCATACTCTAAGAACACTTTCAAGATTTTGGATCAAACTTTATTTTTTCTTGGGTGTTATATATTACATAAGTAGAGAATCCAAAAAGGTATAAAGTAGAATAATCTATTAACTTACTAGTCCACATTTCCATCAATATCTTTAAATTAATTATAGTTGATGTCAACCAATTTATTACAAAACATGTGGTATTATCTACTTTCACCCAAAAATAATTGGAAAGATTTACAATCATCAACATTACTCTCATCCATTCCACAACAGTTCTATTTATCAATTCAACCACTCCATTTTGTTGTGAGATGTATGTGACTATAAACTATTGTTTGATAAATTCCCTCTTATAAAGAGTAAGAAACTTGTCTTCTATATATTTTATTTAATTATCTATCTTTAAACACTTAATCCTTTTTTGGGATTAAAGTACCAACTATGCTTTAAAGTCTTTAAAAACTAGAAATGTATCTAGTTCTTCTTAATTGAATATACCCAATATCTCCTTGAGTAATCATGAATGAAAGATACAAAGTACATTTCTCCTCCTTGAGACATTTTAGGTGATTCCCATATATCAAAATAAATCAAGTCTAGAATATACTTACTCATAGCAATTAATCTACTAAATGTTGATCTATGTTACTTACTCGTAACATGATACTCACAAAAAGGTATATCTACTAAATCGAGCCTAAAAAGTAATTTTCTATTAGAGAGAATCTTTAAATCTAGTTCTGATATGTGGCTTAGTTTGAGATATCATATCATCATTGACTCTTTTCTTTTGTTACTTGATACAACACATACATAAGCTTCCTGCATTGTTTCCCCTTTAAGCATAAATAGATTTGGCGTGACATTTTTTCCCTTCATAATCATAAGCATGCCTCTTACAATATTTATTATCTTATTCTATAAACATAATTCTTGCATTGAAGACTTTCTATTTATCCCAAAGACAATAGATTTTTCTTCAAATTTTTCATATATAATACCTTTTAAATGGTGTGAACCATATCATCAAATATTTTTATTTTAATAGTACTAATAACAATAATTTTCAAAAGCATGATTATCATTCATATGTACATAACTTCCTGAGATTGGTTCATATTTGTAGAACCATTCTCTTTGAGATGTTATGTGTCATTAAGCTCCCGAGTCTAGTAACTAAATATCACCAAACTATTTTTTACTTTCAACTATTGTTTTGACCTTGTTGTACATGATGTTACTATCATCATAGATAATTTCAAAATTTTTTTAAGTATTTGATGACATATCATCTTCATTTCTTTTTATTATAATAATAATCTCTTTTGAAGTATTTTTTTTCTTGCCATATTTATAGTACTTAATATTCTCTTTACTTATTAATTTTGATCTAATGAAAATTAGTTGCCATTATTGTTTGTTTTTTACTTCCTTAAGTATTCTTTTTACTTTTTAATATATGTATTACTCCAATTAATGTGACATCTTATGAAAAGTCAATGAAAACAAACATAATAAATATCTTCAAATTTATATGTTGAAGATATTTTGTTCCATCTACAATATGCATATCATATTAATAAATTGATTGAAAATTAATTATGAAATTAGTAAGTGAGTCAATCGATGATCTTCAGAATATAATATTTAGATTTATCATCCAAAAATAAATTGTTAAATTTAAAAGATAATCTATAGATAAATTATTGAAACAAAAAGAAAGATTTGTCATAAAAAATAGAAACATATTTTGAAATTTCTAAAGTATTAGGTGAAAGCATCTTCAAGTTATCTTATATATCTTATCCTATGAATTTATTAGCTTCGTATTTTAACTCAAGTAATGATGATTTAGGTTAACTAAATAAAATAATAAATTGCATTGTTATAAGATTTATGAAATATTGGGACAAAATTCAGTTACATTTTATTTTAGTTTTATGTTAGATTGTAAAATTAATATTATAAAGTCTAAAAAGATCTTTTATTGCACTTAGCATATTAATTGGTATAGATTTTAATGAACAATATGATTTTTTCGCATTTTAAGTTATTTATTTTAATTAATGTAGAAGTAAAAATAAAAATTAAACAAGATATGTAATATTTTACAACTTATAATAAAAAAAAAATAGATATTTCAGATTTGGTGATAAATATGCTTTAATTAAGTTCTACAATTGTTTTTAGGTGTGTTACTCAAAGTTTGTGTTGAAACAAAGGACTTAAAATTTAATCTTACTATTAATCCAAAGCTATAGATAGAGAATCCAATAATTTATACTTGTAGAAACTTCATCATTCGGGAATTATAATTCTTTCATAACTAGCAAACAACATGTTATTGATTAATAAAGAATATTACTAAATCATAAAACATAGCAATTCAGGTGTGTATAGTTTCAATCATAAAAAATGTTAGGTGAGTAAAGAATATTATTGAATAGTAAGACAAGCAACATATTATTATATTTTATAGGTTAGGAGCTTTCTTACTATGGATTGCAACATATCAATATTCATATTAATCAACATTGACAAATTTGATGAGCGATGTCTTGCTAAAAGTTGAGAAATACTTGGAATAATAGGAATGGAAGAAGAAATGATGATGAATTGAGTGGACATCATTGGAGTTCTCAATTAATGGGAGCTCAGAATAATAATGCTAATAATGAAAATTGAAGCAAAATAAGAAATTTGGAGGTAATTTCTATAATATTTGACATTGAGGAAATTTGTTGAAAGAAATGTTGCTACTTGAAAAGTGAATACTGGTGACAGTATATGAAAATGTTTATTTAGCTAGGAAAATTTAGATAGGGATCAATCCCAAGCTAAATTGCGAGGGATTAGTTAGGGAATAACAAGGGATTTTTGATTTTATATTAAAATAACATTTTGCAACGGATTAGCGATGGAATAGCGACGTAAATTCCACGCAAATAAAAGTGGGAAATATAGCGATGGATTTAGTGACGGAATTTTCCTAGCCAATCTTCAATTATTTAATTTTTTTAATTTAATATTTGTTTTAATATTTTATTTAATTTTATTTATTAAATGTATGTTATTATATATAGATGAGCAATCCTTGAAAGAAACATTCTCTTCGTAAAATTATAAAAAAAAGATATTATAAATAAATAATTTTAAAAATATAAAAATACAAAAAAAAATTATATTAATAAGGACAAATAACTAATTTTATAAATTATAAATTTTTAAAAAAATTCTACAAAAAATTTTTCTAAAATTTTTAATTAAGAAACTTAAAAATTTGTAATAAAGTAGCATTAAATAATTAAGTCTATTATTATAATATTATTTTATGATATTTTAATAATTAAATGAACATACATTAAAAATTCTACTAATATAAAGGTAAAATAATTCATTGTATGATTAAATAGAAAATATTTTCAAAAATATCTGAATTGATGAATAAACTAGTAAATATTAATATTATTATAAGCATAAAAAAATTTATAATTATAGGAAACTTTTTAAAAAAATAATTAATACAAAATTTGAAATCTTGAATTATAATAAAAATTTAAATATTTTCATTAAATTTAAAAGAAAATAAATTAATATTTAAAAATAATTACATAGATGTTTTCCCCGACTAAAATTTATAAGAATTAAATAATTAAGTAATATTTTTACTATTAGCTTTTAATATTCAGTCTTTATTAATATAATTAATATAACTTTTTTTAATTATCTTCTCATTTTAAGTAATTTATAGAATTTTAAAAATTATAAATGATATCAAATAATATGTAATTTTATGTATTTAAAATTATTTCAAATTATCTTCAAAAAAATTAATATGAATTTTTAAAAATTTATAACCATAAAAAATATATATTTATATATTTTTTAACATAAAGAGTATTTTATAACTCTTAGGAGAGTGACTAGAAAACAAATCATCTTTTCATGTATGTCTTATTATATGAATTTTGTAAATTTTGTAGCTATTTGATTTTTTTTTGTTATAAAGCTAAACATATATTTTTTTGAAATTATTTATATATTTATTGTTTAATTTATTTTATAATAAAAAATTATAAGATGTTTGTTTTTCATGTATACCTTGCTACACGCACATGAATTTTGTTGAAACTATTTTGATAATAAATAAAAAAAAGAGTCTTTATGTATTTTATATATTTATTGTTTATTTAATGTTTTTATAATGAAAAATTTAAATATTTTGGTAATTTTAGTCATTTGTTGTCGAGACTCGAGAGACAACTCTAACAAACGCCTAAGTCCTCTACAGTCCACCTCTATCTCTCGGCACTGATGCATCAAAACCTAATCGAAGAATAAGCAAGAATTCTTATTGATTTGAGGTACGTTTTCTATCCTAATTCTTTATCGATTATCTTAATGCAAGAGTGTGTGTTTTGATTCTGTTATTTTTTATTTCGAAATTCTTTTTCATTAATCACCATGGTATGATTGGATTGCTTATATAAACTGATTCGTATACATACTTCATACATGTGTGATATAATGCGTTCTCATTATGTGGATGTTGTTGGTGCACAGTAGGTATGACGACTTGATTCCATGTTTTTTTCCACTCGACGGTCTTGTGATTTTCAATGTTAATCACAAAAAGGATGTTGGTGTTTTTGGTGAGCAATGTGTATATAACAACATATTAAAATTAAAATAATAAATTATGTAAATATGATGATCCCAAGAGTAACACATAAATATATAAGTGTATTTTACCATATCTGTAACTATAAAAATAGTATGCATAAACATAACTATATATAAATATAACAACATATATTTAATATACATACATATATATGTATATATATAACTATATATAAATGTACTTAACAATATGTATATCAACATATTAATATATATAAATGTATTTATCTACATCAATACCTATACATAGCCATATGTCTAAATATATATAATTAGATGAAAAATTATATATAACTACATCTACAGCATGTATAACTACATGCTTCAAAAACTTAATATCCATTCATATCATTCATCTCATTCATACATGATTTTTTGGATACTTGTATAAATCTTTATCATTTTCCTATATATTTTAGGAACTTAAATTTAATTTTTTCAACCATAAATGTATTTTTATTGTATTTTTATATGTTTGTACAAATCATTATGATTTAATATGTTTAGGGTTTGTATTTTTGTTTCACTTAATATCATTTAACTAAAATTGATTTCTAATAAAATGTTCATTTGTTAAAATTCATGTGGTAAATTTCAAAACAAATAACAATATGTTTGTGTTATAAATATTATAAAAAATTTCTAAAATATATATGTGATGTAGTTTCAATTTACAAAGATAAAACTTTAAGAATAGAATTTATTTACAAAATAAAAATTGCACCTAATAATATGCAATATGTTATATATATTATAAATAAACAATGTTTGAAATGTATCTATTAATTACAAAAAAAAACATTGTCATGTATTCAATTTGAAAAAAAAAATTAAAAATAATTATTAAAAAACAAATTCATATATTTATATGGTCGTTTATATATTTTGAATAAAATAAAAAAAATAATTACTTGTATAAAAATTTACTCATATATTTATATGGTAATTTGTTTTGTTTGAACATTAAATGCATGTATTTATATGCACTACAATATATTTGTTAGAATATTAAAGTTTCTAAAAATTTATTAATAACAATAAATAATATGTAGATATTTATTAGACATTAATATTTTAATAAAAAAATTATATAGAAAAACAAAAACAATATTATCTATTTATGAACTATATTTAACATAATTGTAGAAACAAAATAATTTACAAATATGCCAACTTCATTTATTTATATGAGTATAATGATAGTTATTTTAATATAAATATTAAAAAAAAACAACTATTTGAATAAAATAAAAGATCATATATTTAATTCATAATTTCATTTTATGCATTAATATGCTCCACACACACACACACACACATATTTGTTTTAAATGTAAAGAATTTACAATATTTTATAAATTGTGTAGAATATATAATATTTTATTTTAATTAAATTTTTAAAATCAAAAAATTTTAAATACATTTACAGACACACACACACACTACTTTAAAAATACATTACGTATATAGATATGTGTGTTGTGTTTGTGTGGGTGTATAGTAGTATATGCATGCATACAAGTATATACACACTACTTTGAAAATGTATATACATGTGTGAATATATACAAAAGTACAAAAATGTGTATGCTGATATATAATGTATAGTAATGTATATGGATGTATAAATGTGTGTGTGTGTAGGGCAGTGTATATGCACATATATATTTATGCATATATATATGTAAATATCAACATTAATTTTGAGAAGAAAAATACTTGAGCACATAAATATTTACATGTTCCACAAATTTGTGAGAACAGGAGCAAAAAGTTACATTATTGCAAGATACTACTAATGTTCCATCTATAACACCTTGCCTCAAAATTTGATCAGAGTACTACTTGCAATGATAAGATTCATTCAATAATACATACCATGGAGTTACATTTTCATTCAATACTATAATTTTTTCAAATAAAAAAATATTTCTAATATCTTCTTCAACAACTCTTCTATCTTCTTTTTCTAGTCTTGATAAGCTATTTTCAATTTTGATTATATGTACATTTCTTATCTAATATCTCTAGTTCAACCTATTGTAATTGTAAAATCCATCAAATCAATCTAGGCCTAACATCTTTCTTTTCTATGAGATTTGATTATAGAATATTTAGAATATACTATGACTTTGGTTCCCACTAAATATGATATTAACTTGCCAAAAGAAAAGCTTGGTGATACAAGTTATTTCTTTATAGTGGTGTAATTCAATTGGGCATTTGAGAGTGTGTTGTTATCTTAGTATATGATAACTATTTATAAATATTTGTATAACTATATAAAACTCTTCATAATTATATTTAACTATATTTGTATCTATGTAAGCTATTTTTATAGCTATAATAATAACTATTTTTTTAACTATATGTGTACTTCTATATAACTATATTTTTAACAAAATATTTCATATGTATAATAATATATAACTATATATAATTGTATTTCACTATATGTATAACTATAAAAATGTTATATATAACTATATCTGTAACTACATACATATTTATAACTATATATGTATAACTATATATAAATATTTCTATAACTATGTAATACTCCTAATAATTAAATATAATAATATTTGTATCTATGTATACATATATGTATTCATATAATTAAATTTATATATTTATTTATAACTTTGTATATATTTATATATAACTACTTATAACTATTTGTATGAATATATCTATATATAATTATATGTTTAACTTTATATAACTTTATTTTTAATTATATATACTATAGATATAAAAACATATAGAGGTTGATCTCCTTCTATGGTGACCATCGCTTGAGGTTTATTGATTCTATTTCTTTCTCTCATTAAATCTATTTACTGCCATATGACAAAGGGATTGAGATTTAGTGGAAAAAATGGGGTTGACGTTCACAAAGCTGTTCAACATGCTGTTTGCAAACTAGGCGATGAGGATTTTGATGCTGGCGGTAAGACAACCATTCTGTATAAGTTGAAGCTTGGTGAAATTGTCACCACAATTCCTACTATTGTCTTCAATGTAGAGACTGTTGAATACAAAAATATCAATTTTACTATGTGGGATGTTTGGGGTCAAGACAAGATTCGTCCTTTCTGGAGGGATTACTTCCAAAATATCCATGGTCTCATATTTTTGGTGGACATCAATGACAGATCGTGTTGTTGAAGCCAGAGATGAGTTGCATAGGATGCAAAATGAGGAAAAGCTTTGAGATGCAATTTTGATGGTGTTTGCCAAGAAGTAAGATCTTTCCAATGCAATGAATGTAGCTGAAATTACTAACAAGCTAGGACTTCACTCTCTTCGCCAATGCCATTGGTACATTCAGAGCACCTGTGCTTCCTCTGGCGAGGGCCTCTATGAGGGTCTTGATTGGCTTTTCAATTACATTGCCTATAAGTCATAAATAATTTTAGCATGATGAGACAAACTTTGTTGACATATCTAGATGTGGATATAATTTTTGCCTACTTTGCCTGAGTTTTGTTCTGTTATGTGGATGACATCATCTGTTTCTAGGAGGATTCAAATTATATTTATATTTATATATTGCAAGCCTGAAATACAAGACTGCATTTACTTTCGCCTGTTCTGTTGTAAGCCGAGCTTATTTGTTTTCTATTTTGTGTATTTTTTACATTGGATTCCAAAGGCATAAGAACATATAACTATAAATAATTGTCTTTGATTATATGTATAACTATAAAATATTATACATAACTATATTTAAAAATATAATTAACAACATATATTTAATATATATTTTTATATATTAGTATATAAAAATGTGAGATGATGAGTGAGTTGTTAATGCATAGTTCATAGCAATTGAAGAAGAATTACCATAATGATATATTTATAACAATTCTATATGAAAACTATAAAGATAACTAAGTAAAAGGAAAGTCATCTTACCATAACAACTAATAACTCAACATTACCAATGGCTCATATAGGTATAATGGTTATTGTACCATGATATATTTATAACAATGTATCATTTAATGATTTCAATTATATTCCAAAAATGAAAAAAAAAACTAAAATATATGGTATGGTTAACCACGTCATGATACTATATTTTATTTGGTCCACATGATGTTATGGAATATGAAAACATCAGGATTCTAGGTACCCAATAAATAGAATGATAAAGACCTAAGTGTGTTTATGTAATGTCAATAGAATCTAGTTATGTAGATAATAATGATCAAATTGAGACCCTAGATTGTGACATGTTGACTATACAAGGTGATAGTGATAATGTCAAAATTAGTGATCAAAGGTGTTCCTCCACTTGAAGGTATAATGAACATGGTATGTTCTAGATGCCAATATTGCAAAGTGCATCAATTACCTTATTAAAGTGCATCAATTACCATATGAAGAATCAAAGTTCAAAGTGAAAATGTCATTGCTAATAGTTCACTATGTTATGCTTGGGTGTGTAAACAACCATTTATTAAGGAAATAAGATACATGGTTATATATATTCATAACATGTCAAGATATGTATGACTTTTCTTCATGAATGAAAAATTCAAAAGGTTTTCAAAATTTAATAATTTAAAAAATAGTCAAAGGAAAATTCAACAAAAAATTTTAATGTTTGAGAACAAATAATGAATGAGAATATTTTTCTCATTCATTTTAAAAATCAACACCTTACGGAGACTTGTAAAAGCAGTTACATGGAAATTATATTCTTAAAAGATTATGAGTCAAAACTATGAAGGCAATGTCTCACATCATTAATAGGCATCCCCAAATAAGACGTAATGTTATTTTATCCTTTGAGAAGTGATGTGATGCTAAAACTACGTACAATTGGATACTTTGGAATATATATTTGGACATGTGTGCTATATATTTATCTGATCATTTATAAAATAAGTTTGATAAGAAAGAAATTTATGGTATATTTGTGGATATAATACCTAGGAGAAATGATCTAAATATTCTAACCCAATATGTTGGTGATGATATGCATCAAAAGATGTAGCATTTGATGAATTATCATGTTGGCGGCTTCCCAAAAAAAAGTATTACTAGACCCAAAAGATCTCAAAGACCATTATAAGAAAAGAAGGGGTAGCATGTTGTTGAGATATGATCAAAAATTTGCAGAAAATTTAGAAGAAGAAGATGATGGTGTGACAAAGAAAATTACTTGGAAATTAGGTGTTGTGCTAGAAATTAGTAGAAAAGGTTGAATGAGGTCATGAAGGAATTATAAGTCCACAAACACAAGTTTGAAAGTCAATCAATGTTCAAAAACAAAATTTCATATATGAATATTAATCTGTAGAAGTTGTAGAGAATGAGAAAGAACAATTTCGTATAAGAAAGCATCTTAGGTTTTTGCATTGATCAAAAAAATGTGACATTAAAGAAAATCAAACATTACAACAAATACCAAAGAAAAATAAGATATGAAACTCATATCCTACAAGTTACTTTACAAAAAAACATCCATATGAATTAATTGAGATGGGTGAGACTCGGCTAGTAGCTCGAGAGTTTTATCAACAATGTGGACAAGTTTAAATGAGACATTTAGACCAAAGGAAAAGATCACTATTACATCACTATTACATGAGTTTTGTTAGCATTTGTTGCTTGTAACTACTAAACATTATGGATGTAAAAAATATTTTCTTAATGGTGAGGCAGATAAAAAGATCAACATGACTAAACAAAGGTGAGTAAAGAATGGTACCATCCCAACTTTAAGTACAAATTTATATAAACTTTATATGAATTGAAATAACAATAAAAGTTTGGTATGATAAGATTGTTGAATTTATAATACAAAATAGTCCTACTATCAAAGTTAATCAATAAAAGGTGGCAATTGTGTTGGTGTTTTTAGATTATTTGATTCCCATATGAGATGATGAAAGAGATATTTATCAAAAAATAGAAAATTTATCCATGCACTTCCAAATAAAAGTTTTGGGAATTGTAAATATTTTATTAGATGAGGGTGACAACAAAAATGAAGGTTTATTTTTCTCAAAAAAAAGTATAGGAGAGACTTGAAAATTTATTGACTAGGATAAAAAATTGGATTGGAAAATTATATGATGATCTCCACACATATTACAAGAAATTGTAAGATGTGTGCACATTAAAGTAATTTCTTGGGAAATGTGATATGATATGAACAATCAATAAATGATCTAATTAATAATTGATGATTATTGATTATTTTTCATTCTATCCATATTTATTAGCAATTAGTATTTGATCTACTAGTGTGGACATACCTATATGGTCAAACCATGTTTGACTTATTTGGTTTGATTTATTTTGGTTTGGTTTAATTTATTAATATTGAGTTGTGTGATTTTTAATTATTATCATCATATATTTAGTTTGTTGTATTTCATTACTAAGTATATTTTTTTTTTGTGTATGCAAGTGAAAGATTCTGAATGAGGAATGATTTTTGTGGCATGTGTACTATTATGTATTATTTTTAGTATGCAAGAGAAAGTTTCTAGAAAAATGTATAAGCAAAATGGGAAAATGTTAGTGGGTTTTCCCTCTAGATGGCTGATTGATAAAGATGTGTAAAGGAGACAAGAGAGGAAAAAATATATAATGCACAAGAAAGAGAGGGGGAGAGAAAAGGGACCAAGGAAAAGAAAAGAATGTATGACACTAAAAAGACAAAACAAAATGAATGAGGGAAATAATAGAGGACATATGGGTTTCATGTTTTCTCTCAGTAAAAATTGGCATGAATAGAAAAATTGATTGAGAGAATCAGAAAGACATGTGATAAATGATTATATTCTATAAAATAAAAAATACTTGATTTTATGTAATAAATTAACGATTGTGTTTTTGAACTATGTTTTTCAATTGTGATTATATTATTTTGGACATTGGATTCCATGGACATGTGTGCATGTTTATGTGGCATATGTTCTGTATATTATGTAATTTATGAATCTCAATATGTATTACAAAATCCATTGACTAGGGTTGGTGTGTATTTTTTTTGATAGTTTAATTTTGCTTGTGATTCAATTTTATAAATATTTAATTATTTTTTTCATGTTCTTTCTTAATTGTATCATACACTTGACTTTCATTATGTTTATCCATATTCTTCCTATCATTTAGTAAAATATATTATTATAACCAAATTAAGAACTCTGAAGATTTGATTTCTTTGATCATTATTCTAATTACATCATTGCCCACATGGAGTATTGTTGATTCTATTAGTCCAATGCAAATTCTACTAATATATTAAAATAAATCTCAAGTCATATATTTATTACTATGACTTTATTATGCTGCCTAATTTTGTTGGTTAGACATTATTCCAAAAACTCGTTAGCAATGGTATCTCATCAGCAAAGATCTGTAAGTATGCAAGTCATATAAGTAATAAAAAAAGACTTTCATCTAGATATCAATTTCACGTGAATTATATTAGTAGTTTAATCAATCAATACTGATACAACTCAATTCTAGTAAAAATAGATATTTCAGATTTTAGTATCAATCTTAGATATGTGAATTTTTTCATTTAATTTAAATAATACATGTTCTAATTATTTAAATTATTTTGCCTTTGAATACAAAACGAAGGTTAGGTTATTATTTAATGACTCTTTGTCCTAATGGTATATAAGGTAGTTATCACCATTGAACTCATCATAATGATGGTTCCCTCATAGTTGTTCCTTTAATACTTTAATATTGAGATAATAAATTATCTCAACCCGAGAGCCAATCATAAGCCCATATGGCAACTCATCAACCATACTTAATGGTTACTTCATATGTAGATTATTATTCTCCAATCTTGAGTATCATAAAAACTAAGAACTAATATATTTTGTAAGCATTTATACTTTTAGTTTCATATGAATCATACTCACATAATTAACATATGTTTCCCTCAAGTTTTATCAGTAGGAATCATACAAGTGAAAGCAACTCAAAAGATTATTACCATCATGTAAGTCTCAGTATACTCAAGCACATCCCGATTACCTATCACCTTTATCTTTGATGATAATGTAACTTTCACACTAAAGGTAAGCTCCTTACTTCATAAGCTATGTCTTCCTTCCTACCATATGTATGTGTGAATCTCCTATTTTACTTATTACCATCTACCATAATAATTCATATAAACTAACTAATAGTCAAATCTCTAATTTAAGTTCTATTTAATCACCATGTCCAATAATTTTCTCAATAAAACATAAATAAAAACACATTAATCAATACAAAAACTATTTATACATCATACAAATAAAATTACACAAATACTAGACTATAATCTATTTTGATATATTTTCTCGAAACTACCTTAGAGTTGGCTGGGTTTGAAATATGAGCCCACCAACTCTAGGGTTTAGCTTATATCTTGGATCCCTTGCTTTCTTGTGGAGCTCCTATGGTGTGTGAAAATTTCTTTTAGGATTTTGTTGTCATGTTTTGAATTTTGCTTGGTGCATGGAAAGAAGAAGATTCAAGAAGATTTCTTGCATTTTCTCTTTCCTCTTTTTTATTCAAATATTTCTATATTACTCTTAAATATAAAGTCATGACTTTTAGAAGAAAGTCATTACTTTGGTCTTCATCTCTTGAGTTCGAGATTGCAACTCTAGAAAGTGGCTGAATGTCTTAATATTTTTATAATATAAAGTTGTGGTGATGAGTATTGTTCGTGAGTTGGGCCTAATGTTTTTGTAAGACAAAGTCATAGTCTTGGAGCCATGTGTTGATGATATTGATCTCTCTTAAGCATTATATAATTACGATACTAAAAATGGATGTCATTAGAAATTACCTTTCATGTGTATCATAAGGTCATGGTGTGCTAGGAATAGTTGCAGCATGAAGAATAGTCCATCTTATGTCTCAAATAGCCATGGTGCTGGGATTGACCATAATGTTTGCCCCAACTTCTCTAATTTATCATATGGCCATAATACATGGAATAACTATGATATTAAGAATGACCTCTCATCTGTATAATACGGTCACAACATTATGAGTGGCCATGGTGATGACGTTGGTCTCACTTAATCATTATATAGTCATGATACTAAATATGGCTATGGCATTAGGAATTGTCTCTCATGAGTATCATATGGTCATAGTGTTGGGAATAGTTGCAGCATGAAGAATGGTCCATCTTGTGTCTCAAATAGACATGGAGCTGGAATTGGCCATGATGTTAGCCTTAACTAATCTAATATATCATATGGCATTATCACTATAAAAAGACAATGACATTAGCTATTAGCTAGAACATAAAAGTTATAACTTTGCCTTCTCCTGAGAAGAAAGGTCATAAGCTTGGGGAATGGTCATAATCGAGTAAATGCTATCTATACCATTTTATGTCAGAAAGCACGATGCTAGAGGTGTCAACCGGGCCGGGCCAGCTCGGTCAGCCACAATCCATGGCACGATTCGGCCATCTTTGGGCCGACACGAAATGGGAATTTCTGGTGCCCATTCCATGCCGAGGCCAACCAAGCCTCATGCCGTGCAGGCCCAACACGAACCAGGCGGATTCATGCCACTGGCCTGTGCCAGGCTGAACTCCACAGAACCGTGCTGGGCCAGGCACGACATGGTACAATAACCATGCTATGCCAGGCCCGGCAAGGTAGCACGATCTAGCCAGCTAAAAAATAGTTGGGCCAGCCCGGCACATTCCGTTTGACACTTCTAACGATGCTAAATAATTTCTATAGTTTTGGCTTAGTTAGTTTTGAATATATTATTTTTTGTAGTTCAAAAGTCATGACTTTGTAAAAATATTCATGACTCTAACTCGAAACTTCAAATTCTTATTTAATATAAATCATAATGATAAAAAGTGGTCATGATTTTTAGTATTATTTCGATACTTGATTACTATGATATAAAATTAATATCAAAACCATTTAATTATTATGAGATAAGTATGAATACGACTCAATGATAATATCATATTCACAAAAATATATTGCATAGTTAAAAATTGTACTAATGAGGTGGTTGAGTATTGGTATACAAAAATTACAATGATAAATTAGGTAGAATTTTAGCCAAGAATAGATATTGAAACTGAGTGATGCTCCATAATATATCCATTAGCTAATAACCTTTAAAATCTATCAATTCCATGATTATTTATCAAAATCCATTAAAACTCTAAAGTAATAAAATTAATTCATTTATGTCTCATTCTCATATTTACACATTGTGTAAAAATACTAAAATACTTAAGAATATTTGATAATTTAAATAATGAATATTTATTTATGGACATAATATTCTACCAAATCATAAAATTACCATGTGACCATATTATTTCATTTTGTTTAATCAAAATATTATTGAGAAAATTATTCGATTATATTTGACTTGTCTAAATTTTAAATTTTAAATATGGGAAAAATAGTTATTTTTGACATTTGTGGCTTTATTGGTAGCATTCTCTGTGGATTGAACTCGATACTCCTAAAATTATATATTTTGTGAACTTTTACACTAGGGAGTGAGCAAGTAAAATTTTAGCACCATTGTCAGGGTGTTCATCATGTCATGAACACACACATATCTTGAAGCATACATGGCCACTCTTATACCATGTGTTAGGTTATTATCTTTTTCTCTTAAATTTTATTTTTATTTTAGTTTACTTTGGAAATAGTTAATGTCCATTGTGTTGAAACTATTCTTTCTAAGTTCTATCTAAGATGCATGACATTATTATAGTGAAGAATGTCAAGGATGAGTTGATCTCCAACTAATTTGTTTTGGACTAGCACATGGCATAGACTATAGGATCTTAAAAATAGTCATCATGAACAATCATTTTTCTATACCTTTCATTGATCATATTTGGTAGAGGGGTAGCAGGAATTTTTTTTTTACTATTTCTTAAATTAATCTTTGAGTTATTACTAAATTGACATTGTCCAAAAGAATTATTGTGATTTTGTGATGATGTTTGATTATTAGGATTAGGAAATGTCTCAAAATCTAATTGAACAAGAGTCTTTCAACCAATATAATTTCACAAGTATACAGGTCATATAAGTTATAAAATAAAAATTTGTTTAAATATTGATCCCACAAAAATTATATAGCCAATTGATAAACTAACACTTAATCAACTATTACTCTAGTTGAAAAGATAAAACTAAGTTTTTGGTATGATTTCTAGATTTTAGGGTTAGTCTATTTTATTATGCATAGTTATATGTCTAAGTTTCTTGGTTATTATTATGCTTAGTTATAAAATGATGACTAGATTATTATAATTATGCCTTAGTCTACTATTGGCATACAAGGTAGTTATCAGCTATTTTGCCCTCCCCATTGATGATCCCCACATAGCTATCCATTGTAGTTATCCGCACAATACTTTACTATTGAAATAATAAATCATCTCTACTATAGAGTCATTCATAAGTCCATACTTTTAGGCAACCCATTAATTATCTTTAATAGTTATTTTTTGTATGTACATTCCTATTCTTTAATCTTATGTGTCATAAAGATGTAAATTGATGTGATATTAAAAGTATTTAGACTTTCAGCTTTGTAAGCACACCATAATCACTATAATTAACGTATGTTTTTCCTAAAATCTCACCAGTAGTAGTCATGTGATAGAAAATAGCTCATATGGCTAGCAAAACGTCATGAGTTTTTCAACTCATGTATGTCTTATGGCTTACTTACTACCATCTAACACAATGATATGTTACTCTCATACTAAAAGTAAAACCCTTAAGAAAATATTCTATAAAACTTTCAGATCAACAAAGCATCAATTCATATAAGATAATAATAATGGATTGACTTTAAAAAATATTCATGCTTTCGACTTCATAAGCATCAAACTTATAATAATTAAAATTTATGTGAATTTTGGGTTTTGAAATATAAGTTTATATCACATATCATGATTAGAAAGACTATCACTTCTTTTTGACCATTATATATGAGTATGCCTCATAGCTTACCTATCATCATCTATTATAATAACACACACAAACCTATCAATAGTAAAATCCTAAATTTAGTTCTAAATAAATATCATATCCATCAATAACCAAACCACAATACAAACTAATCATAAAGTTCATCAACTATATATCCATCACAGATAATAAACTATATAAATCATAGATCTCAATTCAGCCTGATATTGGGGAGAAATTCACCAAAGATAATTCAAGTTACTTCTTGGAGAATTTTGGATTTCCAATGATCGCTCTCAAGAGAATCTTGAATTCTAAACTTAAAATCCAAAATTCTTGCGTAGTGTATCATGCATCTTCCCCTCAGTGGGAGTCAAAAATTATGTTCATTTAGTGTTTAAGCTTGTACATTGCATACCTCCTTGTTCATTAATCCCTCCCATTTTTGGCTTCATGTGATTATTTCATTTATATGCTCTCTCTCTTGCTATGGAGTCTAGGATCTTTTATTTTAGGTCATAGTCTCACTTTTATACTCATGTGTCTAGGTGTTTTTTAAAGTGGGAAGTCATTATGCTAAGAGATGGTGGTGGATTTTCTCTAAAGCCTTATCTTTTTATAACACAAAGTCATGGTGCAATATATTGTCATGGCTTTGGTCTCATTCCTTTATTAGATTTCCTTGGTGTGAGGAATAGTCAAGGCTTGTGCATTTTCTCTCTATAACCTGAAGTTAAGACTATGAATGACAATGGCACTTGCATTTCTCCACAATAAAACAAAGTCATGATGTTGGGAAGAGATATGACTCATGCATTTGTCTATATAGCTTAAAATCGTGATACTGAGAATGACTAACTTTGGCATTTTATCTAGAACAAAATGTTAAGGGCTTCCAAAAATTGTCATGACTAGTAAATGCTCTCTGTAACACTTGGACATGCTAAAAGAAAATTATTATGGCTTTTGCCTTAGTATTTGTAGTTATGGAAAAA